>CM030792.1:13055625-13702500 GCA_018127125.1 Rhododendron griersonianum | reverse complement strand
GGCTTCAATGCCTCGTGGTAACACATCCTATGATAAATGACCGCAAATATAACCTATGTTACACGGACACGGGTACGCAAATCGGATTTGGGTACATATCTAAGGGTCAGACACGTCAAAGCTAAAAAAAGAGGATTCGGGGATATGTATCCGAATTTGGATACGGGTGCGGGGATCCGCTGAATATTTATATATGTATAAAAATATTTATATTTTCTTTGCAAAAAAAAAAAGTAATTTCCTCAAATTATAGGGTTAAATTGTATTATTCTTACAATTTAGGGGCCATAATGTATTATTATTAAAGTAGAAGGGTTATACTGTAATTATAGTTTATTTTTTATACTAATACGGTTTCTAACCTAAAATCAAAATCAGATCGTCATCTTCTTCTGCTGATGCTGCTGCCGCCGCAGCTCTCTCTCTCTCTCATACGATGAAGACCAAGAAGACGTCGGTACCCCTCTCCCTCTCTCTTCGTCTTCTTCTTCTTCCTCCTCCTCTTGTTCTTGTTGCAGCAGCTGCTGCTACCACCGGCGACGACGACGACGCCGCTCCTTCTCCGACGAGGCGACGACCACGAAGACAATCTTCTCCGTCTTTGTGACTCTCAGATCGACAGGTTCTCCCTCTCTCCTCTCTCTCCCCTTCTTCTTCTTCTGGCTAACGTGTCCAGATTTTTTGGGCGAATCCGGTAAGGGATCCCGTACCCGTGTCCGTGTCGTGTCGACACGGGTACATCGGCCAAAATCACGGATCCGTGTAACACAGAATATAACTACCTAATGAAACAGCCAAGGAGGAAAAAAACCACCCCAATCAGTTCCCTCTTTTTTTCCAGTTCCGCGTGTCTCAGACTTCATTACAAATTAATCTCGTTTCAAGATTTTCCTTTTCCATCTTTTACATAACACCATTTGCACGAAAAAATCTTCAATGCAACACCGTTATTTGTAACGTGTCTCACATAACGTAGGTCCCATGTATGTATAGGTCCCACCATGGACCCATGTATGTGTAGGTCCCACCATGGACCCATGTATGTGTAGGTCCCACCATATGAGAGAGGGATTACAAATAACTGTTACATAGAAAATTGGGTAAATTACAGTTAACCCCCTCTAACTATGCCTCGGTGACACTTAACCCCCTCTAAATATTATTTTTGGCACTTAACCCTCTAACTAACTGAAATTCAAACGGTCATAACTTCAAACGGTCATAACTTCTTAGTCCAAAATCGAAAACATGCAAATTATATATCGATTTCGAGATCTTGAAGTCAGCTTTTTAATGACACCAAAATCATATCACGATTCAAAGCACAGAAAGTTATGATCAAAATTTTCTGGATTTTTACGCCCAGGCTTCTATTATGAATACATGCAGACAAAGGGGAGCAGGAGGGACCTTTTGAATGTGGGATTGGAGGTCGGAGACGATTTGGTCCATGGCCTTGGAGTTCTGAGCGAACGAATCGGAGCTCCGATCGAGGGAATCGGGCAGGACGCCCAAACAGAAGGGTCTTCTAGTCTGGAGGAGAAGTGGGTTGATTGGATTTTGTAGCCATGAAAAAGTTGGTTTCGATGCGGCTGTTGCTGTTGATGCTCTTCTCACTAGCACTCTGTACATTTTGATTTCTCCCTCTCCTCTTCTCCCTCTCTCTCTCTCTTCTCTCTCTCTATCTGGATTTGGGGATCACTGTCCGGGTTTATCTACTCCCCAATTCCCATAGCTTGCCTGTAATACATATCCATAGCCCATTCCTCGCTGTCAGAAATTTAAACTATTCTGCTAATGATATCTGAGTATCTATGGTAGGAGTATAAAACATCAACATCAAAAATGGTAATCACACCATAATCCAAACACAACCTCTACAACCATTAGATCGAATTTTCAATAAATCATATCCGTCCAATTGAGAGCATACTTCCTAATATAAACCTCCTAATTTTATGACCGGTAAATTCTTTCAATTGATTGCTTTTAGGTTATTTCCTTAAAAAACTTGATTATCTTTTTGAATTTAAATCAACTAAATAGTAATTGATTTCTGTCTAAAGTTGATTCCATCACATTCAATTCAATATTTTCTTTAAACTTGTTTCCTTTTAGAGATGATTTTCCTACGGTCATATACAGAAAAAAAAAATTTAGGTTGTTTCCTTAAAAAACTTAATTATCTTTTTGAATATAAATCAACTAAATAATCATTGATTTCTGTCCAAAGTTGATTCAATCATATTCAATTCAATATTTTCTTTTAATTTGTTTCCTTTTAGAGTTGATTTTCCTACGGTCATATACGGAAAAAAAAAACATAGGATCTTATGAATGCAACATGGTATTGGGTTTGAATTTGTTGGCTTAAATTTATGTGATTTGGATGATCATTGGTAGTGTCGTACACACGGATTATATGTTATTCTTCATATTATAAAATTGAAAACAGCGATGGAGGATAAAAACAAAAGCACTTTTTATGATTAAAAAAACTTTTTGTGCTCAAAACGCATTGCTTCGGCACGGGCAATCCCTAGTCAATGGATAAACTAAAGATTTTATTTTTATGATGACAAATAAAAACAAGATTATGGCCTTATGGGGTGTTTGGAAGCCCCTTTTGGCTATTTGCATTTTACAATTCATATTTTTTATATATTATTTAGATTTTGGCAAAATGCATTATTGAATGAGTAAAGTGTTTGGGAGATACGTATAGAATGCATTTTACAACAAGATATACTTTGCATAACACTTTTTATAGGCTTATATGTTACTATCAAAGTGGAAAAAGTGAAAAATAAGAAGTCAAAAAGCTCTTCTCCCCATACTTTTGTCCTTTCAAGCAAAAACCAAAAATACATTTTGTTGGAATTAATTTTGGGAGGGGTGAGCCAAACAAGCAAAATGAAAAAATGCAAAAATATTTATGGGAAGTAACCTCTCAAACACCTCCTTGGAAGCTAGAGCCCTTTAGAATGGTGAGAAATTGATAAGAAAAGGAGAGTTTTTTTCTCACCAATCTCCTCATTTTTTTATGAGATTTGGTGAGGAAGAGGGGAGCCAATCAAAATAATTCAATTTTTGTATTTGTCTTTACATTTTTTCATCAAAGTATTCCATTCAAATGATTGTTCTTCTTCTCCTTACAAAATCCCTCAATCCGGTTGTTACAGAGATCTCTCTGAATACACTAAAAGCTATGAACACTTGGATAATCTTGCAATTGGAGCTGTGTGAAAAGAAGAGAGGAAAAAACATCAATGCACATGATCCGTTCCGCCATAAGTGGCGCGAGAAAATAATGGTTGAACCTCATTTATGTAGGGATCGCAAGCGTGTGGACGGGTCCAAGTCGGTTTTATAATCTCCGTCTTCGTTCCGTTCATTATAATTTGCACTAACTTTGTCAGATGGTTGACAAAAAATGAAAATACAAATGAGTAATGAGAGTCTAGAAATTAAAAAAAAATAAGAAAACTAAATATTGAAGCCATGCTCATTTTGCCAATCTCTCTGAAAGGAAAAGACAATTTCTTGGCATCGCATTTCGATCCAAAAGGGAGTTTATGAAAACTGGTTACCATTTGGCTATGAGCATCAGATCAGATCAGAAACAAAACCACAAAGGCCTCTTCATCTTTCCAACCTCCCACGGAATGTGGAAATTTATTTACAAACTCAATAATGTTTCTCCAAAAATTTCAGTCACTTTTGGTGGAAAAGCTGCTGGAACTTCTTGCCAAATAAGGAAAATTTGCATCATCTCTCCCATTGCCCCATTTGCCATAAGGAACCTGAAACTAGTGAACACTTGCTCTTTCGGTGTGGGGGTGTGTGTAGCAGCGGTTTGGTTTGGAAGCCATTTAAATCACAAGGTGGATCCAAAAGCTATCTCGTACGTCATGATGAAGAGGACCATGTATATCGTTTAGGAAGACTTTGATTCAGCTACTGATAGCCGGAATTTGGTGAGCAAATGTGCCTTTCTAGCCTGGCAGATTTGGGTGGCTCTTATGACTGGGTGGATAACCACATTCCAGTTAGTCCATTAAGATGTTGTGAATAAGGCTTCTTTCACATGGGCAGAATTTCAAGGGGGGCAGTCAACATCAGCTAGCCGAATCACATTGGTCTCCTCCTCCATCAAACTCTTTTAAGGTTATTAACTGTGATGTCGCTATGAATAGAGGAAACTTGAAGGTGGCCATTGCAGCAGTACTGTTGAGGAATTGCCATGGGAAAGTGGTGGATGGTTTGAAAGCCGTGAGTTTTGCCTCATCTTCTCTTCAAGGTGAATTAAGCTCTTACCGTGAGACTAGCAGCCCGTTTGTTGGAAGCAAATAACATCTCAGACGCAGTTATTGAAAGTGACAATCGAACTGTAATCCATCTTTGTTCAACCAAAAATGTTCCCCCTTGGGAGTGCGCAAACCATCATCGATGACGATCTGAAACTAGCTCTATCTCAAATTTTTATTGTATATTATTTGTGTATTATCCAATGTCCGTCAGGTGGTGATTAGTAAGACAGTAGCTAAAATAGATAAAGAAAATCACAAATGGAAGGGTATGTTTACAATATAAGCTAGGCTGCTCAAAGGTCTGGTTGAGTGAGTGAGTGAGATTAAGACTCCCAAGGTGATCGGTTTTTAAGTTTTAAATTTTCAAATGACCACTCTAGACGCAAAGCCCTGGTTTTAAAAAAATCAAGATTGACATATTCTATAGTGAAACTAAATTAATTTTGGTTCTAACCACTTAGGGTTGGTTCCCTCGATCCATCATCTCGAGTTGATATCCATTATCTCTAGTCGAGATGCTCACTATGAGTCTAGAAAAGGCTAGAAAAACAAAACCATAACCAATGTGCCATAAATTCACAGCACATTGAAAAAAGAGAGAGGAGGATATACAGCTTTACTTTTGCTCTAGATCAATCCTACAATACATCAACTGAAATCTTGATATGGTAAATTGTGGAAGGCACAAACAGGTTAAAAAGCCTTGGGCTGCTAGGGTTAGATAACCTGATGCAAATGACTGCACCAGTGGTGTTACTGAGGTTGTGTTCGAATATCACATTTATCGACTTTGAGCAGTGGCTTCCTCTAAAGTACCAATCCAATGAAAATGAGTATACCGTACCAAATGCAGACAACTCTAACTCGACAAATCACAGCATTAGAAATGAGTTTTGAGCTAATATCGTACTGTCCTATCCTTGTTTGGTGTATTTACAGGTAAAGAAGAATGAAATACTAAAGTTGAAGGCACATAATTAAGGTGGTCAGGTGGTTTTCATTTTCACATCAAAACAAAAAAATGGAAAGAGAGCCTTGAGAAATGAAGGATGTCATGATGGTATAGGAAAAAAGAAGAAGAAGGGGCCCTACTACTTGGCTCATGACTGAACTCTTCCCTGAAATCTGCACATTGCTAGAGGCCTTGAATTTTAGTCCACTAGACTATCGTGTTACGCATCAAACAAGTAATTGGGTGTCCCACCATCTAGCTAAGAATGATTGTTTTGTTTCTAGTTTTGATGTATAAGTGGCTCTAGACACTATTATGCTCTTTCTAGTTGCTGATATTCCGACTTAACAAAACTCCATTTGTCTATGAAAAATAAATCTGCACATTGCTTTCAGAAACGCGCATATGTGCTGAATGATAACCACGACAACATGCTAGGACCTTACCTGCCCAAATGTGAGTTGCCTTGCTTTCTGTATATCAACGCAGTCCCTCTTCTGCTGCATCCTGAAAGTAATGCCAAGACTCAATGTCATTTTTGTTGGTAACTTAGTTTTATTGAAGCAACCAATTACAGGATCCAAGGGGCATACCCAGAACAAATCAACAAATGCAATAGGACTAGAACAGCATTACAACCCACTAAACAAAACTCTAAGTCCTGAGAACCAGAACAAAAGAAGCAAACACTTGGTTATAGCGAAAAGCCAAGAAAGCAGCAGACTTCATGAATCAGGGAACAGCTCGGGGAAAATCTTCCATTGCAAGCCTAAGAGTCTTTTCTTGTCAGTCCTTTTTATTTGCTTCCAAGAGGCAATGCATACTCTAATTTCAGATTCAATTCTGCAGATGATCTCCCTGACTTCAAGACTAATTCTTTGAACCTCTCTATCCATTAGTGGTATAGCACTGCAGCCGTAAACAGCTTAAAAAAAGTATGCTGCAACCTCTTCCAACCACATTGCTGAATAGCCCAGTCAACCTCTTCTGGCAGTGCAAGGCCTCTTCTATGTAAGCCATTTTTCTATAGGAATGCATCCCAGACTCTAGCAGAATAGGGACGAGTGCAAAAAAAAGTGGTCGTTGCTCTCAGTTCCTTGGCCACATAGGTAACCTTCATCTGGGACAACTTCCCGGTGTTTCAATCTATCTTTGTTGACAGCTTCGATAAGATGGCCATCCATTCAATCTTAGCCCATCTTGGTACATCATTAGCTAGGGAACCGAACCACACTTGCCCAAGGGACTTGAGGTGCAGGGGATCTGAATTGGGCTCAAGGACCTGTAGGTCCAGTAGACTGTGTAAGACTCAATGTTAAACCAAAAAGCGACCATATTCTACCGGCTTTATCGGGAAGAAGTCACTATTTCCGCGGTAGATTTCTTTTGTAACTTCACCAATTGCCACTAAAGTCTGGATCAAGCAAGAAGGAAATAAAGAAAGAATTAGGAGAGAACTCTTGGCAAAGAAACAAAAATTATTTAAGTTCCAGTTCAATAAAGGATATAAGTACCGGATTATTAGCAGCTACTCCACCGTCAACGAGATTGAATTCGCTTGATTTCCCCAAGTAGTCTTCGGTTTCAAAATAATGTGCTGGGAGATATGTGCTGCAGAGGTTGCGATGCATATATCTGATAGTAAGGCATCTAGGCTTGGGTTTTTCTCCACCTAAAACAACAAAAACATAGTAAGCTAAGTGCATATAATTCAAGAGTGCATATAGTACTATTAGTTTAGACATTAAAGGCACAGATAGAAACCTCGTAGCTAGAGAAGATGGTCGGTTGGAGTCGCTTGATGTCAAAAGTCGGCACCACAATATTAGTCAATGTCTGGTGCAATCGTACGTTTCCCAGCTTTTCCTTGACAATTTGATGGAGATACTTGCCGTTGTATTTAGAGAGCTCTCAGTACTTTCGTAACATATGCAAATAGAGATCTGTTGTTCAAAAGAAGCTAGCACGTAAGCAAATTTCAGGGATTTTAGAAAGATTAATTTAACTACCGGATGTATAAGAGATTGAATATTTTGTAAATCGAAGTAATCACCTTTTTTGAGGGAAGATTTTAGGGTGGTGATCAAGATAGAAGGCCTTGATGTCTTTAGCAGCAAACAAAGGCCGGTTCTTTTCGTTAGGGGCAGTCAGCATGACAGTTACAAGACCACCTGTGCAATTAAGCCATGTACACACAAGAGTTACTTTAATTTGTCCAGTGGATTGAAAATATGATAAGCAGTACAATTAGCCATGACACACATGACACGAGTTATTTATTTCATGCCAAATATGATAAGCAGTGGAGTACAATTAGGCATGTACACACACGAGTTATTATTTCATGCCCACGTTTCTGTGCTCCAAATTCTTATCCACCACATATTTGTGTGGGCTCCACACACTTTGCGGTTATTATGATTCTAATAAAAATTTCAAAACGTTGGTATGACGCGACGGCGACTTGTATTCCTGAAAAGATGAAATCGATGCATGAAAAAATTACTCGTAAATAGTGTAATAGATTTTGAATTCGGAACCAAATTCAACATCCTTGGATTCGCAGAAGAGGACGGGGTGGACTGAATTTGGGGCTTTCTCCGTCGTAAGCAGAATGGGCTTCAGCGGCCCACATTTTTTACTACATGACTTAAAAAAAAAGGTCAATAATGGGCTGGCTACTTGAATTTTGGCCCATCTTCTTTCAACTACTCTGCTCAGTACTTTATCTTTCAACTAGAGGATTTTTGGGATTTTTTTTTCCGTTTTGTCCTTATTTAAATTTTTTTTCATATTTTTTTGTGTTGCGATAATTTTTGACCCCTATTGATTTGTCGCGACGAGAGGAATCAAAATTTTTTATTTTTACCCAAATATTTTGAAAAATATCCAAGATAAAGCCTAAAAAGCTGGACAAATCAATAGAGATAAAAAGTTTGTCACAAAACTAACAAGCGCGAATTTTTTTTTGAATAAGAACAAAACAAAAAAAGCCGAAAAAATCTCTTAACAGAACTTAGCCTAGTGGTGAAACAGCAGTAACGACTAGTCTAGTAGTATTACACAAGAAAATTTCACTTAAACGTAAAACTGGAACTAAATAAAGAAGAGGAGATTTTTTTTTTTTTGGGTCAAGAAAAGAAGAGGAGAACTTGAAGATTGGTAAATACAAAAGTCAATAACAGAAACAATTGGTAAATATCTTTTTTTGAAGAATGCTCAGTACTATCTTTGGGTTAAGGTCCGGTAGAGGATTTTTGGGATTTTTTTTCATTTTGTTCTTATTCAAATTTTTTCATATTTGTTTGTGTTGCGACAAATTTTTTACCCCTATTGATTTGTTTCAATGAGAGGAATTAGAAAAGTTGATTTTTTTTTTCACTTTTATCCAAATATTTTTGGAAATATCCAAGATAAAGCCCAAAAAGTCGGAAGAATCAATAGGGGTAAAAAAATTGTCGTAAAACGAACAAACGCGAAAAAAATTTGAATAAAGAAAAACAAAAAAAGCTTAAAAATCTCTTAACGGAACTTAGCCTAGTGGTGAAACAGCAGTAACTACAAGTCTAGTATTACTTACACAAGAAAATTTCATATAATCGTACAGTGGAACAATAAAGAAAAGGAGAACTGTTTTTTTTTTTTTTTTTTTTTGTCAAGAAAAGAAGAGGAGAAGTTGAAGATTGGTAGACAAGGGCGGAAGTACACCTATCATGGGTTGGGCTATAGCCCAGGTCCACTTTAAAAACCCCCTCCAAAAAAATTATACTCCGTAAATATCTAGTTTTTACTAGTAGCGAAGTCAGAATTTTGATCTGAAGGGGTCGGCTTAATAGTTATATATATTTTTTGTCGGAACGTATACTTATTATATCATAAAGTGTTTGCTTTCTAACACATTACATTTTTACATTGAAATAATTTTAGCCTAATGTAGTTAAAGTATACCAATCATTTTGCATTTTTCTTTAGGCTATTTCAACAGTCACGTGTTTATTTATTTATTTTATGAAAAAAATTGAGAAATAAGAATGTAAAATAACTGATTTTTTTTATCAAAACCAAAATTATTATGATTATAAGTACCTATACATGAATAATTATCGATAATATTCAAAACCAAGTATATAAAAAATAAAAAATTTAAAACTCTGGGTCGGGGCCTCCCGGGCCCCAACATAGCTACGCCCCTAGTTTTTAGAAATTCTAAAATATCTAGCTCTGGAAGTTCTAAAATATCATATCCTTGTGAAATATCTAGAGTTTTTTTGTGAGAATTAGTCACATGTGTAATTCTAGAATTATTTCAAAATTTTTCTTGTATGAAAATATCTTTGTACTAGAGTTTTCCATGAAGTAGTATAAATAGGGATAGGTTCTAGCCATTTTGTACCAAGCAAAAAAAAAAAAATTGAGTTCAAATGTAATGCAAATATTCTCCTTTCTCACTCTTGTCTTTAATATTCTTCATCTTCCAAAAATTCTGAATGTCTTCCAGAAATCTTGAACGTATTTTAAGATACGCAATACGTATCCGATACAATTTATAAAATTGAAAGAAAATTTGCCCACCAAATTTTTTTTTGGATTAGCCCAGGATAGAATCAATTCCTGGTTCCGCTCTTGTTGGTAGATACAAAAGTTGATAACAGAAACAATTAGGTACGTAGCAAAACCTGAAGTTGGGCTTCAAGAAAGTTGAGAACGACACTCGGAATGATTCCTCTTATACCACCGCCGTCGATCGAGAGGATCGAGATTAGCTCGCTACAAGCTGAAGGCAAGTCAAGTTGTTAGATTTCTTCATGCAAAATACTCCTACTATCAGCTCAGCTGTAATAAAATCTCACTTTCAAAACAACACTCAAGAAATATGTTACACTCAAAAAATATGTTAATGTGATCACTGATATTCCAATCATAGAACTTTCATTCCTATATTTATAGCCCCTTCGACTCACAAATATTAGGAAGGTTTATTACCTTTGCGGATGAAATTTGGATAAAGGGTAACTAGCTAGCTAAGCAGTTTTCTAATTTTCCATTCAATTAGATTTAGTAAATACCTACACTATTTGGAAACAAAACTAAGTTGTGAAGTTTCTAATTTTGATGTGGGACTAACTTTTTTATTTGGTTCTGAAAATCAGAGGATGAGGCATATATATCTAAGGAAATTGATTTTGGCACTCCACTTTTTGTCTTTTTTTTCTATGTGAAATTACCAAATTAGCCTTTATTTTGTTAGTGTTCATCCACATAGAAGGGTATTGTCGTAATTTCACATATGAAAAAGACAAAGAAAGTGGGAGTACCAATGGCTAAATGTGGAGTGCCAAAATCACTTTCCTATATCTAAATATGATTGCATCAATATATATACACACATTAAGTGTAAGCTTTGAGAGTGAAGTTTCAGAATTGGGAAGTAATAGTTAGAACTCAGATATTCTAATTTGGATTTTGTTGGGGATACCAATTGGAGGGCAAATATCTGGATAGTGATAAGTGGAATGAATACGTGGGAGTGAGGTTTCCGAATTAAGAATTACTTGTAAGTCAAGTTTTACCTATTAAACAGAGTGTAATTTTGATTTGTTTGGGATACTAATTGAAGGGGAGATCTCTGTGTTCCAACGGTAAAAAAGAAGAAGAAGAAAGGGTTTTTAAGGATGGGTGGGGATAATGTCATGACCATTATGTATAGTGCCACGACATATTTTCCTTACTGACTGCTCTACCCTCGTCAGTCTCCTCCTCCTCCTCTCTCGCTCTCTCTCGATAGAGAGAAAGAAACCCATGTCCTCTATCTCACTGCTCCCTTGCCTTCAATCACCATCACCGTCAACACGAGGGGTCCATCCCCCCTCCTCCACTGCTGCTACTAGCTAGCCCGAGTTTCCACCACCGGCCCATTCTTTTCTTTCTTATTTTGTTGGCTGAGAAAAGCCCAAATTCGTTGCTGATTCAATTTCCTTCATTATTGATTAAATTCCCCTCTCTGAACCCTCAACCATGCATGTACACATATGATTTTCAGAAGGAAGCAAACACATTGTCCTTGTAAAAAAGCAATTAGCCATATATCTTCTCCTATTTGATGTTTGGGTCAAACCCCGTATTCACCTTTTAATGTGTGAATTTTATAAATCTCCATCAAGATAGAAATGAAGTGATGAGAATGGGCTGTGTTGCTCGATTTCTGTGATCAACGACAGTTATCGTCGTCATCAATAGAAGGCATCGATCTGGTTCCAATTGTCGAGAATGAGATGACTTTGTATCTCGGATTAATGGCAGCAAATGTGGGTTAGTCGAAAAACATTTTCCTTCGTAATGATTACATCAACAATCGAGTAGAGCAACTATTGGATGAGTTTGTATTCCTCAGAGGAGGCGCATCTGCGTAAGAGAGATGAGAGAGAAGGGAGGTATGCGTAGGAGAGATGAGAGTGAAGGATCGATAAAGAACTGTCAGGTAACATGAAACTGTCGTGGCTCTATAAAAAGTAATCGTGGCTTTATCATTAACCTTTAAGGATCTCTTTCCTAATTCTCGGTTAATAGATTTTTTTGGACCGAAAGTCCAAAGCCAGGTTGATACGCGGAAGAGTACAGATTTATTCAAATAGTAGTGTACAAAACCGAATCCGAACCGAAACCCGTAGGGTTTTTTTAATTTCGAATTGAAAACTAAAATTGAACTGGCGACTAAAAAAATCAAGTAGAAACTGCCCTGATCAGTGCGGATTGGTTTGGGTGTCGATCGTTTCCGATAAGATTGCCAATCAGGGTTTTGGTTGGTCTCGCGCGCAATCTCTGAAAAGGGACTGTAGCATTTACTTTGATAATCGAAGCAGTTCATTTTTTCAATTTCATTTCAAAAATCGATTTTATAAAAAAAATGTTGATTGCGTATTGATAAGTATGATTGAAAACACATTTATCTTTGAGAAAAATGAATTGACGCGCTGGATTGGAACTCATTTATCTCAAGATCAATGCATAAGGATCATGTGTCAATTAATATCCGATTAATGTGGAAAAAAAAACACTCAAATTTGGATTATTTATCTCAAAATCAATGCATAAAGATCATCCGATCATGTGTCAATTATTATCCTCAATCGTTACCGAGGCCTAAACAAGTTCTTTAAGTGATCTCACTTGAACGAGTACGAGAGGTATGCGGGTTCTCTCATCGAAACCTCTTGTTAATTTCCAGACGCTCATCGACTTCTTAGGCGTGCGGAGAAATGTCGTAAGGTCATTGTCGTAAATCGCAGTTTTGTTATTAGTTTAGTTACAAATAAACTGTTTGCTTATTCAGGTCATTTTTCGATTAGGTTTCTGATGTTGGATCTCTTTCTCATTTGTTTTTATGTTTCTTAGCCCTCTTTCTATGATTCCTCTCATGACTTTTACTGGACTTGGGCTATACGTACTATCTTTTCAAAAAAAGGGGAAATTGGTGTTCAGTGGCCCTTGGAGCAAATTATTCCCAAGTCATGTGGAATTTATCTAGACATGAAAGGGAGGAAAACAAATTCTGAATACATGGGAAGGGCCAGGTAAAATGACTATTACGCCCTATCTCTCTCTAACTTTACTCTTTCTTCTCAACTCTAACCCAAAAAACCAGCAAACAAAACTCTCAAACCACTGACCCCTCTCTCTTTCTCTCTCTCTCTCTCTTCATTGCAAAAGAGACTAAGACCACTCTTTCCTCTTCCCCTTTCCTCAAAACTATTTCGTTGCTCAACAAACATCCAGAAATCTTCAGGACTCGTATTGTTGATAACCGAGTGATTATTATCTTTGTTAAATCAATGGATTTCCATCTGGCTTCGTGTTGTGCTCTATTCTTGTTTTGGCTTCCGGGAATTCAAAAAATCTCCCAATCATATCATTTGAAAAAGGGTATTCACACGAATCACACCTTTTTGGAGATGAAAATCAGGAAGTGGAGTAGAGAGAGGGAGGAGAGAGAGATGTGGATGCTCTCATGTGGGTCATGTGGTTGCTGGTGGCAGAGGTTAGCGGGAGGTGGAGGTGCAGTGGTGGTGGGAGGTGCCAGATCTCATCCGAGCCACTCTCTTTCCCGGCGACGGAATCGTCCCGGAATTTTGGGCCAAAATTTTGAATTTCAAGTTTATTGGGTGTGAGCCTAGAGGAATTCATTCAGTGACTGAGTTGCCCCCTAAGTTGCATCGTGTATAACTTAAGTTGTCCCGTGTATGAAACTAAGTTGTCCCGTATATGAACCTAAGTTGGCCCATGTATGAACCAAAGTTGCCCCATGTATGAACCTTAGGTTGCCCCCTAAATTACCCTGTGTATGAACCTAAGTTGCCCTCTAAGTTCAAGACAAGAGGGGTATTTTTGTCTTCAATACCATGTCTTGGAAATTATTGTTTTCCTTCCCATGAAGAGGCAATTCCAAAAAAGTACTCCATGACTTGAGAATAATTTGCCCCAAGGGCTACTGAACACCAATTTCCCCTTTTCAAATGGTATGATCACTAGTTGATCCTTTAAAAAGTGTTTAGCTATCAGATAATATTAAAATAGCAAGAAAAAAAATTAAAAATATCATATCTTGCAGATAAATTTACAAGTTCCCTAGTGGTCTAAATGAGGCCCCGTTCGGTGTAAATGAGGCCCTGTTCCGGTTTTAAAAATAAGTACTTATTTTTTGAAAAGTAGTTTATTTTTTGAATTAAAGGTGATGTATTATAAGCTAGAGAGTGATCTGTCTTGGGAAGCGAAAATAAGTACTTATTTTTTAAGAAGAGAATGTGGAACACACCCTGAATCAACTTCAACACAAAAGAGAGAGGTCTTATTGAAAGATTTAAGAAGAAAAATAAAGAAATAAGGGAAAGGGTGAAAAAAAGCGTCGTTTGATTTGCATTTTCTGATAAGACAATAATCCATACTTATAATTCCTTGAACATGTGGTGGTTTGGAGGCGAATATTCAGTGAATGGAGGCTTTCTTATGGGTAATTTTATTAATTATTTAGTGATTATGAGATCTTACTAGGTTGTGCCCCTACACCATTCTCCATCACATATTTATATTGGATTCATGGTATTTTTTCTTGAGTCACACAAATGTGTTGGAAAATAACATATTGAGACACTACGTGACGATGCTCTCAATGATTTTTCTTTTTTCAAACGTAATACACTAAAACTTCCAAGGTTTTTTTTTACAAATGCAAAGAAGAAAAAACGAAACAAATCCATCCAGTGGGGGCACTAGGCCTCATAATCTCATATGCCTCTGCAGCTGCATGTGTCCTTGTTTTTGAACCGAAGTCTGAGTCTCCATTTATTGTTCAAGCTTAGGGATCCGGATGTTCAGAAGGTTGTGTGAAATGTGTTTCATTGATTCATGGAAGTTAGGGGTTGGTGTGGATGTGTTAAAAATGATCGGGAGTCTAATCAAAAGACGGGAAAAAAAAACAAGAAGGAACCAAAGCTGCGAGGTTGTTACGGAAGCACAAATTGATCGAACATTTGGAGCCCATTCGTTTTGGGTTTTGGAGTTGAACCAGATCTGGCCTTTTTTCTCTCCACTATAAAAACTATATATAACAGTATAACACCCACTATTTTCCACTCCCCCACAAGTTCAGATCCCCTGTCCGAGTTCAATCCGGACAGGGGTTTGTTCCACCATTCGGAGTCGTTGATCTCACAAATCAACAGTTGAGATGTGCCAAACACTTTTTGCTCCAAAATGACGTTGTTTTAGCTCGACACATTTAACCGTTAATTTGCGAAATCAACAACTCTGAAAGGTAGGACAAGCCCCTGTCCGGATTGAGCTCGGACAGGGGATCCTCGGTGCAGCCAGACATGCCTTTAAATCTCGAACACAGCCTCTCTAGATTCTCCACCAATCCTTCACTCCCCATCAACAATCATCAAGATTCAGCCTTGAATCTCGGAGTTCCAGCCCTGGTTCACTCAAGTCTGTTAAGCCCATATCGAAATCCCCTCATCTCTCTCAAATCTCAGTCAAAACTGTTGGAAATTTTCCAGATTATTGTGAATGATAATTGGGACATTCGGAGGGTCTCTCGAGGCAACCGAAATGTCTCCCGTAAGTTCATTGTATCTGGACGAGGCCCTACAAGTTCCAGCCGTTTTCAGCTGGTTTATAACCCATTATGTATGGGTTATGGCAGAATTCATTTGGGTATTCATGTCATCAGTTTTACCCCACTTTATTGCTGGGTATTCAAGGCTCGAAATCAATATTCTGGCTGTTACAATTTGCAATCAGAGGTGTATAAAATCATCATCCCGTTTTCAGATGTGATTCACGAGTTCAAGTATACAAAAATCCACTCTGATATTATTCTTGTGTGAGAGAGAGACAGACGTAGCGTTCAGTTCGCCAAGGCGGCTTTCCGGTGGTGTTCCAATAGCCGTGGTCTAACCGTTCTATCCTGGGAGACAGACGCCGGTCAACCTCCAACACCCAACGGTGAGGCGGTGAATCTGTTTTAAGGAAACTGAATCAGGGCTCGGTTTGGTGTTCATGTTTCTGTTTTTTTTTCATGTTCTGTACATGCAAGCTGTAATCTGGTATTTATCTATCTATTGTAACGGAATTTGTACTCTGAAATTTGCCGATTGTATTGCATTTCCCAACAAAAAAAACCCTTAATTCCACCACAAATCCCTCCAAAACCCACTTCGATTCTTCAAGTTCTAACCTTCAATTTGCGAGTTCAACCACAAATAATCACTGTAGAAGCTCGAACTCACTCTCAGGCACGAAACCAAGGTAATCCGAAATCAATCTCTCTCTCTCATAGATTTCGAAACCCACACATCACCCTCACCTGGTTCGAACGAAAACCCTAACCCCCATACCCAGTTCAGTCCGAAAATCCCCTTTTTCTCTACAAAAATTCGCACGAAACCCTAGCCCCTCTCCATTCTCTTGATTTTGGGCCTTGCTTGCTGTGTGTGCAATTTCTGTGGTTGTGGCTCTGATGGCTAAAAAGGGGACGGCATCTGTTACCAAAAAGGGGTCGGGAAGTGGAATGGGGCAGGATACGGTCAAAAAGCCAGCCAAAAGAATCGAGCAATGGTTCAAAATTGTCCATGCCCAAACTGTTGAGATCATGGAAAGGCAAATATGCATTGAAACACAACTCAGGAGGTTGAGGAGAGAGAATGCTAAAATTATGAGGAAGTTGGACTATCTTGTGGAAAAGATAGGGAAAGAGACCGGGGATCCCTATGTCCCGACCGAGGAGGACCTTATGGGTGACACCGATGAAGAGGAGGGAAGTGACACCGATGAAGAGGAGGACGAGTAGAGGTGAGAGGTGAGAGGTGGAGTCTTTAGAGCATCTCCAGCCTTCACCCATTTTTTTTCTCAAATTTGATTTAATTTTGGATAAAAATCCATTTTGGGTAGGCATATCTCCAACCATCAAACCCAAATATATATACATTTTATTCTTAATGGCATAATCATAAATAAAGGAAAACCCTCAAATCCAAAATGAGAAGACCTGGTACTCTTCTCTCTCCATTGCCATCTCTCTCTCCCTCAGAATCAAATACAAAATTTTTTTCACACAAAATCTAGAACTGGATACAACCACAAAAGACAACTCTGAAACTCGTTCATCATCATCGGAGGAGGCTAGAAAAGAAGACGACAACTCTGGGGGACCCAAGAAGACTTAGAGGTCACAACACCACCGCCACTTTCTGCCTCGCCTCTCAAACTGTCGCCACTGCCGATGAGGTTCTCTCTCTTTCCTCCCTCCCTCTTTCTCTCTCTTTCTAACTAGCCGTTGGAGAAATGGGTCAAGGCAAAAGTTGTCCCAAATTTGGGTAAATAAATGGGTAAAACCCAAAATGGGGAAGGGTTTGGGTCAAAGATTGGAGAGAGATTTTTATAATTTTTGCCCCATTTTTAAATTTGAGTCTTAAAATGGGTCAAGGCTGGAGATGCTCTTACTACTAGTAGTAGTAGTATTAGTATTAGTGCGTATTTGGTAACCTTTTACATTTCTTTCTTTAGGGATGGTAGTGGCCATGATTCGTTGTAATTTAGGGATGGTAGTGGCATTGGGTAGTTGATCCAAGCAAGTGTGTGGCCACTTTCCATTTTGGTTTTTTGGTTCCCTTCCCTTTGAATCTAAGGTCACGAAACGCTTTTGCAGTCCTTAGTTGATCGTTTGAACGCTAATTAACTTCATTCGATGCATGTTTGATCATGATAGTTATGTTTGCTTAAGTATGATATTAGAGAGTGTCTCTGTTAGTTCATTTGGGCTTCGCTTATCACTCTGAGGTAATCCGAAGGGCAGGGCAGGGCAGCGTTAAACTTAATTCATGAACCAAATCTGTTGCAGAGTCGTAGAATCAGAGTCATGCCCTCCCTGTGCTTCCCAACATAAGTTCTATTTTTAAAGATGTCAGCCAAGACAAGGGGAGGCTATAAAATTATTTTATTGTAACAAACAGATAGGTATTTCGGAAGTACTAAGTTCTATAAGCCATTCATTAGTGCCAATTGGCAAAACGTGGAAATATTTGTTAGCAATATTGTGTACTATATACAAAAACAATACAAAAGAATAATTCAATTTTATTGAAGTAGTGTAAAAGAATGCAGGATTGAGTTACATTGCCTGGACACACAATGCCTGTTCAAACTGTCGTCTAGCTAATCTATATACATTTGAAGAATATCAATGACAACACATCTAACTAGCCTATACATCAATGATACATTCAAACAATGATCAAACTAAACTAGACAGTTGAAGACATTCAGAAAATGGAATTCAAGACTTTGAAACACGTCGTCGCCATAACAATCTAGCATCGCGAAGCCGTTTTTCCTGGGAGAGTATTTCTGCCAACCTATAGAGATCACAAAAACTTGTATTAAAAAATTGTACTCCTACCAACTAAGTGATATCTTAAAAACAGAATAACATATTACGTTTTGCGAGAAAACTAAATTTAGTACCTCATGAGGGCCTCCTCGTTAGTGCCCTGGTTAGATGGTTCATATATACCAGTCTCTAAATTCACTCTTGAAACGGGCTTCTTCAACAGTCCCTCACCAACTTTCACAAGTTTCTTTAAATTCTTCGTGGTTGCAATATCAACTGAAGATTCTTGACCACTTAGTGTGTCATCCTGCATGTTCATTTAATGAGCCCCGTGAATCAATAAACCGAATAAATAAGAATAATTGATAACAAACATAATAAACTATTTTTAATAGTTTTCCATAATTGTTACTAATTGCGGATGAGAGTATACCTGTATTCGTAGGTAATTGTTTTCAGAACGAAGGGCTTGGAAAGCTGTAGAAAGGTGTATATCAACCATATCACCGCTCGCTCGAGTAAATGTATCCACTAATGGACTTGAACCACCATTAACTAGCCACCCCAAAATTCCCCACTTAGCTGCCTTTTTTGCATCGTATTTCTCTTCGGTTTTTGCAGAACCAGTTCCGAGGGATAAAACCAAAAAGCGACCATATTCTACCGGCTTTATCGGGAAGAAGTCACTATTTCCGCGGTAGATTTCTTTTGTAACTTCACCAATTGCCACTAAAGTCTGGATCAAGCAAAAAGGAAAGAAAGAAAGAATGAAAGAAAGAATTAGGAGAGAACTCTTGGCAATGAAACAAAATTATTTAAGTTCTAGTTCAATAAAGGATATAAGTACCGGATTATTAGCAGCTACTCCACCATCAACGAGATTGAATTCCCTTGATTTCCCCAAGTAATCTTTGGTTTCAAAATAATGTGCTGGGAGATATGTTGGCGCAGCAGAAGTTGCGATGCATATATCTGATAGTAAGGCATCTAGGCTTGGGTTTTTCTCCACCTAAAACAACAAAAACATGGTAAGCTAAATGCATATAATTCAAGAGTGCATATAGTACTATCAGTTTAGACATCAAAGGCACAGATAGAAACCTCGTAGCTAGAGAAGATGGTCGGTTGGAGTCGTTTGATGTCAAAAGTCGGGACCACAATATTAGTCAATGTCTGGTGCAACCATACGTTCCCCAGCTTTCCCTTAACAATTTGATTGAGATACTTGCCGTTGTATTTTGGTCCTGAGAGAGCTTTCAGTACTTTCGTAACATATGGAAATAGAGATCTGTTGTTCAAAAGAAGCTAGCACGTAAGCAAATTTCAGGGATTATAGAAAGATTAATTTAACTACTGGATGTATAAGAGATTGAATATTTTGTAAATCAAAGTAATCACCTTTTTTGAGGGAAGATTTTAGGGCAGTGATCAAGATAGAAGGCCTTGATGTCTTTAGCAGCAAACAAAGGCCGATTCTTTTCGTTAGGGGTAGTCAGCATGGCAGTTACAAGACCACCTGTGCTCGTTCCCGCAACCACGTCAAAATAATCTGCGATTCTAGCATCCTCACCGTCTAATTTCTGCACGAGGGAAAACACAACTTCAATCAGAACTTGCAAAATACTGGTAGTAACAATTAACCACATAACATAAAACAGAGCACATTCTATGAGGCCTAATTTGTCCAGTGGACTGAAAATATGATAAGTAGTACAATTAAGCCATGTACACACAAGAGTTACTTTAATTTGTCCAGTGGATTGAAAATATGATAAGCAGTACAATTAGCCATGACACACATGACACGAGTTATTTATTTCATGCCAAATATGATAAGCAGTGGAGTACAATTAGCCGTGTACACACACGAGTTATTATTTCATGCCCACGTTTCCGTACTCCAAACTCTTTATCCACCACATATTTGTGTGGGCTCCACACATTTTGCGGTTATTATGATTCTAATAAAATTTTCAAAACGTTGGTATGACGCGACGGCGACTAGTATTCCTGAAAAGATGAAATCGATGCATGAAAAAATTAATCGTAAATAGTGTAATGGATTTCGAATTCGGAACCAAATTCAACATCCTTGGATTCGCAGAAGAGGACGGGGGTGGACTGAATTTAGAGCTTTCTCCGTCGTAAGCAGAATGGGCTTGAGCGGCCCACGTTTTTTGACTTAAAAAAGGTTAATAATGGGCTGGCTACTTGAATTTTGGCCCATCTTCTTTCAACTACAATCTGCTCTCAGTACAGTACTATATATCTTTTTTTTAAGAGCTGCTCACTAGTAATATCCTTGGGTTAAGTTCAGCTAGAGGATTTTTGGGATTTTTTTTTTTTATCCCTATTGATTCATCTCGACAAGAGGAATCGGAAAAGTAAATTTTTTACTCTATTTTTTTAAGAATAACCAAGATAAAGCTCAAAAAGCAGGACGAATCAATAGGAGTAAAAAGTTTGTCGCAAAACGAACAAACGCAAAAAAAAATTTAAAAAAATGAACAAGAATGAAACGAAAAAAGTCCAAAAAATCTCCTAACTGAACTTAGCCTAGTGGTGAAACAGCAATAACTAGTCCCGGATAAAAAAAAAAGAAGAAGAAGAAGAACTAAATAAAGAAGAGGAGAGCTTTTCTTTTCCTTTTTTTTTTTGGTCAAGAAAAGAAGAGGTGAACTTGAAGTTTGGTAAATACAAAAGTCAATAACAGAAACAATTGGTAAAAATCTTTTTTTGAAGAGCTGCTCAGTACTATCTTTGGGTTAAGTTCCGCTACATAAACAAATTTTTTCGTATTTGTTCGTGGTTGCGACAAATTTTTTACCTCTATTGATTCGTCTCGACAAGAGGAATCGGAAAAGTAATTTTTTTTTACTTCAATATTTTTTGAAATATCTAAGATAAAACCCAAAAAGCCGGACGAATCAATAGGGGTAAAAAAGTGTCGCAAAACGAACAAACACGAAAAAAAATTGAATAAGAACAAAAACGAAAAAAACCCAAAAATCTCTTAACGGAACTTAGCCTAGTGGTGAAACAACAGTAACTACTAGACTAGGATTACACAAAAAAATTTCACTTGAACGTAAAACTAGAACTAAATAAAGAAGAGAACTTCTTTTTTTTGTTTTTTGTGAGATTGATAAATACAAAAAGTTAATAACAGAAACAATTCGGTACGTAGTATACCTGGAGTTGGGCTTCAAGAAAGTTGAGAATGACACTCGGAATGATTCCTCTAATACCGCCGCCGTCAATCGAGAGGATTGAGATTAGCTCGCCGTGAGCTGAAGGCGTTATTTGAAACAAGTTGTTAGATTTCTTCATGCAAAATACTCCTACTATCAGCTAGCTATGTTAAAATTATCTCACTTTCAAAACAACACTCAAGAAATATGTTAATGTGACTGATCGATCCACAGAACTTAATTCAATCCATTCCTATTTATAGGCCTTTCAACTTACAAATATTAGGAAGGTTTATTTACCTTTGCGGATGAAATTTGGATGAAGCCTAGCTAGCTAGGCAGTTTCCTAATTTTCCATTCAATTAGATTTAGCAACTACTAAATGTCAACATATTTATAGCTGCACTATTTGGAAACAAAGTAAAGTTTCCAATTTTGACGCGGGACTAACTTTTCTTATTTGAATTTGAGAATCAGAGTATGTGGCGTATCTATATGGAGATTGATTCTGGTAGGGGTGTTCAATAAAACCGCTAGAACCGTAAAACCGGTCCGATTCGGACCGAACCGTCCTATTTGGTCCGGTTCTGCGGTTCTACGGTCAGGTTATGGTTCCAAAAAAATAAGAACCGTTAATTTTGGTTTGGTTACTGGTTCTCAATTAATGAACTGTGGTTAGAACCGAACCGGACCATTTAAAACTAAAATAAATATAGAAATACATATGTGTGTGTAATTAAATATGTATTTGAATTTGGTAGGTTAATCTTTTCCTTGCTAAACTTAATTTATTTAGAGATGAAATCTCATTTGTTAGGAAAGCTTTTATTTACTTTCTTCTTTTCCTATTCCAGCAGATTATCTTCCTATTTCTTTAATTTTATAAGTTCATATTTTGTGAATAAGTGTTTGGATGCTTATTGGATAGAACCGGAACCGAACCAAAACCGGACCGGTTTTGCGGTTTGGTTCTGATTAGGTTCTATGCATATATTGGTTAGGTTCTGATTTCCAATTTTCTAGAACCGTTTGAAATGGTCCGGTTACTGGTTTTCTAGAGAACCGGATCAATCTGGACCGTGTACACCCCTAGATTCTGGCACTCCGCCTTTTGTTTTTTTCTTATTTGAAATTACAACAATACCCTTCAAAGTGGAGGTACACTAACAAAATAAAGGGTAATTCAGTAATTTCACATGGGAAATAGACCAAAAAAAAAAGAGGAGTGCCAACGGCTAAATATGGAGTGCCAAAATCAGTTTCCTAAATTGGGATTGCATCAAGCCATCAATATATATATACAAACGTTTGTGTAATCCTGGGTTAGAAGTTTCACAATTGGAAAGTAGTAGTCAGAACTCAGAGATTCTAAAGTGGGTGTAATTTGGATTAATTTGTTGGGATTACCGAATGGAGGGCAAATATCCGGATAGTGATCAGTGGAATGAATACTTGGGAGTGAAGTTTCAGAATTTAAGAATTACTTGTAAGTCAAGTTTTACTTATTAAGCAGAGTGTAATTTTGATTTGTTTGGGATGCTAATTGAAGGGGGAGATCTCTGTGTTCCAATGGTAAAAAAATATAGGGTTTTTAAGGATCTCTTTCCTAATTCCCACTTAAACACAAATTTCACTATTATTTTTAGGAAAGTGATTTTGGCACTCAATATTTAGCCATTGGCACTCCACTTTTTGTCTTTTATCCTATATGAAATTACCAAATTACCCTAATTGGAATTCTGATTCTGTTAGTAAGACTAACTGCTATTTGGATGGCCGTCGGAAATGAGTGCAATTTATTGGAATTTTGATTCTGTTAGTAAGACTAACTGCTATTTGGATGGCCGTCGGAAATGAGTGCAATTTTGTTCACGCATTACCCTCACTCTTATTGGTTAAAATGATGTAGGTCACATCCGTACAATACACTTTTTGATAAGCATGACATTATTTTGTAGTGGGATTCACACCATTTCAACCTATAGGAAGTAAGGTAATGTTCACCCTCTTAAGTGAAGGGTGAACAAAACTCAACTCGTCGGGAATCATTGTGTTTTGATCAGTTGCTTGATCTTTGATCATTCACATGTTCCATGGTACCTTCTACGGATTAAGCAACAAAAAAATCCTGTGGTTTTTGATTGAAAGGGAAGATTATTGTTTCAAAATTTTATTGCAGGAAAGGTATTTGGCTCATTCAAAGTTGGTAGCGGAATGTTGACAGGTTGAACATCCATAACATTTCGATTTATGTCATTGGATGACAAGTGATGTCCACCGGCGGGGGATCGATGACATGAGCATTCGCATTTTTGTGGTCGTTCTTGACCAGGCTCAGGACACAATCGTCTTAGACGCAAGTATGCACTTCTAGCTCAAATGCCGTGCCTCTTTCAATTTGTACAACCAAGCGAAGAGCTAGTGAGGGCCGGAATGGAATATCGTACATAGTGTAGAATCATATCTGAAACTCTGACTATAAACTGAGGGAATTGTAATAAGAAGTTGAAAACGCATAGATGACAACATATTTTTGCGAACGTAACGTATTGATATGTGGATTCAATTTATATTAGAAACAACTTTGAGCAGTGGATAATCACCGTAGAAACCAAACGTTGTAGTGAATTGAGCAGTCACTTAATTCGGTTTAATTCAGTGTTCTTGTAATTGGTCAACACAACCTCTTACTTTAATCAAAATGTAGAGAACAAAAAAATGGAAGCACCATTCGGAGAGAGAATGTGGAAAAACGTAAAGGTACACCGTTTATGGTTTAAATTATTATCCCAATATGCAACTCACATGTATACACACATTTACCTTAAAAACCCATCACGAGTCAAACTTTACGAGTTTGACCTACTTTATTTATTTGAGATTATGATAGTCTGAATTTTTGTTACTTTATGTTAAACTTTTATAAATATTCATATTTTCTTATTGACAAAATAAAACGTGAATCAAATTGTAATAAGGCCTAATATTAATGTTGAACCCCAATGTATTACCGAAGATACACTTTGGTCCCCAATAAAAACATTGAGTCTATTTTGCCCCCAATATTCACGATGTTTGTTTAAATGGTCCCTGCAACCGAAACTGCAAAGTTCGTAATCTGATCTCCATATGGTGGTCCAAAATCCAACAAGTTCAGAACTGGACACAAAAATGAGGGTCTTTTTTCATAAATCCAAAACTGCCATTGGCAATCAAATGGAGAAGCAAACAGAGATTACACAAACAGGACACCTTAATCTCCTGGTGAAATTCAATCCCGGTACGATATTTTACAGCACATTACACTCTTTTGCTTCTGTACATACAAGGTTTGAATCAGCACAAGAGGCTGTTCAGTCCTTTCACCTGACTATGGCCAAGGTTTCTGTATTCAAGCATTGGCTGTCCACTCTAATGCTGGTAACAACCCTCTAATACAACTCAAGCTCAAACTATGTTCTGCTATTTTAATTACATTTCCTCAACTTGTTCCCTTTTCTATATACTTTACCAGGGGCCTGTCAGTGTCCTTCTCAAGCATTGACTCTTACTTCTCAATCGCATAATTCTTGTGTCCACTGCCTGTGCAACAAACAATAACGCGTGCTGTCAAATTCTAGCTTAAGGTATTCTCCATTAACAAGGAGTTGTCGACTCTTTTTCCAGAATGACTAGTGACTTCGGCCTATTCAGACGAACACACACAAGGTGGCATGATCCCATGTAATTTCACTGACCATACCCAGATGATTACAACCAATGGATAAGGTCCTTTTATAGAATGAGTAATCCAATGGCAGCCTCTTGGTGTGATCAACAGAAGGCAAAGCAATATGTAGCAAAGATGATTAGAAGAGCTAAATAAAATTGAAACTAGATGTAAAGAATGCTATGTATTTCATTCGAGTAAACGAATCAGCATGACGGGAAAACTTCTGTTTGAGTTAGTTTTGTTACAGAAGTCCAGATAATGGTGGCTGACTTGCAAAAGATGCAGTCTGAAAGATGTAGAGATGTTAAAAATAGTCTTCTTAACCCGTGCCATTAGAACTTCAAAATTGTACTAGTAATCAGTAAATGAGCCCCCATGGGTACTAATAGCTGTGAATTAGCAAACCTTCGAATTTGTTGTATTTTCATATGGTTCAAAGCATGTCCCTAGGTGGGCCTTCATTGAATGGTTGGTCTGCCGTGGTCGCCCCAGCACTAAGGACAGACTCCTGCAATGAGGATTGGCCCGATTGGGGATCACTATGGATGATAACTGTGTTCTTTGTCATGGGGGACAGAGTCTTTGTCATGGGGGACAGAGTCACATAACCCCTTGTATTTTGAGTGCCAATTTTCTGCTGCAGTCTGGGGTCAGGTTTTGAGGAAAATGTGGTGGTTCTTGGTTCCCTGTCAACCTGGGTGAGGCAATTACATAATGCCCGGCTTTTGGGGCTAAGTCTTCCTTGTCTGTTATAGTACTTGAACTGGGCCTACCTGCTTCCATTTACCATTTGCGGAGGGAAAGAAATAGTCGTATTTCTCGGACTATGGGTTCCGATTCTGAAATGGTGTTTCATAGAGTTGCAGATGATCTAAGGGCTTGCCTATGCTCATGTTAAGATTAGAGATGAGCGGCACTTGCCTCCTAGTTTTCTCGCTTCCTAGTTCGCTCCGAGACTGTAATTTCGCGTTTCTTGGATTGGATTGTTTGAGCTGGCCCTGGGTCTGTAATTTGGGGATTCCGAGTCTATCCCCTTGATTTTTTGTAGGGGTTGGCTCCTCTGGATCAACAACAATGATTTTTCGGTAAAGGCAACTAATAGAGTAAAAGAGGGCATGTACCTGATTTTTCTGCATCTCCACAATTTCTTCCTGCAATAAAGATAGCGCACACAAAAAAAATGTTTGTCACAACCTCACATTTCGAAATAACACTTCAAAAGATCCATAGTAATGACTGTCATTACTAAACATACCTGTTTTTTCTGCAACTCTTGATTAATCTCTTTTAGCTTTTCAATTTCTGCTTCCAATTCTAAAGTATAGGCCTGTCATAAACCCAAAGACATAAACTAAAAATCAGTTTAGAAACCAAGCAAACTTCGAAAAGTGTTTCAACAACAAAAAAAAATACTGATTCATGAATGGACCTATTGCTCTACTATGAAACCATCTCTCTCTCTCTCTTTGCTGACATGTTATATTCATTTTTCGCATTTCCTTAGAGTCTGATATGGAAAATATTCAGCTCTTCAGAATAAAAGACGTATGCTCCCTTACCTTGTTCTTCCCAGAAAGTAATATCTCTTTTCTTTGTCACATTTGGGTGTTTACATCTATATTTCGCAGCATGCGCCTTCTTTATTTTTCTAGAATTATGTAAGTATGCTTCGATGGGTATGCATTTATTGAGTTCCCACGCTATCCTACGTGACTATGTCGTAGCCATCCAACAATGCTTCTAGAGCTTCCCGATTTTTCCAACCCTGTTGCCATCAATTCCATATCGAGCTAACCGTTATTGCAAAAATAATGTACGTAAATCGATTTCATCTTGATTTTGATTTGAACTTAGAATATGGATTCTCCTCTCTGCCACCATATTAATCTCATTCCAACGGCGATTTATAGCCATTTTTCGCAAACAGCAAAGGCCATAATACTAGCCCTTTCTATGAATGAGCACCAAAACCCATATCTTAATCCACAAAACCCAATTGATGAGCTTAAGAATCCAAAGACAAACTTGAAGAAAGTACTGCATAAATTATAAAAACAAACAAAGAAGTTTAAAAACAGACAAATTATTTCAGTGTGTATAACGATATTCTCACCTGTTTTCGAGCCCGTGACCTCGCAGCAGACTCTCTATTTTTCACCATTCTCTTCTGCCTTTTCTCGATTGCTTTCTCGAAAATCACACCACCGCATTTCCTTCCTTGTACACCTCCGCTTTGTACGAAACTACCTTGGACTACACCATTGTTAATGGAGGGATCTACCATTCCAACAGCCAGCTGAGCATTGCTTACCAAAGGCATACAAGAGGCAATAGCCACAGTCGCTTGCTTGGGGAAAAGTGGCTGCGGCTGTGGATTAGCCACTGAATTATGATTTCCCGTTATCTGATTAGCCGGAAGTGCGTTGTCTCGAGCTGATTGCTGAGACCCAAGACTCAGACCCTTGTTATTACCATTTGTCTGTGATATTTCACTGAAAAATCTACTTGGCTTGCTAATTGGTTGAGCATCTTCTCTGACTACTCCTGCTCGTACCAAAAAGTCCTCCAATGTCATTTCTCCCAGAGTCAGCTCCCTCAGCGGCAAATGTACTCTTCCTTCTCCTCCTCCTCCACTGCCACCACCACCGCTCCCCTCATTTGCACCAGTACTTTCTTTAAACAAATCTCTCCATACTTCATCCACGGTTTTCTGACTAAGCGTGCGAGACAAAGATAGCGATCCTTGTCTTTGCAAATTCGCACCGGGGGCATAAGAGGGTGCCGCGGATTGAGTCTCGTCGGCTGTCCAAATGTTCTTTAACAGTTCATCCATGTTCATTGACCCAAAGTCCTTTCCAGTTCCACCCAAAGTGTTCTGTAGCTCATCAAAGGTCAGAGAGAATATGGAAGACTGTCTGACCAATGGGAAGTTGACATCTGGCTGTGATGTCTCGACAAAGTTCTTAAAATTCATGTAAGATCCCATCATTCAAGAACACAAAAAAAGATTTTCTTATGTATCCAAGCAATTAATTAGTACTGTCAGTTGCTAAACCAGCTGTCCCATGCGTTCATCCACTCAAAGTTGGATCAAATAGAACCCTCATTTCTATGCTTTGCTGTTTCAGACCCACAAATGGAAAAATCAAGAAGAGGGTCAGATGAATTAGTATATCTCAAAACACTGAACTTCCTACATAGGGAAAACACTAAAAGAACCAAATTTAGGGACCCACAAAAATGGAATTTCATACTTTGATCATACGAAAAGTCTTTGCATGTCTTCCACTCTAATGCAGAAACAGCCACAAGAAAATAATGGGAAAAAAAAAACTCAAAATCAACAACTTTCCCTATCATGTTAAACCCAAAACCCACCAAGACGTATCAAGAGATCCATGAGTTGCGCGCAAGCTGACCCGGATATCCGGTTATCAAAAAAAAAAAGATCCAAGATCCATCAGCTGCAATTCTAGGTTGAAATCAATGGTGAACTTGTTAGATACCAATTTCAAAGGAAACCCATCAAGGATCATACTAGTACAAAGTACAAACAAATAAACAAGACTTGTTGCAATAAATGCAAATAGGTCTCTTTATTCATGTTGTAAATAGATGCACAGGGCAGTTTATACCCTGGTGCTTTGCAACACATCAGATCCAACTTATACTTCTTAAATCGTCGTAACAATTAGATTTTCGTAGTTCTCATATTTTTCGATTTTGGTGATGGTTTCCCATAATTTGAAGTCGATTCAGTTGCTTCCAATTTTGCGCATAGGCGCTCTCATTTTTGTTGGTTGTTTGGTTTTTGTTCTGACCGTCTTGCTATAAGGTCTGTTTCTTGTATTTCATCCTCTTTATTATCAATGAATTTGTTACTCTTCCACCAAAAAAATTCCCATGAAAAGCAACAATCAATTTCCATCTAAAGTACTTGTATGAAATAAACAAACTCAAACATCCATGTACACTCACAAATCACAATTATATGGAACTGTAATAGATCACGACCCACAAAAAGCCTCAAATATCAACACAGAATGAAAAAAAAAAAAATTTAAAGAGAGAGAAAGAAGAAGAAGAAGAAGTGCCAAAACCCCTAAATTTTTCTGGTGTGAAACAACAACCCATGATGTAATTCGCATGCGAAATCAGATCAAATGACAGAATTTTGAAACCCAGTCAACAAACGAAGATTGAAGACAAAAACATTTAGAATTTGGGTCTACAATAAACAATAACCACATAATCGAACTTGAATACTGAGAGGGACTTATGGAGTACCTTTTATAATTTTCTTATGGGGTGTAAAAACAGTGACTGTAGAGAGAGAGAGTGTGTGAGGAGGAGGTGAGAGAGAGAGAGAGAGAGAGAGGCTTCTTCACGTTCGCCGGCTGGGGCAACGGAGCAGGCGACAGGTGTCTTGTGCGGTTGAGCAGCCTTGTCACGAGCCGGTATTTAAAGCTCAATAAAACAGTGAGTACCCATCATTCTACGACCACAAATATTTACACAAACTCATTCATATTTATATTGAGGTTCACATACGGTTGTAGGTCCACCAAAACTTATTTAAAATGTTCAAAAATCTTTGTGAAAAATGCATATCGATAAAGGCTTGATCAGTTCTTTGTTCAATTTTCTGCTGATCAAACACTTATCGATATTCAACTGAGCTGATTTTTTTAAATTAAAAAAATGAAAAAAACTTTGGACAAATTGAGCGATTTCGATAATTTGTACTCCAATGAGACTCCAAATTGAGCGACTCTAATAATTTGTACTCCAATAAAACTCCAAGATGGATCTCGCATTATGCAAATGGTGTACCCATGGAGGACTTTTAAGCTACACATTCTATGTGCGGTGATGATGAGAAAATTATCGAAAATGTTAGGAACAGAGAAAATTTATCCCGAAAAGAGCAACTAGTGGTTGAGATTCATTTTGATGTGTGGGATCCAATCATCAAAGTAAATCTCAACCACTGATTGCTTTTTCCGGGATCAATTTCGGGGTAAGTTTTCTTTGTATTTAGCATTACTCGAAAATTATTGGAGTATTTTTGTTTTGTCCTTGAGGTTTGTGATGTGATGTGTATCCAATGCGGGCGTGCCAGGTGGGTGCATCTGGACCGTGGATTGCACTTTCCGACAGCACATTAGATGGCCATCCGTGATTTGTTCGTTTTTTAACTTCACCGAGCGAGTGGAAGTAATTATTCGAGTTCCGGAGTACCAAGTGGTGTGGGTTTTTTTTGTTAAAAATAAATAGTAGTAGTAATTCATTTGACTTTTATTGTTAAATTTTTCACATTTTTTTTATAAAGTTTTTGTGGACTATTGTTTTGTCATGACGAGAGAAATCTAAAAAATTGAGTAAAAAATTATGATCAAAATCTAATTTTTTTGAAATAAAGACAAAAATCAGCCAATAAGTAATTTTTTTTTGTCTTTATTCAAAAAATTTGGATTTCGATGTTAATTTTTTATTTTAGATTCTTCTTGTCATGACGACACAATAATCCACTAAAAAATCAACGCGAAACTAACAAATGAGTAAAATTTTATAATTAAAAAAAAGGAACAAAAATAAGTCACTTTGCTGATTCAGCCAAAAAAAAAGAACCCGTAGTACTCTAACAATTTACGTAGCGACAAATAATGCGCATGGACATTATTATTAACTTTTATTGAGTGGTTGAGAGACAAGGAGAACCCACATTGTGTGATGACGATCTTTTATTTGTGAAAAATACAATATGACCACGCCCACATGGGAATCAAAAATCCCGTAGAGTGAAGAGTTTATTTTTAAATCCGGATCGTTAAAAATACCCGTGGACAGCCCGTGATTATGTCCTGCAAAGATGCAATAAAGAAAGTGGCCAGCAGCATCCCGAATCCTACCACATGGTACTCCTCCGAAAGTACTATCCAATAGTAGGCCAGTGTGCGCGTGGTGTTGGTTACGCTTTCTGCCTCTGTGTCTTAAACAGCACTACATGCCATGTGCTCACAATGTGCGCTTGGGTTGTTCAGGACAGGAGTTGGCTCCACGTGAAGGTCTGTTTTGGGCCACTTTAATTATTCAAATGGTTTTTTTTAGCACGTCACGTCGTGCCCCAAATCTCTTATTCACGAGCGTAATTTTGTTCATCTTTTTTAAAAGAAAATGAACATTATCCTTCATTTTATTAGTTGAAATGCTGTAGGTTTCACTCCTGCAATATATTTTTGGGTAAGCATGACATTATTTTGTGGTGTAATCCACACCATTTCAATCAATAGGAAAAAAAGTAATGTTCACTCTCTCGAGTGAAGGGTAAACAAAACTCAACTCCTTATTCACTATACATGTGTGAAGTCCATAGATGAACTAAAGTTCATATTCCCCTCGTTTAGGATTTTCAAGGCTATAGATAGCCTCTGAGTCTCCATTGACTAACATCCCATTAACCATCGTGAACTATACAATATTGGCAACAAAAAAAAAAGAGTCCATAGATAAAAGTGTTGGGACATCACGTGATCAGGGGGACCGGAGATGCTGCAAAGCAACTTCCCTAGAGTGTCCTGCAGTGTGCATTCGGATCGTCCATTTCGGCAATCAATGGTCTGGATTGAAAGCAAACTCTTCCAGGAAAGAGTTAACTTTTTCCTGAAAAGTTCGTTTTCAATCCAGACCGCTGAAAACATTTTTGGACAACCCAAATGCGACCTGCAGCGCTCTAATGGAAGTTACTTTGCAACATCTCCAAATCTTGATCAAGGACGGATTTAACAACAGTCCAGGCTGGGCATGTGACCCCTGAACTTTTGATTATTACTCTTAAACCCCCAAATATTAGTGTATGAATTATGAACTCCCATTTGGCATTTATAAATAATTCTAGTGCCCCTTTTATTTTCTATATATATACATGCATCTAATTAACACTCTCAAAAAGTTCAAAGAAAGACTCCACAATCACTGATTTATCCTACAATTAGGAGCTTTTTTACCGTTAAAACTCAAAATGATATGGTCTTAATTTCACTAACTGATGATATAATAAAGAATTCACCAACTAATATTGAATAAATTTGAACACTGAGAGCCTGCTCTAAAACTATACGTACATAAAAACTGTAGGATATGTCTAATTTGTTGGCTTCTATTTACAAACATCTTTTAATTTTAAGTTAGTACACTTTTCTTTTTCTGTGATTGTGTTATTTATCATTGCATTGTGTTTGACTATGAAAAAAAATTCCAAGGTAATTATTGCTCATCTGTACGAAATAACTGGATCTGCCACTTGCAGCGACAGTGCCCCGAGACCACCAAATAATATTTCCCTCATAGTCATTCATTTTCTTTGGTCAGTCAAGTTTGTTATGTATGCTACAAATCATACTGATTGGTCAACGGTAATGAGACGAATGAAACATGTTTGTCTTGAAAAAAAACTTATTAGGTAATTCGAATTTAAAAATAAAAATTTCACCACAAATGTGTCCCAGTCATATCGCTACTCATATTAAGGCCATGTTCAGTTGCACGAAAAGGATATAAAAGGATAGGAAAATTAACTTTCATGTAACTTTCTGTGTACTTAGTTATCATGAAAGTTGTAGGACTCGCAACTTCAACTTTCCTACTAAAAAAATACTTTTCTGCAAAATAGTTCTTGCCAAAAGGAAAGAATTTTAGTTTCCTTACAAGATTTTCTTATCAAGATATCACACACGAGAAAATAAATTTCATTTTCTTTTACTTCACGTCACTCTACTTTTCCTAAGAATCTTTTTCTTATACAAAATTCCCAACAACTGAACGGAACCTTAGATCAATATCATATTTTTGAATGCATGACAAACCAGCAAAACGAACAAATTTAACACATTTCGTACTATTTGGATCGATTTTTTGAGTCCTGACTTGTGGCTTATGTAGAGATCACATTTGGATCCGCAGTGGCCCGGCCTATTTTGACCTAATAAGTTGTATTTTTTTGTCCTTATTAAATTTTCTTCTACATTTGTTAGTTTTTTGTCGATTTTTTTTTTGAATTATAGCTTTGACATGGCGAGAGGAATTTAAAAAGTAAAAAATTACTTTCGAAACCCAAATTTTTAAATAAAGACAAAAATAAGCCAATGAGCCAATTTTTTCATCTTTATTTAAAAAAATTTAAATTTCAATCGTAATTTTTTACCTTTTATATTCCTCTCGTCATGAAAAAGTAATAATCCAATGAAAATTGCTAATAAACTACTGTAAATGTGAAAAACATAAGCTACTTGGCTTATTAGGCCAAAATAGCTAATCGCAATAGGCCCCAATGCTATTCTATGGAATTATACACTCGCACAAAGTTACGAAAAAGCCTATAAAAATATAAAATTTACTCTGACCTAGGGTGTTCTTATCAACATAATCAAAACTAAAATTCTTCTAAAGTTTAGTAACGTTTTGTCCAAAATATAGGGTGTAATCAAATTTAGCAACACCTTGTTCAAAAAGCAAATTTTAGCATTTGAATAATCAAATTAGCAATCTTTTTTTTTTATAATCAAATTTAATGGACACCATACTTTCTCCATTTTCCCTCTCTCTTTTTAGCCCTCCTCCCATTAGAGTCCCACCTGTTTACGTTTATTTCCAACTCTCTCCATATACCCACTGGAAATGGGTATTATGGGAGTCTGACTCCTCTCCAATTACTTTAAATGGATTGGAGAGAACATTTCCCTCAATGCCGGCTTGAAAAAAAAACTTTTTAAATCACATTTCAATGATCGGAATCGTTCATTATTTTTAATGCACTGAAACCATCAAGCAGTTCAAAAATCATTTTGATCGATTATCGTTTGATATGATTTTGAAACAGAGATATGATTTCGAAACAGATTTATATTGAAAAAAATTTAGAAAGGGGTTTTGTTCCAGTGTTGCAATCTTATATTTTGCAATATAATGTGTTTCAAAATCATATATAGGCTCCGTTTGTTTGGATATAAAATATTTTACCTATTTTCCGGTGTTTGGTTGTGCAAAAAATGAGGAAAACATTTTACATGTAAAACATTTTCCATCAATTGGATGAAAATGGCTGACCCTTAAATCTTCTGTAAATTATTTTTCGAAATGAACCCGTTGCCTTCTACCGCAATTCTCACTGCTCAGTTTCCTCGATCGTCAGTCCTAACCCACGTTCAATTCCAATAATCTCAGATCTCTCCATCGTTTAAGCCCCTCCTCTCTCTCTACACCATTTTGTTGATTTCTGAAATATTTTTCAAGTGCAAACCAAACACTGAAAAATAAAAATTTAAAGTTTATTTTCTGAAAAAATATTTTACATTGTAAAACATTTTACATTGAAACAAACGGAGCCCTAATGATGTCCAATAAACTTGATTTTTGGCACACTTTGGCTATGTTTGGTAACACTGCCACTTTTTTGTTTCCTGTTTTCTATTTGCTGAAATCAGTTTTTACTTTTCCTAAAAATAAGTGAAAACAGAAAACATGTTTGTGTTAACCTGTTTTTTTTTTTAAAAATCAATTTTTGAAACTAGTTTTTACTTTTTCTAAATGGTCTTTCTTGCAATTTCTCCACTAGTTCACAAACTATATAGGAGAGAGAGAGAGAGAGAGAGAGAGAGAGAGAGAATCATCCAAGCCTTTGCAATCATGTTAGAAACAAATTCCATACTTGATATTTTGAAAGAAATGGCCGGGTGGATAGACTAGGCATAGCCAGCTTAGAGAGGAAGCCGAAGAAGTCGTTGCTTTTGGCCCCCGATTTTTTAGCCCGAAGAGGACTCCAAAAAATACAGTTTTTTAGTTTTAAATAATAAGAAGTTTCAAGTTTCAATTGCCTTGCTTTGAGTAACATCTTTTTAGTCATGTGGCAGCTTAGGCTCTTTGAATGCTTTAAAAACTGGGTTTGAATCTTCACCCCTTAGTTTTCCTCAACATTTCGCAAAATTTTGTTCAAAGATGAGGAGATAAATGGCCCCCCCTATTGCAACTTTCGCTTCGGGCCCAAATATCTTTGAGCCGGCACTGAGTCCAGGTGATTGGGTTCTTCTTTTCTAGGCCGAAGTTATAGTATCAACTTTCATAAATGATGGCTTCATAAACCCAACGTATCCCTTCCGGCCTCCTCTCATCTCTAAGTTAAGAGAGTATATATATATAGATGAAATACATGTGAAATTTTCTAATTCCAAAGTCGGTCTTTTATTGACTATAAGGTTTTTCTCCTTCGATAAGTATCTTTTATTGACTATAAGAGAGAGGGAGGGAGGGAGCGAGAGAGTATCTTCAATGCCCTGGGTTTGAGAGAGAGAGAGGAAAAGGAAATGAAAAAGACTTCCAAGGAATTGTAGCGGAGTAGCCTGTTTTTTGTTTCTGAAAATAGTAAAAGTTGAGTTTTGTTACTTCCTCAAATTATGAAAATAGTGAAAGTGATTTCCAGAATTTGAAAGTGGAAGTAGTGCACCAAACAAACTTTCAAAGTTAACTTTTGAAAATTCTGAAAATGAAAACAGAAAACAGAAAATAGAATGACTACCAAACATGACCTTTATGTTCTCAATGAGCAAAATAAAATGAACGATTTCAATCATTGACGTGAGATCGTAAAAAAATTTTACGGGCCGGAATTGGAGAGGACCCAGACTCGTATTATGGACCATTGTGGATCGGGTTACCCGGAAGCCCATCTCTCTCTCTCTCTCTCTCTATAAACCCCTAACCATAAACCCCTCATCCCTGTTGTTCGCTTCTCCACAGGTGCTCTTGGTAGCTCGGCATATCAACTAAGCTAATCGCCTGATACAGCAGTGAAACTACATGTATGTTCAGGTATTCTCTCTCTCTCTCTCTCTGCGTGTGTTTGTGTGTGTGTGACTGGCGGTGTCGATTAGGAAAAGGCTGATTTGGGTTGTTTTATCGCCGTTGGGGTTTGTGTATGTGTGAACTGTGGTGGTTGTCGTGATATGGTGGTTGCTTGGGGGATGGTTGGGCTGTGAACCTGAATTGGTGGTTCAAGGCTGTTGGTGGTAGGGCGGTGGAGGTCAGTTGGGGGGTGGAGTGAGAGGAGCAAGTCTTGGGTTTGGGTTTATGACACAACACGATAACATGACTCGAACTCGACATGGGGTTAGTGGGTTAGGGTTGACTATTTTTAAGACCTGAGAACACGATTGCTAAACGGGTTGGGGTCGGGGTCAGGTTCAGGTTCAACCCCTTATAACCCGAAATTTTCCTGGTTAACCTGTTTATCTATCCACGTCGACACGTTAACCTGATCCTATTTATCTATCGGGTTAAAAATTATAATGGTTGTTTCCTTGAATGTTGAATTATGTAAGCAGTAGTGCTATTCAGTCCTTGAGAATGGCTAATAGTTGGATTGAAATTGGTTGAAAACTTGAAACAAAAATAGTTGCAAACAGGTTATGGAAACAGATCATCGGAAAGCGAAGGATTTTGCATAATCGTGTCAATCCGTGTTTTGTTCGGGTTGACACGATTACTAGCAGGTCGTGTTAGGGTTGGAATTCTTGACACATTTAGCTAAACAGGTCGGGTTAGTGTTGAAGGTTATTTGGCACGAACACGAATTGACACGATGCCCAGCCCTCATGATGGCACAAACAGATCAGCCACGGTGGCCAAGCAGCTTTTACCATGTGAACGAAAGTTAGGAAATGGGGAACATCGGAAATAATTGGAGAGTTAAGGGACAAATTTGGGCAAATAATAGTGTTTAAGCTAAATGGGAAACCTGGGCAAAGTTTAATTTGTATTATGTTGTTATTTTCAGTTTTATGATTATTGAACGAGAAAGTGATCTTATATGGGTGGTTGGTTTACATTGAATTTTCTTTGCAAAAATTCAATTCATCGTTGACACGCCTCCAAAATGATTGTGTAATTTGATGGTTTGTTGTACAAAAGTACATTAATACCCATGCTTTCATTTTATGCTTTCTTAACCTTGTAAACTTTTGTTCATAAGTTCCCGAAACATATATATGCAAGCATTCCTGGTTTTAAATGCTTATTTTGGTTCATTGTGTGTGTACGCAGATTGTTGCCAACCTGCAAAGGTAGGCATTTCCCACAATATTTCCAATCTCATGGAACCCATCACCAATTATACTCCACGAGTGCAAGTTGTGCACAAGTTTGGTACAATGACGTTGGGAGCGAGAATAAAGAGATTGATTTCGAGTTTCTATTCCAATCATGCACCAAAACCCACCTTGCTAAGCGCCTTCACGCGCTTCTTGTTGTGTCGGGGAAAGCCCAAAGCATATTCATTGCCACTAGAGTTGTCAATCTCTATGCAAGTCTTGGCAATGTTACTTCGGCTCGCTCCACTTTTGATCAAATCCCAAATAAGGATGCCTATACCTGGAATTCGATGATATCAGCATACGTTCGCAATAGCCAATTCCATGGAGCTGTGAACTGTTTATATGAAATGTTATTGAACTCTCAAGTTAGGCCTGATTTTTATAGTTTTCCTCCCGTGTTGAAAGCGTGCAGTAATTTATTAGATGGGAAGAAGATGCATTGCTGGGTTTCCAAACTGGGTTTCGAATGGGATGTCTACGTGGCTGCTTCTTTGGTGCATATGTATTGCCGCTTTGGAGCCCTCACGGTTGCCTATAAAATATTTCGTGACATGCCATTCAGGGATAATGGTTCTTGGAACGCCATGATTTCTGGGTTTTGTCAAAATGGAAATGCTGCAGAGGCATTGGATGTTTTGGACGAGATGAGATTGGAAGGGATGAAGATGGATTGTGTCACGATTTCAACCATTCTTCCTGCTTGTGCGCTAATGGACGATATTTTGCAGGGAAAGCTTATCCATTTATATGCCATAAAACATGGGTTGGAGTTTGATGTGTTCGTGTCCAATGCGTTGATTAACTTGTATGCAAAATTTGGAAACTTGGGGCATGCACATAAGGTTTTTGATCAGATGTCTGTTAGAGATTTGGTGTCATGGAACTCAATAATTGCCGCATATGAGCAGAATGGGAATCCGGATAGTGCGCTTAAGTTCTTCAGTGGGATGCAGTCAAATGGAGTTCAACCTGATATGCTTACACTAGTGAGCTTGGCTTCTACTGTAGCTCAATCTAGGGATTGCCAAAGTGGAAGGTCTGTTCATGGTTTCATCCTAAGGAGATGTTGGATTGTGGAAGGGGTGGTCCTTGGAAATGCTGTCATGGACATGTATGCAAAGTTGGGTATTATTGATTACGCACGTAGAGTTTTTGAGGAAATTCCTTCGAAAGATGTAGTTTCATGGAACACTATGATCGGTGGCTATGGTCAAAATGGTCTCGCAAGTGAGGCCATTGAAGTATTCAATTTGATGGAAGGGTGTGAGGATATAAGACCAAATCAGGGGACTTGGGTGTGCATTTTACCAGCTTACTCTCACCTAGGAGCCTTGAAATTGGGGATGAAAGTTCATGGGCGGATAATAAAAGACAGTTCCCTCTTGGATGTCTATGTGGGTACCTGCCTCATTGACGTGTATGGAAAATGTGGGAAATTAGATGATGCAATGTCCTTATTCTTTGAGGTGCCGAGGACGAATTCAGTTCCTTGGAATGCCATAATATCATGTCATGCGATTCATGGCCACGGTGAGACTTCTATGCAGCTATTTGGAGCTATGAGGGACGAGGGAGTGAAGCCTGATCACGTGACATTTATATCTCTATTGTCATCTTGTAGCCATTCGGGTTTAGTTGACAAGGGTCAATGGTGCTTTCATGTGATGCAGGAAGAATATGGAATCAAACCTAGTTTGAAGCATTACGGGTGCATGGTAGACATTCTTGGTAGAGCTGGATATTTGGAAAAGGCATATGATTTTATCGAGAAAATGCATTTAAGGCCTGATGCTTCAATTTGGGGTGCTCTTCTCGGAGCTTGTAGAATCCATGGAAACATTGAGCTGGGTAAATTCGCTTCGGATCGCTTGTTTGAAGTGGATTCGGAAAATGCTGGATACTATGTTTTGTTGTCAAATTTATATGCAAATGTAGGAAAATGGGAGGGAGTGGATGAAGTGAGATCAATGGCTAGAGACAGGGGATTGAAGAAGACTCCTGGGTGGAGCTCAATCGAATTGAACAACAGGATTGAAGTCTTTTATACTGCAAACCAATCCCATCCGCAATGTGAAGTGATTTACAAGGAGTTGGAGAGTTTAACTGCTAAAATGAAGAGCCTTGGTTATATTCCAGACTATAGCTTCGTGTTGCAAGATGTTGAGGAGGATGAAAAGGAGTATATACTTATGAGTCATAGCGAGAGATTGGCTATTGCGTACGGAATTATCAGCACTCCTCATAAGAGCCCTATCCGGATCTTCAAGAACTTGCGGGTTTGTGGGGATTGCCACAATGTGACTAAATTCATATCGAAGATTACAGAGAGGGAGATTGTTGTAAGGGATTCTAACCGCTTCCATCACTTCAAGGATGGGGTTTGTTCTTGTGGGGATTATTGGTGACGTGGATGTATTGTTTACAAAATTGACAGCTTGGATGTCAGTCCATGACTCCAGGTGAGTATGCTGTACCAACCTCGAAGAGAACTGAAAACTGTATACAATAATTTTGCTCGAGTTTGGTTGCCTAGTTTCTTTGGAGGGCACATCACAGGCCTTGGATCAAGCATGCCCTTGGGCTTTAAACACCCACACAGCTAGTCTTTCGGAGAATAATGTTTACTGGGAAAGATGGTAAATTAAATGACAGGTCCCTTCAACTATTGAGAATTTTTATGAACATGAATAGTAAGTTCTATGGTGGTTACACTTTTCAACAAATTACGGGACACCTATTTGCTTGTGTCTAATAAGTTGTTCATGTGTACCTTCTTTATTTTTATTTCCAGAAAAGTTTGAACTTGATTTACTGGTTAATTGAAACTGTATGGTGCACATCATGGATGGATGAGAAGCACATTTCGTGTGGCACGTACATTATTTCCTGCACATCATGGATGGATGAGAAGCACATTTCGTGTGGCACGTATATTATTTCCTTTCACCCCATTATTTCTTTTATCTATGTTGATCAACTTAGTTGTCCACATAATTGAGGTTCCGCAGAGGTTTTTTTATCACAACTCTGTAGATGAAGACGAAGAATAGAAGTCAAGCTGTTCACTCATGGCGATCAGGTTGAAGAAGGCTACAGCTGATGCTTCAACCCAAGATGAAGTAATATTCGGAGTTGATGTTATACTGACCTAGTGACCTGTCTATCTATCTGTGAAACACTACAGCAAAAGAGGGTATTCCCTGCACTTCCTTTCCCTGTTTCTTTCCAATAAGCCTCGCTAAAGGTCAATTTTTTGCCGGGGCTGGAGAAAACAAAACGCATGGGGTGCTTCCCAATTTCCCCATCCCTTCTTATTTTCCCTTCGGCGCCTAAGGCAGAGAAAAGCCCTAATTTTCTTCGGTCGACTCCTCTGGTCTCCTCTCTCTCTCTGGAAGCCCTATTTTTTCTCTTCAATTGACACTCCTCTGGTCTCCTCTCACTCTACTGGTACCTCTCTCTCTCTCTCTGTGGCTTGAATTTGTATCACGATTGGACTGGTTGTATCTCGTTTTGGGCAGAGAAACTTCAGGATCGACATACCATGTGTTCGGCCATTCTATGTCTACTGGTATTCTCTGTGTGTGTGTGTGTGTGGTCGGCGGATATGTGGTAGTGAAGGGGTTGCTGGTTCATTGATGGCTGTAACGGATCTGTGATGTGGAAGCGAAGGACGGCCCAACTGGTGGTTGGTGCTCTCACTACCTAAAGGGTTCTGAATCTATCTCCTATCCATATCAGCACTCTCTGTCTCTGGGGTTCGGCTTTCCCCTTGCCGCTGGTCTTTGTGTGTGTGTGTGTGTATGTTTCTCTCTCAATGTCTCTTCATTTTCTCCGGTGGAGTTGGGCTTCGGTGGTCAGGGTTGGGTTTCTAGTTAGGGCAGTCTATTCAGGGAGGGAGGGGGTCGTGGGGAAGGAGGATTTGGGTTAGGGCACAAAAAGCTTGGTTTGCTTGTAGGAAATGATAAACCCCCTACTTTGTTAATGGAGTTACTTGTGTAAATTCTCTGTTTTTGTTTGATCTGTTGGTTGTCTTTACTGCATGACTTGATTTAGTGTTCCATGAAGCTATTATTGTTGAATTCTTTTTTAGTTAGTTTCAAATACCGGTCATATGAAAATCTAGATGTCCACGTATGTAGCTCTGCTATTAAGGTCAAATTTTCTAATATGATCGATGTTGGTTCATATGATTACCTTAATTTGCTCAACTCTGTGTAATCGAATTGAAAGTAGGTATATTATACTGGCGTGCAAAGAAAGAAGACTAATATGTGAAAGATGGGTTAACTCAACTACTCAAGTTTGCAAAGGAATTTGTAATTCTATTCTAGATCTGAGGCCCTTTCTTTCATGGTTGTAGATGAGCTCAATTTTGAAGGAAAGACACCTCTCAATTTGTTTTTGTAACTTGTTCCTAAGTGAAATTGTTGATTGAGTTTGTTCGTGGAGATTGCAGTCCATTTCTTGGTCTGGAATGAGTTGGCTTTTGATTGAGTTTGTAACTTGTTCCTATGTGACCTTCTATTTGTATTTATGTTTAAGTTCTCACTATGCCATACTTCATATCACTACAACAAAAGTAGGCTTTCCTGGCATTTGTTTTAAACCCGTTTATAGCCCTTTTTTAGTTTAGCGGGCAGGCCACGGAGAAAAAAACAGATTCCCCAAGTTTGGACATTAGGTTTAAGACTCAAGAGTCAGAAAATGCCCCTCTCGTGCTTAATTTCCTTATTGTCTTCATTTATTTTCGTGTTTGCTTTTAGAATAGAGCCAGGGCTCTTTTTGTCATGTCGGCGGAGGAGCGCGGGGTTTTTTGCCATTGCTTTATCTGGTGTATTCTCATCGGCTTGATGGGGGTACCAATACTTTCCTTTTCCCATGTTTATTTGTTTCCTTTTACTACTTTTATGTGGTCTTATGCATTGGGTTTGTATTTCTAGTGGAAATCAGGGAAGTGTGAAGCTCCTGATAACAAGACTGTTGTTTGGGCCAAGTGGTAGATATTTTTGGCTGAGGAGCGTGTTGTGGCTAAAAGTAACGCCGATAGCAATTTTAAGCAGCCAAAGGTTGGCCTTCTATCAAAGGTCAATTGAATCTACCTTGATATACGCTTGTACATCTAATTAACAGTAATGATTTTTTTGATGCTTTTTCTAACTTTTTATTGTGCTGAATCTGCTGATTTCATTCTTTTAAAATTGGGAACAAAATACTTACTCTATGGTCACGGTTGACAGTGGAAGAGGCAATCTAGTGGGGGTCCAATTGCGGAGCCTTGGTATTGCCTCTACTACACAAGCTACCTCCAATCCACCGTCGATACTAGGATTGACCTATTGACTTGTTCTTACACAAGGTACTTAAGATTTAAGCTCTCTAAAATTCATGTTGAGTAAGTTTTAATGAAATCTATTACAAGTTACCTGTTTGATTGGGTCGATCGTTGAATTCCTTGGTGACACTACATAATTGAGACATTTGTTTGATTGACAAAATGCCCAAACCATTCTATTCCGTGGTTACTTTTAGGCTTTGGATACTTAGCACCTCTATGTCGTGGTTACTTTTCGGAGTTGTGTCTGTTAAGCCTCTTGCATATTTTACTTCTAGTTTTGTTTCTCTAAGTTCACTTGGAAACCATGGGCACTATACTTGAAAAGTAACAAGTTAGAATCGAAACTTAAAAAGTTTTTTTCCATTCACTTGCATCTCTATTGGCTTATATGTTTTATTTGGCTGATTAAACTCTACTCTACTTTATTCCTTTCTAATGGCTGCATAGATGCATAGAAGCATAACAGAGGGATTATTTTCAGCTTGTTGTGAAAAGAATTGATCATAATATTATCTATGGAATGGTCTTGGTGAGATTTTTCTAATGTATTCAGATTGTATTATTGACCAAATGGTACTTTCTTCTTTTAGGCTGAACTTGCTAGATGGTTGGAAAGGGATGGTTTCAACTTTCAAGACAAGGGTATGAGGCAGTTGGTGCAGAACGGTGATCAGTGCCAGCGTTCGTTCGCGGAAAGAACCCCTCAATTGAAGAAGATTTTGGAAGATCTCTGTATTATTTTTTATTATTACTAGTAAGGTGCAATAATGAGAAATAACGGGAAAATGCCTTATCGGGAAGTATTCCCGACATTGGTATTGCCCAGCCTTTGCAAAAAACACCGGGAAGACTTATTAAGCGCCAGGAAGTATTTCCAACATCTATATCGCCAGCGTCTGCAAACGCTGGGATAAATACCGGGAAGACTTTACTACTTTACCCGAAAACCCCGATTTGTTGTAGAACTTAAATCAACATAAGATCACATAGTCCGTCTTTTCTGCTCTTCCGGATAGTGCCATCTGGGAATTTTTCTTGCCATGGAAATTTCAACTTGCATAAACCTTTGGGCTGGGGGAGCAAAGCAAGTGCATTGTAGTTTTGGGGATGGCATCACTAGTCTGTTTTACCTTCCAGATCAGTCTGCGAAGGAAGAAGGACACAAGCTGTGAAGTTTTATTAGGTGTGGGGCTTTTGGCAATTACCTCCGCTCTGTCCCCGCCCCGATCCAATAAGCAAATGGGGCGGGGATGATATTTGCTTCCCCCTCCCCGTTTTGACCCGATCCGAATCCGAATATAGGTATTTATATTTTTGTACGTATATGTCTAAATAAATTTCATTGTTTTCATATAATAAGAGCAATATACCAATTAATAAAACATTAGTTTATGTCTTTGTTTTCTTTATTTCTATTGTTTTTAACTCATCAATTATCAATATCTTGTTTTCTTGTCAAAACACTTTAAAAAGAACAAAAGTAATCAAATTCTTACGGTGAATAGAGACCCGATTATTTACCGACCCCGGCACCTTCCCGATTTCTCCTGCTCCCACTCCGATCCGATATAGAATGGGGCGGGTTTAGGGGATGCTAAATCTGACTCCGATCCGCCCCATTGTCATCTCTAGTATTTGGAGAGTGATTTGGGTGGATTTGGGCTGATTTGGGGCTGATTTACTATTTAGGGGATATATATCAGGGGGCTCTTTTTAAGAGATGTTTTGGGCTGATTTGGAGAGTGCTTTTGGGGTGATTTAGGGGCTGTTTGAGGAGTTATTTTTGAGGCAAGAGCAATGGAGTGTTGGCTGAGGCAGCCGCAATGGAGGCTAAGGGTGTTTTTCAAGCATTTGTTTGTAAAGTTAGCTCTTTGCTAACTGTTCGTGGTTTTTTTTTTGTTGGGCTTTCTTCTTCTTGATTTTTTGTAAAGAAAGGAAAACTTCGAGAGGCGGAGAGATAGATTAGTAATTAGCGAGTAGCAGTGGTAGGAGGATATTATGCATTCTCCGACACTCTCTAAATGCCTTTCTTTTGTGATTGTAGTGGTCCCGTTCCGCTAAGGTTCTTATTTTTTAAGTACTTATTTTTCGCTTTGCGAGACAGGTCATTCTCTTATAATACATTACTTTTAATTTAAAAATAAATACTTATTTTAGTTAGCGAAACAAGGCCTGGTTTCAAATTTTCTCCTTGTGATGAATGGAATTCTTTTGCTAAGCTAAAAAAAATTCTCAATTGCTTTCATTTGAAGACAACAAAAGAGATGGATTAAACTTCAATTTGCAAAGTGGGGTGGAGTGCAGTTGGTGCCTCCCTTATACTCTAATGCACATGGGTAAAGTTCAATTTTTGTAAGCACTTATCCCCCTCCCCAAGTCCCCTAGAGTAGAGTAGATTAGGTTTAACGAATGATTAAAAAAAAATATTCAATTTATTTTAACCAAAAAAAAATCCAAACCAAAATTTAATAATATGAATATAGAAGTAACCTTTCTCTTCATATATTTTTTTACGAACAACACGCAACAACAAAGGTGGACTGCTGTCGAACAATGTCACTCCCAAATTTAATCACCGCCACTAATATAAGTTTGGATGTGTATCTAATCCATGTACACAATCAGCTTCATCAACATAACTGTACCCCATTTGTGAAAGTTGATTGATTTTTAAAAGAACATTCATCCTCCATTTCCTCTCATTATAAATAAATGTGACAACAGTTAAATCTTTAGTCATGATCTCCTCCAGTAAAATCTCCGTTTTCCCCCCTCAGTTTTCGCACTCTCAAAATTTAATAATTTGAGATACTTTTAAAAGACACTTTCACAATAGCGCTCACGCTTTTCCTCACTCACGCGCACATGCACTGCATGACCCCACACATTGGGTCTAGAAATTGGACACTTGAGATGATAGGGCATGTGGTGATGGACTCCACAGATCTGGACAACACAGTAAAACATGAGACAAGGCCAATGTTTTCTTTTGGGTAAATTTCACTGACCTCCCCTGAGGTTCCTGACAAATACAGAGACGTTCCCTAAGGTCTCTAAAATGACACTGCCCTCCCTTACTCTATTTGACAATATACGTTTCTCTCCTTCCATTAAACTGTTGTTTGACTGTTAACTGAAAGATTTGACGTCACATTTTTTAGTTCCTTCTTACTTTAAATGTCCTTCCCTATCCACGTTACCAATTCTACCAAACACTACTTGATTGTAAGCATCCATCTCCACCATAGCACCTCCTAATCATCATCATCATCTCCTCTCTCTCTCTCTCTCTCTCTCTCGCACGCGCCTTACCATAATTAGTGGATAAGTGCCTCTAACTCAACGAGATACACAATTAATGTAAATTTGCAAAATACATACAAATCTGTTTATATATAGATATTTCTTAATGAATGATGTCGATGATATTAGGAGTATATTTTCTAGGATGCAGAATTGGGATAGAAGGGCAGCATGCTTATATTTTGGTTTCTTGTGTTGGCCATTAACACATCTATTTGTTCTTTATTGGAGAGAGAAATAAGCACCGGACATTATTTGGAAACCTAATTCGAAGGTGTACAATTTTGGAGAAAAGAGGGAACCAACTAATTGAAGAACGTGGACAAATCTAATTCATTTAAACGCCAAGTTAAACACCATTTGCAGGCTAATTGATGGAGTAGTAGAAAGGTAAAGTAAGGGAGGTTGTTGTCATTTTCGAAACCTCAGGAGAAATGTCTTCGTATTTGTCAGAAACCTCAGGGAGGTCAGTAAAAATTGACCCTTTCTTTTGAAAAAAATTTCAGTGCCGAGCGGGTACCACGTGGTGCCCGCTCGCGCATCCGAGCCGTCCATTTCATTTTTTAACGGCTCAGATTTGGAGAGAGAAAAAGAGAGAGAAAATGTTGGGGTGAGAGGAGAAAGAGGGTTTCAATCTGAGCCGTCAAAAAATGTATTGAACGGCTCGAATACGCCGAGCAAGTACCACGTGAGATATACCCGCTCGGCACTGAAAAATCTCTCCTTTCTTTTGTTTTCCTCATGGGAAACGGGGTCCCAACATCCTGTAATCCTACCTGTTCAAAAAATTAAGAAACATTCTGGGTAGTAACCTACTGGTCCTGCCGTCCTGTATGGCTGTATCTATACAAATACGTAGTACAATAATGCAGTCAAGCGGGGTGCTTAGCAGCGGTGCCGAGCGGTCGACTTTTTAAGTCATCTGTACAGAGATGAACGGTCCGATCGACTGCTCGGAACTGCTATCAAACACCCCATCTCCCAATCCAAGGAAAGAAACGTCCTAACGAGTTGACGGATCAAAAAATGGAAAAGTAAAAAGAAACGTCTTTCTCTGATAAAAAAAAAAGAAACGTCTTCCAATTGTCTACCAACCATCACTCAAGCATACGGGTGGACTTCTCCAAATGAGATTGTCCTGAACCAAAACACCCGGAGCCAGAAACCCAAAACCCTAGATGAAAGCCCACATGAAAAATTTCCTACCCAGGTAGTTTTCTTCCCCAATTTCCCAAGAAAAAGCCATAAAAGGGAACAGAAAGCTGAAAAATCGTTGATGGGTATGGTCGCAAATCAGAGGGTCACGAGACTGGGCCAGACCCACGACGAAATACCTGCGTCTAATTCCAATGGAGCTTCTTCTTCAACCGCTACTGCGAAAAAAAGATGGTACAATTTGATGCCACTGTTGGTAGTCCTGGTCGTTGTAGCAGAGATAGGGTTTTTAGGCCGGCTCGACATGGCCAAGAACGCTGCCATGTTGGCTGACTCGTTCTACCAGTTCACGACGTCGTTTTCGTCGGCGGGGGATTCGGGGACGGAGGAGGAGGTCGGGTCGGGCTTGGTGGGTATTGATCGGGGCGCCGAAGCTGGTGGGTGCGAGGAGTGGTTGTTGAGAGAAGACTCTGTGGTGTATTCTAGGGATTTTGAGAAGGAACCTGTATTGGTTAATGGTGGTGATCAGGTTTGGTTTGAATTAGTCCTATAGACATGTTTTGCGTTTATGTTTTTTTAAATAACTCAAGCGCGCACTCGACTAATCATGGACCAATTCCACTGCCCACTTGCGGGGATCCCAATTAAAGTCAGAACAAAGCTCCGTATGAACTGGCCCCAAAGGAGTTGATAGAGGTTTCGAACTTGAGACCTTAAAAGGGAGCAAATCCTAAGTCCCACGCCTTGATCACTAGGCCAACCCCTTGGGGTTTGTTTTGCGTTTATATTGCTGTTTGAGTTTTGCTTTGATGTGGACTTTTGTTCCCCTTAATTGTCCGTCAACAGATGTTGTGTTGATCCATCGAATTAGTTTTGGGTTGGCAATTATGGTTAATTGATCAACTAAAATAGTAGTCATGATACTTATTCAGTCTTTTTTCTTGAGCAGTAGTACTTGTAACTTGTAAGGGATGTATATATGTATCAAAAATGTCCAGGGAGAACTACGAAAGATGGAGATAATGATACAAAAAGAAGAGAGCCCGATACTCCTATCTTATGATGCGATAAGTTCGCTGTTCAAGAATTCTTGTTTAAATAGTTCAAGAATTCTTGTTGAAACAGTTCATACCATCCATACATAGTGTTTTGATCTCAGATTTCACTTCTTCCATGTTTCAGCAGTAGCATATTGTCCCATGGAGCTAAGGTCCAAAATATGGAATAAACAAGTGTTTCCACGACTCTGCCACCCGGTCAATTCTGTTCCACTTAATCCCTCTTTCATGGCTACATATCTTTCCGGCTAAGGAATGGGAAATATTTCTCCTGTTCCATGAATACCAATTTCATTTCATCTTTTAGTTAATCCGGGAAAAGCCATCTTTTTCTTTTTCTCAACAAAGTCTTTATGATGTGATGGCATAGCCTTTCGTTAGATAGGAAGAAATTTAATAAATACTGAGAAATCTGGGATAGAGTATTAGAACGGAAAGATCTGTGAGATGATGAACTATTGGATCTAACCCATCTCTAGCGATGGGTTAGACTTGCATGTTTATAGTTGTGTTCACGTATAGACTCGCATTTTGAATGTATGATGCTTTTACTTCTATTATCAGTTTGTGTAATTTTGTGGAACATGTTAGTTGTGCTGTAGTTTAAATACTTGAGAAGTTGAGAGCTTGTTCAGGCTAGTGATCTGTAGTATTGAGAAGAAGGATATCAAAGAAGTTCAGAATTCAAGAGTGCCATTGTATTTTTGCCAAATTCTTGCTCGTTATCGTATTTGTTGGTTATGCATAGGGTGGTCGTAATTTGGTAGTCCGTAGATTGCCGTTGTTTGCCAACTTGCCATAGTCTAGCGGAGATGTCTTGGTAATAAATGTCTTCATGAATCTACAAAATGGAAGACATTTGAGAAACATCACTGTAATTTTGTCACCAGTAATTGTTTCTTTTTAAAATTTCGAGCGGTATCATGTCAAAAATTTTACTAGAAGTGTGTAATACGTCATACCTTTCTCGTTTCTTCTTTAAATGCCCAGTCCTTACAGTTTTTCCTTTTTGGAAAATTTTCTTCTTCAAAGTCTTTGCAGCTTAGGTATTTTTTCAATTACCATCTAAGTTGTGTTATTTTATGTTTGATATGTATGCTCTGCATGCTTCTCTCTAGGAGTGGAAGTCTTGTGCTGTGGGGTGTAAATTTCAGTTTAATGCCAATCAGAAGCCTGATGCTACTTTTGGGGTAGGTCAACAACCTGGGACAGCCAATGTGCTTCGATCAATGGAATCATCTCACTACTACTCTGAGAATAACATTGATCTTGCAAGACGGTGGGTAAGCACACTCAGAGATGACTCCTTTGTTGTTTTTGATACTCTAAAAGAATAGGCAAGCATTTAGAAACGCTCAGTGTAAAATCTGCAGTCAAGAAAATCTTCTAACAGCCCAAAACATTCTATATATCCTTTGTGCGCATGCAGATTCTGAAAGTTTGTGCTTAAGTATAGGGTACGATGTAAGTGCAAAAAAAGTTTTGCTTTTGGTCTTATGAAGTTAGTAGTAACTGGTATAATTTAAGGTAAAAAAATTCTTTTGTAGAACGCTGTGCTCAAATTCGCGTATGTTACATAGTAGGTGATGCACATGCTTGAACAATCTAATTGACTTTAAGAATATAATCCTATCCATTGTGTAACTACTATTTTTTAGCGGTGGTGGGGGTATCCGTGTTCTGTTTTTTGAGCTGTTTCAGTTGCTTGATCATTTTTTTCCCTCCTTTTACTTGCCTTTCTGGTATCATCCATGTTCATCTTCAGATCTTCTTATTGAATATGCAGTAAGTGAAATGGCATTGCTAGTTGTTACTAGAGAGAAGAACAGAAAAATTGTAGAATCTTGGCCCTGCTGAGTCTGAAGAGGACTCACGCCATGCTTTTTCCTTTTTGAAAAAGTTGGTTATACATAATGGCGGTATTTGCATCATGTTACTGACATTAATACTGACAACTGACAAGTGGCACCAAGAAAACCCTTTGTCTCCTATCTGTTTTGCTTGTTCTTGTTTCTCAACGTAGATTACAGAAGATATGGATAGTTTGTTTAGCAATAGAAGTTACTTGTGGTTCAAAACTCTAGTAAGACCAAGTATAGTTAAACTGACCTCAATTTTCCTCATGTACTAGGAGGGGATATAACATTGTAATGACGACTAGTCTCTCATCAGATGTCCCTGTTGGTTACTTCTCTTGGGCTGAGTATGATATTATGGCCCCGCCTCAAGCAAAGACAGAGAAAGCTCTGGCAGCAGCTTTCATTTCCAATTGTGGTGCTCGCAACTTTCGTTTACAAGCTCTTGAAGCACTTGAAAAAGCAAAGGTCTCTATAGATTCTTATGGCAGTTGTCATCGTAATCATGATGGAAGAGGTGTGCACATTGTATTCTTGAGTTTTCTTCATTTAAAATAATTTCTTAATGTTAATAATACTATTATTCGTTTGAGGTCGTTTATCATATTTTGATTTTGCTCGTGTTTATATTCAGATTATCTCGGCACTTGCAACATTGTTAGACTGAATGCTCCTATGTTATCGCTATTTTGTTATGGAACATTAATACTTACAGTCCTTTCGTAACTTTTAAGCTTATATGATAACTTATCTTGCTAGATGTGAGCTTCTTGCGTGTTTGCTTTTAGAGTAGTTTTGAATCCTTAGCCATTGCAGTGCACCATTATAATTTCCTTCATATTTGGTTGGTTTGTTGGGGGATACATTGGTAATTTTCTAGATGTGACCATTTAATGCAGTCTCATCGGTTCCGTAAATGCTTCAGGATATTGAGACCGAGTCTCTGTGCAGTATAAGTCTTGAAAGTGTAACAACAGAAGGAAGGTTGTGATGCCTTTTGATTTTGGTAGGGTTCGAGTTTTAGTTTATAAGTGCATTTATGGACGAAAGGTTCTGATAAATATGCAAGTGTATGCATACCTTCTTTACAAAAAGTTTAGATTAGTCTTGACTGTACTTTCCCTCTGAAATTCTAATTATATAGGTGTTTTTATTGACTGGTTTCCCTTTAATCCAAAGAATTTTGTGAAGTCCTCGGCTGTGGTGAACATTCTTTAGGAGGATATTGCCTTGTGATTCGTGAAGTTGTCATTTGTTGCAGTTGGCTCATTCTTTCTACACTGTAAATGTGTATAATAAATATTTAATGAGAAGTAGTCTGTGAAATAGATAAAATGGGAGAAGATAATTGCTGAGTGGAGAGTATATTTATGTTGTTCTTTGCTCCGCAATATTAGGCAGCTTGTTGGATTTATGCTATGAAACTTATTTGCATTAGCAGAAGTTGTCAATGTATCTATGAAACTTAAAAAAAGAAAAGAAAAAAAGGAGCTCAAAAGCTTGGACTGCATATTGCGTACATACTTCTGTTGAGAAATCAACGATAACATCTCTTTCCTGAAGATGTTAGAGATTTTCGTACGAGTTCCATGCTTAAGTACATGAGTTGGTACTAAATGTTTATAAGTTCTTATTTTGCAATGGTATGCTCATCTAGGAGTCAACTAGTATCAATTAATTCCAAGAACTTGATGACAAAATTTATATTACTATCTGTAGTCAATCATGTCTTTGCTTACCAACTGTAGCAGAACTAGTATGAAATCATATCTGTTTGCAAAATTGTTGCAGTGGACAAAGTGGCAACTCTGAAGCGCTACAAATTTAGCTTGGCCTTTGAGAATTCGAACGAGGAGGACTATGTAACTGAAAAGTTCTTCCAGTCTCTTGTTGCTGGTATGATATTAAACTCTTTCCTGCATTTTTTTTTACTCTTGATGCCTCTGTTATGTTTCTAAACTTATGTTTTGTGTGTGTGTGTGATGTTCGTATTTCCATGAGGGTTTTGTTGGTTTTTAGAGTCCTATTCTCCCTCCATTTTTCTGGTAGTATCCCACTATCCCTGAAATCTAAATCCTGGAATTCACCACGCATTTAAGTTGTATAGTTGTTGAACTAATCTCTAAAGGATCAAAAAGCAAGTTGTTTAAATTGGTATTGCTGTTCCTTTCAAAAAATAAATAAATGAATTGCTGCTGTTTGAGCCTCGAGCTGCAATTATGGCTGATATGTGGAATGGAATAGTTCTCTGAAATCGAACATTATTTTACATAGGGAATGACCCTCCTACTAAGAAAGGAACATGTGCTTTTCTCCTTATCTTCTTGGAGTGATTTGGGAGGAATTGTTAACAAGTTTCTAATGAATTTTTATTCTTTTTTGCTAAGCAATGAAATTTTACTTGGTTCATGAATCATATGCATAATGGGAAATTGCTTTCTGGTTTGCTATTAAAAAATCCTTAAATATGTTTAATAATGCTGATGAAAGGAAATTTTGCCAAAAATCCTAGGTTGTGTTCCTGTGGTTGTTGGTGCACCAAATATTCTAGATTTTGCTCCTTCTCCGGATTCAATCCTACATATTAGGGAGCTGAAAGATGCTGAATCTGTTGCCAACACCATGAAATCCCTTGCTGAAAATTCTGATGCATACAATCAATCATTAAGGTATGCCTTTATGTGTGACCATTTCCCCAGTCTTTTGACTGTTTTCGGCGATTTTGATTGAAATACAGTATACAGAGGCTGAAGGCCCTCAACTACTAGCTGGTTCCTCAGATATGTCCTCTGTAGCTTCTGCTTATCGTTTGCAACTTGGGGATATTTATTTTTCAGGTGGAAGTTTGAGGGGCCATCTGATTCTTTCAAAGCACTTGTTGATATGGCAGCAGTCCACTCATCATGCCGCCTATGCATTTACCTGGCAACAACGATCCGTGAGAAAGAAGAACAGACCCCAGCTTTTCTGAAACGTCCATGCAAGTGTACCAGAGGCTTAGAAACGGTCTACCATGTATACGTAAGGGAAAGGGGAAGATTTGAGATGGAGTCCATCTTCTTGAGGTAAATCTCAATTCATTCATCAACCGTTTTAATTGTATACACATTTAGGATTGTATGTGTATTGATTTGCTTGATGCCTAAGATAGTGTGTAAAGAGTCTAAAGACCTTAGTGCACGGAGCGGGATTGGTAGCAGAAGCGGTGGAATATAGAAGCTCCCAAGGTTGGGAGCATGAAAGGAACGTCTACTAAACTTACGAAGATAATGTAGGATTGAATATACACTTTAGAATCATTTTAGGGAGTAAAATTATGGGCCAAGTCCACCATAAGTGTAAGCAATGGGCTAGTGTTAGGCATCCCGTGTTAGTTTAGGTCTTTCACTCTTCCTAGCACTTTTGGTCGGAACATTTTAATCACTGATTTAGTGAGACAAATGTTAAATAATCCTCCACTTTCTGGTATTAATTCATCAGCTTCGTCCGGCTAAAACTTTTGGTGAAGTTTGAGATATTTCCGCAATGTCGACCCCACTTCACTTAGCGACTGACCACAAGACTAGAAATTTTGCATTTAAACAATCCATGTGGTGTTCGAACATTCCCTAGTCTCGTTCATATCCTTGCTATAGAGTTGTGACTCGTGATTTTGTCAGGTTGTCGAATTTGACTCTCGAGGCCTTGGAATCGGCTGTGCTCTCGAAATTCAAGGCTCTGAAACACGTACCCATCTGGAAACCGGAACGACCGGGAAGCATAAGAGGCGGGAACGAGCTCAAAATCTACAGAGCATATCCTGTTGGCAAGACACAGAGGGAAGCTTTGTATACCTTCCGATTTGAAGGGGATGCTGAATTCAGAAGTCACATTGAAAGGAACCCTTGTGCAAAATTCGAAGTCATTTTTGTGTAGATTATTATTGTTAAGGCCTTATGCTTTTTTAATTTGACATTTTCCCCCTGATTTTTGCAAATGGGATCTTATTTTGCAGATTTGCATGTCTATTTTATTCATCCTAATTTCACACAAGAATTTGGGGAGAGATGAGGCTTATCAGTCTCAATTAAAGTATTTAGCTCCAAATTACTTTCTAAGTCCAAATTTATACTCCTTCCGTCCCAAAGAGTTATTCTACTACAAAAAGAGGGGCAATTTTCGGATAAAAGTAAAATACTTCTGTTCACTATTTTTTGGATTTTTTCGCACCAAATGAAAGAGTTAATTGGGATTTTTAATTTTGGTGCGAAGAGATTCGAAAATTATGTATGAAAGTATTTTATTAGAAATTGCATGTATTTTTGGGGGGACTAACTTTTTGCATGTCATTGTAGTGGACCTTCTACCATGAAAAAAATCATGATCATCGGTTAACAATCGACGCTTGATCAAATTCAAAGAAAAATGTGTTCCGATCAGGCGTCGATTATTAATCGACGAATATGATTCTTTTTCATGGTAGAAGGTCTTGACGATATAATTCTGAAGTACCAAAAAAAAAAGGGTCTCGACGGGCTCTACAAAATAAATGGATTCAATCATTGTTGTTGGTTCGGGACGGGATCCAAAAAAATTGCAAATGGACGGGAATGGACAGTAAAAAGCTTCACAGGACCCTTCCCCATAAATTACTCTATGATATGTGGCCATCCGAGATCGTTGCCATCCCAGGAAGGCTATTTGCAGGTCCATTGCCTTTGTATTCTTTAACTTCAATGTCCTTTTCTATTTCAATATGTGATCGTACCAGAATCCATCAAGCATATTCTTTGGCAAAATTTCCTGCATCTACCAGGATTCATTCAGAAGCGGATATTACCTATCCTTTCAACATCAGTTACTCGTCTCGATGGATCTTTTTACTTTGGATGTTGCCTATCTTAGTTATGCTTGTTGTATTCCCTTATGTTTCTTGTAATCTTCTAGTTCTTGTTGGTTTTGTTTTCAATTTTTGGGTGTAAATTATTTCTTGTTTTGACTCTTTATTTATCTATGAAGTTCTTCTTTGATGTCAAAAAAAAAAAATGTCCTTTTCTATTTCGAACTGTGTTCTGTCTTCTTTAACCGAGTAATTATTCGGTGGTTCTAGGGCACCGTTACATAATGCTTCAACGCGTTTCTCCACAAAAATTCATGCGGGGTTCATACCCTTCGTACTAATCTCCACATAAATTTGGCAAATGGGGAATCCTACTGACCTTATGTGTTGTCCCCCATCCGGACCGTCCAAAAGTATTTTGGATAATCCGGATTTTAAAAAAACTCTTCCAGGGTTTTTTCTCAAAATCCGAAACAGAAGTGTTTTTGGCAATTAATAGTCCGGATTTAAAAAAACTCTTCTAGGGGTAATTGCCGAAAGGGGCTGCCCGGATGGGGGACAACACACATGTTGACCTTTGAGGTGCATAGGATCCCCGATTTAAAATTTTGGAGAAGAAAGTTGGGCACCACGTACACGACGGTTCCAGCCTCTAGGACCACCTAATAATTGAGGGATTTGATAGGGTCCATGAACACAATCCATGAAAGTGTCAATGTGTATTCTACTAACATTTTCCAATTTTTTTCTTTAACCTCCTGTGCACAATTTTAAATTGGTCCAGGACCAATTTTGTAGTCACATCACATGTGGTTTATATTGTTTCGTTTGCATGAGGGCTATGCACAGTAGTTTCGACTTTGAGGAATCGGTAGATGTGTTTTTCTTTTTCCCCCCTCGGACGCGATTGGATGCGGCATGCATGAGTTTTGAGTTTTTGGGTAGTATTATTTATGAAAGACGATAAAATGGTAGGAGGTATTAAACGATTATCTATGGAGAGTGGACTCATATTGATATAATTTTTATAGAAGGTAGATAAAAAAGTACTCGTTGGTTTGAAATCCAAAAGGGGATGAGTTCATCTTGGTGCAAAACTTCTATCCAAACCAGGAAAACGTCACATCACCCCCTCATCCGCCCGGATGAGCTTGTACCTCTTGCTTTGGCGGCATCCAATCGGGGCCTTAGTCATGTCCCATTCTCATCAATGGCTATGCGAGGATATATATACATTTTTCGTTGGTCCGTTGAGGCTCGTGAAGAAGCTCAATAAAACTCGGTTCGGCTCAGCTTGTTTGCAGCTCTACTGGTAGTCGGTTGGAGTCGTCGGTGAGGGACTATCAACAAATTCAAACGGTTGAGATTGAGACGTACGATCGAGGTTTTCGGATTACCCGGTCCGGTCAATATCGAAGAGAGGAGGGAGGGCCTTGCCGACTTTGAAAAATACGTCTGGCGTACGCCAATCAGAAGACGGCCTTACCCTGTACTAGCCCCTTCTCGTCCCCGGGCGAACAATCGCGAAATAGAACCACCGTGATCTCTACACGTGTCGGGTACAGCTATCCCCTGATTGCGACCACACCCTTAGAAAACCGACTTCACCCATGATCTTTTTATGAGATAACGACTTCACATATACTAGTTAAATGATCGAGTACTTGAGAAAGAGGGAAAATTATTAAACCGCTCTTGGAGCATTGTTAGAGCATCTCCAACCCATGCTCTATTCCTCCATTTGAGAGTATAAAACTCCTCCAATCCATCCTCTCAAGCCTCCTCTATTTGAGAGGATGGGATTTTGATCCTCCATATTTAGAGGATGGGAGAAAATATGGAGGATCTCCTCTATAATACTATTCACCTTTTAAAATGGCATTTGTATCCTTAGAGTATCTCCAACCCATGCTCTATTCCTTCATTTGAGAGTATGGAACTCCTCCAACCCATCCTCTCAAGCCTCCTCTATTTTAGAGGGAAAAATAGAGGGTTTGTGGTTGGAGTAAATAGGAATAGTGATTTCCTCTAAAATCACTTTATGAATAAAATAGAGTATTTTGATACTCTCAAATAGAGTATTGGATTGGAGATGCTCTTAGGTTTTGTTTCACTAAGCAAAAAGCATTTTTTGGAGGGGTTTTTTTATTAAAAAAAAATTCGTGTTCGTTAGTTTTGCATCAAACTTTTGTAGATTATTGATTCGTCTCGATGAAAGAAATTGGATAAGTAATTTTTTTTTTCTACTTTTACCCAAATATTTTGAAAAATAACCAATTTTCAACCTTTTTTTTTCTTCTTTTGAAAAGTTGTTATTTTCCAAAATATTTGGGTATTCCGATTTCTCTCGTCGGGATAAATCAATAATCCACAAAAGTTTAATGCAAAATTAACGAATGTGATTTTTTTTTACTGCATAAGGATAAAACCTCCAAAAAGTGTTAAAAGATAAGCGGTATGGGACCTCAGTGGTGCTCTAGAGGTTTTCTTCACTTGATCCGGGGATGTTATAGTGCACCTTTGCACTACACCATGTAGTGCGGCGGGCCATTTCGACAATGAACGGCTCAGATTTAAATCTAAACAATAAACGATTCAAATTTGTAGAAGCTCGAATTAAATTCAAACCGTCCGTTCTGAAATGGATGGCTGGATAGGTGCACTCCCCATTCCTCACCGGATCACCACACATTTACCATCAGGGCGTAGCGTCCACACAAATGTGTGATCACTGGAACACCATGTAACAGTGCTATGGAGCACTGAATATCCATTTGAGAAAGTGGGTCCCAATCCTCCCGAAGGTTTCACATTTGATCACTCCTGACGTGGGTCCCACTAATGGAACACCGTCGGTAATTTTCTTGAGTATTGCTATTTGTACATATACAATGTAAATATGGGTTTTTTGAGGCCCACCTCGGGTCCCACAAAGATGATTCAAATTGTTCATTATTTTTAAAATAATTTTTATGGAACCCTATAAAAAATTAGATCAACCCGATATCGCTAAGGATTTTTTCTGAATTTGTACGAGCAAAATTAAGCAGTGAAGTAATTTCATCCCTACAAATTCAGAAAAAATCCTTACCGATATCGGGTTGAGCCGATTTTTTACAAGGCTCCATAAAAAAATGTTTTAAAATAATAAGTTATTCGAATCATCTTTGTGGAACCCGAGATGGGTCCCATAAAACTTATATGTACAAACTCATATGTACAAACTCATATGTACCCATAGTTTTTTTTTTTTTTGTCACCTTTATACATTAGCGAGAGTTAGTTAGTTAGTATATTTGATACACTGCATTTTTACACTCATTGTTTTTACCATTGGTACTCTCTTTTTCTTTCGTTTTTTATAACCGGATGATTGGGCCAATTTGCGTGTACCTCAACTAATTCTGAGGTTCTGAAGGCAACGACCAAGTATAACCCTTAGTGGGCCTGATGTTTGGAATGTTTGGCCTCCGTAAGAATATAATGGAGCTTTTTTTTGCTAAGCAAAAATAATTTATTAATCTTTATAAAGGATTACAAAGATTAAAAGGATCAAGGGCACACCGGCAAGAAGCCACCCGAGACCTAAGAGAAGCAAGACGCCAACCGCACACCAAAAAAAAAACCCACAAAGACCACACAGCCCAAAAGACCAGCCAAAAAAGCACAGAAACAAAAGCAACGAAAGAGAACACCCCAAACCCGCCACAACTCAAAATTAAAAAACTATAGAGAGAGATGCACCATCCACACAGTCATCTTGTGAACTCAAGAAGGAGCTCTTATTGCTTTCTCACAACCTCTTGGATACTACTATAACAATGCATTTTCATTTGTTAAATTTGAATAATTAAAGTGCTACAGTATTACAATAATAATTAATGACGAAATATGGATGGTGGATTTAAATTGAAAGAGTCAAAAAAATTTAACTCCCCAAAGTGCATTAATTTTCACTTCGACCACTTGCCGTTCCGGTTTCTCAAAAAAGAACTTTTAAGAAAAGGAAGGTAATTTCAAGCCCAAAAATCATGTGTTTACGCAAATAATTTTCCTACCAATATGGATCTTGTTTGATAGATCTCATTGAGATCTTTTATACGGTGCAAAAAAAATTAAAAAATAATTTTTCATTTTCATTATATTTGAGTTTGAAAATTGAAGAAAAAGTACCTTTTAAAAAAGAAGGGAAAGTGGAACACCCCAGAATCCTGAGCCATTGTCGAGAGATGTCAAATTCTGATGTGATTAATTTACAAAATGAAGCTAACTTATTTATGTTGTTATTTTCTTCGATAACAATAACTATGTTATTTGCATGTGGTTTTTTCTAAGAGAGAAACTTATTCACGGCTCCGCGTAATCTCAATCATCCGTTTCGGCAATCAATGGTTGAGATACGTTTTTAAACTATTACCGGTAATAAATATTTATTAACGGTAATAGTTTGTTCTTAATCCGAATTAACCGTCCAAAATACATTTGGACGCGCGAGATGGAGGGCCGTAAATTTTGTTTGCCGGAGGCCCCATTAAAACGTTTTTCTCTTTTTTCTAATTCCTTGATTCTTAATTTTGTTTTTTCGACCTTTCAATACCCTAATTGTCTCTAATCTCTATCTACAATATTTCCTCTCACCACTCTATATATAGAAGCACAACCCACCTCATACCGGTCCCCTAGCTAGCTCCACTGAATTGGTTTGTAAGCTTTGCATCCTTCACCATATCCCCTCCTTTCTCCACAAGACTACCATACCACTGCACCATCAGAGAGAGAGAGAGAGAGAGAGAGAGAGAGAGAGAGAGAGAGAGAGAGAGAGAGAGAGAGAGAGAGAGAGAACTGACACATTTTTCCACGGTCATCATGCCAACATTGATATTCATTCTCTTCTTTCTATGTGCTCTCCTCTCATACTCATACATGAGGAAACGAAACAAGGGACAGCAAAAGCAAAGGGCAATGCTTCCCCCAGGATCCATGGGGTGGCCTTGTGTAGGAGAGACTCTTCAACTCTACTCTCAAGACCCAAATGACTTCTTTACTCATAAACAAACAAGGTAATTGAATAAACATGCACAGTCTTTTATAAATTCTATTATATATCTAAAGTTCTCTCCCAAATTAATTTGCAAGTGGAGTGGAGTGCAGCTGGCCTCCCTTACATACTCTCATGCGCTTGGGCGCCAGAGTTCTATTTTCGTAAGCTCCCTCCCCCAAGTCCCCTAGGATAGTGTGTAGATCAATGGCGGAGGGAGCATGGGAAAAGCGGGGGCACGTGCCCCCACTCAAGTTTTTTTTAAATTTATATTTTTTGTAGTTCGTCGTATTTCATAAATTTACTTTTAATCTTTCTAAGACATGTCGAATATCATTTCATTCTCAACTTTTTGTTTCACATATTTGAACGTTGTCATTACTTTGGCGAAATGAGATGTCGATCTAATGTGAAAAATATTAGCAATCACTTACTAATCGGAACTCTCTAATGCATAATGTCCAAAATTCAAAAATGCCTAATTCATGGGCTATACGTTTTGTACGTACTTTAGCAATTATTAACAATGGAAGCAATATTGCTAAACGTTGTATAGTATTGAATTGCTCTTAGAGTACTTGATACGCTGAGACAATTCAAGCAATTCAATTGTTTTTATATTCTACATAATTTACTATTAATAAATGTAAGTATGAGGGTTACGTGTGTATATGTGAGCTGGAGAGGTGCGATTGGCTGATGATTAGCAAGAGGGAGGAAAGGGGAGAAATCTTGTGGGGTGAGGGAAAGAACAAGAGGTACAGAAGGAGCAAAGGCAGCGTGTTCCTTTCGTTTTTCACGGGGGGTGTCTGACCTTTTCTGGATTCGAATGGGTGAGGTCACCTTCTCTCTGAGGAAGAATGTTCTCCTTCCTCAGAATCAGTGCTCACGCCCTCTCTTTCCAGAAGAGTCAGCCCTTTTGCTTACGCCACAACCTCGCCTTCAAATATAAGGTTGAAAACCCCAAGCGTAGGGCTAGATTGTCGATAGCATAATAACTGGAAGTCCGGGATCGTACCCACAGAGAATCGAATATAGCTTAATCGGATTGTAGGTTTTATGTAACGGATTGTGGCGTTTAAGACGGCCAACTTGGTTTTACTTTAAACGGTGGAAATACTAATGAAAAGACTAGAAATACTCTTAATGAACTAAAAGAGGCAAGTCTAGGGATATTCTAACCCTTGACCAAGGCCGTTACCGGTTCTCAATTATAACTCAAATGAGAGTCACGACCGCGTGCTCACGCCTGGAAGATTTATCTTTAATGACTACGTTTAACAAAAGATGTGATTCGTCGGAACTAAGCCAACCTATTTTTGCTATGTATCTAACATGTAGGAGGCCACGAGCCCTCGGTATGTTGCTTGCCAAGACCGCTTGACTAAACTTCATACTAATGAGTTAACACCCCTCACTTTGACCAAAATGGCTAGGTTAATCCAATACTGAAAACCAATATTTTAAGCCTGAAGGTTTGGGAACCAAATAACCACCTAAGTCCTTGGGAAAGATTAGCCCAAGACTTAGCCAAACTACTACTCAACCATACTAGAAAGATCAAGCATAAAGCTAGAAATGACAAACATCTTTAACCGACGAAAATGGAAATAAACTTGATATTAAGAAGAATCTAGAGCGTAGCTACAACATTAATAAACGAGAAAACATCAAACTAGGAACTAAACTTACAAGTATTGAAGCTTGAAACTAAGAACAACAATGGAGAAAAAATTAGAAAGAAAACTAACCTAGAGCATAAAGTAGATTCTGAGATAAAGTGGGAGAGAAGAGTATTTATACAACTCAACTTCTCTCCTAACAAATATCCCACAAACATACTACAAGTAGTAAGTATTTCATAAATGGAAAGTCCAAAAAGCAACAAATATCTGGCCAAAAGCTCGTGGTATCGATACTTATTATGGAAAGTATCGATACCACGCTGCTAAGTTGAAAAGGCCATTTTCCCCGTAGTGCTCCCGTATCAATACGGGATAAGGCCGTATCGATACAACAAAACCTGCCCTCCATCGAAGCCTATGCGTATCGATACAGATTTAAGTTGTATCGATACCAGGAGCTTATTTCCAGATCTTCAAGCCAGCTTCAGCAGACAGCTCCAATTATTTCAAAATGTTAAGTAAAGATTATATTTTATTTTCATTCTCTAAAGTTAAGTAAAGATTACATTTTAAACATTTCTTTTACATTTTCTTTAATTTAATTTATTTAATGAAAATAAGAAAGTACCCCCTATTTGAAAACAATGGCATTACCAGAATTTCAAGATTCCAATTATATCAAAATGTCAACCCCCCACTTTTAGTACAAAACAGAAAACTGCACGTTTTTCTCTGGAGGAAATGACCCAAAACATGACTTTGCTCTTCAAATAAAACCTTGCAACTTTGTAGTTACTCTTAGAAAAATTCAAAAATCAATTACAGCCATTTTTAATCTCGAAAATCAAAACTTTTTCAGAAAGTCATTTTTCCATACTTAGACAGATTTTAAGGGGCCGACAGGGTACTTGGAAGCACTTGGGCCATCCATGGCGTTGAAATGCGCCTTATTTGCACGTTTTATCTGAAAACACTAAAAACACACCTTACGTGCATATCACTATAAAAGCTAAATAAATGCAAGATAAAACAACATAAAACGGGACTAGTCACACCAAATATCTACAATATTGGGTGCTCATCACCTTTTTATCATTGGGAATGTCAGGGGTATTAATAGGGCACCTGGGCCTAGGTCAGGCTCAGAACGGCGCTCCTATAAGACCCCAACATGTGTCCCCTTTGTACCTTTAGGTCTTGGATAAACTCGTCCTCCCGCGAAAACTTTTTCCGCGGGAGGGCTTGAATTTCCGCCACGCTACCTCCATCCCAAGCCACAAGAAATTTCTCAATTCCCGCAGGAGCAAGGTCGCGACCCACGGCGATCGTGTATTTTCCGCAGAGTCCCCTCCGGGCCCTGCCTCTAGGCCCAGATGGAACCCCGGAGGCTTCTCGATATGGCTTCTTTAGACTTATTAACATTCAGCAGTTCGCGGGGCCTTCTCATAACCCTCTACTGCTGAGGCCAACTTGGGATATGTTTGGTTTTCCCGCGGGGCCAGCGGAGGTCCCGCGGTAGCTTTTCTTCCGCGGATATTTCCGCAGGGACCACCTTTCTATGTTTTTGCACGCGTCCTTTCCCCATTGGCAGTCAACTATTTCTCTTTGAATGAAGCTTTGATTGGGGCTTCTTTTCCGCACGGGTCTCATTGCCATGTGTCCACACACAATTGCAGGGTCAAAAAGTCTTCCCTGCTGATGTATTAATAATTTTGACCGCGCCTACAATAAATATGTTAGGTTTTTTAATTCTTAGCACAAACGTTTTAACGTCACGTAGTACGCAAATTTTTGGTTGAAATGTGTATAAAAGGTGCCCCCAATTACATAGATTTCTAGCTACGCCATTGGTGTAGATTAGGATTAACGAATGGCAAAAAAAAAGTTCTCTCCCAAATTTGTCTATGCATAATTTACTTTGTGTTATAGTACTTTTTGTTGGGTAGTAACCCTAGTTGTAAATATATGTAGCCTTACAGTGATAGGTCAACTTTGATGTATCTCTTGTATAGTTTTTTTTGTTTAAAAGTACAAAGCAAAGTTTAGTTACCACATTTATTTTCTCCTTCGTACATGATTAATATTTGTTACTTGAAGTTGTAAAAGTATTAGTGCATTTTATTTTTCCTCAGATATGGAAATATATTCAAAACCCACATCCTGGGTTGCCCTTGTGTCATGTTGGCTAGCCCGGAGGCAGCCAGATTCGTGCTGGTGACTCATGCTCACTTGTTCAAACCCACGTACCCGAAGAGCAAAGAGAAGATGATTGGCCCTTTTGCGCTGTTTTTTCACCAAGGAAATTACCATACTAACCTCAGGAAGCTGGTCCAGAGCTCTTTTGCTCCAGAAGCAGTTAGGAAATTGGTGCCTGGTATAGAAGCCATAGCCATTTCTGCCTTGGAGTCTTGGGCCAGTACTGGTGGGCAAGCCATCCACACCTTCCATGAGATGAAGAAGGTTTGTGTCTCTATGTGAAACTTATGCCCTTCTTTGATGATTTTCTTCCCCTTCTAACCTGATTGATTGTAAAATGTTAGGGACTGTTGGGGGTTCGACTTAAAATCGTGCGCACGCACACAATATTACGAACGAAGAAAGCAAGACAAAAAGATTTATATAATCGATCCTCGAATTGGACAATTTTCTTTTTTAGACAAATGTTTTAATTACATCGACTACTAGGTATAGCATATCATATAGATCGTACGATTTTGACATCACAAAATTACGTTAATTATCGAACGCCGTCATAGTTAGCAAAGTAGCAAATCAGACCAATCAGGTTTCACATACTCAACTGCGCCCACACCAAGTGATAGTGGAACTTCTCCATATATACTTGCGGAGAAGCTAGTAAATTTTGTTTGTGAGAGTGTTAGAATATTCTATAGCATTGTTTTAAATTGTTTTAATTAATCTTCTGATGTTTTGAATATTCTTTTCAATGGGAGTACCATGTAGAAAATTTTAAGCAGAATCGTGTGCCAAACTGAGTTATTAATTATTATCATTTTTTTCTTGGCAAACGAAACATTTAATAAAACTTGTGAGGGGTACATCGAGGGGAAAAATCAGTAAAGCATACAGGTGCTTAGTTGCACAAAATGGAAACAGAACGAATTTCCAACCAACACTTGGATAAAGATACACCTCAATGCTAGGTTACACTTTCAATTTCCGAATACCATTTAAATAGCCCTTAAAGTCCTCCACTGTATAAATCTTGAGTTATTATTGTTCAGTAGATTGTTAAATGTTAATAAAAACGGAAATGCTGGGGACACGCCTCTCGGCCAGACACTCCTCTCTCACAAGAAGTGGGCTCCACACATCTGCGGGCTCCACTGCTTGTGAGAGAGGTGTGTCTGAGGAGGAGTGGTCGAGAGGCGTGTCAGTAGCATGACTCTACGCTACTATATATATGACGCCCTAATTGGTTTAACTTGTCACTTGTCGTACTGACAATTATACAGCACACTAATTCAACAATTATACAGCAATGATATGACAGGATGAGTCTTATTATTTCAAGAATGCCATTGTCATGCCTTCCTAGTTGAGTATTTTCGTTTCTAATTCATATTTGAGTTCTCTGAGTCTTCTGGCAGTTCTCTTTTGAAGTGGGTATTCTCTCAATCTTTGGTCACTTGGATGGAAAATATATGGAAGAGCTCAAGGAGAATTATTGCATATTGGACAAGGGTTACAATTCTTTCCCCACAAATTTTCCAGGAACTGCATACAACAAAGCAATCTTGGTAAGCAAATTACTCCTCTAACATGAATGCGCGTGCGCACACACATGCACATTATGTACAAAGACGGAACACCTGCAAAATATGTACTACGAAGGTAGAACCTCTGGTTCGATCACTTTCTTTCACTTATTTTCTGGATACTTTTTCAAGGTACGTAGCAGTTCTTTCTCTACGAAAATTTATTATGTCAGAAGAAAATGGTAAACGAAAAGATAAATAATCAAAAACTAAACATCTTTTGGTTTTATCTCAGTTTTCTTTCCTTAAGCAACTCCCACAACAAATTCATAATCTGAACATATTTATTTTTGGATTCCTTTTTTGATAGGCAACAAAAGTTTTATTAAGAAAACTTGACAAATGGTACATCAAGTTGGGGGAAGGGGAGGGGAATCCAACCAAGGTTAGATGAAAAACAAACAGTGGACCGAGGTCCAAACACCTTAGGGGCAAAGTCTGAACACCTAAAGGCCTCAAAATGCCCTCAACTGAAGTAATAAGCCGAGCCCAAGAACCAAAACCAAATCCTAATCCAAGCAACCCTAATCACCGCAGCCACAAAAAACAGAGCAGCCGCCATCACACCACCACCTGCAACAATACACGCACACACACGCACAGCTAGCTCAACAAAATATCAGAACACCCCACACACCACCTCCTACACCCCAGACCCATTAGAAAGCAGATCAGGACCTCTACCGAACCCGGGACTCGTTCCTTTGGTGCTTATTCCTTTGGAGAGGAGCGAAAGGATTATCTCTCAGTAGAAGTTCTAGATCATTAGCTTCCTGTTCAATCATCTTTTTCATTCTCAATACACCAGCGCCATCATACTTAATGCCCAACTTAGTGCCTGCTAGCTATGATAGTTTCCTGAAGTTCCTCTGCAATCCTGTACTGCTCCTGGTCTGGTGTATCATCTATATAACTAGAGACTTCATGAGACGGGACTGAAGTTCCACTCGACTCAATCGAAACCAAATCTTCACCGTAAGGCTGGCTCCTATTTTTACCATTGACCTCCCTAGGCTGAAAATCCACCATTAAATTAATCCCTGCAAATTGAGATGCTCTGATATTGTTTCTAGAATCAAAGACTATGGGTTCATTCCACACTTCCTTACCTTCATTAATCGGCTTCATTGGGTTAGTTACCATAGGAGCAATATGACTCAATATCTTGTCCCCTTAGGATTTAACTCCCGTAACTTCAGCCTCATGGAAAAGAGAGAGAAGGCCCATTGAATCCTCCACAATAGAATCCAAACCATGAGTTGAAATAGAATTGATATCATTTGATTGACTCTCTAAATTCACATCCTTAGCTACAACTCCCAAAACTTCGTCAGATATGGGAAAATCATGGTGAATTCCACTTGTCGAACAAACAACTCCTCAACCAGAGAGGGCTCATTATTTTCACTCCCAGACACCGAAGTATCCACCTCATCTTCCTTGTCCTCCTCCTCTGCCTTTGATTCTTCATCAGAATGCGAGGAAGAAGCTAGACTTACTCTAGAAATTTGTTTCTCCGCTTCATGAGGTTGGTCGCACGAATTTTCCATCACCTTAACTTTGTAGCTCTTGCCTTCAACCTCAACGATAATCCACTCATCAATTTCCTTGAAGATATTAGTGGTGATTAAAATCTTAGCCTCCGCAAAAGATGACATCTTCATTGTTGATTCATCTGTAGATATGAACGAACCCCATAGTTCTCTAATATATTTAAAGGAAATATTACTCCAAACATTAAGTGGAATTCCAAAACAACATAACCACACAAATCTTTCCGCGCACGCTTCTTGCCCATCCCATGGATTAGTTTCAGAGAACCACCTTTGAAGACAGCGCTCTTTAATCATATTCTCCATTTCATCTCTGTTAGGACAAGTTAAAATCACAGACCGTCCACCCAACGCCTTAATATCAATATTGTCTAAACATCAATATTGTGTATGGCGCTTGATTTAGTTATTGTGTACCTTACTTGATGTAGTGTCCCCCCCGGTATTCTAACTCTTTGAATGTATTCTCTTTCTCCTACCGCTTGACATTGGGAAAAAGAAAACCATATATACAGTCTCGTCTCTACCATTTTGAGTCCTTAATTTTTTGCTGAAAGTTTATCTAAATCTTCTATATATGAAAATTTGCCAAAGGCAAGAAGAAGGCTAGGTGAGCTAGTGAGCGAGATCATATGCGAAAGGAGGGAGAAAGACCTACTGGTAAAGAAGGACCTTTTGGGTCATTTGTTGAATTTCAAAAATGAAGAGGGGCAGACCTTGAGTGAGGATCAAATTTCGGACAACATCATTGGGGTTTTATTCGCTGCGCAAGACACCACGGCTAGTGTGTTGACTTGGATTCTCAAGTACCTCCATGATGATCAGAAACTTCTAGAAGCTGTTAAGGTACCAATGGTTTCTATTAAGTCCATTTTTAATTTGCACTGATTTCTACCAGAGATATACGGGGTACTTATTTACGGAGGTGCTGTAAACAACATGTTTGCAGCACCAATCAATTACAGCCGTCCAAAATTATTCTTGATGATCTGGATTTTAATGAAACTTTTCCGGGGGAGAGAGTTTCATTAAAATCCTCCAGAACAATTTTGGACGATCACGATTGAGTGCTGTAAGCATTGTTTACAGAACCTCTATAAATAAGATTTTCTCTTTCTACAAAGGGATTACACAAATCTTATTTGTGTTTTTCTTGTTGCAGGCAGAGCAGAAAATGATATATGAATCAAATGATGGAGGAAAGAGGCCCTTGACATGGGCTCAAACTAGGAAAATGCCAATTACACATAAGGTATGTGAATTGTGATAGGGGCAGGGTCGGCCCTGGGCTAAGGCCCCAAAAAAATATGTGTAAAAATTAGGACTTCTAATCATATTCAGTATCTAGTACTATATATAGTATATAAGTTCAACATTTGTGTTGGAAAAATTCATGAATTTATGTGTTATTTATTTTAAAGAAATTATTAAGGATCCCATTTTCGAGGTTCGCATCTTAGGCCCCGAAATGTCAGGGCCATCTCTGGATAGGGGGCGTGGTAGAGGTTTCTTTGCATGTGTATTGCTTTATTCAGTTCAGTTATTCAAAACATGAACGACTATATATGGTGAGTAACGAAAGCGGGCACAATATAAATTTTGTTGTAGCCTTGACCGTTAACGATGTGTTTATAATTTCAGGTCATATTAGAGAGCTTGAGGATGGCAAGCATTGTCTCTTTTACCTTTCGGGAAGCAGTGGTTGATGTAGAATATGAAGGTGAGGATTTAATGAAGTTATTCGATCGGGTGCACAATGCTCCCAAACAATTATCTGCGAACTTAGAATCGTTAGAATAGTTAGATAAACACTTTGGAAAAAAGAGCTGAACTCCTGACCTCCTTTTTCCTGACACTTAAGAGCACTCTTGATGTCGTTCGGCCAAAGGCCTCTTGGCCACAAAACGATCCATATTTATTTTTATTTTTTTTTGGTTTACAAGGTGGCCTTAATTAATCAAAGTGTTATGGTCCATTATTTTCCTAATGGCAGGATACTTAATTCCCAAAGGTTGGAAGGTGATGCCATTGTTCAGGACCATTCATCACAACCCTGAATTCTTTGTTGATCCTCAAAATTTTGATCCATCAAGATTTGAGGTATGGAGCTCGATCTAGTGCTCTACTGTCTGCATTAAACCCATTAATGTTATTTCCTTGCTCTTAATTTCTCTTTGTATCTCCGGCCCAACTCTCTCCATTCCTCTATTTTGGAGATCCAAAATCTTATAATTCATCCAAAAGCATTTTTTTTTTGGAAAATGTCATTATTCATACAAACTCCAACCATTACTCTCTATTTCTATCTTCATTTTTCAAATTAATACACCTTTATTCCGTTTTCAAAACGCAACTCTCCCTCTAAAGTTTTAATATTTATAATAAATTCTATGTATTTGTTAAATATATCTATCGAACATTAGTCTCATTTTATTGTCTATAGTTTTGCAACGATCGATACTATTTTTGTATGCATCTCATTTATACTCCCTCTGTTCCATATTGAGAATCCATCATGAAAAGTCGTGTCATTTTTCAAATAAAAAAATCAACTACTTCTGTGTATAATTTTTTGAATTTTTTCGCACCTAAGTACTAATCGAGATCTTTAATACGGTGTGAAAAAATTTGAAAAATTATGCACGGAAGTAGTTAATTTTTTTATTTGAAAAGAGGTAAGAGAGAGAAAGTGAGACTGTCATTGCGGAACGGAGGTAGTATGTAATGAAATGAAAACTAAGCATTTTATTAAACGGAGATCCATCTCTGTTTTATGGATCAGAATCAAAAGTGGGTCTCCATCGTAGAGACTCAATATGGAGATGGGTGGGAGTGGCCTTATTATCCAAAATAGGGTTTTGGAGTCAAGGTTGGAGATGCGCTAATTATTAGAAGAATCTTAATCTTTTAGAAATTCTATATATACAGAAAACTCAATCAGAATGATACGACAGTGACATTTTGATTGTAATTGTGGTGGGTTCAGGTCGTTCCGAAACCGAACACGTTTATGCCATTTGGCACCGGAGTACATGCTTGTCCAGGGAATGAACTTGCTAAACTGGAGATGCTTATCTTAATCCACCATCTTGTTACCAAGTTCAGGTACGATAATGGCAGATGATGAATTTTTATTTCTCCAAAAAATAAAAAAGGAAAAGAAAACAACAGCTAGTAAAACATTAAATCATCTTAATATACAGATCGACACAAGTGAAAAAAAAAAAAAGCTTGATCCGCCGGTAATGAGAAAACTTTTTTGATAATTTTTTTTGTAGTAATATTTTTTTTCCATTAATTTAAGAAACTGCAGTACCAAAATAAAAGGAGGTTATATTTGGTAAAAGACTCTTCTCATTTCAAAAAAGAAGAAGATGGAATTAAAAAACATAATGAAATAACCAATGTAAAAATTATTTTGATATTTTCCTCTAGCTTTCGGTTAAAATGAGATATAAAATGTGGAAGAGTTTTTTGAATCAAACTCGGTGTAACTCTAAACGCTACATGAAAATATATGCATGAATGTACACTTATTAATAAGTAGATTGTGAAATCTTTAGTCGGTTATCATTTTGTTCTAAGAGTCGAAAAACAAGTAAGGGTCAGTTTGGCCTAACTTTTCAGGAGCTGGTTTTGGGTTTTTTTATTAATCTTTTTCGCTGTCTTATAAATTTTTTCTTTTTGACGGCTTATAAGTACTTTTTTTAAAAATTGGTCTATGATTTTATACTTTTTTCTCTCATCGAGATGAAAAATATATTAAATTTTTTAAACCTGAATCCTGTAGAAATTAAGATAAAGCAATAAAAAAGTTGTATTAGAAAAACCCGTGAAAAGTTAGGTGCTCTTGTTTGCAAAATGTCTACTCCCACCGCTCTCATTCACCGCTCCCTCCACCGCTTTCAATCTCACCGTTCAAAAGTGCTTTGGGTGTGCGGTGCGGATTTTAAAAGAACTTTACTCTTCTTTGAAAGAGGTTTTTAAAATCCGGACTACTGATTGCCGAGACGGACGATGAGATTGAGCGCTACGGTGGGGGAGCGGTGAAACAGAGTGGTGGGAATAGACTTTCTGTTTTTTTTTTTTGTAAGTACTGATGATTTCTACTCCTATATTATTGCAGGTGGGAAGTGGTGGGATCCCAACAGAGTGGGATAGATTATGGGCCATTCCCAGTCCCTCGGAAAGGCCTACCTATCAAGTTTTGGAAAGAATCCAATTAAAACACCAAACAATTGTGCATCTAGCTAGCACGAAGTTTCCAAATTTAAGAAATGATAACATCCTTACATTAAATCTTACAAACGTCCATGATTGATTGCATACATATGTGCCTGTAGAGTTTTCAATGAGAATAAAGAGCTACATGCACTACGTACCATTACCATGTGACTCCGTTATTTTCACGGCATAATGTCCCTCGAGCTCGTTCTGGAGGTATTAAGGAGTGCTACTTTTACACCGGTTAAATTTTTCGAAGGCAGCTGGCCCACCTCGTGAATATAATGCCAAAGATTAATTGGGTCTGTCACTAGTCCTCCGCCGCTTCTACCCCATCAATTAGAAGTTACATTGTACTATTATAGTATTTCTTATTGTTGTACGTTTTCTCATTCTACCATGGGTTTTATTTGTGGGTCGTGCTCTTTTCTCTCCCCCATTTTGTTCTTGTTTATAATCTCGAGTGCAAGTAGTACCATCAATGAGTGTTACTCCATCGGGGAAATTCTTTTGGCGCTTCCCTTCATTAATCAAAATTTGACATTCTAGGCTGCATCTGACTAACAAAAAACAAGGCAAGTGGAGTGGTAGCGCAATAGCATGCACCATATAGTCAGGGACGGAGGGAAAGGGGGGGCATGTGGGGGCACGTGCCCCCGCTCGAAACTAAAATAATTTTGTTATATTTTCGTATATTTTGTATAATTATGAAATTAAGTGTGCTACTACACATAAATAAGTGCATATATCTTGAAAATATACATATAAAACTAGTTTTATGTTTCAATTTCGTCATATGATGCATTTATACTTGTTGATTTTCAAACTATTTGTCTACTTGGATCGATTCTTTCTTAATTGTACTTATTTTTAACCGTCTAAGAGCAATATTTTAAAATAATATCATTAATAAAACTATATCGATCATTCTAAAACTTGTCGATATTCATGTAAAACATACTCTCAAATTTTGTCTGAGATTTTGTGCTTATTTTTACATAATTTAGGTGAAAGTATGTGTTATATATTTTTGTCGTTTGTATTGCATGCCTTAATTATGTAACGATCTTATTGTGGTTAATTAACTAAAAAAATAAATTTTCGCCACTATGATTAACAAGGTGCCCCCACTAAACGACATTTCTAAATCCGTCCCTGCATATAGTCCCATGCATTTGATTGGGGTTCAAACCTCATTAACTACAAATAACATTACACTACCGACCTTTGCTTAGAAAAAAAAATACAAAGGGGAACAAAAAGTAAAAATATTTTCCCACCTAACATGGAACCTCAAGACTTAAACAAATTCGCCCACATGGGTTAGGTTGGAGAACAAAATTGTTTTCAAACTTGTAAGCCTGTTTTCGATTCAGTAAGTCTACTGGTACAGCAATACTGTACAGATTTTGCGTACAGATTTTTTGTGGGCCCACTAAGGGTCCCACACAAATGATCCGAGCCGTTCATTAAATGTAAAATAGTTTTTCAAGGGCCCTCGCGAAAAATCAGTTCAATCCGATACTTATAGATACTCGATCCAATCATATAACTTTTGATTTAGATTCCCGGATAATAAAACATTATATGATTGGATTGAGCATCTATAGTATCGGATTGAACTGATTTTTCGCGAGGGCCCTTGAAAAACTGTTTTACATTTAATGAACGGCTTGGATCATTTGTGTGAGACCCGTAGTGGACCCCACAAAAAATCTGTACGCAAAATCTATATGGTATGTACCAGTAGACTTACTGTTTTCGATTGAGCGTACCTAATACTACTGGACACCAGCAACTCAAATCCTTCGTGCTTTGTCTATACCGATGTTCCAGTACATTAGGGCTCGATTGGATGGTGTTTTTGTTGGGTGTATTCCACAATACACCCGGATGAGGGATGGATGGGATTGATTTTGCTCGGTTTGACAGGTTTGATGAATGGTACGACCAATTTAAAATTAACTCAACCACCAACTCAAACAACTATCCAATCTCCAAGCCACACTATTCAATTCAACAATACAAGTAAAGAGCGATAAAACTAAAGAATGCAAACACCGAGATATACGTGGAAACTATTTAGGGTTAAACACACCCTAAGCATAAAACCACAGCCTAATCTACTCAAAATTTCATAAATCAAAAGGTTAGACTAAAGACAACAAGTTAGGAATTACCAACTTTACCCCAAGTTACACCTAATTCCGCTTCTTGCCTAGCACCTCGTGCCCCTTCTTGATTCCATGGACTCCTTGAGCAACACCATCTCGATCGCCGCTCTAAAACGGCTCCTGTATCATCCGACCATATAGATTCATAGGCATGAAAGTATGGATATTGACAATGAAAGTTTTATGCAAAAAGAATCAACCTAGAAAGAATACATGGATCATCAAAGTATTTATCTAGATTGAACAAAGATGATTGGATATTAGATTCAATTCATCCAAAATGCAAATGAAAGCACAAGAGCAAAAGAGATATATTGCTTTCTCTCTCTAAAGTGGGCTATATCACTCTTGTATCCTAGAATAATTAAAAAATGTGCTTATATATGACTAAGCAAGGAGAAATCCTGGAGAGTCCTACTAAGGCACTCTTAGCACGCGCACAAGGGCCTTAGTTTGCTAAGGCATTACTAAGACGCTCTTAACACGCGTGCAAGGGCCTTAGTCTGGTAAGATCTTGCTAAGGTGCTACTATGGCGCAAGCACTAAAAAGACCTTAGAAATTTTTTTCCTCCAAATAAAACAAGACCAATAATATAGGATTAGCACAAACATGATATTTCAAAAAAAGATTAAGACATTGAAAAGCTTTAATGATGCATGCAAAAATATTAAGCTAAATGCATGTGAAATGCATATACGTTTCCAATCACATTCCAAGCAACAAGCAAGGCATGACCTTCGGGATCAATTCTTGAACCAATGAGCGGAGTATCTAATCTAGACCAAATAAAACCACTTTCCAAACCCAAATGGAAAAAGAATTAATACAGACTCAAACGGTTTGTCGTATCCAAAAATTGCCATATACATTTACAGGATGACCCAAATTTTAAAGCCATTTTAAATCTATTTTGAATGACCCGAATGCACCAAATAGACCGAACTGGTCTGAAGCCAAATTAACCGGATCCCCCCTTTAAACGAGATACATGTCAACGAAAGTTTTATTTTTGGTCAAAAAATTACTCCTGCTAGAAGAGTGGCTGGCTTTGATATCTTCACAACGTTTTGTCAAAAAAAAATAAAGATATCTTCACAACGTGTGGAGATTGCATTTCGCTACAGTGACAAGGGGCCCACCGGTATTCAACAATCTCTGCACACACGCACGCCGCCCACACACAAGATCTCCAACCTCTCCTCCTCCTCCTCCTCTCTCTCTCTCTCTCTCTCTCCAAGCTCGAATTCTTACCTCAACTTCCCCTCTCTCTCTCTCTCTCTCTCTCTCTCTCTCTCTCATCCCCAACCCTCGCATTGCGATTAGGGTTAATTAAACGACCGAATGCGTTTGTTCTTGTGCGAACTTTAGCAGTCGATGGATCCGTTCGATTGAACCCCCCCCAGTTCGACGTTTGAAGCCTCCAATGGACTCGATCTGGATCGACAATGGCGGCCCAAGCGCTTGGCATTTCGCAATCGCGATATACTTCGCCTTCGCCTTCGTTGCCGCCAGGTTCTGCCTCGACAGATTCATATTTCGTGTAAGGTTCTCGCCGTATACGAATCACATTATGCTTCCACTGTTTACGTTGTTGTTGTTGTTGTTGTTGCCTTGTCTAGCTGTTGTTAATTGCTCTTCTTGAATTGCAGTTATGTTAGGAGTAATAAGACCTGCTTAAAAGGTTTGATTATTGCGCCTGTGTCTGGTGACTATGTAACTATAGAGCTGAGCCACGTAATGTGTGAGTGCGTGCGTGGGTGAGGGCGAGAGGGTCGAAATTCGAAAGAGCTCTAGGTCAGAGCCTAAGTCACATATTGCTTAAGTCACATATTGCTTGCATGAGCGTAAAAGCGTCCTTGGAAAACACCTCAAACTGTTATGTGAGCGAGGATTGAGAGCGTGATTGCAAAGTGAGGATTGAGAGCGAGAGCGGAGGGCATTCTCAAGGATTATGGGACTAAGGTCAGAGCGCCCCAGAGCTTTTTCACTGTATGTAAAGTTTCATGTCTCATGTGTAATTTTCCAGCGAAGGTAATCTTTCAAGAAATGACATTCGTAATACAGAAGAAAAATTTACAAACCATAGGTATGGTAACCCAAATTTGAGCTTCTTGTACATGATTTACATCTAAACAGAAGAGTGCAAATGTTATCCTAGAGTCTCTGTCTATGAAACTGAATCGCTTTAAAAAATGAAACCACCACCAGATATAGTAATATGATGTGGTCTAGTGTTTTTTTTTAATTTGGTTTCTGTCCAGTATGATGCAAGATGAACTCCCTCCCATGTCTTTTTTCATGAAATATTTTGATGTGTTGTGTAGTGCCAGCAGACATTGTGAAGTGTGCCTGCCAGAGAGTGCATATCATTTCACACGCATCACAGACTCTGTAAATGCGTAACAGCTAAGGAATATGCATGTTACACTACTATTGGCCAACTTTTGAATTCTTGACTCGGGTGGAATCATTTCACGAATGTAGATAGCGAGTTCACAAATTTTGTGTGAATTTCCAAAGGATCCGTCAGGTCGTGGTTTGACGTGTGTGATACCATTGTCCAGTGAATTGTGGGATTAAGCTACAAAGCATACATTGTGGGAGTGTCAATCACCCAGTTTACTTAAGACAAGTGGGTTTGGAGCGACTGAAGTGCTTCATGAAACAAGCACGAGGGGGCAATCCTTCCCATTTCAACTAGATAATAAGGGCAAATGTCTTGAGAAGTGCAAATTCCACTTTTATATGCCCCCCTCCCAGACAGAGACTTCTCATCATGGATAGTTTGTTTGGCATTATCGGTGTACTCATTCTGGGTTCCTTAGTTCCCAAAAGGACTTGGGAATCCTGTGTTTAAACCATGGCAAGCACTGCTGTGATGGAATATGGCACAGTTTTGGAGCAAAATAGCTTCCTAGCCCCTTCCCCCGGAATCCCTGTTTGGCAAGCTTTTGTCAATACTTGAGTAAATTAAATCAAGGTAGCAAGGCCTGATTGCTTGATCTGAGTAATGGCATACCTGTCCAAAACCACTCCTGAGTAAAGAGTTAGTACATAAATTCCAAGACCTGTTACTAGGCCCATCTGTTATCAAAAATTTGTACCGCAGATATAGAAGTCCAACCCTGTACAATATAGATTGCAAGCAATGAAGAAAAAAATATAGCCATACAAATTACATTAGTGATTAGTCTCCAAATTAAAAAATAGCAATGAGTGATAAAAGATTCATGTAGTTGATCCTAATTAATTGGGACACAAGGACAAGGTTTATTTCGGTTTTATCACAAAAAAGAGTTTTAGTGTGCAGCCGCTACTGTGTGTATGATGGGTATTTCCTTTTAGTCTTAAACCCAAAGAAGCTTAGATCGACTTCGCCTTCACAAAATATACAAACTATAGTATAGATATGGTAATACAAATGTGAGCTTGTTGTACAAGATTTACAACTAAACAGAAGAGTGCATATGTTATCCTAGAGTCTCTGTCTATGAAACCGAATTACTTTTAAAAAATGAAACCACCACAAGATATAGAAATATGATGTGGTTTAGTGTTTTTTTTTTTTACTTTGGTTGCCGTTAACTAGAATTCAAGATGAACTCGCCCCCATGTCTTCTTCCACTACTTTCGTGTGACTTTTTGATGTGTTGTGTAGCCCCAGCAGACATCGTGAAGTGTGCCTGCCAGAGAGCGCTTATCATTTCTCGCGTATCACAGACTCTATACATGCCTAACAGCAAAGGAATATACCACGTGTAACGTGTTACGCTATCGCTACTACTGGCCAACTTTTGAATTCGTGACTTGGGTGGAATCATTTCACGAATGTAGAAAACGAGTTTGCAAATTTTGTGTGAATTTCCAAAGGATCTGTCAGTTCACGGTTCGACGCGTGGGAGAGTCATCAGATTAGTCTAGAATCACCCAGTTTACTAGAGTAGTTGAATAGGACGAATAGGTTTGGAGTGACTGAGTACATCGTGAAACAAGCATGAGGGGGCAATCTTGGAAATCCTTCCCATTTCAAACTCGATTTCACTTTGCTAGGGATGACAAGAGACTTCTCATGTTCATGGATAGTTTGCTGGGTGCTATCAGTGTACTAATTCAGGGTTCCTTTGTACCACCCAGAAGGGTGTTGTCAGAGATGAGAGAAAGTGTATAGGGTGTTAACTAACCCTAACACAAAGATTCATTATTTATATTATGAGATAACTTGATACAAGACTTGTTTAACCAATGTGGGACAAGACTCATAACTACTCAAATATTCCAACACTCCCCCTCAAGCAGGAGAATAGATATCACAAAGTCCCAGTTTGTTACATAACAACTCTAATCGGGGCTTGAACAATGACTTAGTAAACATGTCAGCTAACTGAGCACTTGTAGACACAAAGGGAGTAGCTATCACACCACCAGTTAACTTCTCACGCACTAGATGACAATCAACTTCAATATGCTTAGTCCTCTCATGAAATACCGGATTGGATGCAATGTGAATTGCTGCCTGATTATCACAATACAAATTCATTGGCAATTGCACACTAAATCCTACCTCCTCAAGAAAAGATCGCACCCATACAAGCTCACATGTCGTGTGGGCCATGGCTCTATACTCTGCCTCTGCACTAGACCGTGCAACCACTGTTTGTTTCTTACTCTTCCCATTGACAAGGTTTCCACCGAGAAAAACACAATATCCTGTAGTGGATCTCCTATCAGAAGGTCCTCCTGCCCAATCAGAGTCAGTAAAAGCCTCAATACGTAAGTGACTATTAGCTCGATAAAACAAACTACGTCCTGGATGAGCCTTGAGATACTTTACAATTCTAAGAACAGCCTCCCAATGTGGAAGACGAGGAGCAGATATAAACTGACTTACAATACTAACTGCGAACGAGATATCTGGACGTGTAATAGTAAGATAGTTCAATTACCAACTAAGCGACGATATTGGTTAGGACTAGAAAGCAGCTCCCCCTGATCAATACACAGTTTGACATTTGGATCCGTAGGAGTATCGACAGGCTTCGACCCCAATAAACCAGTATCATTTAGAATATCTAGCACATATTTTCTTTGCGATAAACTAATGCCATCTTTAGATCGTGCAACCTCAATACCCAAAAAATATCGCAACCTTCCTAGATCTTTGGTATGAAACTGACTCAGCAGAAATTTCTTCAACTCATCAATACCTTCTTGATCATTGCCTGTAATAATAATATCATCCACATAAACAATTAATAATACTTTCCCTCGGTCAGATGTGAGAGAGAAAACCGAATGATCAGACTGACAGCGACTCATCCCAAATTTCAAAACTACATCACTGAACTTGCCAAACCAGGCCCGAGGAGACTGCTTAAGACCATATAGTGCTTTGCGAAGACGACATACCTGATTACGCTCCCCCTGAGCAACAAACCCAGGTGGTTGTTCCATATAAACTTTCTCCTGGAGATCCCATGAAGAAAGACATTTTTAACATCTAACTGGAATAATGGCCAACCAAGATTAGCTGCAAGAGAGATAAGAAGGCGGACAGAACCAAGCTTGGCAACTGGAGAAAAAGTCTCAGCATAATCAACACCATAAGTTTGAGTATATCCCTTAGCAACAAGACGAGCTTTGTAACGCTCAACAGACCCATCAGGATGATATTTGACCGTAAAGACCCACCGACAACCAACAGTAGACTTTCCTGGCGGAAGAGGAACCAACCCCCAAGTGTCATTGTCATGAAGAGCAGACATCTCAGCCTCCATAGCTGTCCGCCACTCAGAAACAGATAAGGCCTCCTGAACAGTGGTAGGAACAAAAATGGACGAAACAGAAGTAGTAAAAGCACGAAGGGACGGAGACAGGTGAACATAGGAAACAAACCGATCAATAGGATGAAAAGTACAAGACCGAATACCTTTGCGAAGAGCTATAGGAAGGCCAGGTGATGATAGAGGTGGAGCTGGTGGTGGTGGAGGCGGTGGCGGCGGCGATGGTTGTGGAACTAGATCATGAGACGGAGGAGGCGTGGCGGAAGGCACTGGTGGGGCTGTTAATACTTTCTCCCGACGAACATATACCTGCAAGGGTGGCACAGATGGTACACAAATAGGAAACACAGACTTAGTCTCAGGAAGGTTAACTGGAGTACAGTGACCCGAGTAAAAGGGTAAGGACTCATTAAACGTGACATCAGCACAAACAAAATGACAACGTAGAGAAGGTGAGTAACACTTATACCCTTTCTTAGAGCGTGAGTATCCCAGGAAAATACACCGAATTGGCAATCGACGAAGAACTACCGAACAACTAATAAGCAATAAAATAGATTACCAAGCAATGAACATCATCAACTCACAAGACAAGATGACAACCCAAATAAACAGGATCTGATAGCATCAAAGTCGAGAGAAACAACAACCCAACAACGAATCAGTAACCAACCTCCAATACGAACGAAATAATCATCAATTCAAGAAAGACCACAACAATAACTACTATGCTACCGGTGCAAAACTCAAGGCTAATACCAATAGCAACACTAAACAAACACTGAACCAAATACTAAACCAACACAACTAAATGGCACCGTAGACCATCCATGAACACCAATTCGCATTAAGAATAACCTGGCACAACCAAGGACGAAGGAGGAACAGATTGGTATATCAGAAAATCACTTTAAATCATATCGCAAAGAGACAAGCAGATTGAATAGGGGTTTCATATCGAAGATGGCAAGATCGACGCCAACAGACGCTGCAATGAACAGTGTCGCGTGAACAGTGCGATGAACAGTGCTGCAATGAACAGTCGCGTGAACAGTGTCGTTTTAGGGGTTTGATGAGTGTGGGTAGGTCGTTTTAGGGGTTTTTTTTTTTTTTGGTGGCGTCAAGATGATGGCAGAGGTAGCGATGGTGGTGGGTGGTGTAGGGCGGCAGTGGCTATGGTGGTAGGTTAGGGTTAAGCTCTGATACCATGTTGTCAGAGATGAGAGAAAGTGTATAGGGTGGTAACTAACCCTAACACAAAGATTCATTATTTATATTACGAGATAACTTGATATAAGACTTGTTTAACCAATGTGGGACAAGACTCATAACTACTCAAATATTCCAACAAAGGGCATGAAAGAGAAAGGAATCCAATACCAAGGATCCAAGACACCGGACAAAGAACTGTCGCTTTATATGTATTGTCTATTGCAAGAATACAAGACCCAGGGGATGTGGAGAAGAAAAGCTCCTTTGGGCATCAAAGCTATCAACGAATGGGAAGCACGGTTCTAGATTTTGGATAAACCAGGACATTTTTGCAGAGCTGCCTTGTGCAGCTTACAAACTGAACGGGCCTCAAAAAATGCCTATTGAAATGAAACAGTATAAGATGAGTTGATCAATGGTTGGACCGTTGGAGAGACATAGTATACTTATATAATGCCGTAACATCGTGGGAGTACCTTACTATTGTTGTTATCTTTTTTTTTTTTTTTTTTACACCAACAGAAATGCAATCAAAACAAATATTTACTAATGATAGACGTGCATAGTCTATAACATGATGTAGCAGCATTGCCTGAGTGAATTAGTTTTGGCTAGAATAGATTAGTGAGCCAATGGTGGCATATCTTTTTTTTTTTTTGATCCGCAATGGTGGCATATCTGTTCCATCATAATTAAGTCTAGCCCAACAGCTACCATTCATTAGGGAACCAATTGTGGCATATCTGTTCCATCATAATTAAGTCTACCCAAAGAACGGAGTACATTCATTAGTGAGCCAATTGTGGCATATCTGTTCCATCATAATTTAGTCTAGCCAAACAGCTACCATTCATTAGGGAACCAATTGTGGCGTATCTGTTATAATTAATTTGGTTCGAGGATGACACAGAGAAACTATTTTGACTCCGGAGCTGCCTCTGCTGCTTAAGGTCACCAGACTTCAAGCTGTTGCCAAGATTGGTGTCTTTTAGTCCATTGAACTTTAGGAGAACCGACTGAGAGCTTTCCAACTTCAGTTTTAGCTGCAAAATTATCAAATGGTTTGCAAGTCAGTCAACTACGAGGCTGTTGAAGGTGTGTAACACTTTACCTAACAATCAGACCATGAAATCTTTCAAAGGCTACTTTCACTTGGGTGGAAAACTAGTTCTAGATTGCTGATCTAGCAAAGTGGTTGTTGCCTGTTGGTGCTTCATCTCTGGAAATCATTTCTGGCTTTAAGGGGGTTTGACTTCAAATGGGAAGGTATTTTATTGATCGTGTTGGTGACGTTATTATGATAGTTTTGTGCTTTTGATTTAATTTTGGTTGTGTCCTTTTTGATGGTCTTTTGAGTAATGTCTTACTAATAAAAGAAAGTTATATCTTCACTATTGCAATCCTCACTCCTCTCTTTTGCTGACTGGAATGTCAACATCAAGTAGTTTTCCTCGAAGGAAATAAGGACTAACAATGGATAAATGGTAAGACCCTCATAAATGTTGGTGCGTGGCAATTGAAACTCACTTGACGTAAAATAACACAATGATGAATAAGGCAGTGGTCTGGTTATTCTTGTGTTTTAAACACCTGGTTTTACTCGTCCTACAATCTATGAATTCTAATTGTTCATTTATCTTTCTCAGAAGCTGGCCATTTGGTTGTTGTTCAATGGTGCCATCCCCTTAAAGCTGAATGATACTACGCAGGCAAAGATAGTAAAATGCTCGGAGTCTATGTGGAAACTGACATACTATGCCACTGTGGAAATTTGTATTTTATCAATTACCTACCACGAGCCATGGTTAAGAGAAGCAAAAGGATACTTTATAGGCTGGCCGAATCAAGAATTGAAGTGAGTACGAAATTCCCTTTCACCTTTGTGACTTTGTCAAATTGTAGGATTGACAAACCTCATTCGTGGGACATCTAAGAGGAAAGCATGAAAACTGCAATGTCCTATTACTTTTACTATTGACGCCACTATTTTGATCAGTCACAGCAGGAACATAGAGACTACTCTTTCCCAATTTACTGTGGTTCGCATATTTGGCCCTTGCAAGTGTAAAATAAAAGTAGGGACAAACTAGTAAACTGTCTTATTTAGCCTCCTAGAGATTTGATAAGATGGTTGAGGATACATGCTTGTTGAATGAAGTCGATTCTATACTTTGTAGTCAAACATGGGAGTTGGAAGGGTACGTATCTTGTAACTGTTTGTCTACCAAGAGCCATAGATACTTTTGTTTGGTGAAGTCTGTGGTCTGTAATCACCTCCAACTTTGCATATTTTCTATCTTTTCTATACCTATGTTAAACATTTTGTTAATGGCAGATACTTTTCCAAAGTTTAGGGCGGAAAAACTTTGGCCATTCGTTTTCCTTTGTGCTTAAATTTTGAACTGAAATCATTTTTCTTCAAGTAGAGAATATGAAGGATCTGGATATCTTTGCTCCATCTTATTTTATTATAGGTGCTTTCAATGTATACGATTACCTTTTTATCCGAAAAGTGGCTACAGTTTCATCCTATTTAGTATGAACAACCTAATAAGAGTTTCATCCCCGACAGTGAAATAATTTTGGCCATTCTGCTAAAGAAATGTTGGTGAATTATTTCTTCCTCTCATGGTGGAGCATTGCCCTTTTTTAATCTTCAAGTTGCGTATGAAGTGGCTTTGCATTGTTCTTTGCTCGAGATATTATTTTAGCTCCTCAAGAACAGATTGGAGAGTTTGCAATTGTAACATTTTCTTCTAAGGAGTAAAAACTTGAAACTCTGGAATGGTTCCTACTAAATCCTAATTTACTTGAGTATTGAATTGATAGTGCTGATTTTCTACTATATGTTGAATGACCTGTTTGATTTACTTTTCAGGATTCCATTAAAGCTCTTCTACATGTGCCAGTGTGGGTTCTACACCTACAGCATTGCTGCCCTCCTTACATGGGAAACTCGAAGGAAAGATTTTTCTGTGATGATGTCTCATCATGTGGTCACTGTCATTTTGATCAGTTATTCATATGTTACAAGGTATCTCTCTAGCTTATGGATGCACTTTGCTTTTGCGTGTTTGTGTTACTGAAATGGTGTGCATTTATCTGTACTTTGTTTGCAAGCATTGTTTCACTGTGGAGTATGGCTCCGATCAAAACCCTTTGTTTTGGTGCTGCACTAACTCTGAACTGAAAATGAAAAGGCTTCAATTCCTGCAACTCAAAACTGACCCATTCTGGAACATTCCGCTTGTTGCCTGGTTGTAAGATTCTCAGTTCTTTTACACCACATCCTGAGTCTAGAATGGGAAATGATGCAAATACCAACCATCAGGTGGCCAAGTTGAAATTGAAATTAATCATAACAAATTTCTTGCTCCCTTTTTCAAATCAAAGCAACTGGTTCAGCTCACTTCAGCATCTATCTGTACAGCATATGACAATTGGATATTCGTGCCTGTTTGCGAAAAATTCTGAGAGTGGATTATGGGATTCTAGCTTCTAAAAATCAATAACTTTTTGTTTTGAATGACAGAGAAAATTTTATTAATCTTTGAAATTGTTGCAAAGACTAATAGGAACAAGGAGAACGGCATCATATTCCTAAGCTAAGCTAAGAGAATCACTAACTTTTTTGAACAAAAGCGTATTTTTTAGAAGCCATGATTTAGATGCTTTTACAGATTTCTGAGAAGCTGTGATTACCATAAAGACAAAAATATTCCTTGTCATTTTGACAATTACCATTGCTGAAGGACAAAATAGACTTATTCACCGCAAAAAAGCTTATTTTGCAGCTTTTATAACAAGTACTACTCATCAACTTCTGTACCATTTAATCCAAAGTCCAAAGCTATAGCAAACACTCTTCATAGTTTTTCCAGAATCAGAAATCTAGAATCTGAAGTAGAATCAACAATCTAATGAAAAATGCTATTGCAAAACCCCCCCTTCGCCTCTGTTTACAATTTGGGTTCTAGAGGTGTGGCTTGGTGCTTTGACATGCCCCAAACTGCAGAAGCCAGTAGGAACAAATGCTTCTTCCCAGTTCTTGTCCGAATATGTGTCTGCCAACTGTATGCATATGGAGTCTATGAACTATGGAGTATTGTAAAATCAAACTCAAGTACTTGAATAGATTGCTGAAACACTTGGATAACTGTAATTTGTTATTTGTGAAGGCGAAGTCGATCGAAGCTTCTTTGGGTTTAAGACTAAAAGGAAATATGTTTCCACGTGCAAAAGGTCAGGACTTAATGGGGCTTTTCATATTTTGGAGTGTACGGCAACCCATAAAGAACTAAGAATGGTCAAATCAAGTCATAGGTTTGCTGTGTTCGATAACAACTAAAGTGAGTTCACGACTTCTGGAGCATTGTATATTAGATTCTGTCCCAGAGCACCAATGGTGTGGATAGCGTACCGTTATTATTATATTCATCAGTACCTGCATAGAGATGTTCTAGGAGAGAGTGAGAAAGTGTGGCGATGCATCTTTTCTGGTTAACGGTCCCGGAGTGATGGTTAGGCTAGGTTTGGTTGATCTTTGGGAGTTATCTCCTTGCTTGACTTATTTTCTTCTTCTGTCTTGTTGTGTTGGTTTTCGGTATATAATGGTATTTTGAATTGGAACTGTCATTAGTCAACTCTCTATAGTGTCCTTTTGGCCACACTGTTTGGCAATAGGCATAGCTCCATTGCATCGTGTTTAGTCTGTATACCTTCAGAGAGTGACACCGGATTTGGAAAAGGGACGGCGTTCACATTTGGTAGCTGATGGCCAGGGTTAATTTCTCTTTAGTGGGGCATGGAAGCACACGGAATCAGAGAAAGAGCAGAGTGCCAAATATGGTTTTCTGAGATAATCTAAAATATTTGAGACTAGGATTCTTTTGCCTGAATGTTACTTGTATTCATTAACTTTTTGTTCTTTCAGTCTTTTTCCCAAGTCCTGGTTGCAGCTACGCTGTTGTTCATGTAAGAAGTTTATGCATACCTGGTATTTGTTTTTTCATGTATGTTATTGCTGGTAATAAAATGTGTGTTATGAAGGAGCTTACTTTAAATCTGGTGTTAAACTCTTCTTAAGACGCGGACTCCACATCCTGGACTCTTTTACCATCACAAGCATCACTTTTTTTACTTTTGCCTTTTTACAGCTTCTTCCGGATTGGCTCTATTATACTTGCACTGCACGATGCAAGTGATGTGTTTATGGAAGCTGCTAAAGTTTTCAAGTACTCTGAGAAGGAGCTTGGAGCAAGTGTGTGCTTTGGACTTTTTGCTATTTCATGGCTTCTACTGAGGCTAATATTCTTTCCATTTTGGATTATAAAGTCCACAAGGTTTGTCTCCAAGCAGATATTCTATTTCACCAATCTGTATATGTTGTCATACTTTAGCGTAACCCCTTAACTGGTTGATGTATAACAGCAAAGATCTCTGCAAGTTTTTGAGATTGTCTGAGGCATATGACATGTCATTGTACTATGTCTTCAATACAATGTTGGTGACCCTACTTATGTTCCACATATACTGGTGGTATCTCATATGGTCAATGATCATGAGGCAGCTGAAAAATCAAGGGAAAGTAGGAGAGGATATACGATCTGGTAAGAAATTCTCTCTCTCTCTCTCTCTCTCTCTCTCTCTCTCTCGTGATAGTGTGTTGCTTTTGTTAAATGTAATGAATGGGATGAGACGAGGTGGTTCATCTCATGATTCCAAAAGTGGCTTCATCCACTTTTCAGAAGGGAAATTCCAATTCCAAGCTACCAATGTATGCTTGCATTTGTTGATCCCATGTTTGCATAGATTCTTTGGCAATTGCAACGCAGACCCCATGAAGAGTCTCTTGGACCATATCTAACACCTAAATATGGGTAATGGTCAGCAGAACCTGTAACACATTGTCTGGAGCATAAAGAGCATAGCTGAATTTTAGTTTCATTGTGGTTCACCAATCATATTTTGTCGTTCTGTTGAACAGCTTCTAACTTCCTTAAACCCTAATGCAGATTCAGAGGATGATGAATAGGTGGATTATTGCGCTCAACTAGTTTTTAGCACCGAGATATCTAGCCAACGGAATATTTCTTTTCACGGGGCACTAGGCCATTGTCAGCTGAAATTTTATTTGGAGCGTCCTATCTGTGGAAAGTTGACTGCGGAGTTGTGTGCAAATTTTCAGTGCATCAGTTGATTCATGTGGGTTGAAAACTCTTTCTACCCTTTGAATATCCTCCCTTTTTTCCATTTCTTTGTATTGGAACAGAAATGGAGGTAGGACCATATAGTATGTTACATCCTGGTTAAGTTTGGTGTAAAAATAATAGGTCTGTTGCATTTTTTGTTTCCTTTGCTCTCGAGAAACTGATGATCCCTTGTTCTGACAAATAGTATTCGGAGGAAAAACAGTAAGAGCAATCTGATTAGTCAGATCATTGCTTATTCCTCGTTCTGCCTAGAATAGGGTGTTGCTTTGATCGGCCGATGTCAATAAGAGTAAATGCTCATTTTTCTGGGAGTTGCGAAAGCTCAATTGTTTAGGTCTGTATGCAGTTTTTATTTAGGTCTGTATTTAGTTGGCTCCCTGACCCCATCACATTGGTCTGGGCTCTGGTTAATGTCAAGTGCTTTTTAATTGGAGAGGGGTTGAACATGATAGCTATTTTTTTTTGAATCTAATCAAACGCTAGGCAACAGGAAGTCGTTTCCGAGAGAGGAGTAAAACATCAAAGCATGCTATTCAGGGTAGATGGAGCTTGGTTGGTGAATGGAGGGGATATTTCATATAGGAGGCAGATTGTCTCGAGTTTGGCAGTGGGTGCAGTCCAGCCATTTCAGACACATTTCGGGTTCATTTCATACGACGGGAATAGATAACCGTTATGCGAAGGGAGGCACATTGTCTCAAGTTAGGCAGTGAACTGCACAGGGTGCAGCCCGGCCATTTCCAACCCCCATTTCGGTTCATTTCATATGATGGGATTAGATAACCGTTATACGAAAGGAGGCACATTATCTCGAGTTAGGCAGTGAACTGCACAGGGTGCAGCCCGGCCATTTCCAACCCCCATTTCGAGTTCACTTTGATGATCGAATTCATTTGTATATCTTAGACCTTGTCAAGTGTGACTCGCAAAAGGGATTGCGATCAAGCACATTTATCTTTAAAAAATTGGATTCTTCAAGATGTACTCTAGTGTACCCAACTCTTTTTGTTCAAAATGGATGCACTTTAATTAAGTCTTGATAGGCGTCTAATTGAAATGAATTTTTAAGTGATTGTTCGACTCGACGAGCTCTTCATTTAAAACAAGTCAGATAATTGAAATGAATTCAAGCGGGGTCGGAAATGAATTGCGATCAAGCACATTGTCAAGTGCTTTTTAATTGGAGAGGGGTTGAACATGATAGCTATTTTTTTTTGAATCTAATCAAACGCTAGGCAACAGGAAGTCGTTTCCGAGAGAGGAGTAAAACATCAAAGCATGCTATTCAGGGTAGATGGAGCTTGGTTGGTGAATGGAGGGGATATTTCATATAGGAGGCAGATTGTCTCGAGTTAGGCAGTGGGTGCAGTCCAGCCATTTCCGACACATTTCGGGTTCATTTCATATGACGGGAATAGATAACCGTTATGCGAAGGGAGGCACATTATCTCAAGTTAGGCAGTGAACTGCACAGGGTGCAGCCCGGCCATTTCCAACCCCCATTTCGGTTCATTTCATATGATGAGATTAGATAACCGTTATACGAAGGGAGGCACATTATCTCAAGTTAGGCAGTGAACTGCACAGGGTTTAGCCCAGCCATTTCCAACCCCCATTTCGGTTCATTTCATATGATGGGAATAGATAACCGTTATACGAAAGGAGGCACATTGTCTCGAGTTAGGCAGTGAACTGCACAGGGTGCAGCCCGGCCATTTCCAACCCCCATTTCGAGTTCACTTTGATGATCGAATTCATTTGTATATCGTAGACCTTGTCAAGTGTGACTTGCAAAAATCATGTTGATGGGATTGCGATCAAGCACATTTATCTTTAAAAAATTGGATTCTTCAAGATGTACTCTAGTGTACCCAACTCTTTTTGTTCAAAATGGATGCACTTTAATTAAGTCTTGATAGGCGTCTAATTGAAATGAATTTTTACGTGATTGTTCGACTCGATGAGCTCTTCATTTAAAACAAGTCAGATAATTGAAATGAATTCAAGCGGGGTCGGAAATGGCTGGACCGCTCCTCGTGCAGGCAACTATGTAACTTGAGACTATCTGTTTCCGACCATACAACGGATATCTATTCCCTCTTGCCCCGTGATAGATTATTCTAGGGCACCATCACGTAGTATTCAATGTCTCTTCTTCCAAGACTAAGTGTATGGACTCTACATAAATGTATGTTGGGAGAGAGGCTGGGACATCTTCGCACATCTCTGTAGGAGGCCAACAAAAACAACGAACCAAGCACACGAACACAGGCTTGAACCCAATGACTTGTACATTACTCTTATTTTTGTTAGGAGAATGACCAAAAATTCGTTAATAGTTACAGAATTAGAGAATATACATAAAAATTCTTCCAAACAACTTTTAAATAAATAAGAACACACATTTATCCTATCATGTAATTAAAAGAAAACAACGAACCAATCACACAACCAATCGTTGGAACCAAGCACATGAACAATCGTTGGCCATCGCTTGTCAATTGTTGCTGAAGCCCTACTGAAAGTATCCATTTTATATGTATTGCATCAATGGCGGAGGAAGGATTTAGATTCGGTGTTGATGCTGTTTAATGAAACTCCACTTGTATCGTTAAATATTTTTTGATAAAAAATGAAGATAAATGTTAAAGATAAAGTGAGTACAATATTGATTTTCGTTATAAACAAATAAAAGAAACTAGATTTATTTCTCTTGCTGTCTTTAAATGAAAGCTATTAAAATATTTCTTTTAATCAACCAAACCATTCAATTGCTATATTAACATCAATTGTGGCTGGTAAAATACTACTAATAAGTGGCTCTATGAGTATAAAATAGCACTATTTACAAAACCAAGGTGGCCCATGTCACTTACCTGATTTAAAATTGTAGACCAGCCCTACTAACAGGATGCATCTCTCTATTGTTAGGTCAAACAGATTGCCCGCGTCATAGGTCGACCGTTTACACACCACTGTACAACCGTCCATAAATCCTGAGTTGACTTTGCTTCCAATTTTGTTTTGGAGCTGATCATTTTGCTTCGAAAACATGGAAAATTATTTGAAATATAACTTTTAAATAATTATGCTGTGTTTGGTTTGTGTTTTGTGAAAAATAATAGGAGTAATAAGTGAAGAGAGATAGAGAGAGAAATGTTGGAAGTAGGGGGAATTTTTTGAAAAATGCTTTTTGAAAAGCAAAGAGAACAAGGCATTACCTTACAAACAACACCCAACCAATCAAGCACTCCTACTCCGGCGAACCAAGCGCAAACAAGAACAGACTCCGGCAATCACATCCGCAAGCTAATCCACAAACCCGAGACACACCTCAGTGATAGAACACCGCGAGTACGTGATGGAGATGGTGGAGGAAGTGCGGCAGTGGAGAAGACGAGAGGATTTAGGCGGTTGGAGGCGTAGGGCTAGAGCGAGGGTGGAGGACGATGAAAGGAGGAGATAGATCTCCGATCAAACCGACGGAAAGAAAGCCTGAGAGGAGAGGAGAGGAAAGGAAAGCCCCCCCTCTCGTCACCACATATAGGGTAGAATCCTAGGGGGAGGAAGGGGAGGAGAATCTTTAGAGAAATTACTTTCCTAGTATTTGGGAAGATAAAAAAAATACTTCATCCGTTCCAATTTGTTGCGCCTATATTGACTTTCTCGAACTTTAAGGAAACATCATAATTATATTGATTTTGTCAATTTTACCCCTTTGACAGAATATTCAAATTTTGTAAAAAAAATAATTTGAACCCAAATTATGGTGTTGGAGCCAAATCCACAAGTTGTCATGTCATTGAGCAAAGAATAATGTCAAAATCCAATTTGCCGCCATTATTGGCTCAACTTTCTTTTATCAGTTTTAAAATTTGAATTTGGGAGTTGTTGTGCTCTATTTTTATTTCTTTAAATTCTAACCTCTTTAAATGTAAAAGAAAATGAGGGGTGAAGTGGTAAAATGAACATCCAAAAATGAAATTTTTTGAAACAAACACATCATTTTGGGATATCCAAAAAGGAAATAGGCCCCATTTGTTAACCCCCCTTGAGATTGGACTTACAATTCCAATGTCTTCCTAATCCCTTGTTTGGTAACCCAAAACTACTTTGGACTATGAATTCCATGGGATTACCCCAAATGGGGGTAGTAGTAAACCCCTTGAGACTTGGTATTCACAGTCCAATCTCAACCCCTTCTCATTACCAATCCCTTCTCATTACTAATTTCTTCTATCAATCAAATCCTATCATCTAATCTCATTCCAAACAAATATACCCATTACCAATACCTACTCATTACCAATCCCTTCTTATTACCAATCCCAATCATAATCTCATCTCCTTATGAATCACATCCATCTATCACTGTTAACAAACGGGGCCTAATAAAGGCATAACAAAGTAGGATGGGGAGTAGACATGAAGGGGCATTGCTAGGGCCCTTTCATTTTAAATTTTAACTTTTTAGAGAGAGACATATAATAAAATGTGATAGACAGTCATCCAATTTCATCATTAAGGACATGTTCTAGTCTAAAATCTGTCACATATATCATCTCCTTTTTTAGCTTAGACATATTGCCTTAGGCCCAATATTTCCCTGACCGAAGGATTTGTCCTTTAAGAGGTTACATGGTGAATTTTACAAAAGTCAAACATTCTAGATCTTCGGTTGAAAACCTAAAATTAGTTGAGCCATCCTAGCCTCAGGAATATATCACCTTAAGACCTGATGGTGAGGACAAAAAGCCTCACATAAGGCGCCATTACATTAGTTTGAAATGAGTTAAGTGCACAGATTTTTGAACATAGATCCGGGCACATTGTCCAAACACGTGAATCCCTTTATTTTTTTGCAAGTCACACGTGCATCGAATAATTCCAGACATTGAGGTGTCCGACTCTGTCCCACCAAAAAGCTATCTGCAGACTCAAAATTGATGGTTCATTTTTCTTAAACATAGTGCTCGTAACATGGAACATGTAAAGTTACTCTAGAACAGATGTTTCACCCTTTTGTGGGTTATAAGAAATCAAAGGAAATCTGGGTAAATCCTTTGATTTCTTATTAAAACCAAAAAGACCGGTTAATGAATTCCAGTTTCTTCTCCAGGACTTGGGATGCTAGGTTTTAATTTAACTTTGTAAGTTTGTTGCATATTCCTATATAATCTGATATGCTACAAATACGTAATTACAGTTGTCCCTTTGTACAAACATTTAATATCATGATATGATAAAACTATTTTCTATTAAGTTTCAGATAGCAAATATTCAGCCTGATAAAATAATATGGGACTCCAAATATGCACGTAGACTACAAATGTCCCTCTAGGGCTGTAAATGAATTGAGCCGTTAGTGAATTATTTAAGGCTCGATTCGGTAAAGGCTCATTCGAGTTTGATTCGTCTACTAAATGAACCGAACCTGAACCGGTTGCCAACCATACTCAATACGGGGAATTCAAAACTTTGCTGAACTTGTTGCCAACCATCATGATGAATTTAACAAAGACGGCAGTGTTGATTTTGACAAAGGACCAGAGACCTCGAATTGGTGGCAGCCATTACCAAACCGTATAAACCCACTTATGGATCAGTGGTTAGCCTACCGGATGCACAACGCCTCAAAATATCGGTGGATGTGAATGTGTTATAAGTGGATGTACACGTGTGAATAAATGGATAAAAGGTTGAGATTGCCACCTCTAGAAAACTCAATCTTGTCTTCGTTTATACAACCAGAGCTAGGAAATCCGAATAAACATAGCTTGAGAACTATCATACCACCAAGCCAAAAAAGAAAAAACAGAGGAGAAAATGGCGCGAAAAACACAAACAGAAACAGCAACCAGTTGCAAAAGACGACAACAATAGTACTAAATGTGCACCACCTTCTATCTTGCCACATTTCGCGTAAAGCACCAGTTTGAACCCCACTAAGAGGAAATCATCCATAAGAACACAATAAAACCTTGACACAAGCTATGGCGAAATTGTGGCGTATTACCAAATGATGCGCAAACCATCGTCAGCGTCCTCTGGGACCCTTCCCATCTGATTTTCAAAGCTCTGCATCTTCATCTCCTGAGCGAAAGTGCTCGATTCGGGCGACATCAGTCTGTAGGTTAAAGATAAAGTAACTAATTACAAGAAATAGAACACAACACAATACCCCGGTGTTCTAGGCAATGTATACTGAAAGAATGCAAACCCATAGGTATCCAAACACTTGAGTTTTATAATCCTCTGAATTGTAACAGGTGGTCAAACACTATGTAGTCATCTAGGACACGATGACACACAAGTGAAGGCAGGCGGACACCAATGAAGCACTCCCACTCCCAAATATTGCCGTATCCATGTCAGACACTCCAGAGACACTCGACACTCCGAGTACTTGCGGGGACACTATGGGACACGCCACGACGCCAAATGGATTGACCTCCAAATTTTTAATCTTGTTATGGCGGGACAAGCCAGAGACACGCGAGGGTGATTTTTATATATTGTGAAATCTTGCTCTGGTTTGAATATCTATAATTTAAAAAGTATTTGGAGCAAAAGTGGAATGTAAAAACGTGTATGTGCCTGCATACTCCATTGTCGATAATGTATTAGAATTTAGATAGGAATCCAAACCTAAATATTTAGGGGTTACAATGGTTTCATTGGTTTGCCTAACCAAAATTAATTTAAAAAATTATTGTCATGTCTCCTGTTGTGTTCGTGTCCCCATCTTTTGAGAACTGTCGCGTCCCATATCCGTGTTTGGGTCCGCATCCGTGCTACATAAGCGGGCACACAAGGCGCGGTATTATATGCGTAACGTAACCCATTCGGATTGACTTTGGGTCTTGTATTGGGGTTGTTTTCATGGTCACTAACCTTAATTGGCTACAGTGTATTGGTTGGGACACATCATCTGATCATCGCCATTGTTACCTTTATGGAGGATGCATCCCCTAGATACAACACATACAACTTTCGAAACCAACTGGTAATTGCTACATAACAATGAATCCATGTTACGACAATACACACAAGTACATTCTGGTCATGAATGCTGATGCTCAAATATTTCTATTTATGAGCATCTTCTGATTTGTTTATAACTGGTATTTAAAAAAAATCACCGTACCACTGAGTTAATTTTTTTTTATTTATTTTGAAGTGTTTTTCCGCAACATTAAGTTAATATTCAAAATTAAAACACAGAATAAGGCTTGGGAGGAATGAACGCACATCGCTACCTTCGGCACTGTATTCAGCATTTCCTCGTACTATTTATTTAGACAATCAAAAGCCTACTTTACGGACCCGGAAAAGATATGAGGACCGACGGTCCCCGGACCGAAATCGTACCGACGGCCTCGGTCGGCCGTCTCCGGCCACCGGACGGCCGATCCGAGCCGTCCAAAAATTCTAAAAAAAAAAACGAGGGGGCCCACGCGAGAATCAATGGCATCCGATGTGTGTAAGGTGCTTGATCAAGCACCCTATTTTTCGTGTATATATGTATATTCGTGTGTATATACATATATACACGAAAAATAGGGTGCTTGATCAAGCACCCTACATACATCGGATGCCGTTGATTCTCGCTTGACCCCATCGTTTTTTTTTTTTAGAATTTTTGGACGGCTCGGATCGGCCGTCCGGTGGCCGGAGACGGCCGACCGAGGCCGTCGGTACGATTTCGGTCCGGGGACCGTCGGTCCCAATAGCATTACTCTTACGGACCAACATATCTCAGATATGATGGCAGAAGAAAGCAAATAAGGAAAGGCCAGGAAACTAAAATAAACACCTATCTGGTTTCAATCTTTATATGCCAGATGGCAAGGGTGAGTGGGCTTAAGTGCTCCTCCCTAGTCCCTCCCGTAAAACGATCCGTCCGGGTTCGAGTCCTGCCAACTGCGGGATTAGCGTGGAGGGCCCTTTGTCCATCTAGTACCTATATGGTGCTGTGGTGACGGACTCACCTTTCCAGACAGTAGCTACAGCTCATACCGGACATTCCATAGCGGGTCAGGAACCCTTATGGTCACCCCAAGGGGATTGCTATGCTGGTCGTCCCATACCACCCTTTTGCCGTTCAAAAAAAATCTTTATATGCCAGATTTTTTTTTTGATCCGCTTTATATGCCTGATTGTAAATAAATCTTTCTAAAAGCAAGAGTGATTGAACAGGTCAGATCATGATAACCTCGGTATCTAGAGAAGTAATTTGCAATTGAACAGACAAACGAGGAGAAACTAAAAAGCAGAAGCTTTCCCTCACATGAACATGTCATCCGTGTTCAAGTCAAAAGATGACAAAAAAACTAAATATCCCCTTCTTGCCCCTCTGGTACAAACCTGCTTAATGTCTTAACGTGAGATTAAAAAATATATATATATCATCAAAATTGTCACCACCACCAACTCTCATATTTTCTACTAGTATTTTGAATGTTGCATGGCAGATTACTCTTTACTTTGTAGTAAATCAAAAAACAGAAACAAATCCTCTTGGATGGAGCCATTAGGAAAAGACAACCATCTCACAATATTACCAGTTAGGAGTGATCTTCAGCTCAAGGAAATTCATTTACGATAACACGTCAAAAAATCGATGAAGCTTATCATTTATCCTGGAGACGAATTTCTATTTCCGATGTGTTAGAGAGCTAGCAGGACTATAATGAATCAAGTTTACAAACAAAAAGTAGCACGACCATAAATTCAATAAAACCACAAATGACACAGAGTTTGATGTCCCAACAAGAAGTTTTAAAATAGCACCTCCAAACAAGAAAAAACTATTAATGCTCTTGGGGTGTCACCATATGATGTCCCAAGACTCCCAACGCATATCTCCGTCACATGATAGGACTCAATATGTGAGACTCGTTTAACACGAATATATAGTGGAGTAGGGTGTTCGGGTAACATCTGAAATGCCCATGACCACTTAATAATTAACTATTCACAAGCAACCCTCCATTCACTTAACTTTTGCCTCCAAACTACCACGTGTCTAAAAAAAAAACTATCGCGTTTGTGTTTACGGAATTACAATTACTATCTTATCAAAAAATGCAAGTCAAGTGAGACTCCTTTTCACCTTCTCCCTTATTTCTCTCTCTTTTTTAAATCTATCAATAACTCCTACTTTTATGGGTTGAAGATGACTCGTTTAGAACTAAAATTGAATTATACTCGCAGGAAGTATTATTAAAAAAAAGATGGGTAATTTTTTTATTCACATCGAAGTTGTGTATGGATTGTGCGCCCATTTGGTACCAATTTCTGGCTACGCCACTGAGTTCCAAGAGCAATATAATGTTCCTGACTTGACTTAAAATATCATATTAGACAGGTAAAGTCTGCCTCATACTCCACAAAAATAAGGCAGCAGAATCTGACAGTCCTGATATATTTGGCAACACTAGAAGCAATCAAAGTCCCAAACACACCAACCTATTATAGTCCAATTGATTCACACAATTCTTTATAGATGCGGTGATGCACACAAACATACAACAGCATAACAGATATTCACTTCCATAAGAGAATATAACGTTCAGTGAAGACTATGTCATTATAATTTACCTCTTCTTCAAGTTTTTCTTTTGATTCTTCCTCCTATTCTTCCCTTTTCCATCCCGATTAAGCCCATCACCTCCTTTGAGTCGAATAAGGCTTTCAACACCCATCACCGTTTCAAAGGAGTCCGGTAAACCACAGATTTTGATATTCTTAACAGTGTTATGTTCAAGATCATACCAAATGAACTTTTTATTGTCCTGAGCCATCAGGATTTCACAACCATTCTTTGAATAGGCTATAGGGATCACAAACCCAAATGACCTATTCACTTCCTGTCCCACGGAAAGCAGTTTGCTCCATGATTCCTCCACTCCATAATCCTTCATCACCCACACATCAGATCGGGCTCCGTAAGAAGTAGCGGTTAAGCAAAGACACCCATCCAACACCCCTAAATTCACATGGAAAGTCTTGTCAGAATAGTCAGGTAGCGGAACTAACCAAAACTCCTCGACTGAAAGATCAAATGCACCAATCAGATTAGCAGTATTATCTAAATCTGGCTCTCTGGTCACAACCCAATGTAAAGCACTACCCACGAGCACGCCATATCCTCGCCCATATCGCATATAGTAGGGGAAATCCTGAATTCTTTTCCATGAACTCAACCTCATACTACAAACCTGAACTTTCGATTCAAAAATCTTCACCACCTTGTAATCATCCGTAATGGCATCAGACCCAAAACCGTAACTTACGTGACCGAACTCAAAGTAATCTATTTTTGCCCGGGGTAACTGACGGCACTTTCGGGTAGACGGGTTCCATATAGCAATATCATCTAAACCGTGTGAGAGACAAATCAAGCCATTACAAGAACCCAAAACCTGAGTTCCAAGGGGCTTAGACTTGAGCATGTGGTCGAGCTCGACGGCATTATCTAGTGAATCGAAGTCAACCGAATAAGTAGAGAAATGAGTAAGGATGAGGCTGAGATGGGTTTTGGTTTCGATTGACCGCTTGAGGTGCGATTCGACGAAATCCCAACTGTGTATAAGATTACGCCAGGATTTAGAAACGCACCTGAAACGTAGAAGTGCTCTGACCGGCAATCGTAAGAGTATTTCGGTGACCACGTCCATCGGAAAATCTGACATCTCTCTCTCTCTCTCTCTCCCAACTCTGATTAGGCCTTAGGGCTCCAAGATTTGCAGGTAAGGAGGGAAAGATGGCCTGAAGGGCCTTTTTTCACTAACAATTTTTGGATTCGTGTGGTAGAGGGGGCTTTTTTCAGTTACTGTTTGGGCCCATGGGCTTTGGAGTGATTTAGGCCCTTTTCACTGACTAAAATAAATAAGTAAACTTAATTTTTTAAAAGTACTTATTTTGTCGAATTAACAATATACTTATTAAAACAAAAAATAAATACTTACAAAATAAATTTTTTAGCAAACGGAGCCTTACCATTTCAAATTGAAGGGCCCTACCCTTGCTTCTTAAATAGGAAAGGAATTTCTCTAAAGAAGTGTAGAAGGCATGGCGTCCCAACTCTCAACCATTTTATCCACCACATAATTGCGTAATAAGTAGTAATTATATTTGCGTAATAATTTAAATAGAAAGTTTTCCATGTTTTTTAAGCTGGGAAAATTTTTCAGTGCCGGGTGTGTATCACGTGGTGTTCGGTCGGCGCATCCGAGCCTAGGGATTGCAATTTGGACCGAATCGATAACCGAAATTTTTCCCCATAGATATGGGTATGTTTGAGCCCTTGGATAACCGAACAAGTATCGATTTGGTTATGGTTCATCTGCTACCCGAATCGAACCGAAATAACCAAAACCTAGAAATTACATAATTACCCCTTTGTATATATAACACGAATACAAATGTTAGCCTAAGGTTTGGTCTCCACATATGACATATTCTCCCATTCTCTTCTCAGTTCTCTCGCCTCTCTCTCTCTCTCTCTCTCATGGCATCCGGATCTCGAAACCAGGGCAAAAGAGGCGTTCATCGACGACCACTTCTCACTACGAACGCTGAGCTCTTCGCCGATCGTGCTCAGGCCAGCCTCAAGCTCAACAACTTCACTGGTATCTATTCCTCTCAGTTTGGCCGATCGATTTCCTCCATATTCTCCGATCTTCGTTCCTCCATTTTCTCCGATCGACTACGGCCATGAGTCTGTCTCTCTCTCTCACACTTATATTTCCTCCATCTTCATCGATCGATTGTTTTCACTTACATTGCATTGAATTTTTTTCTTTTTGAAAGAAATATTGCTGTGAATCACTGAATTGTACTGCATTGAATGATTGAACGTTGGTTTTTTTTTTTTCTCTTTTTTTTGATTTGATTCGGTTACCCATTCGGTTCAGGGATTACCCGAAAACCAAATGGTTCGGTTATGGTTCCTTTTCCCCCTCCCCGTTTGGTTATCGGGAGCGGATATGGGTGGTATATCGGTTTTGGGGATCGGGGACGGAAATCCCCCACATCCGCCCCAAATGCCATCCCTATCCAAGCCAGCCATTACGTTTTTGGATAACTCATATTTGAAGAGAAAAAAAAGAGAGAGAAAGCGTTGGCGTGCCCGCTAGATAGCTTCCTCCAGGGCCTCTATTTTAGGTTGTAATTGGTTGTCCGTTCCACCTGTTCCTCTTTTGACTATTCTCTGTAATGATGCTTCTGTTTATCAATGAAATCATATCTTCTGTTCAAAAAAAAGAAAAAAAAAAAGAGGAGAAATAGAGTTTCAATCCGAGCCATCTAAAAGTGTATTGGACGATCCGAATATACTGAACAGATACCACGTGGGATATACCCACCCGGCACCAAAAAATTTCTCTTGAAGCTAAATGGTCAGCTCAAATCTTTGGTAGCAAAGTCAACTTCTTTTTTTTTGAATATGAGTAGCAAAGTCAACTCAGGAATTAAGGAACAGATAACGGGCAGTGAGCAGTAGTGTATAAACGGTTGACCTCTGACAGGTTGGTCATGGTCATCTGTTTGACCTTAAAATTCTTCCACCTGATAAAATTCTTCCACCTGATGGTTCCATCTAAGCACAGGAAAAAGGTTTGACTTTTGCAAAAAAAGCTAAGGAAATCGACGGGGAACTGACGGCCATGGGTTCACTCCGGGTTCGGTGACGGATAATTCAATAATTTTTTTAAAAAATTCAGTGGACTCGAGATGTAATAATTACAGTAAAAGCATTGGAATGTTAATATGATCCTTTTATTTAGACTGTTTAAAAACATTCAGGTGAGATTCTCCTAAAGTTTCTTTATAACATATGAATTTTAGACAAGTTGTTTCTGCTAAATGAACTTCTAATTGATGGAAGCCACGTCGCTGTAGTGCTTGAAAAGCACTGCAAACAGCAACCTCTTGACACGTCGTTGTTTGGGCCAAATTAGATAGGCCTCTCTCTCTCTCGCTATTGTACAAATAGTTGTGTGGGGTTCACATCGGGATTCCACACAAATAATCCAAGCCGTTCAATAATTTTGAAATAATTTTTGAGTGGTCATGTATAAAATCAGAAAAAATAAGATAATTGTAACTAATTGATATAATCTTTCTATTTTTTATTTAAAATTTAGAATCCTGAATACTGAATAGATTTTGAAAAAAAAGTTAGACAATACCCTAAAAAAGTAGGCCGTTAAAAGTAGGGTAATGTTCGCAAGGAACTCAGCCACAGGAAACAACTTCTAAAACAGGCCCTTTCATGAGCCATTTAGGGCCCACGGGTCCACTTTTTGTGGGACCCACCCAGTTACCGCCCATCCGAAAACCCCACGTGTGAACACTCCGAACCGTGACGTAAAGTGCCAACCTGGCAAAACTCACGTGCCACCCTGTTACCTCAAAACCCCCACTACGTCACTGCTGTGCTATTCCCAAGGAGAAAGTTACACCGACCACCCCTAGACTCTACGGAAATGTCACTGTCACCCCTTCTTATTCCTTGAAATACCACTGCCACCCCTGCTTTTGAAAAATGGATCACACTTTAGGCCAGGAGTAGTCACACCGATATGAGAAGCATGACATTAGCGAAGATTTTTTTTTTGTCATTCGTTAATTCTAATCTACTCGATTCTAGGGGACTTGGGGAGAGAGATGAGTGTTTACGAGCATCAAACCCTGTCCATATGCATAAGAGTATAAGGGATGCACCAACTGCACTCCACCCCACTTGCAAAGAAGTCCTTATTAAAGACTAAATTTGCCCTTTGTATTGGTAGAAAATGATTGTCCATTACCAACCCATATATTGCATCCCTTATACCACCATCAATACGTTATATTCTGGAAAAATAAAAATAAATCATAACATGGATCATGGATTCATAAGTTTTGTATGAAAATTATACGTTGTGAGTGCATTCATAACATTCAAAATATTTAAGATCTGTAACTATGTAAATTTAAATCCTTTAAACTCTTTAGTTGATGAATATTTACCTTGTTGATTTATGATGAAAATGAACTAGTGAAACACTGGATCATCGTTTGAAAAAAAAAAAAAAACCCTTTCGAATATTGGATTGAGCTAATTTTTTACAAAAACCCATAAAATAATATTCTAAGAACAACTTGTATTTTGAATAATTTTTTTGGAGCTCACAATGGGACCTACAAAATCATCTATAAATCGTTAAGGGCTTTTTCAAAATTTGTAAGGCACGTATGAATGCTGAAAAATCTCTTACGCATATTGGATTGAGCTAATTTTTTACAAGAACCCATAAAAAAATATTTTACGAATAACTTGCGGTTTGAGAATTTTTTTTAGAATCTAAAATGAGCCCCACAAAATCATCAATAAGCATGCCCATTTCACGTGTGAAACAGTGTATTGCATTGCTGAGTTGGTTGCCCACTTTTAGCTAACTTGTCCTTTTTTCATTGGGTGGGCGGACTCCTCTTTATACACGGAGGGTCTGTGTAGAATATATTCTCATATTGATTACTTCTTCCGTCAGGATTTAATAGTCTTTTTTTTGGAGTTGGTGTCATTTTTCAATTGATCATATCTTGTAATTTGTACTAATGTTTTATGTAATTTTGAAAATATTATCTTATAGAACTAATTGAGATAGGAGTATCAAATAAGATCCAATATATAAAATTCATTACTAATTTAAAGATAGAACTTATTTTTATCCGATTAGAATTGAATGAAGGACTATTAAATCCGGACGGAGGGAGTATGTTTGAGGGCATTGTGGAATATTTATTTTTTCCAAAACCAACGTGATGCTTGAAAAGAGAAGCTGTGGTATTTCAAAGAATAGAGGGGGGGGTACAATTCTGTTATTTCAAAAATCTCACGTGCTACTGCCCAAGGAAAACAAAAATTAAATTTAAAAACAAACAATCAAATCCGTGTCTGAAAAGTGTTGAGTTGGGATCCACGTTTTCCAATGGACTATGGAGTACTAGTATATAACCACTTCTCTCTCTATCGCTAAAACAATAATGCTACGGACCATGCTCTCCACCCACGCCCAAATACAGGACGCTGACGTGGACTGGGCCCCACGTCAGCTTAAGCCCCAAAAAAAAAAAAAAAAAACAAATTCCTGAACTTTTTGAATCGGATCCCAAATTAAATCCTGCTTCTCGCGCCAAACCATTCCCACGCTTGAGAACAGAGAGAAACAGAGAGAGAGGAGGAGGAGGAGAAGGCCAACCACCAGCGTCACCTCCACCACAAGCCACCACCAGCTTCACCTTCACCTCCGGCGACCATCACCACTGCATCCACCTCCGGCAACCAATCCGTAGCAAAAATAGACGCACCACCGACGACCACCGAGGTCGAATCCACCACCAAGGTCTCTCTCTCGTCTATATATCTGTGGGTTGTAGATTCAGTTCATTCTAGCTGGTTCAAACAAGAAAAGAATTAGGGCTTGTGTGAAATAAGGGATTTTTTGGGTTGAACCCTATCTATGTATTTTTAGTTTCATGTTTTACGATTATTTGGGCTCCTTTGATCAGTGATTATTTGATGGTTTTAGTTTTTTATTTTTACATTTGAACTAATTAAGCTTATACCCTCCTATGAACTAACTAATTAAGGCAAGTGTATAAATGATACTATGTATTGATCTCATTCAGTGTCCGATGCTACTGCACATTTATTGGAAAAATGGGCATGTTGTTGATGTGGTGTGAAAGCTTTTTTGAGGAATGGCAGTGCTGGTTTTTGTAGTTGTTTTGGAAGTTTCTATGTATTGATCTTCATGGTAGTTTTGGAGACTGGATATCAGTCTGCAATTTCAGTTTTCTTTTGTTTCTTCTCAACTTCTCGTTGGAAGTTTTCCCCTTCTATCCCCCTCTCCTTCTTCGATGTACCCATTATCGAGTTTATCATTAATAATATTTTTTCCGTTTCAAAAAAAATATGATACTAGGCATTAGTCGTACTCATTTCCTGATTGATATTTATTTGAAGCTACACTAACATGAATTGATTATTCATATGCATATACTCCACTGGATTGACATTTCTTGATTAAAACAAAGAGATATGTTTTCATGGTATTAGTGCTTAATGTAGCACCGAGTGCGTGCTTGCACCGATTTATATTCTTGATTTTCGCTGTTTTCAAGGTTCTGGGATAGTGGCTTCTACACTTGATATTGGACATGCAATGATATTATGCTTTGCAACGATAAGTTCATGTCATAATTTTTTATGTTTTAACATGTAGGTGATGTTTCTGTTGCCATCACCATCGTCTTTGATGTCACTAGAGTCTATTCCGTCAGCAATGCCTCCTTGATCGTTGAATCAAGATGAGATAGATACTAATGAGGAGGAGGAGGTATGGAGTGGACACAATGAAGAAGAAGAGGAGGTATCGAGTGATTCTTCAAAAAAAGTGTGTGATGAGATCGGTACTAATGAGAATGGAAAGGAGGCAACAGATAATTTTGAACTTACAGTTGAGCAACCGGAGGTTGGAATGATGTTCGGCACTCCAAATGAAGCTTATTTATATTACTCAAGATATGCTAAAGAAAATGGGTTTGGTGTGGCAAAAAAATGTCACAAAAAGAGAAGTGATGGAACCTTGAGGCATGTAACTTTTCAATGTAGTCGCGGTGGAAAGGCGAGGGTGAGAACAACCAATCCGGTCAAACCACGGCCACAAACAAAAATTGAGTGTCCAGCTCGCCTTAATTTTTCTATATGCTCGGATGGAAAGTGGAGGTTAAATCGGGTTGCATTGGAGCACAATCATGAATATAGCCCGGGAAAGTCCAAATTTTACAAAAGCAATAGGGTTCTTGATGAACATGTGAAAAGAAAGCTCATTTTGAATGATAAAGCCGGGATTCCGTTGCATAAGACTTATGACTCACTTCAGATTCAGGCGGGAGGACATGATAACCTTCCATATTATCAGAAGGATTGCCGAAATCATTTGGATACTGAGCGACGTAAATTACTTGTTGAAGGAGATGCTGAAGCGATGCATAGTTATTTCATGAAGATGAAAGCCGACAATTCTGACTTCTTTTTTGCCATGGATTTGGATGATGAGGGTCGACTGAGGAATGTATTCTGGGCTGATGCAAGGAGTAGGGCAACATGCATGGAGTTTAGTGATGTTGTGACATTTGACACAACATACTTAGTAAACAGGTATGACATGCCTTTTGTTCCATTTGTAGGCGTCAATCATCATGGTCAGTCGATATTATTGGGATGTGGACTCATCTCTCATGAAGACACCAAATCATTCTCGTGGTTATTTAAGACTTGGAAGACATGTATGTGGGATTGTGCTCCTAAAGCGATTATTACTGATCAATGTATGGCAATGAAAAATGCTATAGAAGAAGTATTCCCTAACACCCGACACCGGTGGTGCATATGGCACATTTTGAAAAAGGTGCCCTAAAAGTTGGGAAGTTGCGATGCGTATAAATCTATTTCACCCACTTTGTTCAATGTAGTTTATGATTCACTTACAAAAGAAGAATTTGAGGATGCTTGGGAGGTGTTCATCAAAAAGTACGAACTTCAAAATAATGAATGGTTACATGGGTTGTACTTGGAGAGGAATCGATGGGTGCCGGCTTTTGTGAAAGATGTATTTTGGGCGGGAATGTCATTCACACAAAGAAGTGAGAGTATGAATCATTATTTTGATGGTTATATCAATTCAAAGACAACCTTGAAACAATTTGTGGAGCAATATGAGAATGCATTGGCGAAAAAGGTGGACAATGAAAAGAATGAAGATACGAAAAGTTCACAATCTTACATCCCATGCATAATTGAAGATGAGTTGGAGAAGCAGTTTCAAAGTGCTTACACAAACGCGAAGGCGAAAGAGTTTCAAGATGAATTTGTCGGGAAACTTGGTTGTTCTTTACAGGAAAGAAAAGTAGGTGATGTTTGGTCGGAGTATGAGGTAAAAGAGTGGGTTACATTCGGAGAAGGAGAAGAGAAATGGAAAAAACGTGTGTCATTTACCGTTGATTTTAATGGTGAGACCAATGAAGCCAATTGTAATTGTCGATTGTTTGAGTTTAGAGGTATGGTGTGTAGACATCAATTGATGGTGTTCCATGATAGGGGAGTTCAAAGAGTACCTGACAAGTATGTTTTGAGAAGATGGAGAAAAGATGTGAAAAGGGTCCACACTAAGATTCGAATCAACTATGCTAACTCATCAACAACAATTGAAGCACGTCGGCATGACAACATGTGCAATCTCTTTAATGAGGTTGCCGATTTGGCGGAAGATTGTCAAGAGAAGTATGCTAAGGTGATGGGACGGATACACGAGCTAAAAGAAGAGTTGATTGAATCTTCGGTTGTTTGTGGAAGTAGTATGGGTTCGGGTATCCCTAATGATTCCTTTTCACTTGGAGATGGAGTTGTACCTTCCAAAGAGAGTAGGAAGAACATCCTTGACCCGGTACCTCTTCGTCGAAAAGGAAGACCACCGTCTAAAAGAAAGCAATGTGTTGCTGAAAAAATTTGTAACAATAAAAGACAACAAAAAAATAAGACATTGTCTAACGAAAAAGCGAAGGTATAACCTTTTTTCTTCATTTGTTGCTTACTAGTTAATATAGACATACATATTTTGGATGCATGCTTACTAGTTATATTCTTGTACTAATTTCAGGAGGTTGAGGATATTGCGGATGGCCATGTATTTGGGGCACAAGAAAATGTCGTAAATGTGAATGTAAGAAACTTTTTTTATTGCTAAGTGCCTTCTATAATTCCTTTATTAAGTTTTATGTTTTTTGTTGGGCAGAGTTATCCAAGCTACATGGGGCAATTAATGTGGCCAAATATGACGCCCCACAATATGCAACCAAATATGGCACAAGGCAGAACTATCCTCCCATTTTCTCCAACTTTATGTCCAACCGGAACAGATTTTGACCAATTTTTCAACAACTTCCCGACTTCACAAAGCAACATGTCAAGTTTACTCAATACTCATGTTTGGAGAGGATAATCAAATATTATGGGTACTCAAGTTTTGGGAGGAGGACAATCAAATTTTTTGGAAAGTCAAGGACAGGGTTGGGGAGGAGCACAACAAAGTTTTACAGAAATGATGAATGCAAGAGATAATGGCGAACAATAGAAAACTTGTTTGTGTATCTTGGTGTGTCTGTATTTTGATGAGTATCCTGGGTGTATTTTTTTTTTTTTTTGGGTTACGACTTAGGGTTGGGAGTATGTAGTACGTAGTTGTTGCATGGGTTAAGAGAGTAAGATTGTTGGATGGTGATGTGATCAAGAGATATGTTGAATCAGTCATTGGTTGCTGCTATATGCTAGTCTTATTTTGATTATGTTGCTGCTGGTTGTAGTGAAGGGAACACATGATTGAAATTAAAAGATTACAGCTTTGATTCTTCCATATTGATTCAATTTGTGTACATCATCTATTGATTTGGTGAAACTTAGAAGGCTATCATATTCTGAATTTTGTTCTTCCAGATTACGTCATCTAGCAAATATGGATGATAGGTTTCTAGTGTAATGCTGTTTTTTGTTTTTTTTGTTTTTGTTGGTTCATTCTGAAATTGATCCGTATCACAAGCGTATCGGACACGGCTCCGTGTCCTAGTTAATGATGCTTTGTAGTTTTAAGTTTAATGCTGGTTTGTAGAACTAATTTATAATGCTACTATTGGTGCCTTTGGTATTATGGATGATAGGTTTCCAGTGTAATGCAACTTTTTGTTTTTGGTTCATATTCTGAAATTGTAACTAGAATTCTGCACATGGAAGTATGGATGTAAAATGGAAGTATGTTTTTTAGCACCTGGAAGTATGGAAGTAATGCTGGTATATAGCACATGGAGTATGGTTTTTAGTTTAAGTATAGACTGGGTAGAATGTAAAAACAAATCCCAAAGGTAGGTTTTGAAAAAATTTCGGCAGAGTCTCCTCTATTTTTGGTCCTAGCCCGACGTCTCGCGTCTCAGTCAGTACAGCAAGAACAACAACAGGAATAGCATCAAGTTACGCACAAGCCCACACCGGGCGTTTCTCATTCTAAATCCATTCACAAGCAAAAATCCATTCACAACACAAACCATAAAATCATTCACATTCAAATAAATAAGAGTACATTCTCCTCTCTAATGGTTTAAATCTCATTTGCAAAACAAAAAACAGACTACATTCCAGTATTTCAATTGTAGGACAAATAAGCCTAGTAATTACATCTCTATTTTTTTTGCTATCAAATCATTCTACTCTTCTTCGTCACCAAATGATTAAGCATCTTTACTGCTTTGTTTGAGTTGCGGAAACCTTCTTCTCTTTCCATTAGGGAGTCGAAGAAGGCAAGTGGGCTCCAACCGGGCATGCTCGACAATAGCCAACTTGTTCATCGTCACATGCTTTGTTTGAGTTGCGGAAACCTTCTTCTCTTTCCTACTGTTTCAGCATCCTTTGCTCGAGTTTGAGAATGGCACAGTGCTTCTTAGAGGTCCAAGACATTTAATGCACTGGCTATGTAGATCGATTATATGGCAACATTCAAGATTTAATTCTTTACCATCCCCAACATCAAGCCTGCATTTCCAGAAAAGAAGAGAATATTGTAAGAACATTTAAAACGAGTTAAAACGAGAGCAGACTTGATTTGTGTACTATGGTTAATGAAGGGGCTACTTACCAATAGAAGAAAGGTTGGGTGCTCTTGCTATCAGACCAGGAAGTAAGCAAAAAACAGCCATAGACGGTAGAACACCAAGCATGGGTGGAGAGCCTGGTCCGTAGCATTATTGATCACCAAATCACTAAAAATCCACAAACCTTAAAAACAAACCCACCTGAAAGAAAACAGTAGAACACCAAGCATGCACAGCTCACCCAAAGACGGCGGAGCCACCACCTCCCACCACCCGTCGCTGCCGCAACCGCCCAGTCTCACCCACGAGCAAGAATCCTCCGTCATGGTCGCCGCCCTCGGAAACGTCACCTCCGGTGACACGGCCCACGGGTTCCGGCTCCTCCTCTCGTCCACCGAATCCGCCGCCACTTACTCCGCCGGCGATCAACACGGACACCCAGTGTTCCCCATCCCCGATCCTGACACGTGTCAGTTCTGCAAAATCAACGGCTGCCTGGGCTGCAACTTTTTCGCGCCAAATTCGGCCAAGGAAAACAGGAAGGGCAAAGCCGTGAAGAGGGTAAAGAAGAACAAGTACAGGGGGGTGAGGCAGAGGCCGTGGGGGAAGTGGGCGGCGGAGATACGGGACCCGCGGCGGGCTGTCCGGGTGTGGCTGGGGACTTTCGAGACGGCGGAGGAGGCGGCGCGCGCTTACGACAAGGCGGCGATCGAGTTCCGCGGGCCGAGGGCGAAGCTCAATTTTCCCTTTCCGGACAACACATTGGTGAATCAGAGCCAGAATTCAGAATCACAGCAGCAAGAAGGGAGGGAAAATCTGAGGGAGGAAATGGAAATGGAAATGGAAATGGGAAAGGAAAGAGAAAAGGAATTGTGGGAAATGGAAGAGTTTGGAGAGGAGGATATAGAGGAATGGATGCTGACAATGGTGGGTTTGGATGGCGTTGATTCGACGTCGGACTCTGGTAATAAAATGTGTGTTATGAAGGAGCTTACTTTAAATCTGGTGTTAAACTCTTCTTAAGAAGCGGACTCCACATCCTGGACTCTTTTTACCATCACAAGCATCACTTTTTTTACTTTTGCCTTTTAACAGCTTCTTCCGGATTGGCTCTGTTATACTTGCACTGCACGATGCAAGTGATGTGTTTATGGAAGCTGCTAAAGTTTTCAAGTACTCTGAGAAGGAGCTTGGAGCAAGTGTGTGCTTTGGACTTTTTGCTATTTCATGGCTTCTACTGAGGCTAATATTCTTTCCATTTTGGATTATTATTAAGTCCACAAGGTTTGTCCTCCAAGCAGATATTCTATTTCACCAATCTGTATATGTTGTCATACTTTAGCGTAACCCCTTAACTGGTTGATGTATAACAGCAAAGATCTCTGCAAGTTTTTGAGATTGTCTGAGGCATATGACATGTCATTGTACTATGTCTTCAATACAATGTTGGTGACCCTACTTATGTTCCACATATACTGGTGGTATCTCATATGGTCAATGATCATGAGGCAGCTGAAAAATCAAGGGAAAGTAGGAGAGGATATACGATCTGGTAAGAAATTCTCTCTCTCTCTCTCTCTCTCTCGTGATAGTGTGTTGCTTTTGTTAAATGTAATGAATGGGATGAGACGAGGTGGTTCATCTCATGATTCCAAAAGTGGCTTCATCCACTTTTCAGAAGAAGGGAAATTCCAATTCCAAGCTACCAATGTATGCTTGCATTTGTTGATCCCATGTTTGCATAGATTCTTTGGCAATTGCAACGCAGACCCCATGAAGAGTCTCTTGGACCATATCTAACACCTAAATATGGGTAATGGTCAGCAGAACCTGTAACACATTGTCTGGAGCATAAAGAGCATAGCTGAATTTTAGTTTCATTGTGGTTCACCAATCATATTTTGTCGTTCTGTTGAACAGCTTCTAACTTCCTTAAACCCTAATGCAGATTCAGAGGATGATGAATAGGTGGATTATTGCGCTCAACTAGTTTTTAGCACCGAGATATCTAGCCAACGGAATATTTCTTTTCACGGGGCACTAGGCCATTGTCAGCTGAAATTTTATTTGGAGCGTCCTATCTGTGGAAAGTTGACTGCGGAGTTGTGTGCAAATTTTCAGTGCATCAGTTGATTCATGTGGGTTGAAAACTCTTTCTACCCTTTGAATATCCTCCCTTTTTTCCATTTCTTTGTATTGGAACAGAAATGGAGGTAGGACCATATAGTATGTTACATCCTGGTTAAGTTTGGTGTAAAAATAATAGGTCTGTTGCATTTTTTGTTTCCTTTGCTCTCGAGAAACTGATGATCCCTTGTTCTGACAAATAGTATTCGGAGGAAAAACAGTAAGAGCAATCTGATTAGTCAGATCATTGCTTATTCCTCGTTCTGCCTAGAATAGGGTGTTGCTTTGATCGGCCGATGTCAATAAGAGTAAATGCTCATTTTTCTGGGAGTTGCGAAAGCTCAATTGTTTAGGTCTGTATGCAGTTTTTATTTAGGTCTGTATTTAGTTGGCTCCCTGACCCCATCACATTGGTCTGGGCTCTGGTTAATGTCAAGTGCTTTTTAATTGGAGAGGGGTTGAACATGATAGCTATTTTTTTTTTAATCTAATCAAACGCTAGGCAACAGGAAGTCGTTTCCGAGAGAGGAGTAAAACATCAAAGCATGCTATTCAGGGTAGATGGAGCTTGGTTGGTGAATGGAGGGGATATTTCATATAGGAGGCAGATTGTCTCGAGTTTGGCAGTGGGTGCAGTCCAGCCATTTCAGACACATTTCGGGTTCATTTCATACGACGGGAATAGATAACCGTTATGCGAAGGGAACTATGTAACTTGAGACTATCTGTTTCCGAACAAGGGCAAAGTGAGTACAATATTGATTTTCAATGTATTGATTTTCGTTATAAACGAATAAAAGAAACTTGATTTATTTCTCTTGCTGTCTTTAAATGAAAGCTATTAAAATATTTCTTTTAATCAACCAAACCATTCAATTGCTATATTAACATCAATTGTGCAAAAAAATCAAGTTGGTTAAATACTAATAAGTGCCTCTATGATTATATAATAGTATTATTTACAAAACCAAGGTGGCTCCTGTCACTTCCTTCGATTTAAAATTGTAGACCAGCCCTACTAACGGGATGCATCTCCCTGTAAAGTCATGCAGAGTGACTAATCCGACTGTTTATCTCAGCAATCAACGGCTCAAATCATAACTGAACAATGGACGATTTAGATTTGTATGTGTTCAGATTTAATCCGAACCGTCCGTGCCGAGATGAACAACCGGATCGGTCGCTCTGTACCCTCTCGGCAGAGAGCTGCCAAGCAGCTTCCCCGGGTCCACTCCCTGCTCTGGAATAGTTGCTTACATGGACCCATCAGGTGGACATTGAGAAGAATTGTTAGGTCAAACAGATTGCCCACGTTGTCATAGGTCGACCGTTTACACACCACTGTACAATCGTCCATAAATCCTGAGTTGACTTTGCTTCCAATTTTGTTTTGGAGCTGATCATTTGTTAGGTCAAACAGATTACCCACGTTGTCATAGGTCGACCGTTTACACACCACTGTACAACCGTCCATAAATCATGAGTTGACTTTGCTTCCAATTTTGTTTTGGAGCTGATCATTTTGCTTCGAAAACATGGAAAATTATTTGAAATATAACTTTTAAATAATTAAAACCTTACAAACAACACCCAATTGATAAGCACCCAAGATTGCATAATCTTGGTGCTCAAAGTCCTCTAATTTGTAGCATTTGAGTCCTAAATTTTCGTTTTTATTTGATATTGCTCGGAAGGTTGCTTTTTGATAGTTTCAGGTAAAACACGGGATAAAGGCGGTTTATATCGCCAAGGATCGCTTGTGGAGGTATCCAAGTGTCCAAGGCCGTGTGGCGGCTCCCCATCAAGTTCCGTCGGGTGATTAATGAAGTGGCGAGAGGCCGTCGGGTGGTCATCGGGCTGCTCGAACCAAGGCAAAGCTTAAAACAGATTTCTGCCAACCCAGTACCGGTACTGGGAAAGGGCTAGTACCGGTACCCACTGTCCAGGGCTTTGTTTTTTCAGCATTTTGAAGACCCAGTACCAGTACTGGGAGTTGGCCAGTACCGGTACTGCCTGCAGAAATATCTACGATTTTACTTACTTTTTCAATCTTCCTTTTATAGAATATTTGCCACTTTTGGCAAGTTCTGGGATATTTATTATGAGAGAAGGGCTTGGTTGTATAAATATCACTCTCTCTGTCTCTCTCTCATTCATTACCTAGATACAAACTACTTTAAGTCTTTTAGATCTAAGAGTTCCTCCATAGCTTTTTAAGCTTTTGAAGTTGTAATTCCTCAAGAACACATTAAGGTATTTACGTTACGTTAATTTCTCAAGTATTAAAGTTGTTTGTATTATTGAGATCCTTTATAATACCAAGTTTATTTTCACTTCTATCGGTTAAACATGATTTCAATCTCTAGCATAACTTCTAGTCTTTTTAATATGCGTGAGTAGTCGATTAGGCTTGGTTATGGGGCGGCTAATTAGCACCTCGTGACTTATGTTTATCTTGCCTTTCTCAACTCGTGGCTTGAAGTTTGGTATGGAAAATGAGGAGGGTTCGTGATTAGCACCTAAGACTGTAAGATCGTGGTGCTAAAAGATCCCTCGCTTGTGGCGTTCTTTAACTATTTTCGTCTTTTTTATGTGATTTTGCTCGTAAGGTAGTTTGTTTTGTGTTTCAGGCGAAACGCCCTTAAAAGGCGTGTTTTGATTGCAAAGCCAACCCTCAAGTGAGTTCAAGCAATCATGCCCGATGGAACTCGTGCCAAAGTGACTCAAGAGTGAAGGCGTGAGGCGTTGGGTGAGCTAAAGGGCCGTCAGGTGCCAAGACTAGGAGGCTGGCCTGGAAATCTGGAGATAGCAGTCGCGTATCGATAAGGCCATAATAAGTATCGATACGCGTAGGCTTCGTGGGAGATCAGAGAGATCCGTATCGATACGGATTAATGGCCGTATCGATACGGGTTTGCTACGTGGGAATTGGTATTTTGAGGATAGCTGCGTAGTATCGATACTTTGCATAATCAGTATCGATACGGGAAGCCGTCGGCCAGATATTTGTTACTTTTTGGGCTTTCCATTTATGGGATAGTTGCCTTTTATGGCATGTTTTTAGATATTTGTAGAGTGATAAACCCATTTTGTATAAATATGGGTGTCCTCTCTCTTCTTGGAGGGAGTTCATTAATTACCTTTAAGTCTTTTATTTGTTAGAACTCCATTAAAGCTCTTTTAAGCTTTCTAAGTCATTTTCTCAAGAACTCAAGTAAGTACTCATCGTATGATCTTTTCTCGTTTATTAATGTTGTAGCTTCGGACTAGATCCTTATATAAATCAAGTTTATTTTCGATTCCATCGGTTAACTGTGTTTTCTCTCTTAAGCATGTTTTCTAGTCGCTTTTTAATGTGTGAGTAGTCGATTAGGCTAGGCAGTGGGGTGATTATCGCCTCGTGACTTATGTTTATCTTGCCTTTCTCAACTCATGGCTCGAAATTTAGTATGGAAAATGAGGAAGGCTCGCCTTTATGTAACAAAACTTGTCGATGTTAACCTCCGGTGATCATATGCTCGTTCATATGGTTCCGTGAGCTATGTCTCACCTTGTGTTTGCCAAAAGAACAAAAAGAGCTCACTTGTTTTCCGTACTACGTTTTTAGTTTTCAATGATTTCATAGCTAAATCCTCCGGTTGATAGCCTAAGCCGTGCGATTCAACCGAGTTTCGTTGAGAATAGCTAGATGGCCTAAGTTGCGGGCGTTCTTAGCCCCATTGCCTCGCCGCTTGTTTAATCTTGCCAAAACCAATTTTCTAGTCTTTTCATAGAGTCTTTATCGCTTTTCCAAGCAAACCGAAAGTTGGCCGTCTGAACGCCGGAAACTCTTGCTTCTAAAAATCCTAGCAAGCTATCGTGATTATCTCTGTGGGTACGACTCCGGACTTCCGGATACTATGCTGACAACGATCTAGCCCTACGCTCGGGGTTTCCAACCTTTTTCGAAGGCAAGGTTGTGGCGAAGCAGTTCGCCTTTATGTAATAAAACTAGCCGATGTTAATCTCCGGTGATCATGTGCTCGCTCACATGGTTCCGTGAGTGATGTCTCGGTTTGTGTTTGCCAAAAGAACAAAAGAGCTCACTTGTTTTTCCATACTTCATTTCTAGTCTTTCAATGGTTTCATAGCTAAATATTCCGGTTGATAGCCTATGCCGTGTGATTGAACCGTGTTTTCGTTGAGAGAATGGCTCGATGACCTAAGTTACGGGCGTTAATAGTTCTATTGCCATGCCGCTTGTTTAACTTAGTCATAACCAATTTTCTAGTCTTTTTCATAAGAGTTTTCATCACTTTTCAAAGCAAACCAAAAGTTGGCCATCTAAACGCCGGAAACACTTACTTCTAAAAATCCTAGCAAGCTATAGAGATTCTCTCTGTGGGAACGATTCCGGACTTTCCGGTTATTATGCTGACAACGACCTAGCCCTACGCTCGGGGTTTTCAACCTTTTTCAATGGTTAGGTTGTGGCGAAGCACCAACCAATCAAGCACTCCTATTCCGACGAACCAAAAGCACACAAGAACGGACTCCGGCAACCACATCTGCAAGCTAATCCACAAACCCGAGACACTCCTCAGTGACGGAACACCGCGAGTACGTGATGGAGATGGCGGAGGAAGTGCAGCGGTGTAGAAGACGAGAGGATCTAGGCGGTTGGAGGCATAGGGCTAGAGCGAGGGTGGAGGACGAGGAAAGGAGGAGATAGAAAAAAAAGCCCGAGAGGAGAGGAAAGGAAAGGAAAGCCCCCCTCTCGTCGCCCCATATAGGGTAGAATCCTAGGGGGAGGGAGGGGAGGAGAATCTTTAGAGAAATTACTTTCCTAGTATTTGGGAAGATAAAAAATACTCCATTCGTCCCAATTCGTTGCGCCTATATTGATTTTTCCGAAATTTAAGGAAATATCATAATTATATTGATTTTGTCAATTTTACCATTTTACCCCTTTGACAGAATATTCAAATTTTGTAAAAAAAAAAAAATTGAACCCAAATTATGGTGTTGGAGCCAAATCCACAAGTTGTCATGTCATTGAACAAAGAATAATGTCAAATCCAATTTGCCGCCATTATTTGCTCCACTTTCCTTTTCAATTAGTTTTAAAATTTGAATCTGGGAGTTGTTGTGCTCTACTTTTATTTCTTGAAATTCTAACCTCTTTAAATGTAAAAGAAAATGAGGGGTAAAGTGGTAAAATAAACATCTAAAAATGAAAAGTTTTGAAACAAATACATCATTTTGGGATATCCAAAAAGGAAATAGGCCCCGTTTGTTAACCCCCTTCAGCCTTGGGATTGAACTAACAATTCCTAATCCCTTGTTTGATAACCCAAAACTACTCCGGACTATGAATTCTATGGGATTAGCAAGACCCCAAATTGGGGGTATTAATAATACCCCTTGGGACTTGGTATTCACATTCCAATCTCAATCCCTTCTCATTACTAATTTATTCTATTAATCCAATCTCATCATCTAATTTCATCTCAAACAAACATGATATTAATAATCCCATCATCTAATCTCATCCCAAACAAATATACCCATTACCAATACCTACTAATTATCAATCATTTCTTATTACCAATGTCAATCATAATCTCATCTCCTTATGAATCACACATTCATATATCACTGTTATCAAACGGGGCCTAATAAAGGCATAACAAAGTATGACGGGGAGTAGACATGAAGGGGCAATGCTAGGGCCCTTTCATTTTAAATTTTAACTTTTTAGAGAGAGACATATAATAAAATGTGATAGACAGTCATCCAATTTCATCATTAAGGACATGTTCTAGTCTAATTTCAGTCACATATATCATCTCTTTTTAACTTATACATATTGCCTTAGGCCCAATATTTCCCTGACCAAAGGATTTGTCCTTTAATAAGAGGTTACATGGCGAATTTTACAAAAGTCAAACATTCTAGATCTTCGGTTGAAGACCTAAAATTAGTTGAGCCACCTTAGCCTCAGGAATAATATCACCTTAAGACCTGCTGGTGAGGGCAAAAAGCTTCACATAATGTGCCATTATGTTAGTTTCAAATGAGTTAAGTGCACAGATTTTTGAACATAGATCCGGGCACATTGTCCAAACACGTGAATCCCTTTATTTTTTTGCAAGTCACACGTGCATCGAATAATTCCAAACATAGAGGTGTCTGATTCTGTCCACGAAAAGCTATCAGCAGACTCGAAATTGATGGTTCATTTTTCTTAAACATAGTGCGCGTAACACAGAACATGTAAAGTTACTCTAGAATTGATGTTTCACCCTTTTGGGGGTTATAAGAAATCAAAGGAAATCTGGGTAAATCCTTTGATTTCTTATTAAAACCAAAAAGACCGGTTAATGAATTCCAGTTTCTTCTCCAGGACTTGGGATGCTAGGTTTTAATTTAACTTTGTAAGTTTGTTGCATATTCCTATATAATCTGATATGCTACAAATACGTAATTACAGTTGTCCCTCTGTACAAACATTTAATATCATGATATGATAAAACTATTTTCTCATAAGTTTCAGATAGCAAATATTCAGCCTGATAAAATTATATGGGACTCCAAATATGCACGTAGACTACAGGTGTCCCTCTAGGGCTGTAAATGAATTGAGCCGTTCGTGAATTGTTTGAGGCTCGATTCGGTAAAGGCTCATTCGAGTTCGATTCATCTACTAAATGAACCGAACATGAACCTGTTGCCAACCATACTCAATACGGGGAATTCAAAACTTTGCTGAACTTGTTGCCAACCATCGTGATGAATTTAACAAAGACGGCAGTGTTGATTTTGACAAAGGACCAGAGACCTCAAATTGGAGGCAGCCGTTACCAAACCGTATAAACCCTTAAACCCACTTATGGAACGGTGGTTAGCCTACCAGATGCACAACCCCTCATAAAATATCGGTGGATGTGAATGTGTTATAAGTGGATGGACACATGCGAATAAATGGATAAAAGGTTGAGATTGCCACCTCTAGAAAACTCAATCTTGTCTTCGTTTATACAACCAAAGCTAGGAAATCCGAATAAACATAGCTTGAGAACTATCATACCACCAAGCCAAAAATGAAAAACAGAGAGGAGAAAATGGCACAAAAAACACAAACAGAAACAGCAACCAGTTGCAAAAGACGACAACAATAGTACTAAATGTGCACCACCCTTCTATCTTGCCACATTTCCATCTCTTCTCTCACTCGCGTAAAGCACCAGTTTGAACCCCACTAAGAGGAAATCATCCATAAGAACACAATAAAACCTTGACACAAGCTATGGCGAAATTGTGGCGTATTACCAAATGATGCGCAAACCATCGTCTGCGTCCTCTGGGACCCTTCCCATCTGATTCTCAAAGCTCTGCATCTTCATCTCCTGAGCGAAAGTGCTCGATTCGGGCAACATCAGTCTGTAGGTTAAAGATAAAGTAACTAATTACAAGAAATAGAACATAACACAATACCCCAGTGTTCTAGGCAATGTATACTGAAAGAATGCAAACCCATAGGTATCCAAACACTTGAGTTTTATAATCCTCTGCATTGTAACAGGTGGTCAAACACTATGTCGTCATCTAGGACACGACACACAAATAGAAGGCGGGCGGGCACCAACGAAGCAATCCCACTCCCAAATATTCCCGTATCCATGTAAAAAACTCCAGAGACACTCGACACGCCGAGTACTCACAGGGACACTATGGGACACCCCTTGACGCCAAATGGCGTGACCACAAAATTTTTAATATTTGTTATGGCGGTACATGCCAGAGACACACTAGGGTGATTTTTATATATTGTAAAATCTTTTTCGGGTTTGAATATCTATAATTTAAAAAGTCTTTGGGGCAAAAGTGGAATGTAAAAACGTGTATGTGCCTGCATACACCATTTGTCGATAATGTATTAGCTAGGAATCCAAACCTAAATATTTAGGGGTTACAATGGTTTGCAGCACAACAAAAATTAATTTAAAAAATTAATTGTCGTGTCTCCTGTTGTGTTCGTGTCCCCATATTTTGAGAACTGCCACATCCCATATCCGTGTTTGGGTCCGCATCCGTGCTACATAGGCGGGCACACAAGGCGTGGTATTATATGCATAACGTAACCCATTGGGATTGACTTTGGATCTTGTATTGGGGTTGTTCTCATGGTCATTAACCTTAATTGGCTACAGAGTATTTCTTCAGTCCTTCCCATCACTTCACAATTTACTATGCTTCACATACAACAGAGGCAAGGACTGTAGACTGGTTACTGAATTTCCAATCCCAAGAACCAACGCCCTGCTACCTCCTAAAATTTCCTTGAACCAATTACGAAGTAAAAGAATTTTCAATTTTCCTAGAACAGAGACGGAAAAAGATGATGCAAAAACTAAATATCCCCTTCTTGCCCCTCAGGTACAAACCTGCTTCAATGTCATAACGTGAGGAAAAAATCATCAAAATTGTCACCACCACCAACTCTCATATTATCTACTAGCATTTTGAATGTTGCTCGGCAGATTACTCTTTACTTTGTAGTAAATCAAAATAGAAACAAATCCTATTGGATGGAGCCATTGGGAAAAGACAACCATCTCACAGTATAACCAGTTAGGAGTTCTTCAGCTCAAGGAAATTCATTTACAAAAACACGTCAAAAAATCGACGAAGCTTATCATTTATCCTGGAGACAAATTCCTATTTCCGTTGTGGTAGAGAGCTAGCTGGACTATAAGGGATCAAGTTTACAAAGAAAAAGTAGCACAACTATAAAAACAATAAAACCACAAATGACACAAAACTAAAACAAGAAGTTTGATGTCCCAACAAGAAGTTTTAAAATAGCACCTCCAAACAAGAAAAAACTATTAAATGCTCTTGGGGCGTCGCCAATTGATGTCCCAATGCATTTCTCCGTCACATGATAGGACTCAATATGTGAGACTTGTTTAACACAAATATATGGTGGAGAAGGGTGTTCGGGTAACATCTGAAATGCCCATGACCACTTAATAATTAGCTATTCACAAGCAACTCTCCATTCACTTAACTTTTGCCTCCAAAATACCAAGTGTTCTAAAAAAAAAAAAACTATCACGTATGTAAACCAGACAGTTACTATCTTATCAAAAAATGCAAGTCAAGTGAGATTCCTTTTCACCTTCTCCCTTGTTTCTCTCTTTTTAAATCTATCAATAACTCCTACTCTTTTGCGTTGAAGATGACTCGTCCAGAACTAAAATTGAATTATTATACTCGCGGGAATTATTATTAAAAAACAGATGGGTAATTTTTTTTTCACATCGAAGTTGTGTGAATGGATTGTGCGCCCATTGGTACCAATTTCTGGCTACGCCACTGAGTTCCAAGAGCAATATAATGTTACTGACTTGACTTAAAATATCATATTAGACAGGTAAAGTCTGCCTTATATTCCACAAAAATAAGGCAGCAGAATCTGACAGTCCTGATATATTTGGCAACACTAGAAGCAATCATCAAAGTCCCAAACACAGACCTATTATAGTCCAATTGATTCACACAAATCTTTTTAGATGCGGCAATGCACACGTCAAACAAACAACAGATAATCACTTCCATAAGAGAATATAACGTTCAGTGAAAGACTATGCCGTTAAAGAGAACAGTGACTTTTTATAATTTACCTCTTCTTCAAGTTTTTCTTTTGATTCTTCCTCCTGTTCTTCCCTTTGCCATCCCGATTAAGCCCATCACCTCCTTTGAGTCGAATAAGGCTTTCAACACCCATCACCATTTCAAAGGAGTCCGGTAAACCACAGATTTCGATATTCTTAACGGTGTTATGTTCAAGATCATAGCAAATGAACTTTTTATTGTCCTGAGCCATCAGGATTTCACAACCATTCTTTGAATAGGCTATAGGGATCACAAACCCAAACGACCTAATCACTTCCTGTCCCACGGAAAGCAGTTTGCTCCATGATTCCTCCACTCCATAATCCTTCATCACCCACACATCAGATCGGGCTCCGTAAGAAGTAGAGGTTATGCAAAGACACCCATCCTACACCCCTACATTCACATGGAAAGTCTTGTCAGAATAGTCAGGTACCGGAACTAACCGAAACTCCTCGACTGAAAGATCAAATGCACCAATCAGATTAGCAGTATTATCTAAATCTGGCTCTCTGGTCACAACCCAATGTAAAGCACTACCCACAAGCACGCCATATCCTCGCCCATATAGCATTTAGTAGGGGAAATCCTGAATTCTTTTCCATGAACTCAACCTCATACTACAAACCTGAACTTTCAATTCAAAAATCTTCACCACCTTGTAATCATCCGTAATGGCATCATACCCAAAACCGTAACTTACGTGACCGAGCTCAAAGTAATCTATTTTTGCCCGGGGTAACTGACGGCACTTTCGGGTAGACGGGTTCCATATAGCGATATCATATAAACCGTGTGAGAGACAAATCAAGCCATTACAAGAACCCAAAACCTGAGTTCCAAGGGGCTTAGACTTGAGCATGTGGTCGAGCTCGAAGGCATTATCTAGTGAATCGAAGTCAACCGAATAAGTAGAGAAATGTGTAAGGATGAGGCTGAGATGGGTTTTGGTTTCGATTGACCGCTTGAGGTGCGATTCGACGAAATCCCAACTGTGTATAAGATTACGCCAGGATTTAGACACGCACCTGAAACGTAGAAGTGCTCTGACTGGCAATCGTAAGAGTATTTCGGTGACCACGTCCATCGGAAAATCTGACATCTCTCTCTCTGTGTGATTAGGGCTCCAAGATTTGCAGGTAAGGAGAGAGATGGCCTGAAGGGCGTTTTCCTCCCCCTCTATAAGAAATTAAGGCTCTGTTTGGAACCGACGGAAAATAAAGGAAAATAAAAGAGAAAAAAAATAAGAGGAAAATAGGAGGAAAAATTTACTATTCACTACACTTGGAAATTTTATTTTCTTCGCTCTTTCTCTTCCAACCAAACAATGTAAGAGAATTTTTTTTAATTTTCCTTTCTTTTCCTTTCATTTCCATGGGTTCCAAACAGAGCCTAAGAACCACTTTGGTTCAATTTTCGCTAGCCAAATTTTGGCCAATTTGGACCAATTTGCCCCTCCTCTCCTGACACATTGCTCTTGGTAAGTTGGGCACAATTGCCATTTTACCTGCTTGTGTATTGTGGGCTACGTGGCACGATGGGCATCCAGCACCTTCAACATCCTCGCCTCATCTCCCTCATTCTCCCTCTGTCTTCCTCAGACCCTCTCTCTCGATTCTTTCTCTTCCTCTTACCCACTTCCACTACTCTGCGCCACCGCACCGCCTCTTCTTTCCATCAATGGCACCACCACCAGGTATCTCTCTCTCCGAGTCAAAGACGGTGATCCCATCCGTCACTCTTGATTCTTATTCTTGCGGCTTCAAATCTGATTTGGTTTGGAATTTTGAAACTTTTCATTTTTCCACTTCGGTGTGTTGGGTCTATAATTTGATCAGTCTCTGAAGTAGGTTTGGACGCTTAGTTTTGATTTTTATTTAGGGTTTCTCATTTTCTTGGTTCGGATTGTTGGGTTTTTGGTCTGGGAGAATTATATATTTTGAGATGGGTTTCTATTTTCTAGGGTTTGTGGTGTTCGGTCAGTGGTTTTAGGTTTTGGTGTTGAGAATTAGGGCGGACTCCTCCATAAACTCGATTCAGGATTCACTTGGAACTTGATTTTTAAAGGTGAATTTTCTATCCTTCGGGTTAATTGTGATTAATGCTAGATTAATGAGCTGTGCATGTCTTATGAGTGTTATTTCCTTGTAGGATGGTAATTGAGAGGGAATCATTTGATTTTTTTATGTGGGATTCGAAGTTGTATGTAAGAAATGGACAGAATTCAGCCATCCCTGGTAAGCATTTTTCCTTCCTTAGCTTCTTTGTTCAGTGCTCTCTATGGTTTGGAAATGTGTGACAGTTTCATGTTTGTCTTTTGCATGCTGGGATAACCTATTTCATATGTGTTGAGTGGTGGTTCTTTCTCTTTTTCAATTCGTAGTAATAATCCTTGAATTATCTAGCAATGTTATCTCTTTTTAGTTCTTTTATAGGTTGTCAAATACTAGTATCGAGAATGCATGAACATATCTATCGTTTACTCGTCAGCTGCTATTTTTAACCTTTCTGATGGATATTTGGCTGTTGTAGGCACTTGAAGCTCCAAAAGAGCCTTGACGCCCTAAGATGTGTTGGGATCATGTTTTAGAAGAGATGGTTTGGTTGTCGAATGTAGTAAATTAGTCTTCGGATAATATCTAGCTTATGTATTAGTGGGTAACCAGCATGTTCAAATTTATTCTCTTGCCCATTATCTGCTATACAAATTACGCACTCAAACTAAATATCAACATCAGATTCTCTCTTTCTTGAGTTGATTCTAACATTTACTTGACATTGTTACTTTACCAACTCATATGCCATTTTGATTCATTGCAATGTGGGAAAGTTGGCTCATGTCTCTGTAATGCATGTAAGATTCCACCTGAAGATGAATGTCCATAGCCTTAGCTTGAGTCTTTCTTGAAAAATTGGATGCTTCTTTCCTCCAACATGATGATGATGCCCAATTGCCCATGTGAAATAACATGCTTATTTCCCTCCATGGTTAAAATAACTTTTTAGTTTACTTGACATTCAAGGCTTTCATATTGTGTGAAAGTTCTGGTGTTGATAGCCGTAGAGATCGAAGAAGGGGTTTCTTGAGTTGGTGGAAACAGTTGCTGGCTTTGAAACTTAATTTTTGTCTGATGCTGTGAAAGCAATCAGTGTTATGTAAGGCTTATGACATTTTTCATAGAACGTGTTCTGAACTATATTACAAGCAGAAACAACAATTTCATTATTGCTGTTGCATTAAGTTATAGGTTTCCACGCTAAGTTTCATTGCTTCACATTCCTGCTTCCTTCCTAACATTGTACATATTGTGTCTTCATATTCCTTATATCCCTAGTATCTTCCACAGGATTATACGCAGGAGTATACCTTTATGACTTTACTTTGTAATTGTTAGAGGTCTTAGTAAAGAATAGTTAGCAACTAGTGAAATTTTGTTTCTCTTTTGAGTTAGTGTTGACGTTTTGGCTTGTTGTATGAAGAGGATAAGAGTCGTTGAAATTTCTGTGTTGGCATTAAGCACCAGCAGCTATTTGTAGCTTAAGAGCTTTATCTTTAGTGCTTTATAATAACGTTTAGCTTTTACAGAGGACCAAAGCCAAGAAGGGAATGGGTGGCTTACTTGGTATCAAGAAACGACGACGCTGTGCGGAGCTTTTTAATCTAATGCACAAAATCTTCAAGTTCAGGTTAAGAAGCAAATTGAAGCAGCTTGCAGATCAGTATGCTCTTTCTAAACAGCAGCACACACAGATGGTAACTTTTTCACGTGTTTATAATCCATTTCTACGTTTCTTCTTAAAATGCTCTTTCAAGGTTTTGGATTTGTTTTCACTTTGGAACTTGTATGTGCAGTTGAAGCAGAAGACACTTGAACTCCATATTGCTGATTTGAAAATTCAGAAGGATGGGGAAAAATTGCTCCAGGAACAGTCCCAGATGAAGTTATATGTTGAACAGGTGTCACAATTATTAGCTACTAAAAAGAATTTGCGCTTACAATTAACAGCTGATGGAGAAAAATTCCAACAATTCCAGGTTTATTTTATTCCGATAAATATTGATCCATAGTTGCCAGCATTAATTTAGGTTATATTTCTTCAAGTAAATCTAAAAGTAACTGAACACAGGATTACTTCCAGAAACCTGTGAATGGTGAGTTTGTGTCTCCTGTTTTTGGTGACCAACATGCAGTATTTCTTTGGTATTTGTCATACATGTTCGGAAGCTGATGGAAACTTGTCTAAAAACATGATTTGAATAGAATTACATAGTTCCCACATTTTACTGAAATCAGACTTTGATTAGTGGTTATTTCTCATCTTTTTGGATGAAGATCATGTAGCTGCTTTTTGAAATTCAGAAAACAATGCTCCAGATCTCTACTGTTTCGAAAAGTATCATTGGCTTAGATGCCCTGCCTCGATATATGTAATATCATTTCATACTAAGGAATTCCAATAATAGATATTAAAGAAGAGAGAAACCTTTGAAATGCACATCTGTTTGAAATTTGCAGTTCGTATTGCAAGAATATTAGCCGTCACAGAAAGTTCGTTTTTACTGATTCTTCTTTCGTTTGTGTAAGTTAGATTTGGGAACATTGGAAAAAGGGAAAAGTTCCCTTGTGTGGCTTTAAACAACTTCCCTTGACATCTCCAAGCTTTTTTTAATGAACATGGCCAAATGTTTATCTTCATTTAAGAAAGACTTAAGGTTGCCAGTCATTTATTGATTTCTTTCTCTTGTCATTACCAATACCTTCTGTAAGCAGTGTGAAACCAAAGTCGCATGATTGAACTGAGGCTGGACAATTTCTAATTGTCATTTCTCCTGAAATCGCCCCCGTGCCAAAAAAAAGAAAGAAAGTGGGGGTGGGGGGATAGATTTACCAACACTCATTGTGGAAGCAAACTTCTTCCAAAATCCAAGATCAAAACATCTATGCCTAGAACGGTCACTGCTTTGAAGGAAGTTTCGTGGATGGTGATGGTCTACAAAACTGAACCAAAAGCTCATAAATCAGACAATTGACAATCGGTGGGACAAGGTGTGGGACAATGTCAGGTTGGTTGGAATGATGAGTGAGAAAGAATGAGTTGTGGATATATAAGGGCAGAAAATATGAAGGCTGACTAGAAGTTACGCGGGTCAAATGACATCTTATTTTAAGTAACAATGGTGGTATGGCGAACATCATTGAAGTTGCCATGAATACAGAGTATGCACACATTTAATATACTGGTCGTCAAATAAGTATACTTTTTACAATTAGCCCATGCTGCCATATATGCATATCGAACCATGTAGATTTTGTCAGAGGTCCAAACAAAAGGTGAAATAATGTTGATCTTTACTTAAAAACATTTGTTTACAGACTCTAATAGCTTACTAGTAAGTGGTGTATATGAAGATTAGACAGAACAATTAATATGGTAAAAGCGGTTTCCCACACAACAAATGCCCTAGGGATGCAACTTGGCATCGGTGCAATTCATGAAGTAAACCAACAAGACACAACCGAAAGAAACCCTGCGGATTCACAAATTCTTGATGTAAGTCTGAATGTTTATCTTGAGGCTGATTTCTAATTTGACTTATGTTCTCATTTTTGTTATTGCAGGCTTATGTTGAAATGAAGATTATACTTACAGACAATGATTGGAAAATTCCAACCACCATATGCTGGGGCCAAAGAGACTGTTGATTACGCTATGACAGAGTTGGAGATTTTTGTAAAATTTCAAAACATAGACTCATCAAACTTCCTAAGGTACTCAATTTTAGTTTTAACTAATGTGACTAGCTTGGGAAAAGGTGTGTCATGTTAGCATTTACCATGGGAAAGATTCTCCTGGACACTCTTTTAAATATAAAAATGTGCGACCATGTACCGCAGTTTAGTAGTTCTTTTCATTATGTAAGGCTCAAAAGTTTGTTGAGGTAAGTTCTGGCCACCTTATAATCAAATCTGTGAAGTGTGCTTGTTCATCTCCGTAGGTTCAATGATTGAAGTTTATTTTTATTTTTCTTGTGGTTGAAGCGAGTTGGAAAACTCTATTGTTAGACAAATAATTTTTACCATATGGTGAACCCTAAAAAAATTGCAAGCACTACTTTGTTAACCTGAGTTTTCCTATGCAAAAACACACCCACTGATCTTGTCCGGGAATTTGGCACACAACTTATGGAATTTGTAGCATGTGTTTGCACATACCTCACATCACTATTTTTGGATAGCTAACCTTTTGGCATCTACAACTTTCAGTCTAAATACTTCAAAATCGATCTCCACAACAGTATGACAGACATGCCTTGCACGTCGCGATGCACCTAGTTCACTAATAAGTTTTGGATTCGTATGGTAGAGGGGCTTTTTACAATTACTGTTTGGACCCATGGGCTTTGGAGTGATTTAGGCCCATTTCACTAACCAAAATAAGTAAACTTAATTTTTTTAAAAGTACTTATTTTGTCGAATTAATAGTGATATATTGAGAGACAATGCCTGCTTTATAAAACGAAAAATAAGTACTTGAAAAATGATGATTTTAGCAAACGGGACCTTAACATTTCAAATTGAAGGGGCCCTACCATTGCTCCTTAAATAGGAAATTCTTTAAGAACAATGCTACAACCACATACAAATACTCACACACACACAAAGTGGGTTGGCCCCACACAAACCGAAGGTGTGGGTGTCCAGCGCGTGTGGGGCCCATCACCCTTTGTGAGTGTGAAAGTGTTTGTGTGTGGTTATAAAAGTATTAATTCTCTAAAGAAGTGTAGAATGCATGGCGTCCCAACTCCCAACCATTTTCACAACCACATAATTGTGTAATACAGACTATACAGTAGTACATTATTAATTCTCTAGGTGCCGTTCCGCTTTCTTTTTAAACCTTTTTTTTCAAAAAGAATGTAATTTCAAGCTCAAATATAATGAAAATAAAAATTAATTTTTTAATTTTTTTTGCACCGTTTAAAAGATCTCAATGAGATCTATCAAAGATTCAAACAAGATTCACATCAGTAGGAAAATTATTTGCATAAACACGTGATTTTTGAGCTTGAAATTATCTTCCTTTTCTAAAAGTTCATTTTTTCTAGAAACCGGAACACCCTCTGCCCCCACAAATTCAGAAAAAATTCGTATCGATATTGGGTTGAGCAGATTTTTAACAGGGCTCCATAAAAAATATTTTTAAAATAATGGACGATTCGAATCATTTTTATGGGACCCGGGATGGGTCTCACAAAACTTATATGTACATCCATAATATATTTCACGACGGTGTGGTGGCCCACACATTTTCTCTGCATAAATCTTGGCCGTTTGATTTAATACACATTTTCGTGCATAAATTTCCGCCCTTCATTCAACCTCAGTATTTTGGTAAATACTTTGCATTTTCTGGAATAAATGATTGAGTAATGATTTTTTCAATTTTGGTAATTGTTTTTTCAGTTTTGGTAATGATTTTGCATTATTCTGATCTTCCATATGTATGACTCTTTTTCAAATTTCTTCAATGTTAAATGGAAACCGCATCTATATAGACGATTTTCTTCTTTCCTATTATATTCCTTTTAGCTAACCTTCCATTATTTGTATTGCTATTTTCTATTGCTATTTGCCGTGCACTCTCTCTCTCTCTCTCTCTCTCTCTCTCTCTCTCTCCGGCAAAAGGTTAGTACTGCATCACTTCATTTTTTTTTTACTTTTGTTAGTTTATATTTTTTTCTATAAGTAATATATATATTTTTGTTTGTTAATTCATCCTAACTCTCTCTTTTTTGCTATTTTTTTATGCTATTTGCCGTGCTCTCTCTCTCTCTCTCTCTCTCTCTCTCTATCTCTCTCCCTGGTAAAAGGTTAGTACTGCATCACTTCATTTTTTTTACTTTTGTTAGTTTGTTTATTTTTTTCTAAGTAATATATATACTTTTGTTGCCGAGCAAAAAAATATATATATACTTTTGTTTGTTAATTCATCCTAACTCTCTCTTCTTCTTTTTTGTGTGTAGAGGAAGACCAAACAATTTTTCCAGTTTATGCAGGTGTTATTACTTATTTCTTTTTCTTTTCACAAGCCGTACACGAAGGATGAGTCGATTTATTCTAATTTCAAGGTGTGTGAGTCGATTTTCCGTGCTATATACACGAAGTAGATATAGCATTTCTGTACCAGATTTTCTTCAAATATAGCATTTTCCCTTTTGAGTGATCAGAATAGCACTTCGGCCAAAATATTTCCAAGGTGCATAGAATCCAAAGTTTTTTTTTTTCTCGGCCAAAAGTCGAAATATCGGCAGTTATGTAAAGTATCGATTGATACGTATCGATTTTTTGTATTCGTTATATTTACTATACTGGTGAGATAGAAAAATTTTATCAGTAAGTTCCGATTACGTATCAGTTCATTTCGGATATATGGTAATCTCAATGGTCCTGAAACAAATACTGGATTCCTGAGAGTTCCTGAAACCCATACAACTTGCAGAGTTTAGGTAAAGATTTCATGGATGACTGAAATTGATTTTTGGTTTTTGGGGTTTATTTGGGCTAATTTTCAAAATTCAATTCTTGTGGTCTTTTTGCTTTTTGATTTTTGGGGTCTTTTTCCATTTTGGAAGTACCAGTCCAGTTGATAACACTACAGCAATAGAGATATGCCGTAGAAAGAGAACATCGTAAAAGGAGTTGGAGGTTTACAGCACTGGTGAATTGAGCTTTCACGCAGTTGGAATTGGAGGTTTACAGCATCCGTTTGGAGCCATGGCATCCCTCAAACATGGGATAGGCACGTAAACCCTAAAATTTTGAAATGGCTTCAAGAGAATCTTATAGGTATAGCTTTCTGTCCAAATTCAGGTTAATGAAAGATGATTTCATATTTAAAATGCTTTTCGTGGGATTTATAGTTGTTTGAAAGAAGGCATTTGGCAAGCTGCGGATTTCGTCTTATTATTTTTTTGGTTTTTTAAAGTACCTTTTCTTAGGTGGGTCGTTTCAACAAGTAAGAAGTAAATCTCTCTAAAAAGAACTGCATTACACCGAGCACGAAATTGGAGCAAGTGAATTTGAGGTTCCTAATTGTGCTAGATTTTATATAGAGGAACATTGAATTGAAAATATCCGAATTGATTATGAAAATGCAAGTGCAGCGAATGATTACACAAGTGCATTTCATTGCACATTTATTAATCTTTTGTTCTTTATGTGATTGCATATTGGGTATTTTTTCTTCTCTATTTGATTGCATATTTGGTAATTTAGCTTCATTGTGAACATGTAGCTCTTTGTAGAGGGGAATGAAAAAAATGGATTCAAATAGCCGATCCTAATTGAATCCGAAACAAATGCTCAATTTTGTTTTGTATGGCATTAATGTCAGAACTATTTTGTTCTCAAACACGTCTCGCCACTTGCATAGCATTATCCACCACAACATTGTTACTAGCTTAGAAATTGGGTGGCATTATCCACCACAACATTATCTAATTAATCTTGGAACTATTTTGTTTTTTTTATTTTTCTAGGTCAGTTGAATAAAAAGTGCAATCGGTGTCACTTTGAATCTGTTACAAGACAATTCCACGGGGTGAGCAACTTTTTGAATCTTAAGTAACTCTCAGTTTTAGATTGTCTTTTGTTTGTTCTTGAATTCATTTGCTGAAAATGGTTTGATGGATCATGATTGACGTCTATTTGGAAAATAAAAATTAATTCTATTAAGAGGTTTCACTAATGCTCCTTTTTGCTCTTTTACAGGTACATAGTAGATTTAGAGGTTTTGAAATCTGTGGTAATTCTATTACCTTCCGACATCCATCTCTCTAATCTGGTCAAGTCTTCATCATTGGTAGGTTTGCATTCAATTGGGAAGGTTTCGTAATAGGCAATCTAAAAGATTGAAACATACCGCTAAGGTCTTATTGGATACCGCTCAGGCTAGCACGGAGAGAGGTTTCTCCAAGAACGAAATGCTTGCCTAGACAGAATTGGGGGATTGCTTCGGGGTCCTGGCTTGAAGCAACGAGAGATGCAAAGTGTGGCCTTTTATCATGGTATTTCCACACAAGTTTTAGTATTATATTTACCAGTTTTCATCTCATTTTGAATATGTTGAGTTCTAGGCGCATCTTCGTATTATTTCAGGGTTGAGGCCAAGTCGTTGCGACATATATCAGCTAAGTATTGTCCTTTGATGCCTCCTCCGAGGTCAACCATTGCAGCAGCATGCAGACTTGATGGGAAAACCCTTGCTTCAAGACATGAGTTGTTTGCTTTTTGGTTCCTTGATAATTGCATACCGGTACACTCTATTTATGTCTCTGTCTTTGGGGAAAAAATTAATTGGGCGAGTACCAAATTATTTTGCTTCTTTGCTAACTAATGGGTCATTAGTTTTCGCTCTTGAGGAATAACCTGTATAAAGGTCAATTTTAGTAGATGCAACTCCAAAAATGCAATGGTAGTGGTTTCTACTGAAATACTTGATGCTTGAAATGGTATGTGTGAGCTGAAATAATAATTTTTTATTTTTACGGGTGGAAGTGGCCAATCTTGCAATGTCAAAAGCTATGCTGCGATAGAAGTAAAACCACCTCAAACTTCTTTCATATCGAGTTAATTAGGTAGAAGTGAAATCACCTCAATCCTCTTTCATTTTGAGTTGGTTAGTTAGATGTTGCTTTGTTGTATGGATAAAATAAAAGTTTTCCTATTTCAAACTTATAAGGTGGATTTTGTGAAGACAACAAGGTTTTTGGGATGTGATCAGTATTATAATCGACTGATTAATATAGCGTGAAGTTAAATTTTGTTTCCGCTAGCTAAACTCACATCTAACTAAGGTTACTCGAAATCATATTGAATGACAAAATCATCGACCCGTGCCTGCAAACACTAGTAGTAGTACGTATGAACTCATATGACAGCTTTTTCCAATTTAAATAGACAAATTTCCATGTTTTTGAAGCTAATAGTCAGCTCAAATCTTTGGTAGCAAAGTCAACTTAGGAATTAAGGAACAGATAACGGGCGGTGAGCAATAGTCTGTAAACGGTTGACCTGATTTTCCGCTTGACCCAAAAAAAAGTAAACGATTGACCTCTGACAGGTTGGTCATGGTCATCTGTTTGATTTCCACCTGATGGTTCCATTAAGGCTTCTAAGCACAGGAAAAAGGTTTTGACTTTTGGGAAAAAGCTAAGGAAATCAATGGGGAACCGACGGCCATGAGCCCACTTCGGGCCCGATACGGATGATCTGAGCCCTTTAATAATTTTTAGAAAAAATTGAGTGGACTCGAGATGTAATAATCACAGTAAAAAGAATTGAATTTTAATATGATCCATTTATTTAGACTCTTTAAAAACATTAAGGTGAGTTTCTCTAAAGTTTCCTATAGCTTATGAATGTTGGACAAGTTGTTTCTGCTAAATGAGCTTTTAGTTGGCGGGAGCCGCATTCCTGTAGTGCTTGAAAAGCACCGCAAACAACAACCTCTTGACACGTCGTTGTTTGGGCCAAATTAGACATGCCTTTGCTCCTCTCTCTCTCTCTCTCTCTCTCTCTCTCCCTCTCTCTCTCTCTGCATTGTACAAATAGTTATGTGAGGTTCACATTGGAGTCCCATACAAATAATCCAAACCGTTCAATAATTTTATTAAAATTATTTGAGTGGTCATGTTAAAAATCAGCAAAAATAAGATAATTGTAACTAATTGATGTAATCTTCCTATTTTTCATTTAAAATTTAGGATCTTGACTACCGGATGAATTTCGGGAAAAAGTTAGACAACTATGTGGCCAGTACCGTCTTGATCTAAATCACAGATATCGTAAGACTTGTTGAGAAGAGCATTCAAAATTTATAGATTATTTCTATTATTGTTCAACAACAACAACAACAACAACAACAAAAAAGAAGCAAAATGTACCCTAAAAAAGTACTCCTAGTAGGCCGTTAAAAGTAGGATAATGATCACATGGAACTCAAATAAAACAGGCCATCCGAAAAACCCACGTGTGAACACTCCGAACCGTGACGAAAAGTGAAACCCGGCAAAACTCGCTTGCAAACCTGTTTGCCTCAAACCCCTACTACGTCACTGCTGTGGTATTCCCAAGGAGTAAATTACACCGACCACCCCTACACACTATAGAAATGTCACTGTAACCCCTTCTCATTCCATGAAATACCACTGCCACCCCTTGCTTTTGAAAAATAAAAATGGATCACACTTTAGGCCAGAAGTAGTCGAACCGATATGAGAAGCATGACATTAGCGAACAAGTCCTTGTTAAAGACTACCCTTTGTATTGGTGGAACACTTTGTCCAACCCATATATTGCATCCCCTTAAATCACCATGAATACATTATATTCTGAATTGATCATGGATTCATAAGTTTTGCATGAAAATTATGCGTCATGAGTGGATCTTGTTTATTAAGTTTCTTGAAAAGAAAAAATGTTATGAATTTTTATATAAAAGTTTTTTCCAATTAACAAATTTTTGTATAAGAAAATTCAAAAGAGAATTAACATTTGCACGTAAATTCATAACACAAACCTTGAGATCTTAACATAACATTATATGTTATGATTTTTGTCTTAAATGTTATGAACTTTTAAGAAAATATTCTGGCCGTGTCTCAATCCCAGTGTGGCTGATCATCTGAATCTTATATTTAAAACGTAATTTATGCAATGAAATTCTATGCAAAACGTCATGAATTAAAGATAATTCAAATGGATGCATACCATGCATACCCAAATAAAACTTGATTTTCTGATTTTAGCATTTGACACTCTAATTATTGCAATTCACAAAAAAAAATATAGTTTTAGACATCACAAAAGAAATAAAAAAATAATGACATTCAAAACATTTAAGATCCGTAACTATGTAAATATAGATATTTTTTAAACTCTTTAGTTGATGACTATTTTCCTTGTTGATTTAGGATGAAAATGATCTAGTAAACATTGGATTAGCGTTTGAAAAAAAATGAGTAAAAAATATTCAGTAGACTAATAGTACTTGTCTAGAGAATGCCAATATTAATTAGGATTTATCTCTTTGAGGGCATTGTGGAATATTTTTGTTCGAGATTGAATTAATTCTTTCCACCTCAGGTGAAAAATCCACCTTTTCCACTAGCGCCATTTGTGGGCCCTATCATGCATTTGTTGCAGTAACCTGAACTGTTTATCTTGTAGGACCCATAGAACAGTATATTCACGCAAAAAAAAATCAGCTTCATTGGACATCGATAGATATGTCAAAAGTTGGATTTTAATTTGTAAAATGGACGGTCTGATTTTTTAAAGTTAAATTGTCCACGATCGTATATTTCAAAAACTAAAATTCAATTTTTGATATACACATCTATGTCTGACGAAACTGGTTTTTGTCGAATATATATTACTCTGCGAGTCTTACAAGATGAACGGTTCAGATTATTTCAATGAACGCAGGATAGGACCCACAATATGTGATGGAAAAGGTGGATCTCCACCTAACCAACGTGATGATTGAAAAGGGAAGCTGTGGTATTTTCAAAGAATAGAGGGGGGGGGGGGGGACAATGTTATTTCAAAAATCTCACGTGCTACCAGCCTACAACCCAAGGTAAACAGAAATTAAATTTGAAAACAACAACAATCACATCCGTATCTGAAAAGTTCTGAGCTGGCATCCACGTAATCTCCAATGGACTACTTTTATAAATAACCACTTCTCTCTCTCACTTTTTTTTTTGACTCGGTCTCTCTCTCTCTCTCTCTCACTAAAAATCCACAAACCCACCTGAAGAAAACAGTCGAACACCAAGCATGCACAGCACACCCAAAGACGGCGCAGCCACCACCTCCCACCATCCGCAACCGCCCCGTCTCACCCACGAGCAAGAATCCTCCGTCATGGTCGCCGCCCTCCGGAACGTCATCACAGGCGACACGGCCCACGAGGTCCGGCTCCTCCTCCCGTCCACCGAATCCACCGGCGACCAACACCCATTGTTCCCCATCCCCGATCCTGACACGTGCCAGTTCTGCAAAATCAACGGCTGCCTGGGCTGCAACTTTTTCGCGCCAAATTCGGTTGAGGAAAACAGGAAGGGCAAAGCCGTCAAGAGGGTGAAAAAGAACAAGTACAGGGGGGTGAGGCAGAGGCCGTGGGGGAAGTGGGCCGCGGAGATACGGGACCCGCGGCGGGCTACCCGGGTGTGGCTGGGGACGTTCGAGACGGCGGAGGAGGCGGCGCGCGCTTACGACAAGGCGGCGATCGAGTTCCGCGGGCCGAGGGCGAAGCTCAATTTTCCCTTTCAGGACAACACATTGGTGAATCAGAGCCAGAATTCAGAATCACAGCAACAAGAAGGGAGGGAAAATCCGAGGGACGAAATGGAAATGGGAAAGGGAAAGGAAAGGGAAAAGGAATTGTGGGAAATGGAAGACTTTGGAGAGGAGGATATAGAGGAATGGATGCTGACAATGGCGGGTTTGGATGGCAGTGATACGACGTCGGACTCTGGTACTGTAAATATTCACAGTTCTTAGCTAGTGTTATATATATATATGAGATGCTACAACCACACCCATTTGGGTGTGTGATTTTAGGTGTGGTTGTAGAATATTTGTGTGTATATATATATATATATATATACTCACAGACCCCAAAAAAAAAAAAAATGTTCATTTTTTGGTTTGTAGCTGGTTAGGGTATTTTTTTTTTATAAACTAGCTACAAATAAAACTAGTATAGAGTTTGAAATATTGTTGACTGCTGTGAAGGTTTTGTAACATCTTACTTGGGTTTGCGTTGTTGATAATCCGAGATAACTATTCCTAAGATCTACCTGTCGAATCTGTTAGGTTAGCCGCGGGGAAATCTGATGCATGTAGGCCTTGACATTATTGATTTTTTTTATTCCTTAGATTGATTTTTTTGGAATTAATTCTCTCTTTTATTCACGAGGGGAGGATTAAAGCCAAGGAGTGGATTCATGCCGCAATAAATCTCTATACACGATGGGCAAATTAAGGCCTCTAATTTTAGGGGGTTGGCTGGTTCGAATCTACCAGGTGTTATTACGGAATATTTGTTATCATTCTGACTGGACATCCCGAGAGGTGAAATTATTGAATAAGTCCCAAGTATTAGTCAAGGTGCATATATGTTGGTTCGGAAGCTTGAGTTATAGTATTACGAAATCAAAGTCTAATTAATCATATTTTTTCTCTTTACAATTTTTTTTTAAAAAACAATAAAATAATCACAACATTGCAGCGGGTCCCAGCCCTGTGTAATCAGGTGTCACAATCATCTCATGATGCTTCAAAGATCCTGGTAAACAGTGAACTTGCCAAATACACATGTGCTCTCTCTCTCTCTCTCTCTCTCTCTCTCTCTCTCTCTCTCTCTCTCCCTTTTCTTTCTTTTCCAGTTTGCTTTTCTTTCTTTTTTTTGCCGCTTTTTTTTTATATTTCTATTCAGTTTAATCCGATAGAGACAGACTAAAAACTCCTCGTAAACAAACAAAATGGCAACTACTAGTAAAGTGTATGTTTCCATAGAATTTCAAATTTCTCTTTCTGATTTTTCCAAGTCCACATCAAATAAGACTTCGAAGTTTGGAAGAACGACCAACTCAAATCACCATCTTCTTTGATTAAAAAAAATCACCATTTTCTTTGCAAATTACTAATATCGTTTGTTTGTATTCGGACAAATGTCTTTATCAGAGTAGAGCTAGCCTAAAATTTGTATGAGTGGAAAACAGATAAACAAGAGTGTGAGAGAGATTGGTCATATGAATCGTTATAATCTGGGCTTCAAAATGAGTTTTGTTTTTCTCTTGGGTTCACGATCAAAGAGGAAAAAATTTCAAACCGAAAAGAAAGAAAAAGAAAAATAAAAAAGAAAAAAGATTTCAAATGGATAGAAATATAATGAAATAAAGCGGAAAAAAGAAAAAGAAATCTGGATAGAAATAAAAGGAAATAAAGCGGAAAAAAGAAAAAAGAATTCAAACTGGATATAAAAAAGGAAATAAAGCAAAAAAAAGCAAACCGGATTGAAGAAAGAAAATGGGGAAAAAAAGACAAATTGAAAAAAACTTTCTTGTTATTATTTTGATCATTTTATTCTAAATGATCATAATTAAAAAATCTTAGAGACAATTTAATTATGATCATTTAGAATAAAATGTGGAACACTTAATTTTCCAATCTCTTTATACAGTTTAAACTACCAAAAAATATATAGTTTTTCCATTTTTCATTATTTCACCATCCATCTTAGGCTCGTTTGATAGGTTTCATTGAGTAGATTTCAAAAATATAAAATTTATTTTAAAAAAATTTGTCAAGAAAAAGTTATTACCATTTAAAATTTTATAACAAAAAAATTAAGAGGGAGAGAGGGAGAGAGAGAGAGAGAGAGAGAGAGAGGGGGCGGGGGTATTGGCGGAAAAAGGACGTGTGTCAGGGGAGGGGGGTGTGTCAGGGGGGGGGGGAAAAGCAATTTCCTTCAAAATCCTGGTAAACAGTGAACTTGCCAAATACACATGTGCTCTATTTAGACTGAACTCAAGAAAGCTTTTCTCTTTTCAGCCCCATGTTTAACATGTGCGCGTATGCCCCACTGAATAATTTCCGCCCCGCTGAGTGGATTATACGCAGAGTCTACTGTGTTTGGTTTCCAGTTTTGAGATTTATTTTAAAGTAAAAAATAAGTACTCATTCCGTCCCTTTATTACAGTCCAGTATTCCATTTTGGGCTGTCCCTTAATAAGTGTCCATTTTATAAAGTTAATGGGTAAAAGTTGGTGAATTGTCTATTTTATCCCTAAAAGTAGATTCCATTTTAAAAAATTAGTGAATAAAAGTGTAATGATGACGGGTAAGTAGGGAAAGTGGAGGAAAAAGTTGATGTGAAAGGTATAATGATGATGTCTTTTTAATAAGTTGGAGTTACGAAGCAGGACATTTAAAAAGGGACGGAGGGAGTAAAAGAATTTGACAAAAAATCACTACAGACGAAAAAACACGGATGACGAAATAGTCAAAAATTTTGGAGATTATTTCTGATAGGAGAACCAAACAAAGTGATTTGTTGAGAAACCGGGGTTCCGATCTCCAATGTCTCGAAAACTCCAGTAACAGAAATTTTTCGGCCATTGAATTTTATAATTTTTATAATATTTTAATATTTTTTGTCAATATTTTAAATTTAACGGCTAAAAATTTTCTCGATACAGAGGATCCTGTCCCGAGAAACCGCGGGGAGACAGAAGACACGGATACGGAGGGAGAAATTGGAAAGGGTGGGCCCAGAATAAAACAACGATCTGAGTCCACTCGGTGATTGGACATCGGTGGGGTTTTAATGGGATGGACCGGGTCAAGTGGATGGAGGGCGCACTCGGTGGATTACTCGGCGGGCTAATTAAGCTAAATGGTTAACCCGTTTAATTACTGCGTCAAAGACTAACTTATTCATGAAAACGAAAACGACAGCGCTCCAGCGCTAATACAACATGAGGAAAATATTTAAATTCTAGTACTTGATTTATTCATTTATTTTTGAACTGCAACTTGCTAGTACTTTATTTGATCAATCATCTTCCTGAAAGTATATTAATATTAGTGAAATATGCATTGATATCCGAACTTATTTGAAATTATTAGCCTATTATCCTCCAAGACTGATCACTGTATTTGGTTTGCAATTTTGAGATAAAAAAGTTCTATAGATTTGAGTATTTTTTCGTTATTAGTACATTTTTGTAACATTTTGACAAATTCTTTTACTTTTTGAATAAAGGTACGCTATGTACATCCAAAAAGTATAAAATAAGTAAAAAATTTGACAAAAAATCACTGAAGAAGAAAAAATACGGATGAAGAAACAGTCAAGTTTTGAAGAGATTATTTCTGAGATGAGAACCAAACAAAGTGATTTCTTTAGGAAAAAGAAGCAGGTTCTTTTCACTAGGGGTGGCAAATTGAACCCAGACCCATTAAGAAATCCAAACCCATCTATTAAAAAATAGATCCAACCCAACCCATTTATTAGCTGGGTCAGAATGGGTCCAACCCATCTAACCCATTTATTAATTGGGCTTAATTGGGTTCTAATTGGGTCAACTTAAATGACCCAATAAGTCATGAGTATAACCCAACAAAAAAAATCCCATTTATTAGTCGATACTCTCCTCCCACCTCCTCGCAGCCGTGCTTGCCATCACCACCTTCTCCTCCTCCACCAACCGATCACCGCCAGCCACCACCGAGCACCACCATTTCCACTACTGTCCACCACTGCTACACCTCCACAACCGAACACCATCACCATTCGACCGAGCCCTGTCGCTGCCCCCAAAATCTCTCCAAAACTCGTTTCGCTGGACGCGAGGTAGTCCGAACTCACCTCCCTACGTATATTTATATGTTGTTATGTAATTCTATCAATGTTCTTGTGTTGTACATTTGAAGTTCCGTTGCGATAACAAGAAACCCGAGCCGAACCGTAAACCTTCGAAAAAGCTTGGAATTGGAACTTAAAAAACTAATTAAATGTCCCGGCCCAGTATATTAGTTGTTGCCCAGTAGGTTAAGACTGATTTTAGCACTCCATAGTGTATAAAACGAACACAAATGAAGAGAGAGAGTGCAAATCGAATTCCGATCAAAATCTGCGATTTTTTTTAAATTGCTTGAACGGAAAATCTGATCTGTGTTGAAAGCAAATTGGACAAATGGGTACCCCGCCCAATTTGGGTACACAACAATGGTGGTGAAGATTAAAGAAATTCCCTTGTTAGATCTCTTCTTGCTCTGTTTCTCTTCTTCCTCTGTTTTCTTGTTTGCACCTTTTTGGCTCTTTTCCTGTCAGCCACTTTTATTTCGTCTGGTTTTCTGCAGGTACATCTGAAAGAGCATCTCTGTCCCAACACTTCTATTGTGAGTTCCTCTCTCTCTCTCTCTCTCTGAGAAGACCGTTTTACATATTTGTAGATTATGTACAGATTATACTTGTGTAATTTGTGAAAAAGTGAGGTTTAGTTGTTTGATTTGGATGGTTGTCGGAATTTTAAAATTATTGTACCAAAAAATTAGGTTTCGATCGTAATTTTTTACGTTTTAGATTTATCTTGTCATGACAATGCAATAATTCCAAAAATTAACAAATACGAAAAAAATTTGAATAAGGACAAAAAAATAACTCAGTTGGCTTATTTAGCCAAACGGGATTATAGTTTTGCAAAGAAAGTACAGAACAAAAAAAAGTGATGGTAATATGGTAATTAAGTGTAAGGGGTTATTTGGTCATTTTACTAGTAGAGGGATAGTATGGTAATTTTAGTATACATTGGTATTTTAGTCATTTTAAATTTTAGTATATTGTATTTAATTGAGCTAATGGGCGGGTCGGGTTTGCTTTTTAATAAATGGGTCGGGTTGGGTATGGGTAATTAACCTCATAGTTAATGGGTCTAAATGGGTCAATGACCCATTAAAGACCCAACCCACTTACAACTTGCCCAATTTGACCCAAACCCGCCCATTTGCCACCCCTACTTTTCACCAATGGAGAACAAAAAATTTTGTCGGACAGTTTCTCTTTTAATTTTTTTTTTTACAATCGAATGTCCAGGTCAATTTGCATGCACCTTAATAATTTCGAAACTCAGAAGTTAATGGTCGGACAAACTTCAAGTGGCCCGTAGATTTGGAATATTTGTCCTTTGTGGGATTCGAACCTTCTACCTCTTGTGAGACAAGTCTTCTAGTTACTTTCTCGTGCCCACACGACCAAACTGTCGCATTTTGTTGAATTGTTAAAAGACCAACCTTTAACGTGGAAATTGTAACAAATATGTTATGTCACACACTTGGATTTAAGTGAGCACTGCAGGTTGCAATAATCAAAAAGGTCTGAAAACCCCTGAAAGGGCACCCATTTTACAGTAAAAAATGCTAGACACACAACAACTCACACAATCGCTAACGTGTAACACCCCGACTTTTATAAACAAATAAGATGCTAAAAAAAATTACTCCGTAGAAGAAAATAATAATAGTAATAAGGAGCTAACATTTAGCGAGTCACTTACCGTTAGGATTTAGAGAATATACTAAGTCGCGACTCAAGATTTTATAAAAATTAGAGTATTTTCAGTGTATCTATCAATTTTTATTTTACAGATATCGCCCCAACCCTATTAACAACATCGTGTCACGGAAGTAAGGCTAGAGTCCCTACGAGGCAGAGAGCCGTAAGGTTCAATGAATAATCCGGAAAGAATCGGATTAGATAGTACTCCTAAATTTTGTGAGATAATATTGGATTTTATTGGATATTATATAGATTTTGCTAGATATTATTAGATTATATAAGATATGATTATGATTTTCTAGATACGATCTAGATTCTTCTTCCATTAGTATATATAAGCTCCTCCCCTCCACACACCACACCTGCACACATACGGCACTTAGCTAAAGGAAAGGAAGGAAGTAAAAAAGAGAGAGAGAGAAGAAGAAGAAGGAAAGAAAGAAAATCAGGGGAGGAGGAGAAGGAAAAAATAAAATAAAATAAAAATATGAGGTGAGTTTCACTTCCCCACTGCCGTATATACACACTCACACTTGCACTTGTATAAATCTACATAATCTCTTCTCTAATTTCTTATACAAATTCAGAGTAAAAAGAAAAGTAGGAAAAATGGCCTTCAATAAATGATTCCGTAGGATCAGCCCAATTTGGGGTTGAATCGTTTTATAGGTTTGAAAAAAATAGATCATATATAATTTATTCCTTCAGGTTGGTGGATATGATCTAAGGCTAAAAAAAAATAAAAATGAACCAAACTTCTCACATAACTTGTGGTTCAGCTCGACTCGTAATCGGACCAAACTCAAGCTCAAGTTTGGGCTGATTTTCTAAACAAGTCAAACTCAACACAATCTATGAGAGATGATAATGATAATAGTAATAAAATAGATATAGGGATATCAATGAAAAATAATATTAAAATAATAATTGATAATCAATGAATTAACGGGGTGTATAATTATTTGGTCCAAGGGATTCCGGAATTAATAAGTATTCGCATGGTAAATTGTGTTTCTCGAACGAGGTGAGTTACGAATATACTCTGGCTACATATTGTTTTTCTAAAACTTGTTTGTGATTGTTTTATTAAATCTTATGTTGAATAAAAATAAATTATATGAGTATAAATTGTGAAAAGAAAGATTTTTATAAAAGACATGAGATTGTTTTGAAAAGAAAATTTAATGGATGTTGGTGTAACATCTGGGCGAAGAACTCTGACGAGCTATGTTTGAATTGGCGCCTATGAATTGTGGAAAGGATACGGCCGGGTATCCATTGGATTGATATCAATTCCATTGTTCTGCTGGGGTCGCTCTCCGGGCTATCGGATTACTGCCTATGAGGGTCAAGATGATAACTATGATGATGAAGATGATTATGATGATGATGGATATATCTCTTTTTGTCTCACTTGTGGTGATTGCAACTTGAATATTATTCTCTCTCTTACGATTTTGCAAACGGATGGATTATTATGCTCTCTCTTTTTTTATCATGCTTAATCCCATGTTTATTATGTGACCTTTCAGGAAAACAGGGTTAAGGAAGGCTTGTTTGTTGCATGTAAAAGATATCAGCTGTCATGGCTAAATAAAGAAATAATGTGTTAATAAGTGGCACTTGTGTGTGCGAGCCACATTAATGTAATTTCCAAAGCCGTTAGGCGAAAGTTGTAATTGGTGAGAATGCTAGACAGTTCTGAATGTAATATTTTATTTTTAATTTACGGTCCTGGGAGTTTAGAATAAAAAGAAATTTTGGTGATGTGATATCAAGACCTGAGGTGATTTTTAAATCACTAGCCATGTCACGAATCTATACCCATCGGATTTGGATCATGACATGACGTCAGCGCAAAACAAAGTCGTTTTGATTATTATTATTATTATTATTTTTAAAAAAAAACCTCGCGATTTCCTGATTTCCCCTTTCCCTTCCCTCCCCACTTTGACGCTCAAAAATTTCAGAGAAGAGAGAGAGGGGTGTTACGCCCTCGATTTTAAACATAAAAATGATAGCTTTTCCATATATAAAACATCGTCTTATTCGTGCCAACATACTCATGGACGACCTGTCAACATCATCTCACAAACAAACCTCCTTTCAGAAAAATATCCACATGTTTACATCTCATAAATTACATAATACTCCGGAGAGAGAAAAATATTAAGTAGCGCTACATTTGTCTAAGACAAAAGATATGACATTTAAGTTACAATTTCACTTCAAAACAAGATGAATAAGACACTCTTCTAACCTAAAGCTTCAACGACATTCGACAATGCACCATGGCACTCCATGCTATACACCTTGATTGATACCTGAAAATGGAAGGGTTGAGCATATATTTGCCCAGTAGGAAAATCGCTACAAACTTTATATGCTAATAAGATGATAAGTGCCAAGAAAACATTTCAATATGAGTATAACATTTTAACTAAAGGTATAACCTACATAGCTATCCTTCCTTTAGACAACATAGATTTCTTCTTCAATCATGCTAATCCTCTCATCTTTAGGGCCCAACGACGACGTTGCGATCTTAAGTGGAGGAGATTGTGAAATTTCACATTTGAAAACATATGTAAAGGCTAAGTAATATATAAGGTAAGGCCCGCTAACTTCTCTATATTAACCTAAGTTATAACTTCACCCATACCCATAACGTGTAAAACGGGTATTACCCATGACCAATTAGTATTGTACAGAAGTGTGAATCTCAGATGAGACCCAAATAGTATTTGTCACAAGCTTGATTGATTTCTTGAGTGTTCTTATTTACAGAAGGGAATGTTTGCAGAGTTTTTTTTTTTGAGATGAGCAGAGTTTTAATGTACCCTAAATTATGTGTTGTGGGGAGGAGTATCCAAATTATGCATGAAAAAATCCAATACGTGCTAGTTGTTGTTTGGCTTCTTATTGACACTAGATGATTTCAAATGGCTTTGGATGGCTTGTTTCCCTTGTATTTTTTCTCTACAACTTCTTGCCTTTAGTAAAGTTGTTTCCACTGAACTTTTTAACCCAAAAGATTTTGTTTCCCTTCATTTTTTTTCGAACCAGGGGATGGTGCTGTGCGGGTGGTGCACAGCACCGTGCTGTGTGCCATCCTAGCCGTCCGTTCAGCAATCCAACGGTTCAAATCTCATCTCCACTGTTTAGCATCCAATCCATTCATTGCCGAGATGAGATTTGGACTGTTGGATACTTGGATTGCCAAACGGACGACTCGAATGGTGCATAGCACGGTGCTATGCACCACCCGCAAAGCACCATCTCCCGTCTTCTACAACTTGTCCACTCCTTTTAGTTTAGTGAAAACAACTTGACTATACGTTAACGGTAACAACTTGTCTACTCCTTTAAGTTTAGTGGAACCAGTATTTAAAAAATCAAACAAAAAGAACATGAATCTACCAGCAGGAAATGTTGTATAGAAAAAGCTTAATCTACGGAACTAAGAGAGCACTACTAATGACACGAGAACATACAGACTCCAGACCCACAGCATGGTACGCGAGGGACCAACCATTCATACGTTTCTACCACTCCACCGAGCGTTGGTGTATCACAGCAAGTCTTGACAGTCTTGTTGCAGGTGCAACCTCCGCTAACGAATGCTCCACCGCCAGTCTAGCTTGTTGCTGGCGAGAATTGAATAGGTGGGAATAAGAAGGAAGGTCCAAAAGTCTTAACAATCTTGTATAGCATTCTACATATCTTTTTCTTAGAACTCTCTTTCCGTTCTAGCCAAAACCAGCTGAAGGAAAGGCTTCATAGCCTTGCATCAGACTATACCATAGGTGGTGTGAAAGGCAAGATTTGAGGGGGCGTCAACTGTACGACTTGAACCTTTTACATTCAACTTATCAATTGACTTATGACAATAGAAAAAGAACTGTTCAGTGCAGCAGCAGATTTCTCTGCTTCGAAAAGTACCAACTGTTGAGGCAATCATACAAGGCAGTAATCCCTTAAAGCCAACACCAAAATGCAGTTTATCACTACATTCTCCATGATCAAATAATCATGACGCAAACCGACCCACTTACCAGAACAAGAAAAAGAAACCAGAAAGAGAGTCACAAAACTCCATTCAGAATTCATTTTCACTGAACTCTGGTTTGACTTTGGAATCCAGTCCAACAAGATTCGAGTGGCCAGCGATAACCCTGCTCCTCTACTGTCTCCATTGTCACCCTTCATCAATGCTTCTAGATTTGTAATCCAGAAAAACATGGTGCCAAGACGGGCATACAAATGATACAGATGTGCTGAATCCCGAAATAAATAGCTAAATTTTTCTACGTCACAAGGCATCGCGGGCAGCAATCCTACATGTAATAGCATCTGCAAGAGAAGATATTCCCAGTTCCGGACCAGGTATTTTGTAGTGCTGAAATAGAGAAATGAGGATTTTCATCTGTTAAGCAAGAGGTAAAGCAGACATGGCATTTCAAATTTCAAACCAAAGCAAGCTATTGAAAATATCCACAAACCTTCTGTATCTGGGCTTGGTTTGCTCTTCCTAACAATTCCTCCAAATCAATCTCTTTACCCTTGACAAGCTTCTCGATGGATTTCATCTAGTATAAGAATGGGAATTTAAATCTTATACTGGGCTAGCCAACTATTAAATTCTACTGGACAAGTCAAAGAAACACTGCACCATTATTCTCACCTCATCGACATAAGAACCAAAGCGAGCCACAAGAACGTAAGTTGAGCTTTCAGAAATCCCACACCTTTTGAATGATTCTGTAATCTGTGATAATTGAAGAATAGAAGTGAATCCCTTGAAATGATGAGGATTAAAATACGAACTGAAGTTAAATACACATAGAAATTACATGCTTAGAGCCTGAATAGTTGTAAACAAGCTCCGAATGAAGAGTGCGTGTTGTCAAGGACTCCCGGGACTTGGCCAGAAGCGTCTTATGTGCGGCTGCTAGAACAGGGAAAACATCTGGGATCTGTTGTGATTGTTCAAGTAGTGTTAGATAAAGTTCCTTGAAGGTAAGCTTAGCAGAGCACCACACCATACCGCACCGAAACAATAAATAATGAGAACATGGCATATAAGGCAGGTAAAAGACAGAATGAAAGGAATCCTACAAGTGATGCATTCAGAAATGCTACTTCTGGTTCCAGGGTTCCAGCTTTCATCAAGTCCAGAAGTTCTCTGCAAGATAAGTAAGCTTATAAGGCACGTAAACCATCTACTATCATGAATATGACCCACAAAGACATTGATTAATAGATCAGGACATCGAACACAAATAACGCTTAGAGGACAATGCTTTAGACAATAGGCACAGTACTACGCAGTATTTTGACTACAATTGATACAGAAAGTATGGTGCTTTCCATTACTCTCACATTATGATCCTATCCCCTAGAAATTGGTTGTCAGTCTAAACATATAAGGGACATTTACTGAGGAAGAATGAAAATCTAAGCCTCGGTTGCAAAATTGAGTGCCAGAGATATCTAAGCTTCCTTCAATGTTTTGCCAAATCTATGTAAATCACTTGCATATTACCAGGTTTTTATATCAGAGTATTGAGATACATAACGGTATCGGTGATACAACCATATATCAGGCGATATTAGACGGGAACACCAAATACATTGGTAAACAACGGTATCGGAGGCCCAAAATCGGATCGCATCGGCCTATACTAAGAACCCTCCAAGTACCAAACCATTCATAACCCAATTGCCAATTCTGCATTTTCTTTGCAAAGCAAGCAAGTGAAGCATCGTATGTAGAGGTGTCAAATGGGTCAGTCTGGCAGGGGGCCAGCGGCGTGGCACGACACATTTAATTGTGGCACGGCATGGGCATGGGCACGGTTTTTTACAGGCCGGGCACAGCCCGGAAGTGGGATAGGCACGACACGGGCTTAGATAGGCACGAAACAAAAGTGGGCCGATTACAGCACGACACGGTTGTAGACGGGCACGAGGCACGACACAACAAATACTAAGTTGTTAGTTGTTACACAAAAAAATTTTCCCAACAAAACTCGATGGGAGATGGGCCGGCAAGGCACGGTACGCTTAATTAAACAGGTGCCGGCCTGAAGCACGGTTGGCACGAAGCTAAATGCCGGCCGAGCCCGTTTGACACCTCTGTGTAGAACTTCAACCGCCAAACAAACAATTCCTCACAGCAGCCCAAAAGGTTAGTGCAAAATGGTCGGAGTAGAGGTCCCCCCCTGTTAACGATGCAGCCACGAGTTCGAAGGTTGCGGTTGGTGGCGTGGGTTGTGGACTTGTGGGTAATTCTAAAAGTAAAAACAATTCCTCCCAGACCAACCACAAAGTTCAACTTCTACCCTCATCTCAACGTGAGTACTAACCATTCCCAATAGCATAATATTAAGGCGCTTAACCAAGTTGAAGACATGATACGCAATTGAGCATATATGTATACACAGATACAAGTGGAAATATGTATTTTTAAAGAGAGAGAGAGGGAGGAAGAGAGAGAGAGAGTACTTGGAATTGGCGACGTCTGCGAAGAGGGCGAAAGTGAGAGTGCTTCCATCGATCTCGAAGACCTTCATATTGCTCCTGGTTTTTTGGGAAACGAAAGCAAGGGTTTTGAAATTGTGCCCAAAAAAGTAACGATAAATTTTTAGGGTTTAGCTACCAAACAGAGAGGGGGAAGATAGAAAAAATTTCGCGCCAGGTAGGGGTCGAACCTACGACTTTCTGCTTAGGAAACAGACGCTCTATCCACTGAGCTACAGGCGCCCTATGCATTTCCTTATATTCGGTATAAATATATTAACTTAATGAAATAAAATCAATCTGTGCGCTGCATAATAAGACTATCTCCTACCTCAATTGGTTTTTTTAAGACACTTTCGGGGTAAGTTTTCTTTATACCTAGCATTACTCCGTAAGGTTTGATACCTCCGAATCAGGGCTATAAACGAGCCGAGCTTTATTGTGGTCAAGTTTGTTTATTAAGTTTTTAATGAATTCGAGCTCGAGCTCAGTGAAAACTTAACAAGTCGAGTTCGAGCCGAGCGGGCCTTGGCTTGACTCGAGCTTGTTTACGAGTCTTAACGGACCAACGAAAAATGCATATATATCCTCGCATAGGCCTAATACAACCAAAACTATTTTGATTGTGAAGGTGTCTTTCATTTTCCTATACTCTACAAGAAAATAATCTCAATAACATGTAATATATTTTTGTAAGGATTTTGCATCAGGATATTAAAATGCTAATACTAATTGTAATAATTAACGTAAAAAGTCTACTAAGTCTTGGCTTGCGAGCCAACTCGAGCTGAGCCTCTATTGGCTTGTGTTCGGCTTGATAACGAATCGAGCCTAGAATTTGATCGCTTGAGCTTGTTTATTTATGTCTCGAGTCAAGCTCAAACGAGCTTTTACCGAGCCGAATCTCGAGCAGCTCTGTTTGTTTGCAGCCCTACCTCCGATTAAAGTTGACAAATGACGAGAGTTTTCATCTTCAACTTTAAAATTACTTTCTGATTTAAAACCTAGCATAACCCTAATTTTCATCAGTCATGCATCGATTTAAATATTTTTTTTTCTAGTTATTACAAATAAAAAGGACATTTTATTACCCTCTAACGTGAGCGATTATTCACTGCTTCTCCCACCACCACCACCACACATTTACGAGAAGTTCATTATCCGTACAGACGGAACCAGGATTTTACCCTAGCAGTGGCGAAATGTATACTAAAATAATCTAGTGATGGCGAGACTATATAAGTTGGGCATTTTTTTTTTTTTTACCTATAATAATTGCATTTTCAAAAATTCTTGTCGTGGTGGTCGCCGCCATTAGACCCCCTGGTCCATCCTTGCCGTACACTTAATCGTGAGTCCCGCATAATTATGTAACGGTACTCTAATACCACTTAATAAGTTTCCCTCCAACACACTAGCATCTACTCCATTTCTCATGGGTCTTTCTTTTTTCTTTCTTGGTGACCCATTGGTTAAATGGGTTTTCATTCCTCAAACCTTTGCAGCCTAGTGTTGGAGAAAAAAAGCAAGTGTGACCGGGTCAAGTATCAATCATACTACTATCTTCATGCACAGCCCTCTACGTGTCCACACCTCTCAGACCCATGTCCAAACCTCCCTTTTTTCCATTCCCATTCCCATTTCCTCTCTCTCTCTCTCTCTCTCTCTCTCTCTCTCCAAACTTCCCAAAAATCATCCTTTCTGCTATCCGTGCCCTTTCCCATACAATGTCCGCCCCCGTCTTCATCCTATGGCTTGTTAGCATCCCTCTCATTGTCCATGCCGCTGTCCCTGCTCCACCTAGAGGTAAAAAAAATCGCATTCCCAATTTCTTCCATTCTCTATACGTTTATCTATACGTACCATAACTATATATACACACACTACCTTATCCATATGTATATACTCTTGGGTGCTATCGTCTTTTGTGGGGCCGGTTTCGGTGGTTGTAATGGGACCCGCTAGTGCAAGGGCTGAACCTAGAATTTTCTAACAGTGGGGTCGTTATTTAGGAACATGCATGATCTTATTCTTATCTGCTAATCAAAAATCGGATATGTATTACTACTAGAAAATTATTAGTGAATGAGCGCCCTTTAGGAAGCGGTAGTTGTGCCAAAAATATCTCAATATTTATGAAAAATGCATAGAGGTTTGCAAATGTGTATTTTTTTATTGATAAGCGTGTAGCGAAATTCAAACTTTATTTTGGCATTCAGTGAGTATTATCCACAGTTACTAATAGATAGTGAAATTCTAGCTTTAAAAAGAGGACAATTTCATAATTTTAATGGAATTGCTTCATACTTGGGGCCATTTCGTTAAAATCATGGGGTCAAATTCACAAAATGTAGTAGTATTTTAACCAAATTAGTGGATTAATGTGGGAGTCAGTGGGGCAAGTGACCCCACTTGCTTGAGGATAGCTCCGTCCTTGCGTTAGTGGATGGTGGAATACTGGAATTGGTAACTAGAGATTAGTCAAGGAATGCAAGCTAGTCGGACACCTGAGGTATCAAAGAAAAATGCTGAATTCAGTGTCAAAAGTCAAAGCCAGAGTTAAACCATACTCACTCACATGGTGGTTTGGTAAACCATCATGTATGAGGATCCCAACATCCTGCTATGCATTCATGGGTTGGATGGTTAAAATCCCAAAACTCGTAATTGGTGAATTCGTAGGTTCAATTCTTACTGAATGCACCCTAACGAGACTCCCTATTAAGTCTCTTCGAATTGTCTGTGTACCAATTTAACCTTAACACCCATTGTTTTGATGTACTGTGTAAGTCCACCATGTTTACTTGGATGAAAGTGGAAGCTTGTCCTATTCCAATAATAGTGACTAATAGACAGTGGACGTAGGCCTGTTTGGGTGAACCATGAAAGTAGAAGCTTGTCCTATCCCAATAATTGTTACTAATAGACCGCGGATGTAAGTTTGGCATCTTCTCATGGTTATTAGCTCTATGAAGTAATTTTCTAGCATAAGCACTCACAACTAGCTATTGAGACTATAACTGAAGAGAGCTTGCTGAAGAAAATAGATTTGAGAATGACAAAACTAATTGGTTATTAGGCAAAAAATATAGATTTTGACATCGAATCGCCATCAACTAGAGCAGAAAACAAGCATTGGAGGCATGGGAGTTTCTGTAGTTAATTACCTAGTTGTTGTTGATCTTTTTCGTCGAAGTTATTCAGGGCTTGTATTGGCCCCATACATTCAGGAGCCACATACGTGTGGATCCTATAGTACTCAGTGGTACTTGGTGGGCATTTCCTTGGAGAAGGAAATAATTTCCCCTGATCTCACTACTGTTTTGATGCAGGAATCCTGCTGAGCTGTGGCTCGCCAAATGAAACAGTGCAGGGTGCCCTCACGTACATGACCGACGAAGGGTTCGTATCGGTCGGAAATAAATCAACCATCAACCAACCAGATTTACTTCCTGTATTGTCCACACTGAGGTACTTCCCGAACACTTCGGCTCGAAAATATTGCTACACATTTCCCGTGATCAAAGGAGGGAAGTTTCTTGTTCGAACCACGTATTACTATGGGGGCTTCGACGGAGGGAAAGAGCCGCCTGTGTTCGATCAGATCATCGATGGGACCAATTGGAGCATAGTGAATACGACAGAGGATTATGCCAACGGGCTTAGCTCGTACTATGAGATTGTAGTCGCTGCTCAAGCTAAGACGCTGAGCGTGTGTTTGGCGAGGAACGAGCACACGGTGTCGAGCCCTTTCATATCAGCTGTTGAATTGCAAACTTTGGAAGACTCTCTGTACAATTCTACTGATTTTGGGAAGTATGCTTTGGCCAGTGTTACTCGAAATAGCTTCGGTTATGATGGGGATATGATTAGGTAAAGCAACTTAGCTTGAAATTTTCATCAGAATCCAATTGTGGACTTGGTTTGAACATTACTTATTTCTTGTTTCGGTTTGCGTAGAAAGATGCTTGATTGGTTTCTGATACTGAATATTGAATACGTTAAACTAGTTTTCCAGATGACCAGTTTGACCGCTTCTGGCAACCTTTCACGGATGACAATCCCGTCGTCACATCCCACTCTAACATAACTCCTTCGGAGTTCTGGAACATCCCTCCGGCAAAGGCACTGTCAAGTGCCCTCACAACAAGCCGCGGGAAGACACTCGCGATCAAGTGGCCACCATTTCCACTCCCGAAAGGCAACTACTATATTGCGCTTTACTTCCAAGACAACCGGAGCCCTAGCCCTTATAGCTGGAGAGTGTTCAGTGTTTCTGTGAATGGAAATGACTTTTACACTGACATCAATGTCACCACAAGCGGCGTGACTGTCTATACGGGTCAATGGCCGCTTTCTGGACAGACAGAGATTGTGTTGACTCCCAAGAGTGATGCACTGGTTGGTCCTGTTATCAATGCTGGGGAAATCTTTCAGATTATGCATCTAGGAATGAGGACTCTCACTAGAGACGGTACCGACTTTGTTGATTTCCATCTCCTTTATGATTGATTTTCAGTTTCTTTCTTCTTGTTGAGTTTGTTTATTTGGGTATCTTGCAGTGATAGCTATAGAAGATTTGGGAAGAAGCTTTGACAACCCTCCTTCGGATTGGCATGGAGATCCATGTCTACCTAAACAGAATTCATGGACCGGAGTCAAATGTTCTGATGAAGGAAAATATGCTCGAGTTATTTCTCTGTAAGTTGATTATATTTTCTCTGTCCGTGCTTGGATCAAAGGATATGGGTGAAGAAGAGGAAGATGAAATGGAAAAGTAAGAATCTAATGGCTCACGACGGGCAGTTCGTTCACCCTTCTATTTCTTTCTCTTTTCCCTTGCCCAAATCCTTGATCCAAATGCAGCATACAAAGGGACCAATGGATTTAACTCAATGTTTCCTATATGCGAATGAACCAGCAAAAGCGAAAACAGATGCCCAGTAGATTAATTTATGAAGCAATGATGCAAACCAGCAAGAAATCCGATTTCTGTACTTATTAAATTGGATTTGCATGCATTTTGTTGTTTGAAGAGATCTATCAAACATTGGGCTCACCGGGGAGCTGTCTGAAAGCATAGACAACTTAACAGCAATTAGGAGCATGTAAGTACTTGGCTCTATTATCGTACTTCCTGAGTTTGATTGATTCCTTGTATCGTTCAATAGACACTTGATCTTCTGTCTATTCTCTGTCCCAATACACGCTTCGCAACTTGATCTTCTGTCTATTATCTTGCAGTCACCTTGGAGGCAATAAGCTCTCAGGTCCACTCCCAAATATGGGCTCCTTGAAGGCCTTAGAAACTTTGTAAGTTCTCTTTCAAATGTTTCAATCTCAGTCTTGTCAACTTAATCAAGCTTCCATATGTTTGTTGGCACTGCCTGAGTTAGCTTTTATCATGATCAAACAAAGGCATTTGGAGGGTAACCAATTCGAAGGACCAATCCCCGAGTCATTGGGCCGACTTCCTCAACTTCATGAATTGTATGTTTCTCTCTAACTTATAAGAGCCAGTTATTCAATCCAATCCGCTTTACGGCCAAGAAAAATTCCGCTGAAAAAAGTCTGCGTGTATTCGCATGACTCAGTGTGGCCGGGGCTTGATTCAGAATGACTGCGCAACAAAATTCTGGACACTTCAACATTTGAATTTTGGGTTTGTGGTATTACTGACTGTAGCTTGGTGGCTGAGTTGATGATGTGTTTTGGTTGCCAGGTTTCTCGAAAATAACAAACTCAATGGTACCGTACCCGAGTCCCTAGCCGAGAAAGTAGGCATAAACCTTCAGTAAGTGAAGATTTCTCCACTTTGATTTATGTCTACTAATATAACCTTGTAACCCTTTTCGTTACGGGATCCTCTGCTAGTTGCAAAATGAGATCAAATCGTCCATTTTTCTTCAGGCTTTCCCCCGGAAATCATTTGTCGCGGGTAGCATAATGCTAAAGAAACACGTTAAGAGAGGTGCAGCGGATTATTCAGAACATGTTTTGAGAAGATTGGGAAGTTTTAGGCTTAAATGAGATGGATGATGGCAAGGATTGTTGCGGAGGGTTGCAGAGAGAGATGCATGGACCCCAATTCTCCTGTTTCAAATTGGGTTGTCTACTTTTTGATACTTGTATTTTTACACTCAATTTTTAGCATCATGCTGCTGTATTTTAACCATAGTATTGTTGTGTTCTGTCTATGGATCCTGGATTCACAATACATTGGGTTAAAAGCATGGATTTCATACTATACTTATTTTTTATAACTCAGGTGTCTCGGTCAGCTTACGCACACCTCGACTAATCTTGGAGGACCAATCCCACCGTCCACTTGCGGGAGTCCCAATTAAAGCCAGAGTTTTTTGCTATGTATGGACTGACTTCAAAGAAATTGATAACACCTGAGAGGTTTCGTACCTGAGACCTAAGGAGGGAGTAAACTCCTTAATCTCATACCTTGACTAGTAGACAACCCTTTTGGGTTTGGACTTCATACTTATTTTGTTCACATAATTTGGACAATGGAAAACCACGATCCATTTAAATATGAGATATACTTTTTTACGGAGGCTCTGTGAACAGCGATGCAATTTCAGCCGTCCATTTGTGCAATCAATGGCTGAAATTCGTTTTTAAATTATGACCGATCACAATTAATTATTAACGGTCACAATTGATTTTCAATCCGGATCGTCCAAAAACACTTTGGACGGTCGTGATTGAGCTCCGTAACTTTTTTTTTACGGAAACAACCGTAAAGAATATTTTCTATTTAAATGTGTAAAACTTTGGCAAACTTCACTCATACCCCTGTGGTTTGGGCCATTTGTGAATACAACCCTTCACGTTCACTTTATTGCATCCGCACCCCTTGTGTGTTTGTGAATCTGTGCAGAAACACCCAATTAACGAAAATAACGCAAAATCCTTTAATGGAAACGATGAAAGGTCGAATGTGCCATCATCTTCTTAATGATTTCTTTCTTGAATCTAATCAATCCATCCCCTGTAACAAAAATTAAATCCGAACTGTTGATATTGTACAACTTGACTAGTGCTAGATCCATTCAAAAATTCAACTTGATCATAAAATGAAAACCTCATGCCCGAATATAATTTATCATGAAGTAGATTTTCAAACTTAAATTTACCTTTCATTTTAACAAGAATAATCTTTCCCGATGACTGAGTTATTGATATTGATCGACATGATTTTTTTACAGAGATGCTCTGCTCTTTAATTAATACTCCGTATATTATAAACGGCTCGAATAAAATGTTGAATATATTGATTAGCTTCAATAGGCATGTGAGGCAGTGTACATAGACGGATTTTGGGTGCATCTGCATAGATCCACAAAGCATATGGAATTGGGTGCGTCTGTATAAATCCACAAAACATAGTCGGGTGCAGATGCAACAAATTAGCCTTAGCGAACGTGTGGAGATGTTCTGCACATGGCCCAGACCTCTAGTGAAGTTTACCTAAAAAACTTCTCACCTTTTCTTTTTCCCCTTTTCCTTTGTTCTCGACTTCTCGGGAATTGTTGGCAAAAGTTTGGAGTCCTTCCCCTGGCCTTAGAGCATCTCCAACCAAGCTCTAAAACACAAAAATAGATAATTAATGTGACATATTAAGGAAAGATTTTATAATTTATTCCATCTTTTTGCACTTTATAAAAGAATCTTGGAGGGACCCATGATACTTTTTAGAGATTTGGTCTCCAAAATGAGAGTAGGGTCTCTATTTTTGGAGACCCAAAAGTAAATTTGGAGACTAAATCTCTAAAAAGTACCATGAATCCCTCCAATATTCTCTCATAAAGTGAAAAAAAGAGAATAAATTACAGAATTTCTCCTCAATATGTCGCATCCCTTCTCTATTTTTGTGTTTTAAAGGATGGATTGGAGATGCTTTTACCACTCCTTGCACCATTGTGGAGTATAATTTTCAGCTATCTATCTCCATATTCTTCACCCTTTTTATTCTATAAAAGGTCAACCCATAGGCAACATGAAGGATGGGAACCACATAAGAGGATATGTTTTCGGATGTACGCAAGAATCTGGATAATTATGTTAGGACACAAATGTATTCTGACCGTTCAATGTATGTGGGCCTCGGTTAAGCAATTGGTCGAAATCTTGAATATTATGTGCACCTTTTGCAAAAGAATATCAACGGTAACTTTTCATATACGGACGCTCCTGCATCGTGTGAGACTTTCACGTATATGACGGCTCCGAACACATACGTGTGCAATTTTGTCTGTACAACTGTGTTCGAACTTCCCCATATATATATAGGGCAAAGTACGGATTACCTCCCTATGGTTTGGCCGTTTGGCAGATTACCTCCCTGAGTTTTACTAATGAGCATTTTACCCTCCTATGATTTTGGAGTAAAGTGCTACCGTCACACTTTCCATCCAAACTGACGGAAGGTGTACACCACACGCCTTTATTGAGACTGGGACTGAAAAAAAGAATTAAATAAAGTTGAATTTTGGTGTAAGATGACAGTACTACCCTTCTTCATATCTTCTCCAACATTATCATCCCAAACAACACACCCCTCCCTACACAGTCCTCTCTGCCCCATGGTCTAGACTAGAAATCACCCACCGGCTGTCCAACTCCTCCATATCCGCCCACCGTCGCATCTGGTACTTACGGTTTCGAAATTAGTTCCCACATCAATCAAAAAGATGGTTAAGAATGAGAACAACTTGAAACAGAGACAAGCAAAAATGTCAATAGGGGTTGAAGGAAAATGGATGTAGAAGATGATGAGGATCGACGACGGCTCCTCCGAGAATTGGGGCTTCGCGATTTGCCCAGAACAGTCGACGATCGACGACGGCTCCACCGCTACCAGATTCCCACCCTCCATACCATCCTCGCCGTTGTTTTCTGCTTGTCCTGATCCTCGCCGTCGGCGTCTTCGTCAGGGACGGCAAACTCTAAATCGAAGAAGGATCTGTTCTCCTCGCTGATTGTAAACCTTTTAGGGGGTAAACAAAATTGTAGTTGATTTACAATTGCTCTCACTGGAACTTGTATAATTTTGGTTTGGAATTTAGACACAGCAAAGGGATGTCCAATTGAAATTGAGTGTCAAATTAATTCAAGTCGTTTTTTTTTTCAATTGCATTCTTTCACGTTTAATTTGTAAAAATTGTGAAAATTAAAACACTAAACAATTAGACAAACATAATTGCAAAAAGTAATTTTTTTTTATTATCAATTTATGTTTACAAGAAGGAGGGAAAAAGAGAAGAGAAGACATAGATATAGAGGTAATTTATCCCAAAATCAAAGTACAGGGGTATTAGAGTCATTTAACATTTTTTATTAACGGAGTTAGAGATGCACGTTACTCCAAAACCATAGGGAGGTAAAATGGTCATTAGTAAAACTCTGGGAGGTAATCTGTCAAACGGCCAAACCATAGGGAGGTAATCCGTACTTTGCCCATATATATATATATATGATGGCTCCGAACCAAAGTTGTGAAATCCGTTCCGTACCGGCCTGTACCGGCCGGTACGTACCGTACCGGTACTTAAACGGAACACAAAAATTCAAGATCCGTTCCGGTTGAAATACCGGCCTGTTCCGGCCAATACCGGATGTACCGGACGATACCGGTCTGTTTCGGACATTTTCCGGTGTTCCATTCCGGTCTTTTTTTTTTTAACTTGTGGGCTCTAAACTAATATATATGGTAGATATATATTAAATATATATAAAATATTAATTGCGGTAGATCCGGAACGGTACGCTGGCCGGTACGGGATTGACAACTTTGCTCCGAACACATACGTGTGCGAATTCATCTGTACAAACCGTGTTCGTAGCACTGCTGAAGATTCTTCTCCTACGTTCCATTCCTTTATGCAGCCACCTTCTCCTCCCTTTTCTTATCCTATCCTATCCTATCCCTTGCCTTTGGAATATTTTTGTTCCACATTTTGCTTAAATCATTTGCCTAAGGAATTAAAGTTAACCTTTGCTTCGTCCTCCCAACTTTAGCATCCGAACATAATCCACACGATTTGATCCTCAGAAAGCATATAAAGATCGATAGCCGGTCGAGTCTACCAATTCAAACCACAGCCATCGCCGGTCTCTGACCTTTGTTCTGGTTCAATCTACATTCCGCTCGCTAGCTGTTAGATTCACCAACAGAATGTCGAAGACGAGTTTTCTTGAGTTGAAGTACAACCTTTCGAAGAAGAAGTACCTGACAAAACCGAGTCGCACGTTTTCATTCGGGAATGGACAAAACGAAGGCCTGACGACCGCTTACCAGCCAAATCCAGGTGAGATGAAGAAGGTGTTCGACAAATTCGATTCCAACAGAGACGGGAAGATCTCACGGGAGGAGTACAAAGCCATGCTGAGAGCACTGGGGAAGGAGAACATGATCAAGGAGGTAAGCAAGATATTCAGGGTGGCTGATTTGGATGGAGACGGGTATATCGATTTCAAAGAGTTTGTGGAGTTGCACAAGCAGGAAGGCGGGGTGAAGACCATGGACATACAACGTGCCTTCCGGGACTTCGATGCCGATGGGGATGGGAAAATAAGCGCCGAGGAAGTGTTTGAGCTGCTGAAGAGGATAGGGGAGAAGTGCAGCCTGGGGGATTGTCGGAAAATGGTTAGAGCCGTGGATGCGAACGGGGACGGCGTGATCGACATGGATGAGTTCGTCACCATGATGACTCGCACCATGAAGCTTGGTTAAGCTTTGTCAATTAACCTCAACGTTCCAACACTGACCAATCTCCCTGCGCTCAACACACAAATATACGAGGATCGAACCATTTCCACGGGCTCTTTGTTTCAGTCACCTCTATGTCATATGTTTACGATAGATAGACCGTTCATGCATGCAAATTAATAGGCCCTAGCTGTTTCTGCTTCATGTTAGCTACGTTTATGTTCCTGAAACGGGGATCGATCATTGGCCATGTACTACTGTAGTATTTACATGCTTCCGGTTAGTAATTGAGTCTTTTTTTTTTTTTTGTTCTTTATCAATTCACTTACCTGCAAATAAAAGATGGTTTGTTCTGACAGAATAAAGTTCGCCGTATGTAAGCTAATTGCGTAAGCTTTTAGGCATTAGCGGGATTCCCCACGCACGGCGAACTTTATTCTGTTACTTGAGTAAAAGACATCCTCATGGTCAACAAAAGAAAAAGAGGAAGAATACAGTATGGGAAGATTGGGGGTGATTGCTAAACCAACAAAAATTTTAAAAGCAATAGGGGGAGATGCTTGAGGAGGGCATATTCAATTCTCTTCCAAGAAATAGTAATCGTTCCAAGGGTGATGGGAGTGGTTTACGCACAAAGTAAAATTCCCCCAAGACAAATGTTGGTATCAACTTTCAGACACCAAATGAAGATTAAAAAAAAAAAATTTCAAAAATCAAAACTTTTAGACACCAAACTTGTTACCAACAATAACCCAGAAAAATGAACAGAAACTTGGTTGATCATTTTCGAAATTCTGAAATGGTATAGGATCAAGTAATTCCTCCAATTTGATAATATGGATAGCGAGCGCCATGTGCGATTGAAAATCAAGAATGCATCTAAACTGCTATATCTCTTTCTCACACAAAAATGCAATGATGTCAAATTGTGAGTAAATCTCTTCTGCAATCAAATTATATGTAATATCCAGAAAGACTGTAGATGAACAGCACTATTAACATTTCCTAAGATATTGGCAAAAGCAAGAAAGGGTGAAAGATAACTTCTATGATGGATCAGCCTGCATACAATAAGAACTTAAAATGGGACTGAAAAGTAGAACATGTCTCCAAGCGATCATGTTTCAATGGATTGTTCATTGAGCTTCAGACTGAAAACGAAGTAAGAACGTACTCCATCCGTCCCTTTATTACAGTCCAGTATTCCATTTTGGGCTGTCCCTTAATAAGTGTCCATTTTGTAAAGTTAGAGGGTAAAAGTTGATGAATTGTCTATTTTGTCCCTAAAAGTAGATTCCGTTTTGAAAAGTTAATAAGTAAAAGTGTAATGATGATGGGTAAGTAGAGAAAGTGGAGGAAAAAGTTGATGTGAAAGGTATAATGATGATGTCTTTTTAATAAGTTGGAGTTACGAAGCAGGACATTTAAAAAGAGACGGAGGGAGTAGTACACTATACACTGTGGACAAGAATTTGTCACCTCCTCATACCAATATAATTAGGCAGTAGGCACTCGACAAACTAACCTGCAGATGAGGAAGGTTTTTTTTTTTTTTTTTTAACAGCGAAAGGCGAAGATATTATTGATAACTAAGATCCATACAAGAGAAAAGTAGCGGGTAAAAAAGGCATCAGAACGAGCGAATGACATCCCAACTAAGTTGACACCCCATACGCTCGACAATCATATGCCAACCCAACTCCCAAAAGATACCACGGTTGGCAAGCTTTCAACCGAGCAGTTAAGACACCTACAACACATACATATAGAACATGTTACAATTCAACACCCCCTGAAAACAGATTGAAATCAGATTACAATGTTCCAGAATAAGCAACTCCAACCCTTTGTTTGGACATGAACCAGGCTGGTATTCCCCCAAGTGAAGCAGTATTAGATTTTATTTTTATTTTTATTTTTGATCCGAAGCAGTAGTAGATTGCAGGCCATAGTGAAAGCCAGAAACTGATGCAACTTCGAGTGTGGCAGCAGCTGAGCATAGAATCAAATGTATCAGCAGCAGAGCATAGGATAAAAATGGCATTTTTATCTTCAAATGTAGCAACAGCAGGACCCAAAAAGTTTAAATGGTAGCCTATTTTGGAGGCCAAAGAGTTGATATTCATTCACAGACACCACACTGGAGGTAGGAGACTCACCCCAAAAAAGACACCCACCCCCCAAAGACAGCCCCAGACACAACCACCAAGAGTGCTTCCCCAACCCAACCCAACCCACAGGAACCAACAGAAAAAACCAAACCAGAGACACCCCACCTAAACAGAAACCCAAAAGAAAGACGCAGACCAGAAGAGAGAAAGGCCCACCCAAACACAGACTCCCCAAAAATACTCCAAGACCAGATGAGAAAGACACCAGACTCAACCAAATACAAAAGAAAAAACAGGATATGAAGACACAACACAGACACAGGGAAGCACGCCCACAAAACTGAAACATTGACAGATTACACAGCATCAATGATGCTTTTTAATCTGAAAATGAAATCATCCGTAACCATGGTAACCTCAAGAGCATTTCCCATCCTTGAAAGCATGGAACCGTTTAAGGCAAATATTAGTATCAACTTTCGACACCATAATTATTACCAACAATAACCCAGGAAAATGAACAGAACCTTTGTTGATCATTTTTCAAATTCTGAAATGGTATAGCCATGTAGGATCAAGTAATCCCTCTGATTTGATAATATGGATAACGACTCCCCTGTGCGATTGAAAATCAAGAATGCATCTAAACTGCTACATCTCATTCTCACACAAAAAAATTCAATGATGGCAAATTGTTCAGAGTAAATTTCTTCTGCAAAAACAACTTATATGTAATCTTCCGTAAGACTGTAGATGAACAGCACCGTTAACATTTCTTATGATACAGGTAAAGGCAAGAAAGAGTGAATGATAACTTTCATGATGAATCAGCCTACAATAGGAACTAAAAACGGGACTGAAAAGTAGCACATGATAAAATAATACCAAGTGATCATGATTTAATGGATAGTTCATTGAGCTTCAGACCGAAAACAAAGTACACTATACGCTGTCCTCAAGAAATTGTCATCTCCTACTACAAATAGAGTTTGGCAGTTGGCACTGGACAAACTAACCTGCAGATGAGAAGATAATATCACCAAAATTCCAGAACAACGGTAACCTCACCAGTAGTCTCCACAAGAGCATTTCCCATCCTTGAAATGATGGAACCGTTTGTTATCCCTGACAATCAACTCCCTCCCAACAATCCTGGACATGATCTTGATAGCATTGTGACAGTCACCGCACACACGGAGATTCTTGATTATCCTCAGAGGCGTCCTAGCCGGAGTACTAATCAAACCATAAGCAATCGCCAGACGCTCACTGTGATATTGCAATGCCTGCTCCTTTGCCTCCTGGTCAATATCATGAAGTACATATCTTGTATCAGGCACATACCCTTGTTCCTTCTTTGCTGCCAACAACTTCTCATCATCCCTATACAGAGTTGGGTTTCTAAACTCGCTTATCCTGTTTTTACCCTCAAGCATGTTGATCGCCAAGTGCTTTCTGGGAGGTGGTGTAGGGATCTTGTTAGGAATCGCCTTCGAAGTATCAAGAAGAACCATTAACTCCTCGGCATGGTCCTCAAGATCGATATCTCCATGAATACGAGCATAATTCCTTAAAGCCTCCCAAATTATAGCTGTGGGTTCAAATGGGAGATTTTCAATGAACTCAAAAGCCTCATGGACATGCCCAGGATGACCAAGAACATCGAGAAGCCCCAAATAATGCTCAATCCCAGCAGACATTCCGTATTCGGTTTTCATGGACTCAAAGTGCAGAAATCCTTCCTCCACAGCATCAGCACTAGCACAAGCTGATAATACACTAAGAAAAGTTTGCTCATTGGGTTGCAAACCCAACTCCCTCATCTGTTCAAACAATCCTAGCCCATCGTCACCCATGCCATTTCCTGCATACCCATTAATCATCAAATGCCAAGAATCCATGTTCCTCTCAGGCATGTGATCAAAGACCCTCCGTGCATCGGTCATACTTCCACATTTTGAGTACATTTCGATCACCTTATTATTCAATTGAAGATCGACCCTGAAAGTGGATCGGAGAAAGTAATCATGCACTTTCTTGGCATTGTCTAGTACCTTCGACTTTGCACATAAACCAAACAGGGCATCAAAACACTGAGCATTGGCAGATACCCCTTGTTCCATGAATTCAATAACTTCTTTCACCTTGCCCTCTTGGCACAAGCTCATCAAATCAACATTAGCGGGTGGGCCACTGGGGACTTGATTGTTCACAACCTGGCCTTGATTTTGGGCCTGATTGTCCGGCTGATTAGAGCTTCCGCGTTGTGGGTAAGCTTGATTCTGATTGTCAAACTGATCACGCTGCGGATAGTTCTGAGTTTGATTACGGTTATCGCGTTGTGGGTAAGCTTGATTCTGATTGTCAAACTGATTCACACCACGCTGCGGATAGTTCTGAGTTTGATTACGGTTCTCGCGTTGTGGGTAAGCTTGATTCTGATTGTCAAACTGATTCACACCACGCTGCGGATAGTTCCGAGTTTGACTAGGGTTCTCGTGTTGTGGGTAAGCTTGATTCTGACCATCCAACTGATTCACACCATGCTGAGGATAGTACCGAGTTTGACTAGGGTTCTCCCGTCGTGGGTAAGATTGATTTTGATTACCATTCACGCCACGTTGTGGATAGTCCCCAGTTCGGTTCGGCCCCTGATTTTGATAATTCCACTGTCTATCATTCCCAGGAGGCGGATAACTCGTATTACGACTCGGGTTTTCACCCTGAGTAAAGCTCTGATTAGGAAAATCGGGGCTTCCGCGCGGGGGAGACGAATATCCCTGACCCGGATTCGGGTTTCCTCGACCGGGATAGTTCTGATTCGGATTATTCATCTGATTAAACTGATTAGGGTTTCCATACTCATTATAGGTCTGATTTGGGCCGTTCCACTGATTAGGGCTACCATTTCCGTTCTGATAATAGTTATCAGACTGTGGTTGTGGTGGGCCCTGGAAATGGTTTGGGACGGCTGAGGTGGACAGAGACTTGAAAGAGAGGTTTAGAGAAACACAGGAAGAAGATAACGACATGGGTTTTTTTTTTAGGGTTAGGATTTGGTTGTTGCGGTGAGTGGAAGTGAAGCGAGAAGAGTGGAAAGAACGTACCTTGAATGAAGTTATGAAGATGGAAGTCGTTGGTGCTCGACAAATCGCCATTAGAGACGCCATTTCTCTCTGTGGGAGTAAGCAGGCAAAACCCTACAGAATTTGGAGTGATAAACCCTGATAAGGTGGAGGGAGACGGAACCAGAGGTTTCCTTTTTACTCTCTAGGTTTCTGCTAAAGAACTTCCGTGGTGGAATAACCAAAGTTAATAATCAAAATTGTCACATTATTTTTTTGTTATTGAGTTGTTAAGATTAATAACGTAGATATTCAAAATAGTATAATCAATATTGAATAACTAAAACTTGCCAAATCACATTTTTAACTTATAAAAATCTAAAAATTGTAACATAGAAAATAATTTTTTTAAGAATAAATTTCAAACTAATAAAACAGGTTATTAGAAAAAGAGAAAATAGTCTTTTTTGAAAACATTGATTTAAAAAAAAAACAAATTTTGGAAAAAAAATTTAAAAAGGACAATTTTTGGGAAAAAAGTTTTAATAAAAAAACTGTTCTGAAATGGGAAAAACAATTTTAATAAAAATAATAATTTTCATAAAAAAAATTATTTTTAAAAGTATTTTTCTTAGAAACATGTTGAAAATGAAAGAAATAAGATTTTTGTGTAACGATGGTGTACTTGATTGAGTAAATGTGAGACTTCTACGTTCTTTCTTTTCTGAGTTCTCCCCCTCCCTACTAACATCAAAGATTAGGGTTCTTGTTGATTGTTCAGAGCTAAAAGCTCAATTAAATCAACTCAAATAATTTCATGAAACCTTAAGTGCTCTATCTTCTTATTCGAATGTCACAGGAAAAGCCCTAAGAATTAACCTCAAGCTCCTTGTTGGTCAAGATGTTGATGAAGAAGCGGAATCCTAAATGCATTTATCTTAGCCGTTTGATTATCTTTCAAACCATATAATAGAAATTCAACCTCAATGTAGGGCTTGTATAGAAGAAAGAACCATATCGATTGTGTTTTGCCTGACTTTTCTTTCCCTAACAAAGGAAACAAAAAGAATTGTGTTTTGCCTAACTTTTCCTAACAAAGGGAACATAAAGCCTTAATATAATAGGCCCCGGTTGAGAGACTTAAAATTTTTATCAAGTGTATCTACTTTTTAATATTGTATATTAATTATGATTAACATTGTTGAAACATAAAATAAATTTAGTATTTTGGCACAAGAAAATTAAGTCCAATTGACAAAGCTTCAGTTAACAAAACCCAAAAATAAAAGATACAGAGTATTATAGAAGAAATATAAATATTTAATTTTTAGAAACTCTAAAATATCTAGCTCTGGAAGATTTAGAATATCATTGTGAAATATCTAAAAATTTTTGTGAGAATTAATCACATGTGTAATTCTAGATTACCTCAAAATTTATCTTGTATGAAAATATCTTTATACTAGAGCCTTCCATGGAGTAGTATAAATAGGGATATGTATTGAGTTCAAATGTAATACAAATACTCTCCTTCCCCACTCTTGTCTTTAGTATTTTCCCTCTTTTAACATTCTTCTCCAACTAAAACAATAGAAACTCCTACTCTTCCAACAAAATAACTTTAGGATATGCACGATACATATCCTGATACAATCTATACAATTGAAAAAAAAAATGCCCACTGAAATTTTTCTTAGGTTAGCCTAGGGCAATTTCTGGTTAACGCAATCAATTTTTGGTTAACGCCCTTGCCCCAAGGTCAAGGATTTGCTCACATAGGCATAGTTGACATCAAAAGAGAGGTTTTAGCTTCGGTAGTCTCCCACTTCAGAGACAAGTTTGCCCATGCCCATGCCTCGACATCAAACAAAGGCGAGTTTGCATAGTCCAAGAGCGGATTGTTGTAGGTGTACAAACTATCGTGTGAGTAGGCAGTCGAGCCAACGTTAGGCTACGACATGCCCCAACCCAAGGGTGAGCCTGCACTGTGTCCAAGGGCTGACTGCTATAAGTGTTGTATGTGTAGGCAGTCGACAAAGGCGGCTGAGAGGAGCCAACGTCAGGCTGCAGCATGCCCTAACCCCAAGGGTAGACGGTGGATTGAGTAGTCATCGACATTGTCGGCAGATGGAGAGAGAAAACAAGGAATCTCCAGTGCTACATGCCCTAAGAATAGGAAGTACCCCAAGAGTAGGCAGTAGCAATAGGGTCGTTGCCGCTGGAAGAAATGGCGAATAGAAGGGCCTGGTGTTCATGATCGTCAAGTAGAAGTGAGGCATGGTGGTCGGAAAAATAGCAATAGGCGTAGTCGTCGGAACAACCATAGAGGGAGGCGTAGTGGATGATGGCATGGTTGGCTTATGATAAATCCTTGCAACTATCCAACTGGCATCTTGCAAAATTAAAAGAGACAAAATTGAGCAATTTTGCATAACATGGATGGAACAATTTTGAATTTGATTGGAAATGAACAATTTGGCAGTTCATGGACTGATCGATTTATCGATGGTGCATGTTACCGAATTCCATTTATCGATGGTGCATGTTACTGAATTTCAGCAATTGTCCCTCTTTGCAATCATTAAGAGGAAAGAATGCGATTTCTCTATTTCTCTTACAAAATACATTGTCTTACCCCCTCCATCACAATCCCTCCCAATTTATTTGTCTAATTTCAACATCCATGCACCTCAAAAAATTGTCTACATTTTACAATCTACATTGTTTCACATAATTTTGAAAACCTTTGTCTAATAAAAGTAATTAAGATTTATCAAGATTCAAAAACAAGATGTATTGCATGTAAAAGACATTATAAATTGAAACTCCCAAATAGTGAAAGTGGACAACCGGAGGGATACTAATTTGGTTCCCTAGTTTTGTGGTTGAGCAAGAATGTGCTCATACCATTTCTTTGCCCTCCATAATGTACCTTTATCGAGCTTTATAAAATCTCTGTACGTTTGCCGAGAAAAAAAAAAAACTTAGTTACTCCAAATTATCAATAATTATACCCATGATTAACACTAACAATATTATTAGAGACCTAGCCTAATTCCAATACTCAAAAAGTATATCACAATTAGTTGGAGAAAAAACTCCCACTAACACTACCAGGAACTCTCATAAACATGAAAACATTTTTTTGAACAATTAAAAAGATTTTATTAATCAAGTATAAGAATACAAAAATTAAACGGGATAAGAGGAAAACATCACGTCAAGAGAAAGACATTCCAACTATGTTAGCACCCCATACCAAGACGGTCACTTGCTGCTTGAGACCCAAGAGCAATTACAAGTTGGTAAGATACCAACCGAAATCAAAACAGAAGCAACCTCATCAGGTCTTACAAAGTTTGAAACCAAAAAAGGCAACCCCAAATCATTAACAGGAAAACATAACTCCCATTTTCAACAAAAATAATGTAATATAATTAAACCTTTAGTTCGATTTAGGTACTCCAAATGGGTTTATGCAGGCGTATTTGTATTCCACGCGTTTCAAGGACAACTGAGAAAACATATAACACTGTGGGCAGAGTTCCAATAATAAGCGTGTTTTTGTTTCACGCTTTCCAAAAAAAGCTTCCATAAAGCAAAAGTTCGCGACCATACAGAAAAAGTTTGTGTCATGCCAATGTTCTAAAAAGAAGCGTGTTTGTTTTTCACGCTTTCATATCAATACGGCCACGAGTTAAAAAGGATTGCCGCCACGCTATAAAATCAAAGTGATTGCAATTCACGCATCTTCTTACTCGATTCTCGATCACCTGATAAGGCAGCAGAACACCATAGTTCCTCACTCGAGGTATTTCCCTCATTTCAAGTTTTTTTTTTTTGGGGTAATTTAAGATTATAGTATTCAAGTCCTTCAAACTGTTTCATTCAATTGTATATACCTTTTGTAGCATAGTTCCTTCTCTCGCCCCTTCTCCATTTACTCATTGGATGAAGATGATTTGGCATTTTATCTAAGAACTTGTTGCACCACTTCCACAAATTTCAAGGAGATGAGAATTATATGGCAGTCTCAATTTCATTCTCCACGAGCTAGACCAAGACCCATTCATGACCACAAAATCAGCCCACGTCCTGCTTGACAAAATGCCGCAACCAAATGTGTTTGCTTGGACTGCAATCCTTTTGATTTATTCGCAGCGTGGAATGTCGGATAAGTGAATTGGGTTTTATTGTGAGATGAAATTGAAGGGTGTAATTCTTGACAAGTATGTGTTTCCTAAGGTCTTGTGGGCATGTGCTCAGTATCGGAATTTCAAAGTGGGGATTCAAGTCCACAAAGATGTGATCACTTATGGAGCTGAATTAAATTTACAAGTTCGTAATTCTTTTGTTGATGTGTATTCGAAATGCGAGGACATTGAGGGTGCTAAACGGGTTTTTAGCCAAATGGCGGAAATAGATTTCTTGTCGTGGAATTCAATGATTTCATAGTATGATTGTAATGGGTTCCTTGGATAAGCTTTGGATTTGTTGGGTACTATGAGGTTGGAAGGTTTTGAGCATGATCTAGTCACTTGGAACATGGCAATGGACGTTTATTGCTGAATGGGGTAGTGTGATGAGGCTTGGAAGATTTTTGAACAGATTGAAGAGCCTAATATCATTTCTTGGACCACATTGATATCCGGTTATTCAAGGATCTAGAAGCATGAAGTAACATTAGCGATCTTTAGGGATATGGTTACGAAGGGTTATGGTTTCCCTGATTTGGATTGTATTTTCCAATATCATTGATTCTTGCTGACATCTAGGTGCTTTAATATATAGGCGAGCAAGAAATTCATTGTTATGGGATAAAAAAGGCAACAGAGTTTGCATTTTACAATTCAGCTGGGCCTGCATTGTTGACTATGTATGCTAGACGTAGGGAAGTATGCAATGCAGCAAACATATTCACATTAATGGACAAATCTGATGTTGTCACTTGGAAGTTGGAACGCCATGATTTTTGGTTTTGCTAATCTTGGAATGAACAAATTGGCACTTGAGTGTTGCAGAAAAATGCAAAGCATGGGCTACAAAATGACCAGACCATAATTTCCATCGTTTTGCCAGTATGTGATCCTGAATCTAGGAAACAAGTACATGCCTACATTAGTAAAAACGGTTTCAATAACTTCATTCCTGTTTGCAACGTGTTGATCCATACACACCTTTAATGCGGATGCATCAAAATTGCATTTTCTGTGTTTACTGAAATGGTGAGTCGGGATTTAGTATCATGGAACACAATGATAGAAGGGTACAGATTCCATGGGTTTGGTTAACTTCTAGTAGAGATGAATAAATCTGGCATTTACCCAAACTCTGTTACTTTTACTTAGTGCTATCGGCTTGTAGTCCTTTGTGTCTTGTGGATAAGGGGCTTGAAGTCTTCCACAGAATGAAGACCGACTTTGGCTTTAACCCTGAAATGTAACTTTTCCTTATGTTGTTGATTTACAAGCACGTGCCAGTCGACTTGAGGATGCTGTTGGTTTTGTAAGGAAAATGCCCCTGGAGCCTGATAAGTCTATTTTGGGTGCTGTTCTTTCTGCTTCTTAAGCTCAACAAGATATAAATGTTGCTTTGCTAGCTTCAGAACATTTCATCCATCTTGAACCTGAATATGTTGGACATTATGTGACTTTGGCCAATATATACGCTATGCCAGGATGATGGGATGATGCTATACGAGTGAGAAAGCTAATGGAGGGTAGAGGATTGGTCAAAACTAGAGGGAACAGTTGAATTGTTGGTGGAAACTGAAAAATTGAAGATCAAATGAGCTTCCAAAGCTAATGAGGTGATGATGTCAACATTTATTTTATTTTATTGATAAGTGCAAGGTGTTATTAAGCTCAACCAAACAAACAAAGTCTAGGGATAAAACCCCATACAACAAATCAACAGAAAAAGCAGCAATTAGTCTGCCAAAACAAACTGTCAAACACCCTAACTATACATGTTTTAGAATCCTTTCAGCCAAGCCCCAACTATCACAGAGGGCCTTATTCTTCAGGGAGTGATTCAAATTTCTCCCAGCTAAGAAATTCCCTGATTTCAGTGGCAATTCTGATGAACTCCTGATCATGCTCAGCAGCTTTCCCTTGGAAAATTTAACCATTCTTCTCATTTCACAAACCATACACTGCAGTTGCCAAGGTACACTTGAGACTAATTCTCCCAAGGCTTTACCTTTCTCATGAATACTAAACCACTCTAGAGCATCCCCCATCGTACTAGGCATTCCCCACACATATTCCTGACCATCAAGTTCTGCCACACAGCTAATGAGAAGCGACATTAAAAAAAAGATGTTGCTATGACTCTTCACCAATTCTGCTGGAACAACAATTACCATCTAACTCTATACCGCAACTTCTCAACCTAACTTTGGTATATAATCTGTGACGAACAGCGAACTAGTGGACAAAAAACCATCTAGGCACATTATTTCCTCCCCAAATTACCTTGTGTCAGGTCTGAATGGGATACCTTTTCCTGATGGCATTCCAAGCAGATTGGGCAGTTCCTCTGGGATGAGGTTGAGGCAACCAAATTACAGAATCATCCCTTTTCAGGCATAGGCATCATGCTTGGCGGAGTTTGAGCAATTATAGCTTGGATGGCCTGGTTTCTCAATCTCGGTCAACACCAAATCCCATGGTCAATAATTGATACAACTTTGGCCATTAGAGGCCTGCCCAAATTAGTCACTTCCCTTTCCCCAAAAGGTACTCTTCCTGTTCCCAACTTGTTTTTCTTGCGATGATTTATTGTGATGATGTCAATTTGTCTTTCTTGTGAAATATAGCAAGTGAAACATCAATTTTTGGAACGAGCAAGGTGGAGAAGATGAAATTTTCCAGAAGGCCTTTCAATATAGCTTCAAATAAAATTGTCTAACCAGCTTTAGCTCCTGCCAGGCAAATTATGGGATCCCGATATCCCCTGCCAGGCATCCACCCGTCGATGGGCTCCGAGTGTTCGCGCGTCGTTCATATGCTCATGTGTATCGTTCGTATTTCGACATGTAATAACTTACGTTTCACATTTCTTAACTCAACGAGTTCATTCAAGTCCATCGGATACCACTCTAAGTGTGAAACAAGTAATGCTCTCCAAAACACTTGAAAGAATGCATAAACAAACCCATTAGAGTCGATGAGAAGCTCCAAAAAGTGATTTGAAAGACGTAGGAAAAGTAGCTCCTAGACATTGTGCCTACCGGTAGGTGAATGAGTCCTACCGATAGAAGAGAAGAATTCTGCACTTGACCTATCGGTAGGTGAAAGTTTCTACCGGTAGGAAATGGAAACAGAAGGGCCAATATTTTGCAGGAAACGATTTTGCACTTGGCCTACCAGTAGAAGAAAAGTACCTACCAGTAGGTGAATGAGTATTTTGAGCTGGTTATGAAATTTCTCACTTGTCCTACCGGTAGGTGAAAAGTTCCTACTGGTAGGAAGAGTATCTTTCAAACGATTTTGACAGAAATTTCAGATTTTGATTCAATCTCAATAACGACCAATACAAGCTCAAATAAGACACAAGAACACTCAAATAACATATAAAGAGAGGTAGAATTCCCTACCTCAAGTTGGAAGGCGAAACCTAAGCGTTTTGAACGAGCCCTAGCTTTCGGAATCCAAACCAAGCGAAAATACACCAAACCGAGTTCTATCCAACGCGATAAAAGCCTCAATACGCAAGTAGAAGATGGAGTTGAGGTTGATTGTTGTGAGTTTTGAGTTTGGAGATGAGTTTTTGGGTGAGGAAGTGAGAGAGATAGAGAGAGGCGGGAAAAAGGAGAGAACTGAGAGAAATGGAGAGGGAAAAATAAATTCCCTGCCACACACCACACACATATATACACCATATTACACTAACACCCATATTTTTTCAACCTTTGCACATTTAACCTCCACAACCATAATTTCCACATTAATCCTTTTATAAAACATTAAAATTATAAAAGAAATTTACGGGTCTCTACACCATCGAACACTAACTCATTCCATACACTTCTCTCTCTGCAAAATCATTAGGAGTGCTGATGGAGATACACAATTCAGGGTTTTAATCGAGTCCTTTGGCACTCTAATCGACAGACCCAGGTGTGAATCCTTTCAAAAGCCTTCGAAAATAGCAGCATCTGGTTCGAATCTCACTGAATCTGGTCTCAATCGAGTGGGACATGTGCGATAAGGGTTTGCGAAAGGCTGAATCGAAGGTTACACGGACGAATAGGATTTGAAGGATTCTGGAATAGCTTGATTAGGGTGTCCCAGTGTTTGTTGGTCTTGATATAGGGATTACGAGATCTGATTAGTGCTTGTACAGGTTCGAATCAAGTCAAACACCCTTCGAAATGGCTCAAATTAGGGTTTGAAATTCAATTTGAGATTATTTTGGTGTTTTTGAGTTCAATCTGTGGGTTTTTGGTTGATTTTGAGTTTGATAGGTACTATTTTTTGTTCGAAAGTAGCTGGTCCAGTCGATGGTGGTGGTTGCCGGTGTGGGTGGTGGTCTCCGGCGTCGATGGTGGTTGCCGGCGTCCATGGTGGTCGGTGGTGGTGATTGTGGTGGCTGCTAGTGATGGTGATTTCGAGTTCAATCTGTTTTCGAGTTCAATCTATGGATTTTTGGTTGATTTTAAGTTTGATAGGTACTGTTTTTTGTTTGAAAGTAGCTGGTCCAGTCGATGGTGGTTGCCGGCATGGGTGGTGGTCTCTAGCGTTGATTGTGGTTGCCAGCGTCCATGGTGGTTGGTGGTGGTTACAGTTTGGTGGTGGTGATTGTGGTGGCTGGTGATTTCGAGGGGGAGAGAGAGAGATAGGGGCAATTTTGGAATATTTTATAACTTTTAACAAAATTTAAGTCAAAATTTTAATTTTTAACAGTTTTAGATGGAACCTTGATGGAAGGCGTCTGCGGGAGAAAAAAATTTAATGAAGGGTCTCTCCACAGGCGAAATTCTAAGAGGGGGTGAGCAAGACAAAGAGGTAAACTTTGAGGGGTGTCTAGGAACCCCAGATTTTATTGTGACTGACTTGCATTTTACTTGTTTAAGGTGGCTATATGTTCTGCTGCGTTTTGATGACTTCCGACAGAAATAGGACTTGGTCTTGTCCTCAGTGTAGGGATGGCCATCTCGGCCGATCCGTCCGAATCCGATCCGTTATCCGTCCCGAACGGATTGGATTTTTCGGAGATTTTTTGGATATTGGGGCGGATTCGGATTTATTTTTCAAAAAAAATTCGGAGATCGGATCGGATTTGGAGGTAAGTCTGCCTCCGATCCGATCCGCCTCCGAATATTCGACTATATAAATACTCCAGCTTATCTGTTTCTGTTTGGTGTGCGTTCACACTTTCTTTCCATCTCTCACGCATTCCGTCGAACAGTTCACAGCCGAAGACTTTCTCCAATCCCTCTATCTATCTTGTTGTTTATATATATGAGACTCCCGTCTGTTCCAGAAGAATCTGATTGCTCATATATTTACGATTTGCTCCCCCAAACGCTGGGCCAGATGAACAGGACAAGGAGGAGGAGGGGAAAACGAGAAGACCCAAGGGTTTGAAAGAGATTATAACCTCGCTGATGCTGTTCGACGAGCAAGAGAAGCGCAAATCGGAGGAGTGGTCGAGGATCGACAGTGAAGAGAAGGACTCGCTCGACGCCAACCCCAGGAAAAAGACTGTGGCCATGTTCCAATCTTTTTTTTTTTTCTTTCCAAATTCGAATTTGGATATCCGATCGGATCTCCGTTCCCCGTTCAGAGCAGGGATGGAGGTCAAAAATATATATCCGTTCGGAGTTCGGGGCGGATTCGGAGGCGAGTGGAGGGTTCGGATTCGGATATTGCAATATCCGCCTCCGATCCGCCCCGTTGCCATCCCTACCTCAGTGGTAAGGGATCGTGCACAACTACTGGTGGATTTTTCAATTAATTTGTCGTGATATTGATATTAACTGTCATGACATGCGAATTAACAGGTCTATGGCGCTTACGTTCCTGTTGTGATTGAAAACTTTGCATTTAACTTACAAACTTGAGCTAGTTAGAGATACCTATATTTTGTGGTATCGGTACCAGTGCTCAGAAAACTGTTTTGAAAATGTTGAATCCCCTTCGATTGTATTGACTCCCAATCACTTCTAACACACTCTAAACATTGTTAAACCATCCCTAAACTTGATTACTCGGGTCCCAATGATTCATTAATCGTCCCAATCCCTTCGATACTTATTAAATGTAATCTTAGTACCGTTGTAAATGGAAAATGTACCATAAGATTGTTTAGATATACCGTAGGTTATATGAGGTGTTGTGGTGAGTGTGATGGGTAGTCGTGAGTTTGGCTAGTGATCCGAAAGGTAACATAGTAACTCATATCCTTGTGATTCATCTCGTTGATCACCCTAAACTCCTTGAGCTCTCGTTTCATGAGCTTCTAGTATAGAGGCTATTGGTTAGTGTGTCGTAAAGTTACTTATGAGTTCAGTACGCTGTGTAGGATGTGATGATATACTTCAGGAAAATGTGTGTGCTTATCTATTTGATGGTGTATGTGATGGTTGATTGTTTGTAGCATAATGGGATATGATTGATTGTTGAGATTGTAGACACAACGTGAATTTGACACAATGGGTATCACCATTTGGGTAAGTACTGATATGGTGAGAGAACTAGAATGGACACAACGGGTATCGCCATGGACATTCGGCGAATTGATAAGATCTACAGATAATATGAATGGGTATCACCATGGACATTCGGTGAGATGACCGGATCACACAAATGAATGGGTATCACCAATTGGTGAGATGACCGAAATACGAGCGATACATGCGAAAACCTTGTTTGTCATAATATGAGATTATCGAAAAAGGGAAGAAAGATTGGTTTTTACCAAATTGACTTGTTTTAAAGGGAAAAGGATTTTTATTAAAAAAATCCTCTGGCTATTCTTGAGTGAATCAACGGTTTCCGGTATTCGTGCATAGAATCAACGGACTCTAGCTATTCAAGCTCGAATCAACGAAGCTTGACCATTAAAGGTCATGTATTTCTCTACATTACACCTATTTGAAAACAAAAGAGAACGATTTATGGGAAAAAGGATTTTGATGACTGATGATAAGAAAAGGAGAATGATTGTGAAATGAGAGAGATTGTGATATCATATGTGAAGTGATGAAACAGTTGAGAAACCAAATATTGATTATTTGTGATTGATGTGGGAATGTTAGTGGCACTGGTATGGCGTGTGAGATTATTGGTATTGCATATAGGATTGTCTAGAATCCTTTGGCCATAATGAGTTGCTTGTTGATAGTCATATAAATCTTGGGCATATCTGTTTCTACTCATTCACTCTAGAGGAATAACTCATTATATTTTTTTATAACTTGTGCATAGATTTCTTTACTGGGTGCGTGTTTGCTCAACCCAATCATTTTTCAGGTACAACACAGGTCACTGTCATGGAGTGTTTGGAGTGCATGCTGATGTATGGTTTTAAAGCTATTTTTTTTGGAGAGTACTTTATTATCCTTGTAAAATAAACCGCATTGTTATGGATTTTCTATTTTGGATCGTTGTATTTGTGGACAAGTTTATGGAATTGGGTACCGTATTGTATTTTGGGATATTGTATGTACTATTACGAGGATTTTGTATTTTCAATGGTATTGTTATTCATGTTGAAAATCGAGGGCATGACACTCATTATCGAGCTTTGGAATTATTTCCAAGAATTCTTTAAATTTTTTTTTTCTCTCAGCCTTGAAATAGAATTTTCAAATCGTAAAGTCTTGAAATCGAATTTTCTAGTCTCGCTACAAGCCTTGAAACCGGATTTTCAAAATGCTTATCTCCAGTATTACCGAATTCTTGAGGATTTTCTAGTGTCATTCAAATTGTGAAATCGAATTTTCAAAACTTCAATCATCATTATCGAGCTTTGGAACATATGTACTACTAGAGGTGTGCAAAAAACACGCGTGCCCGGCCCGACCCGAAGAGTCGTGGGCGGGGTCGAACACGTGGTTCGGACAAGTGCGGGTTTACTTTTTGTTAAAAATCAATTTTCGGTTCGGGGTTTGGGTTGGTGGGTTCCTTACCCATGGGGTCCGACCCGACGTAAAGAATCAGGCTCGCGAACGGTTCTTACCCCTGTTCGGTTCGATTTGCGGGCCTAAAATATCATTACCCGACATGGTCGGGTCGGGTTCGGGGTCAAAACGGACCCGCCCGACCCATGCACACACCTATGTACTACTACTCCATTATTTTTACCACTGTAATAATGTAGTTTCCCCTAGAGTGAAAAGCTCCATTGCCAAAAATAATCAGAGGTGAGTCCAGTCCATATCTGGAATATGGTATCCCAGCATCCAAACACGCCCTCTCTATATAAGTGTTTACCGCCAAATAATGTTTGATTTTAAAATAGAACCACCAAATTAGGTCTGATTTCGTACTCGCTAGTGAACGGCGCCTGAACGAAGCAGGCGTTCAAAATGAAAGAAGAGGACGAAGACGACGACGAAGAAGTCCTTTCCCCGTCCGACGCCAGCGATTCGACCGAAGAATTCGATTGCAACGGCGACGAATCGGATTCTGAATCTTGTGGCAATGATAAAGGAAACGGAGGCGGAGATGACGACGGACCATCCACCGTCCTTCGGCTTCCGTTAAAGGACGACAGGAAGTCTGCGTTAAATGACGACAGGAAGTCTCAAAATGTCGCGGCTCTTGTGACGTAGGTTCCGATTTCAGTTCATTTGGTTTTTTAATTTTGTTAGCTCGTTTCGTACTGTGGAAGGTTTTTGCTTCAATCTAGGGTTTCACATTACTCCAATTTTTTTCTATAATTCAGGTGTCCAAGCTAGCTTTTGCGCACCTCGACTAATCCTAAGGACTAATCCCACCGCCCACTTGTGGGGGTCCCTATTAAATTCAAAGCAAAGCTCTGCATGGACCGGCTCCAAAGAGGTTACTTACTAGCACTAAGAGGTTTCGAACCTGAGACGGAGAGAGCAAACCCCCTAAGTCCAAGCCTTGACCACTAGGCCAACCACTTGGGGTTATCTAGGGTTTTACATTACTTCAATTTTGTAAGGCGCTGATGGTAGTTTAGGGTTTTGATCGTTAGTTCACTAGACGCCCTAATGCAAGTGCAAATTGGATTATTTAAACGAGGAAAAGTGAAAACTCGTCGATTGAAATTAATTTGGATTCTGGAAGGAAATCTGAGATGTGAAAGTAAAAAAAGGGGAGGAAAGAAAATTAGGGTTACAGTTCCCCCCTCCCCCCTCTCTTCTTGGCAGTTTCTTCGGTAGTTAAAGGGGTAGTTTAGGAATTTAGAAGTGCCAGCCGATTTCATAACCACCGTTCACACCAAGAAGTGTGTTCCCTTTATAAAAGTAAAAGTAAAAGACATACTAGGTAAATTACATATATTTGTTTGCCATAATTCCTCGCAGCCATCTCTGGGGTGGTAATTCTATAGGATTTGGTGGTTGAAAGCAGTTGGGTTTGGGTGGTTTTAATGAAAATATCATAGTTACCCCTTGCAGCTATCAGATGCTAGAAGTGAATACTGCGGGTAATGTTCGAAATTGAATATGTGAGCCACCTTCATAACTGCTGTTCACACCATAATGGGGCGTTCCCCTCATAATAGTAATAGGGGTGTGTGTGTGTGTGTGAACAATAACACACAAAGCCCCACACTTGTATTTATATACCTTCAGCTAAGGTGTAAGTTGTAACTACCTCGTTTTGCACTGTGGAAGCTTCCTCTTTTGATCTAGGGTTACACTTCACTGCAATTTGGTAGCTCACCTATAAGAGTTTTTGGTTTTGACGTGTGTAGTTACGTGGATGGAATTATATTCATTATTCAATGTATTTTATCACCTAATGTATGTACTAGCAGACGCACATATTCTGTGGAGAAGTATCTGTATGTGTGTGAACAAGAACATACAAATCCCCACCCTTGTTGAATGGAATTTGTCTGGCTTGGGCTGAAATTTCCCATTTTAATCTTATTGTTGATGCTATCTGGATGAAAATTGGGGCTAATTTAGCCTTGTGTTTTATACCAGAGGCCACCTTCTAGTGAAAAGACAATCGCTGCTTCCAAGGGTACTTTCAGTGACAGACGGAGCAGCTGTTGTTAGAAAACCCTTCAAGCCTCCCTGTCCTAATGGATACAATAATCAGAACGAACAGCTCAGTCGTCGTCTTTGGGCTCGTAAACGGTTTGTACCCTGGGGCTCTACGAGACCTGTGTTGGTTGCAATTACCAACAGGTTGGACATTCCTTCTATTGCTGAGGAACCAGTGTCGGAGGAGATTGTAAGTCTTCCACCAGGGATTGAACCATTGGTCCTGTGGCAACCAGAAGAATATGATGAAGGAGCTGGTAATGTGGAGCCAATATCAGTGGATCCTGTGCTTGTCCGTTTCCTTCGGCCTCATCAAAGGTATTTTCCAGAAATGATGTCTGTGGTTCAAATTTACTGCATGAGGAAAAGCATGTACATTTGCCACTGTCACTAACTAGATATTTTTTTGTTTCAAGGAACATATACCTTTTCTCACCTTTCAGACTGACAACTAGGTCTAGTCTATACTAAACCACACGAACAAGTATTTTTCTTTATTAAGAGCAAACTGGTTAGTCTCAAGAAGGAACCAACCAATTGGCATATCCTTTTACGTCAGAACTTCGCTCCAAAATCTTCTTTTACTCGTTATGCAGTCACAAACCAATGCACGGGCCTGTTCACTATCCCTCGCTAATGGAAAACTAGTAGAGACATTTTTTTCATGGTTATAACAAATCATCACTTCTCTGGAGTCTGGAATTGTTTGTATGTGTATATGTATGCAGTTGTAAATTATACGCTCTACATATTAGATTCATCACTTCAAGTATGGTCGACTGCAACTATTCTATGCAGCAATTGTTTTGGAATTTTACATTTTTTTTTCTTGTCTTATATTTGCATATGCTTGTGGTTTGTTTTGATTACTGAAAGGCCATTTTTCTAATTCTTCATGCAGAGAGGGGGTTCAGTTCATGTTTGAATGTGTTTCAGGGTTATGTAGTGCTGCCAACATAAATGGATGCATTCTGGCTGATGATATGGGGTAAGTACAACCCCTACTGGCTATTTCTCTGGACAGTGTATATTGTGCTCTACTTGGCCATGTGTGAAGGTTATTATTGTTTTTGGGTTCGTTTTTGCAGTTTGGGAAAGACTTTGCAGTCAATCACCTTACTATATACTCTTCTTCGTCAGGGGTTTGATGGAAAACCAATGGTTAAAAAGGCTATAATTGTAACTCCTACCAGCCTTGTAAGTAATTGGGAGGCTGAAATTAGTAAGTGGGTTGGAGAAAGAGTTCAACTTATTGCATTGTGTGAAAGCACTCGGGATGATGTTATCTCTGGAATTGACAGTTTCATAAGTCCTCACAGCCGTTTACAGGTAAATCTACATAGCCATTAGTTGTCTCTTTGGAGTCACAAAGTGATTTATTTGATACTCTCCCAGGTATTGATTGTTTCTTACGAAACATTTCGGATGCATTCGTTAAAATTCAGCCATGATGGATCCTGTGATCTTCTCATATGTGATGAAGCACACAGACTGAAAAATGATCAGACCTTGACAAATAAAGTAAGATGCACAAAAATGGTCTCATTCTAAGTTTGTTCATTTTTACGCATCTTGTTCTGTGGCACACTGATATGGTTGTTGGAGTGTTTGCCTCAGGCTTTAGCTGCTCTTTCATGCAAGCGTCGCATCTTATTGTCTGGAACTCCAATGCAGGTTAGAGAAACTCACTTTTCATTTGAGATCTCTGTTTCTTGGTATCAATATCTTATTCACATTTTGTAATACCGTGCCTCTTCCTATTATTATCATAACCTCCAGAATGACCTAGAAGAATTCTATGCAATGGTTAACTTCACAAATCCAGGAATATTAGGCAATGCTCCTTATTTTCGAAGATACTATGAGGTGAGTTAACTGCTTACAATTTTGAACTACAAGAATATTGACTTTATATTAGCATTTGATTTGCAAATTGTATAATACGATTGCAATGTTCCAGAAATATCAGCTACTAATCTGCCAATTAGAAATGGGACTATTTTCTACCAACATTAGTATAATTGTGCGGTAAACAATCAATTGACTGAAAGCATTGATTTGCCTGGCTGGAAATTATTTTTTGATTTTATGGGTCTTTCAGAAATTGCAATGTTTATATATCTACCAATACATGAGAAGTTTTCTTCATTCTCTTTCCATTTGTTGACACTCATTTTTTGTTGTTTTTAATTTCAACACCTGGTTAATGAAGACGCCAATCATTTGTGGAAGAGAGCCAACTGCCAGTGAAGAAGAAAAAAAGCTAGGTGTTGAGCGCTCAGCAGAACTAAGTGCAAAAGTAAATCAGGTGATATTTTGGTGATATTTTCCTCTAGAAATTGGTAGAAACTGCAACCTGGCTTCTACCACTTCGTGCTTCAGTGAAGAGATATCTGTCTTTTATGACTGCTCGAGCATAGGCTATGATGTTCAAGAATTGGGTGTGGGTTTTTTGTGTAGGCATTAGATCTCCCTAAACCCCGAAGCTTAGGATATGGGGAGATGTATCCGAAAATCTGAGACCGGTAATTTGATAATGATACGTCATGGATCTTAAAATATGATAAACGTTGTAGAACTTTGCGGAGGATATTGTCAAGGAATGCACTGCAAATCAAATGGGTTTAGGGGAAAAGGAGGTTATTTTTCCGTAAATGTGAGCTTCTTCCTTTTTTTCCTCAACTGGTTTTCTGAGGAAGGTATATGCGCTGCTTCTTCTTTATCATCAAACATTGGTAAAGATCCTAGATCCAAGGTTTCCAACTTGGGTACAAGTGTTGGGCCCATGTCCTATGGTAGAAACAAGTAATTGGGGGGATTGAAGGGTGCGGGCTGTTCCTTAGGGACAGCATGCGTGTTGGGCCAATCTGGGCCGTCCATGCTCGGCAATGGACGGCTCAGATTGCATCTCAACGGAACAGCAATGGCCAGCCAAGATTTGTTCGGCCGAGATGCAAACCGTCCATTGCCGAGCATGGACGGCCCGGATTGGCCCAACGCGCATGCTGTCCCTAAGGCCCCCAAATTCGTCCATCTAAGATTTATATTCTGAAAAGATGGGATTGTTTTGAATTGATGTGTGCCTTAGGTATATGTGCAAGTGCAATAAGCATTAATTGACTTCAATTTCAAATAATTAATTCATGCGCTTGTTTACAGTTTATACTGAGGAGGACCAATGCGTTGTTATCAAATCACTTACCACCGAAGGTATTTATTTAAAACCTCAATCAATATGTTTGTTGAAGCTTGCATAATGTCCTCCAACATATGTATAAGGTCAATTGTTAAGCTTTATGGATTTTCTGTTTGTCTATAATATGATAAAGTACAGCCCACTTTATGCATGATATTTGATGAATTGGCATATTTACATAACAGAATTCAACCTCGTCCTAATTTCTAACTGTGCTTGCAGATAGTTGAAGTTGTTTGTTGCAAATTGACTCCTCTCCAATCAGAATTGTACAACCATTTCGTACATTCAAAAAATGTAATTTCTCATCTTTATCTAATAACTTTTGGAGACGTGCACAAAAGTATGACAATAGGAACTTAATGGTAGTTACTTCTTGTTTTGCTTACCCTAAAATACAGGTTAAGCGAGCAATTACAGAAGAAGTGAAGCAATCAAAGATCTTGGCTTATATTACAGCTCTTAAGAAGCTTTGCAATCATCCCAAGGTATAATCATCTGGAAGGATAATATCTGTTAAGTTTTTGTTTTGTTTTTCGAGGACTTTATCCTCTGTATAAGAAACGAATGTAAGAAAGTTAGTGCAATATGAACGAGTAAATGGACCCCTAGTTGCAAAAGTACAAATAAGTAAGATTTTCTATCTGCTCTCACAAGTCACAAGTATTCTATCTTGGGGTGGGAAAGGAAATGCACTATAGGGATGTTGAAATCTTTTTGGATCCCTACAGTACATCGTACAAATTTCTTCTTAAGCATTCTCAGGAACTTGAATGTTGAAATATTTGAGGGACGATTTTTTTTTTCCTATCATAAAAAACATCTGTTTTTGTATCTTTAGTTTCTAAGTGTTGGAAATCATGGGTAGAAGTAAATGTCGGCCAAGGTCACCAAATGCATTTCTGCAAAGCTGTCATACAGGTATTCTCTCTCAAAGTTTGAACAAAGGTCAACAGGTTTAGAAGGAGAGCAAGTGAAGAAACTCAACTTTGGAGCATTCCTTGTGTTGTATTTTGAGTTCTTATTTAACAAATCATGCTGGACAGTTATGATGTCCAGATGCCCTTTAGTTGCCAACACCTATGCCATTTGTAGTCTCATTCTCAAGAATCTAGGATGACCCTTTTGTGAAGTCAGTGATGATTATTTTGATCTTTTACGTATAAGGATTTATTATATGTTTTTGGCAAATTTTTCTGCTAGTATATAACCTTATCCTTGGACTTCCCGGTGTCACCCGAGGTAGAGTTCTGATCCTTAACGTAGTCATGGCATTGGTTTCTTTGAAAAGTCTAATGTCAATTAAAAATAATTTCTGATATTTAATTGATTGATTTGAGAATGCTGGTGTTGGATTTGATTCCGAGGCCCTCTAGGCTTGCTCTCTACTCCTTGTTACTATGGACATTGTGATGTATTCCCTTTGTACTTATTGATTGTGTTTAATATGAGTTACTGGTTCTAATACAAGGTAGTTTAATTTTGAAGCTAATCTATGATACTATGAAAAGTGGGAGTCCTGGAACATCAGGATTTGAGGATTGTTTACGGTTCTTCCCTCCAGAAATGTTCGCCGGAAGGTAAGTCATTCTATTCCCCACGTTTCCTGTATTATTTCGTTCATTATTCTGATCATGGAGGAACTGTCTGTTCTGTTAGATCTGGATCTTGGACTGGTGGTGATGGTTCTTGGGTTGAACTCTCTGGAAAAATGCATGTCTTAGCCCGCTTACTAGCCCACTTGCGTCAGAGAACAGATGACCGAATTGTTCTGGTGTCAAACTACACACAGGTTGGTCTTAGATAGTGTCTTGCAAGCTAAAGAAACTTGTAGACTTAAGTACAAGTTGAACAATGTTTCAATGGGTTATGCTTTTTATCTCCCACAAAACAAATTGGTTTTGTCAAATTGTCGTGGTTTGTAGTTTCTGCATTAAGGAAAAAGGATCAAATGTAATGTTTCTGTCATTGAAATTGTTTTTTTTTGTGTGTGTGTGTGTGTGTGTCTATGAAAGTACTCATGGTTATGCAAGTCAACGTCTTATTTACAAAAAACGTAATGTTCACTTGAATATCATCAGTCTTTGTGTTTTAAAATACTAATCTTAATTCATCAGACGCTGGACCTTTTTGCCCAATTGTGTCGGGAAAGAAGATATCCGGTTTTGAGACTTGATGGAGCTACATCAATCAGTAAAAGGCAAAAGCTGGTGAACAGCTTTAATGACCTATCGAAGGTACCTAACTTTTGGTCCATTGTTTGATTGTGTTGCGATAACTAAGGTCACTTCGTATAACAAGTTCAATTTGCATCTGGCAGGATGAGTTTGTCTTTCTCTTGAGCAGCAAGGCTGGTGGTTGTGGCCTCAATTTGATAGGTGGGAATCGACTTGTCTTGTTTGATCCTGATTGGAATCCTGCCAATGACAAACAAGTAATCACTTACCCTAGATCCTTGTACTGGAATTGACATTAGTTGAAAAATAAGCCAATGTTTTTTTCCATTAAATCCTTTTGGTTGCTTGATTTTGTTTTATTTTGTCTTCAACCCGTATGCAGGCTGCTGCAAGAATCTGGAGAGATGGGCAAAAAAAGAGAGTGTATATCTATAGATTTTTGAGTACTGGAACAATTGAAGAAAAGGTGTTAACACTGCAGAAATTTAGTCAATGTTATAACTTTCTTTTCCCTCTCTTGCGTTTACGTACCGGTTAAAGCATTAATGAGTGATTTATCTAAGTTTCAAGTACTACACTGATCTTGGGCAGGTATACCAGCGTCAGATGTCAAAAGAAGGGCTTCAAAAAGTTATTCAGCATGAGCAAACAGAGAGAACAACGGCACAGGTACTTGTTCTGATACCTCCTCTTTGCTGTTGAAAATGCCTTCAAATGTGTAACACCAAGAGTTGTAATGACAGGGGAACTTTCTCTCAGCAGAAGAACTGCGAGATTTGTTCACGTTCCATGAGAATGTGAGGTAAGTGCTTCATGTCAGAACGTATTACGGGATAATCATCTGTATGTGATGGCAACTTTTCAACCAATGACTCGCTGAAGAAAATCAGTTTTAGGCTTCATTAAGTGGAGATAGACAACGTAAACTTAAGAGGAGAAGGAACATTATCTGTATTATATGCCAAAAGCTTCTTTCCCCCCCCCCCCTCTTCTTCTAAACATGCTTTAACCTAACCTGTATTTGCCATTCTTTAACTTACTCAAGTAAAATATGATTAGAGAAAATACAGGTTTCCAAATTCCTTTAGGAAGTACAGTGATTTTTGCCTTGGGGACAGTCTAATCATTAAGTGCTTATGTCCTTAATATGAAGAATTTATCTGCTCACATTGGATTAGTAAACAGAACCCAGTGATCTATGCCTTGGTGACATGGTATTCACTGCTTTCAAATTTTGTGAGGAAACACTTTAAGTTTTGCCTTAGCATCGGACAATCTGTGATATATTTCGTTTTTAACATGGAACTAATGAACCAAAACTAGACTGGCTTGAATCTCTCTTTGGAGAACAAGCTTCCCGGTTTCTTACCAGTTTGGGTTCCTTTCAATTGTGGATTGAAATATGTCGTCCATGTATTCATGCTCTGATGAGATCGTTATTAAACAATGTTGAGCTATACCTTCTTTCTCAATATTTGCCCGTTTATGCGCCTTAGATCTGAAATTCATGAAAAGATGAGCTGCGTCCGCTGTCAACACTATGACGCAATGGTAGATGACGGGCATGACAAAGGAAACAATGTTGATGGTGTCAGAGCAACAAATGAAATTTGTCAATCAGAGCAAGAGGATATAGGAGGATTTGCTAGCCTCGCAGGGTGCTTGCATAAGTTAAGAAGCTCAGAGAAACAGGTTAGTTGAGGTCACTGGACTACAAATTTTGGTGTTAAATTTATGTTTGACATAACTAATATTCATGTTTTGGAGATCCTCTTTGAAAATTCCTTGGCTTATTTTTTCAGGTGGGAACTCCTCTGGAAGAGGATTTAGGTAGTTGGGGGCATCATTTCTTCACGTCATCAGTGCCTGATGCTATTTTTCAAGCTTCAGCCGGACAGGAGGTGCTAAGTGATTACATTTTCTTATAGAGTGGAATGCTATGGATTAGGATTTGTATTGCTTCCTTCAATATTACAGAAGACCCTTCATATGCTAACCATTAACATTAAATTGGCTTTGAAAGGCCATTCAAAAAAAAAAAAAAAGGGCTTTGAAAGGCTGAAATAACATAGAAAATTTTCACAGTTGAGTAATGCATCTTTTTTTGTTTGCCTGAGAGATGAGATGAGATAGTTGATACGAACTCATTCATGAGTCTTAGTGATGTGTCAACCCAGGTTTAGGTGGAACAAACATTTCAAAGTTTTGCAAAATTAATGAATGTGCCATTCCTTTTAAGTGCCTTTTCATGCCGTGGTCTGATGGAAGTGAAATAACAGACAACACAAGTCATAGCCTCTTGGTTTTTAGTACATAAAACATATCATGTGCAGATACCAATCTGAGAAAATCATGCACACCAATCACTCATCAATAAAATGTTCAAGTCTAGACTCTGATAATTGCATCTGCTTGTTTGGATGAGTTGGCTTATTTTGCTTTTAGCAGTTATATGGATGTAACATATTGTTCCATACACTTTCTTAAGAATGAAACATAGATCACTCTTAATGTGGTGAGCATTTTACTTGTGATAGTCAATGTTCTCGTGCCAAGAGGTAGACTACCTAGATCTCACATATTTTGTGTTTTTGCAGGTTACATTTGTTTTCACAAATCAAATAGATGGGAAGCTTGTTCCTGTGGAATCATTTCGAAGCCCAAAGAACCATGGAGTAGAAGTAAATAAGAATGAGTCCTGTTCAAAGGAAAACTTGAGACAAATCACCATGTCCTCATCAAAACGACTCTCATCACCATCAGTTTCTTCTAGTGTTGGTTCTGTCCGGAGCATGCTACCCACTTCTTGCAAGACTTTGCAAAGGTCAAATTCGAAATCAGCCATAAGTTCTCTAAAAGGTACACTGCATGTAGCATTGAAGCCTAAACTATCTCTTGAAAATCAATTACCTCGGAAAAGATTGTCTCCTGAAACTATAGACCTTGACGATTTTCAATAAATCATATTAATGTGTTTTTCTGTTCTTTCTTTTGGTTCTAACTAACTAGGGGACTTTTGGCTTCCACTAACTGACAATACTAGAGAATCCTAATATCTAATTTGTGATTGTATTATTACGACATTGAATTGCCATTTGAATCAGCTGAAATTTTTTGCTTCTATTTGATAGGACATAATAAGCATTTGTGCCCCTTTAATCAAAACTGCTGGGAACTAATTTGCTAGGACATTGTTTATGTGCCTACAGCTAAACAAAAGTAATAGCCTACAGCCCTGAAAAAAAAAAGTTTGGTGAATCATATTTTATCTATCTTTAAAAAAATTTACATGGTTAACTAGGGTAATATCATAACGTGTATGGATTAGAAAAGGTAAGTTTAACTCGACAAGGAAAAGACGGCTGTGATGAATACGTTTACATACTAGGATTCTCATGACTTCAAAGTCTATACTGGCCATCTATGTTATCAACTCACCATTGACTTGGGTATGTGTGCCCAGTGCGGGTATAGATCTAAGGGTCGAATTCATTTAAGTTTGATCTCAAGGACACAGGGACAAGCCAAAATATTCAGATTATTTTATTTAATTGGTTGAATGGTGGGTGATTAAAAGGTGCCTTGGGGCATTTCATCCATAATGTAGGAGTCCTATGCCTAGTTCATGGTAAACTCCAATTACAAATTGCTAAGTGAATGTCCGACTAAAAATGTCGGACAAGGATCCCATACTCTTTTATCCAAGTGCCTTTGCACATTTAGAAGGATCCATGTAACATAGCGAGCCATTTAAGTTCAACCGTTGAAGTTCTAGATTGATAAGAGTTGATAGACACTTCATCCTGAGCTCTGCCTCATGGATGCCTTAGAAGTTAGAACTTCATTCAAATTTTTTAGGTCCTTTGTCACTGACATACTGTCATTATCTATGCCACTTTCATCTTGAATTCCTAACCACCATCAGTTCAACTCTATCCATGTAAAGTAGTGGCCGATCATGGTAGTAGACTAGTAATTAAATGTGAACATAAGTTGAACAAATTGGTGACCTTAATCAGGTTGATGTAAAATTGTTAATTCTCAACTGAACATAATAGATTGACTGCCAATGTGGATTGGCCTAGTTGACTGCAACTTGGAGTTTCACCTTTCAGCATTCGTTGCAAGAGGAGGAAGGTTGTAATCTTTTGGTTTTGCCTGGTGTAATCTCCCGTCGTGTCTAGTTAGCGTTGTGAGTATAAGTGACACGACAATGACCTCCTTTTAACGAGGCATAACAAAGTTTCGTTGCTGCAGATAGAACATTTCATAAACGGCTCCAACATTATTCTACTCTTGTCAGACAGGCTTCGGTCATAAAAGTATTGATACGACACAGATACGGAGACATGACATGGCAGTTCTAAATAAAAGGGAACACAGACACGGCAGGAAACAACAAAACTAAATGAATGGATATATGTTATATTTTTGTATCGTTAGGTATGCGATTAGTGTATCCACAAAGACCCAACATTAATGAAAACCAACACCAAGTAGTAGAACAGAGACAAACATTGTTAAAATTTCTATTCTTTATAAGTTTGTTAGAGTTTTTAACCCTTAATATAAGTTCTTTATATTATGAAGTGACACCATGTTGTGTCCTCACACGTGTCCCTTATGCGTCCTTGCTTGAATTTTATTATAAGTGATTGGACACACTCCAAACATATCCCTGAGTGTCCCCGGCATGTCGGTGTGCCAGGCTTGCTCAACACGGATACAGCAAATAATTCAGCTATCGGTGCTTCATATATGGTCGAATTCATCCAGAAAGAAGAAAAGCAATAGCTAAATAGAACTTTTAATTGTAAAGCTGATTCATATTAGATCAGAAATTCCTGTGGTAGGGTGTCAAAAGTTGTCAAATCGTGAATCGAATCAACCTTTTTTCGAATCGTGAATCGTAACGATTCGGTCCAATTTTTTCAAGTACATTGGAAAATGTATCTGTGCACCTACATAATAAAGATACATTGTAACATTAAAAATTGTAAGCTTAAATCTATATTATAGTTTGTTTTCTATATTAATTGATGATGACATGGTCTAATAAGTGAGACAACGCATCCATATAGATATTATCCTCAACAATAGTTAGAGTTACTTGTATAATTACCATCTAGCAAATTAAAATTACAACATTTTAAAGACGTTGAGCACATCTATTGACTCACATTGTAACAAAATATGAAAATTTTACCAAAATAAAATGCATAACTCATCAGTATAAGGTATCTAACTTGTAAAGTGACTTTTAATCTTTAAGAAGACAGGGGAAAAAAAGGTTAACATGCTTCGAATTAGAATAAATACCAATATTAACAAATTTTGCATGGGAATAAGAATTTTCGTACTTAATAGTCTTATAATCTTGCTTTCCTACGAGAAAAATTAAGGCGAATTGCAAATGTGGGTTCATATTAGTCTAACGCAATTATGGTAAACCTTAATTCACCTATAGATTCGTATTGTTTTTGTGTGAATCGTGAATTGTATAATTCACCACCGATTGTATATAAATCTTGATTCACCTATTGATTCGTATCGTTTTTGCGTGAATCGTGAATTGAATCGCGAATCGTATCGTGAATCATACGATTTTGACAACCATCTCCAACCTTAACATTAGGTTTTCAGAATTTTGTGCTCATCAGTTTGGCCGGATCATGGGTTGAGGACCACTACCTCAAACATAACCTTTTTTTTGCTCAGCAATCAAAAACATAACCTTCTTGAAGGATGGATCCATTGCTAGTAAACAAAACTAAGTAATTAGTTGGAATTTTGGATGACCAGAACCACCAAGTCTGTAGTTTAAGATTCGATTTGATGCTTAGGCCCTTTGTTTCGACTGAATTAGGAAAGACCTTCAGAAAAAAAACAAGACGACATTAGTTGGAGTCGTAACGATGCAGGATGGTGCAAAACATTCTTCATCACAGAGAGAGAGAGAGAGAGAGAGAGAGAGAGAGACTTTTATTTGGTCATGTGATGAGAAAGAATAGTTTGTTGTGTATGGGGAACATTCAGAGCACCCAGATTAAGAAAATAAAGGGTTTTCCTTTTGATCTGACATTGTAATACGTGTTGAGAATAGAAATATGGTATATAGGATGAAAGAGGTTCTTAGCGGAGAGTACAAAGACAAAACTTGCCCACAAATTGGGAGACAGATTCCCTTTGACCAAGCTCTTTCCTCCACTACTTCATGGGGTTGGTATTCATGTCTTGAGACCAATCCAAAGAAGTTTTCACAGTGGTAGTGTAGGGAATCAGCCACCTGTCCAAAAATCCCATTTGGCTATCTGCTGGAATTCCTGCTCAAAAGAGGATAAACCATGTGCAGGTCAGTAGTGCAGTCCAAGAAGTGGAATCCCCTTAATTATATTCCTTCAATTACTATAACTCGATCTAAACTCTGGTTTTTTATTTATTTATCTTACAGGCCAATTCACACCTAAACTAGCCTTACCTTTTTACTTTCAATTGAATCGGCCAGATTGACAATACAAAGATAAGCACAAGTACACATGGCTCTAGGGACTAGGGAGGTTGACACAGTCTTGTAAACGTGCTGGACTGAGCTGAGTCTAGGGATTTTTTATTTTTTTAACCGGATGTTCGGGCCAGCTTGCGCGCACCTCGACTTGTTTGATACTGCATAGTTATTTTTTTTAATTTTTATATTGGCCTGCATAGTTATTGATCCAAAGTGCTCATTTACTTGTTTAACAAGATTGCCTTGTTTTTCCTTTTTATTTTGGTATTTTTTTCATTTAAATATAGAACGAGATTTAATTGAGCACATTACCAGACGAACACTTGAGTAGTTATAGAGTCAATAGGGCTTATTAACTTGTCGAACCAAATTCGAGTCTAGCACAAAAAACGAACAACGTTCAATCTGGACTCAAGCTTGGGTTCATAGTATCACGAGCTGACTTTTAGGGAGCTGACTCTACTCCTACTCGTTGGCTTTCGATAGATAGATTGAGTATCCTGCCTTCCAGTTTCAAAAATGTAGGATCGAGATTTCGAATTTAGCTCAAGTAGCTTAGTTCATTTTAGCTTCGTAGTCTAATGTCCTTAACTAATGGAATCTCAAACTCCATATGTTGGGCAGTTGGGAAAATTTTCACCTCCATTTCGTTATCTTTTGGGTGTTATTAGTACATGTTTCCATTTATTATATGATATGAACTGTCTGGGTTTCAAGTGCCTTGCCTGAGAAAGTTCTAAGTTTATTACCTTTCGGCTCTGCATTTTGCATTACTTTCATTTTAGCATTTGAAAAACAAGCACCGGGAAAAGAACCAGTGAAATTAGGGGAATGCTTTATGTTAGTAGAGCCAACTTTTGAGGTATTTTTGTTGACCTTGTGAAAGCACTCAAGACCCCCTTAACTTGCCTTATCTTTTGTAAAAGCTTAAATTACAGAGTGCTGTAAAGTTGCTTCAAGTTCTTATCCTGGAAATACGTAAAGATTCTTCATCAAATAGTAGTAAAGTTACTAAAATGATTTCTCGCGGTACTCCTAACCAATCTTGCAGCGACAAATTTGTGTTTAGTTATCGGTAGTCACTTCCTGTCGGGACACAAGGGGTAAAACCCACATTGTCCGGATATGTGATAATTCATTTGTTGAGAGTTCCACGCAGGCACTGGGATATAGTAATACTCCGAGAGTACTCAATAATTAGTTCATACGAACAACAAATTGTGGTTCTCTTTTTACATTTATGTATGGAAGCTGCAGTTTGACTAAGGTTACTGTTGCTTCAAGAAATGTTTTACTACAAAATAGCCGGTGGAAAGTTTAGTTTTAATTTTGACCCACGGATCGCGCAATTCAAGCCCGGTATCTACAGCTAATTTCGTTGCTTAAATATGGGAGTCTGTTGAAGGTTGATTTTGTTTAGTCCAACTGTCCAAGCTTTTCAGATACATCTCCTGCAAACTAAATTTGTATATGTTCTCTCCAGAAAACTAAATTTGTATATATTCTCTCCAGACTTTGCATGTGAGCAATGGACTCTCCATGCCAGTCAATGTATATTTATTGCAGCCAAAACTAAGGATTTGTTTGGATAGACGATAATTTCAAGTGGAGTGATTTTTAAATTGTTAATGTAGAAATTATTGGTGGCTTGTGAAAATAAAGTGGAATTACTATATGATATTTACTTGGGGGTTGCATAATTACTGTCCTTAACATAAGGGGTTTTGGAATTTCAAACCACTCTTTTGAGAAGTTCTAAAGGGAGAGGATCCTGTGAAATAATGACAAAAGTAATGAACCAGTTGAAACTTTTTTCCTTTTTCTTTTCGTGTTCATTTTGATAATCAGAATTGTTTCGTTTGTAGAGCTTGTCAAATAAACCAATTACGCCAAAAAATCATGTCGATCGATATCAATCAATATAATTTTGAAACAAAATAGGTTGACACTGTATTTATTTATTTTTTTAAATGTTGTTTCTTGATATTAAATTATTAATTAACGTGACTTTTGACATAATTGAACTTCTCAAAGAGTTTTACGACAAACCATTGCGATAATCAAAGTAGATTTGGAAGGACTCCTAAATAGACAACTGGATGAGTTTTTAATTTTTTTTTTTAATTGGAGATTGAGCTCTCAAACTCAATCTTGAAATAGCATGGTAAAATTTTGAGATATCCTCTCTTCTTTTCTACTTGAATCTGTGATAGAACACCACTGGCCATATAACCACTAGTCATAACAGAATTTTTTGGATGCTCTTGGGCAACGCCACCTAGTGCTCCAACTCTCTTTCCGATCACATATTTATGACTCGGAACACTGTGTTGCGGTGCCCGAAGACAATAATTACTCGATATCGGAGCGGCTCCCATTGTTTTTTGTTCTTTGAAAATTGTAGCCGCAGCATGCAGTGCCTTGACTCGTATTATGTCATTTGTGTTCTTAGGGAACCGGAATAGCACCAAAAAAAATGAGAAAAAGCCTTTCCTGGTAAATTGAAATGTCGGAACTTACTCACCACACGAGGGTGGTGCTGCTCTGGGTTTCTATAGTAAATCTTGTATTCAATCCAGAAACTTAAGCTATTACTATGTCGAGATGAGCATCCGAGATCACCAATTCGTACACAACCAATGCAAAACTATACATTTGACTTCCTCTCACGTGCAATCTCTTTTTGGGTCTATATATCGTTGTGTAACTTATTTTTAGTTGAATTTGTCAGCGTGTGTGAATTTTTTGTAATTTAGGATGGGATAATCCCAACCATGATACTACTATATGTAACAATTATAGATCTAACCTAAAAGATTAAATTGAGAGAGAGAGAGAGAGAGAGAGAGAGAGAGAGAGAGAGAGAGAGAGAGAGAGAGAGAGAGAGAGAGAGAGAGAGAGAGAGAGAGAGAGAGAGAGAGTCCAGTCTAATATACAAACTCCTTTGAGTAAAAATCACTTTTTATATTCATAAATTTTGAGTGCAAACTCACACATCTATCTAAATCTATTGGTTACTTTCTCCACTGTACCCACCTATCTTATCCAGTTCAACTTGTCTGCATTTCCAAGTAGAGGGATTGTTACTTCATTCTAATTTCTGATAACAATATTACACTTGTTTATAAATGCACTTTAAAAATTATTTTCTATACCAATTATCGTTGCGCTTCAGCCTTACATTTTCTACCTTCACAGTTCGAGGAAAGATGTGAAGCGCAACGATAAAAAAATTTGCTACGATAAATTTTTTTTTTTTTTGGGTCAGATAATATATAGTTATACTAATTAGAGCACAAAACTCCAAAAAGACAAATCACGAGCTCTGGTTAATTAATTTTCTTTTTGAACATGTCCTCTTGTTTATTAGGATAAAGACAAATTTCAGTAGATCCAGTCAAGGAAAGCAGCTACATAAAAAAACAGTTAGACATGGTACCAATAATTTAGATGGAGTTCACATGTCTGCTATATATATATATTAACGTGAATTTTAAAATGTTACTAGCATAGAGACATTTTGTGTAATGACAACCCAAAAGGAAAAATTAAAAGGTCTACTGCTCAATTTCTTATGTTAAATGGCAGAAGAAGGGCACTCGTCGGGCCAAAGCGCCACGCTACTATTAAATGTAGAAAATATATGTTACGTGTCAGACACTTGATACCCAGATAGTTTGTATTTCGAGATTACATGAACTATGCATACGGCCCTTGTTTTAGGCACGAACTGTCATGACACGCCCTGTAAATGCAATATTACACTTCAAAATTGTATCTATTTTGGAATATTCATTTTCCGGTGTGTTCCCATGTTCTTGAGATGAAAATTAGATGAACGTGAACATTTAGAACAGCTTGCACCTCACACCCTGTACTTGAGCCTATGGAAAATTAAAACGGTTAATTTTTACAGGATGCCATGGGATTTCCATGGTTAAGATTCCTGTATCGTTGTCTCAATGCACTCGACGCAGCCACCGCTCATTTCCCGGGCTTCAAATATCTTCAAATGGGTTGTTATGTTGTGCAGTTTTGAATGCATTAAGATAACCATTGATGGTGGTAGCCCGGATGACAAAAGCCTCCTTCATTGGCAAGGGAATGGGGGATTTGTTTCCTTGCCATTCTGTACCTAGGTGGTGCTGTGGTGACGGTCTGTCCTTATGGACAATAGCTATGGCTCGAACCGGATATTCTACAGCGGGTAGGAAGCCCTTATGGTCATGCCCAAGGGGGTTGCTACGCTGGTCGTCCCTTCCCACTCTTTTGATTATCAAAAAAAGAGAATGCATTAAGATAAGGTGGACTTATTAAAATTTTTTAAAAGAGAATCTACAGCCCTTTTACTGACTTTCATTTTCATCAAAGCTGTCATTTTGTTTTCTAATAGAGTACGGACACAGCACAAGACAGGAAACTTCCTGTATAAATACCAACACCTGCATGGAAACTTGGTAGTAGCTCAAAAGACAGAGACTAAGGTCGTGTTTGGTATATATATTGAAAACATTTCTCTTGTCTTGATGGCATACATAAACATGTTCAACAATGAGCAACAACAGCAAGGCCACTGCACTTCTATCCCAAGGATATCCTTCTCCAGCGACTTTGCCGATTCGCAACAAGCGATTAAACCCGAAAACAGCTACAGGGAACCCCCCGTGTCCTCCGATTTCGAGTTCTCCCTCTCCAACTTCGGCATGATCGCCGCGGACGAGCTTATCGTCAAGGGAAAGTTGTTGCCTCTGAAAGAACTCCTTGCCGACGAAGAAGAAGACGACGAGTACGATACCGTTTTCCAGAGGCCTCCGAAGAGTTCCGGTCGATGGAAGGGGAAGTTGGGTCTAAAGAGACCTCAATTTTTACCAAAGAAAGCTGAGAAGGGCCAGGAGCTATATAAAAGGTACCTTTTCAAACACATTGAATACTTTTCTTGTCTCTTCGTGTTTTCCCTCTTGAAACCCAATATCCAAACACGGCCTAAAATTCAGCAAGAACTTTTCTCTATGTAACCCCGGGGTTGGTGCAGTATCAGTCACCTCACAATAGGGGCCTCAAGAAGCCTTTGGTCGGGATTTGAATCCCACCTTGTGTTATCAATTTCCGTGTTGCATCCGCCCATATAGGACTTTGCCCAATTTTTTTGTGGCCCTAAGTGGAATCAATCTCCAGATTAGTCAATTCATTGTGCTGGATACCCGTCTTATATATGTAAAAAGTCAAAAAAAAAAACTAGTCTTGATCAATTATTTACTTGATTTCTTTTGATGCAGGCCTAATTGATGGATTACTGGTCATGGAGGACTGAGGAGGGAAAGTAATGTAGATCGAATCTTGGGCATTGTCTAAAGGAATCAAGGATTTTTGGATGCTAATGCTAAATAGAAGTACAGGGTTTGGCTGGAAGTAGAGATCTTAAAGGCTTGTTTGTTTGGTTTAACTCTTTCATCATTTCTCTCATTCGAATCGTGTACGCATGCAAATGGGGCCGATTTAATTCTGTACAAATGTCTGCTGAAAGAATTTCAAGTAATATGCTTAACATGTATTTGATTGATCTAGTCTATGTGTAATGTAATAATCCTTTGCTAGCTATTTTTTCACCGTCTCTATTTCTATGTTGACTTTGGAGCTTCTCTTGTATCATGCTGGAAGCATCCTCCTTCCACGATTTCAATTTTACTTCTTTCCTTTTCCTCTGAAATCTCTCAGAGCCAAACACGGCCTAATATGCGGGTTCAAATGAATGAACACCCCCATCCAGTAGTACTGCATGAGGAATTAGAGCTTTTGACCATATAAACTTCTTCAGCAAGTGAAAAATTATACACATACAGATATAGAGAAACAGTATCACATCAAAAGAGAAATCCAAAAGTTACCCATGGCTTTGGTAATAACTGATGGCTGATGCATGTTCTCATATTGAAGTTGGGGATTATCCATGTTTCATTTAGAAAAAGAGATGTTTTATCACAACATCTCCTTTGTGGGACCTTAAGGCCTTGCTGTGCTCATCATATGAGTCTCATCCCGAGCCTAAAAAAGTGATGCATGTTCATCATATGAGTCTCATCCCATGGCTTTGGTAATAACTGATGCATGTTCATTTTTTTCCGCTCGTCGAGTTATAATCACATTTATTGAAGACTAGTATCAACATGAACGAATTTTGATTGTCTAGAAGAAAATTTTCACTACTATAATTTTGAGAATAAACCCTAGGCAAATGTGTCTCAATCATTGGCTACGGATTTTCCATTAGTGTTTTTTTTTTCCTTACATGATAAACTCAACAAGTCAAACAAATTGAATGGTTCATATCACATTTTTGAACTCAAGATGGGACCCATATGATGAGCACAGCAGACCCCATAGTCTTTTTTGGGACCGGTGACACAAGAAAAGATATGTAAGAAGCTTTAAACCTTAGAATTAAGTGATTGATAAGAAAACATTATAATCAAGTGTGAAAAGTAAAAATCCCTTGACCTGCAATTATGCATTAGATCTCCAATTCAAATTTCTAGGGTTAGTCTTCAGTATGTCATAATTCTCAAAACAAGAAATATAAAGGGGTAATGACATTTCACAAAAAATATATCTATATATCTTCACAAAAAGTTCACAAATTTCACAAATACTTAATTGGGTGCGTTAGGTTTTCCATGTTGGAATCAGCCTCATTACACATCCGAAGCAGATAGTTTATGGACAGTACTTTCATCTTAGAGGCGCCTAGAGCACGAGTGACAAGCCCGTGAGGCCAGCTATATATTGTGCTGTATGGACAGTACAATACATTCAGAAAGGGGTTGCACCGTGAGCAGTTGGCCCCCAAAGTTGAGGTGGAGGATTCTGTGTTATGGACACCTTAATTCAAATGTCTACTTCTCTCTTCAATTGGCTTGGAATGCTTGAAGGGCTGTCCATCCAATTATGCCTTGGTATAGGGTTGTCTGGTTTCAGAAGCATGCTCCTAGGTGGTCTATAATCCAATGGATGGCAATTCATGGCAGACTCCCTACCAGGGATAGATTGCTTCAACTGGGAGTGGTTTCTGATTCTACTTTTGTTCTCTGCAATTCTATTACAGAAAAGCCATGACCACTTACTTTTTGTTTTTACTTGCCAATATACAAATCGGGTTTCGAATAGTGTTTTGTCCAGAATTGGTATCAAGAGGCAGAACTCAACCTTCACTCAAAGAGGTGGAATGGGCTAGCTAGGTTGCAACACAGAGGTTTCTGATATGGTCTCAACTGTGTTCGAGCTCTCGCAACTCACTGAAACCAACAAGGTAGCTTACCCAATCGCACAATGGAATTGATGTTTGCAGCCGTATGCTTTTCTGCGGAGGGAGAGGAATAATAGGATTTTTTCCAAGGCGTGGCCCAAGATGCTCTATAATGGTGGTTGGTGGCATTATCAAAGACATGAGAAGTTGCATTCAGTGCTCTTGGAGGAACATAAAATAGACCGATCAAATTAAAATAGACTTCTCATGATCTACTGTCTGCGTTACAAAAATAATAATAATAATAATACCATCACAACAATACGTGATAGACCTCGAAACGGGCTGCACGTACGTGAGAGGTCGGGATGCATGCTAAGGAATAAAATTCTTTTTTTAACAGCTAATTAAGGAATACAATTCCACAAATGGATGATAAAATATTACTCCTCCGAAAATGTTTTAATAAAATGATAAGGACATGATTTTTATATAAAAGACCTCAATTAACCACATGCAAGAAGTAAAAGCTTCTTCGATTATTGATTGACATTGCTTCTTCGATTTCATGAAATCAATTGAAGATGTTTTCACATAAAAATGAAGCGGAGAGGAGTGTATGTCTTTGGTTCATATTTACTATCAAAGGCCAATGTTCTAAAAGTCGCTAGGCGCCAGTCGGGTGGTCGGTCATCTTCATCGGATTAATTGGTGCATATTAATTAGTAATCGGCGATTAATCGTTATTCGGACCTAATTGGATAGATCTGGTCGGTCATCTTCATCGGATTAATTGGTGCATATTAATTAGTAATCGGCGATTAATCGTTAGTCGGACCTAATTGGATAGATCCCGCCAGCGATTAACCACCGATTAATTCCTTGTTTTTGTTAGAGGAAAATCCGGTTTCCTAATCAGTTGCCTAATAGATTGATTGAGGATCCGTGATTGTAGCATAGGAATATTGTATATTTATTCTTTCCTAGTTTAGCTTCTTTGTATATAAAGGGGTTTGTATCTTTGTAAAGAATTCATTCAGAAATAAACCAATATTCTCTCAATATTTCGTTCTCCTAAATTCAACAGTTTTAGAACACTGGATAGGGACCAATAGAGTTTCACCTCTTTATACTGCATTAAACCAAGTTACGACACCTTTGGGTGTAGTTGAACTTCAACTTTCTCAATCTCCTTATCTTTGGGGAGCATTTCCATTTTCCACATCACATCTGTATATTGAACCCATGACATGCATGCATACTGTCGCTAACAAATTCTTTCATTTTTGCAGGCAAAAAGTAGCACCAAATCTCCAGCTAGCCTTTCAAACTGTCCTTGGCGCCCTTATATTTTTTGTACAAATTGCTGAACTAGGCGAGGCCATAGTATTTTAAGAGGGGAAGAAATGTTTTTTCTGATCGAGACGCCATCCGTTCAAATTGTGGGGATTAACACTTGATGTCTAGTTATGTCAATTACCAGCTAGCACACTGCAAAACTACAGCAAACCGCGGAACAGGATAGGAACATACATGACAAACCAACACCGCCTACGAATGGACAAAACCAAGCCAAAAGGCAACAAAACAAAGGCGTTTCCAGAACAGCTATCCAAATCCGCACCCACCACCATTATCCAGAGGAAAACACCTTACAGGAAATATTATTCCACTCCAAACGTGAGAAGTCTATTTTAATTTGATCGGTCTATTTTATGTTCCTCCAAGAGTAGTGAATGCAACTTCTCATGTCTTTGATAATGCCACCAACCACCATTATAGAGTATCTTGGGCCACGCCTTGAAAAAATCCTACATTAATGTACATGCATGCGCTGGTGGTGGTGATGGGTCAAGAGAAGCTTTTTTGTTCGGCGTAAGTGTGTTATGTATGGCTGTGGACCTGTGGTTGCTTTGATTCATGTATGTATGTATGTGTTGTAATGTGTGGCAATTGAGAAAGAAAAGAGTAGAGAGGAAGGGAGAGTAATGTGCTATTAGAAGACCAAATCAATTATGTTTTCTCGTGAAGCATGAGAAACGGTTGTAGTAAATGGGATATCCATAATCCCTATAATTTTGGGGAGTGAAAACCTACTGCTCAAAACAAGTACTTCCCGGTCATTTTTTTTTGCTAATTTCTCTCGGGCACCCTTAAAATCACATTCTGCACACATTGAACGGTTCGGATCATAAAAATTTGATTGGAAACTATGAGATTGAGATTTTGGGTGTTTTTTTAAGTGTTTAATTGGTTGTCCGCGGAACCGCCACGTATATGTTAATATTAATATATTACTAATATATAGATAAGGGTATAATAGGACAACATGACAATTTAAGGATGAGAACATAAGTATTTAAACTCACTAGGATGGACACCTAATTAAATAAGTCTTCGAAAAAGGAAGCCTATTTAATCTAGAATTTATTCTCTTTTACCATTATGCAGTTCCATGCATATATATACGAGGCGGTTGCGGGAACAACTAATTAGACACCTAAAAACACCTCATAGTTCCCAATCAAATTTTAATGATCCGAGTCGTTCAATGTGATCAGAACGTGATTTTAAGGGTACCCGCGAGAAATCAGCAAAAAAAAGAAGACCTGCAAGGGCTTGATCTGAGCAGTTTTTAGCTTAAATTTGATGAACGGTTCAATTAAAAACTGCTCAAAACAAGCACTTTTCAGACTTTTTTTTTGCTAATTTTTTGAAAGTACCCTTAAAATCACATTTTGCACACATTGAACTGTTCGGATCATAAAAATTTAATCGGGAACTATTTGTGGTGTTTTTTAGGTATTTAATTGGTTGTCCACGGAACTGCCCCGATATATATATATATACTAGGCACGGCGCAACACATTTTGAAAACAACTAAAACTATTGGTCAAACAATGAGCAAATGGAGGAACAAACTAAACTTTGGTATATGTGCAGGACAAATCGAGGTGTAAATAATATTCAAGTTTTACACAAATTTCCAAAATTCATAAATCCCCCAAATTGAGGTGTAAATATCCGTTTATATTCCGATATTTAACAGGCAGATTTTATAGGTTCAGATTTCCAATATCTAGTAAAAAGGCTAAATCAATTGCTATGGATTACTTTTCAATTATCAATTGCTATTCTGTGATTTTGGGTACCAAACATACCATTTTAATCCTTCTGTAAATGCCAATAATAGTTTAAATCAAATTTTAAATCTTAGGTATCCTTTAGTTCCAAAATCTGCAACGTGGTAATCAAAATGGTAATTGTGGTAACAATCTTTCCCGGAATTATAGGGAACCAATGCCGAAAATGTGTGGCATTATAGTAGTAAGCATTATTTCCCAATTTATCGCTAGGTTTCTCTTACGCTGTAATCTCAGCCGTAGAAAAAATGTGTACCGATCATAGGGTCAAAAATATAAAAGAAAATTTAGGGGATTTGAAAACTTCCCTGTCATAGGTTGAATAAACTGAACATTCAGCACACGTAAAAGTGTCACCCTAGTTTTAGAAAAACAGAGAGAAAGAATATAATAGGTTGAACTCACATAAACCTAAAAACTGCAAGATTTAAAACAAAAAAAAAAACAGAGAGAAAGTCTACCATATTCGTTATGCGAATTGGTTTCCTCAATCAAATATCCCTTTCGGTGTAGTCCTACCTCACCTACAAGAAAACAAACTTAATATAGATTTTGAACTCATGCCTTTGATGTGAATGTAGATGAAAACAAATTAAATACTAATTTTCTAACTCACCGCAAGTAAAACACCGAAACCCATGAAACAAATTATCCTAGGAGAGATATTCCTATGTTTTGGAGAATACTGGAAAGCAAGATTCGTATTCCCGAGTTTAATAACATGAATTCAAAAAAAAATGTGCTTTGAAAGTGCAGTATTCCAAATTTTTTTCAAAATTGACTAAGTACACACGAAGTTTTTTTTTTTTGGGAAGAGAGAAAATATGAAATGAGTTTTTTTTTTTGGCTGTAAATCCTTTTGATTATTGCAGAACATTTCATCAACATTGAAATTATTTATCCCAAGCATGTCACTGTCACTCTCTAAGGCACATGACATGCAATTAACTCCTTAAGTATTACGCTTGGAAACCATTATTGGTTGCCATACTCAGGATTGAATCCAAAAGAGCCATACTCCAAATTTTTTTAGATTGAATATTGGTTGCACATGACAGCCATTACTCCAATTTGAACCGAGTGTAATCGACAAATTTTGGAGTTGGACTGAACAAAGAGAACTGGACAAATTAACAAAAAGAGAGAATTTACCGTGGATGGAGAACGAAGAACTAAAGAGCCGGACAGAGGGTGAGAGTCAGGGATACGGGAAAGAGAACTGGAAAGAAAATGTTTAGAGAGAGAGATCATTTAGCTAGCATTCATTACTGAAAATTAACCAAAAATCCCTCCCACATTTACTTGTTCAAACTTTACAAAAATGCATTTAGCAAAACTAAAAATGATAATCAAAACCCAATCAAGCTTTCATTACCAATAATCGTTAATCATTCATTACCAAAAAGTGTTCATTAAAAAAATTAAAAACTTCCCGTAAATTAAGTCTTTATTAAGTCTTTGCCAATCAAGTCTTTTTTTATAAAAAAATCAAGTCTTTGCCAATCAAGTCCCGTGAATATTATTTCCATTACCAAAAATCTGTCATTATTAATTTCACCCAATCGTGTCTTTGTATTTACAGGTCTGCCACTGTAAAATGGACGGTGGAGAATTATGCAGGAGACAATTCTGGACCGTTGGTTGTCTTTTGGATTCAAACCCAGTCCTATCTTATTATATAGACTAGCGAATGCCCGTGCCTGAAGGCACGGCTCAAGCGATTAGAACATGCAAATAAATTATAGACTCGCGTGCAATATATCAACTCCTGCTCAAAGAATCCAACTATGCGAAAAACAATAACCTAAGCATATTCATTGACCTGTTTAACTTGAATCAGCAAATAAAGAACAAACAATTTTCTAATCCCTTCCGCTAGAACTTTAGTACTTTTGTTTAAGAACAGAAGAAGAAAAATAAAGATTGGTCAACCATATAAATCATCCACCCATTAGAGTAACACAACATGAAGAACTAACATACTTACCTATAACATCAACATGGAGAACTAACCAATTGTACTCCACAGTATAGTTGAATCCATAAGTTGTAGATTCCCAACCGCGTAATAACAGTTACATTTTTTTTTAACAAACACCCACATTCACTATGAAGCTTTGTCTATCTTCAAAGCTCCAACAAAGTTGCTTTCAACGGTAAGATAACCCCAACCTTCCATCCGTGAAATTTTCATCTTATCAGAGTCAAACCAAAGCTTTGTAAGAAAGCTAGACACATATTATCTTCTAACACAAATAGCATCTCATTAGAGCAAATAAGCATACCCTCGAAAAGTATTCAAGGCCAGACCTCTACGGCATCGATGCTCCCACTTAATCACGCTTGGAAGTAATTCAAATAAAATTATGACAGAACTCGAATTCCTAGAACTTGAAATCAAATCTCACCATCAAAAGAGAATTCGGTTCACACCTAAAAGAAATAGACACAGAGGCACATTGATTTAACCAAGAACATGTAAACCTCTGAAGCTGAATTTTATCCTTTTATATTTTCACTTTTTCAGGCCACAAAACTCTAAAGCTAAATTTTCCTCAAACTGTGACTAAAAGAAAATAGAGAATAAAATCATTTATCGAGGTGTACTCAAAGCTAAAAATCAGATGCACTCAAAACTAAAACAATAACGTAATGATTGATTGCATATAAAAGTCAATATGGCACTTGATTTCAATGGCGTCCATAGCTTTCCCATCCACAGCTTCGGGAATTACGTTCAATGGTGTCCAAAGATTTTTCCATTTTTCATCAGTTGATTACTTGATTTCATGATAATTTCCATACTTCTGGGTAATAAGGTCAAATTCTATTCTATTTTTATTTTTTTAGACAAATAGATATATTTAAAAGGAAAACCAATGATAATAGCATAAGGGTAAAAGAAACCAAAGCAAACTACCAAAAATTAGAAGTAAAATTCACATCTAAAACCTCTCAAACAAATTAACTGAATGACTTACCTATTCAGTGGTGTCCACACCATTTCTTTCTCCATTTCCTACCACCTGTATATAGATTATAGACTCAATAAATGCCCCATCTTCTCAACTTTTGTTCTTTTTCCACATGGTTATGCATATAAGAGATGATATAATGAGATTTTAGGAGAGGTACCTGCAATCGAACAATGAGAAATTTGGACATTGGAAACTGCTTTTTCCCTAATTAATGCTCCACCAATTCCATAAGGATCTGAAAAAGAAAAAACAAAATGAAGTTTAAAGAATAGATAGGGAAACTCATGGACAACCTAAAGTATACGATACATCCAACATTGCAATCAGCAAATCAACACTTAACACCAACATCAAATCTAAATGGAAATGTTTGTTAAAACCTAAGGTTTGAATACTACTATTCACACTTCAAAAACTACAACATAATTCCCCTATCTTATTATATAGATATACACACATACATACATGTTGGTACCCATGACACATACATGGATACATATATTATATATGCCCATCTAGTAGTAATATTTACCGTTGGAAGAATATTAATTAATTTGATATTACCAAAGGGTGGATCGCGGTAAGGATGGATCGCGCGTGCCAATTCTATCTTCGTCTTTAGATCTCTTCTTTCATGAATGTTGTTTCTTATTTCGATTTATTTATATATACACGCATATATATAATATGCATGTACGCAGTTGTATATATATATGTGTACACGTACACACGCGTGTGTAGCAATTCGGCCGGTAATTTAATTTGGCTTTACTCCTAAGATTTAACATCAGTAATCTCATGCCAAGTAATAATTTGTACAATGAAAATTTCTTATTCGATCCACTTCTACAATTAATTCTCGTAAGGGATCAAATCTTCCAAACGTGCCCTTGTACGAAGTCCCTCTATTTCAAACTGTTTGTCCGATCCGTTAAATGAAAACTAAAAAATAATACAAAATTTTCAAAAAAAAATTTAGTAACAATTTACCAGATATCACTAAGCTCTACATTTTGCAAAGTTTGAATTTACTAGACATCACAAATATTAATTTATGAAAAGTTTGAATTTTTTCTTGAAACACCCCAAGCTAATTAACTAAGTGAGGTCAATGAATCAGTGGCGGAGGGAGGCTTCAATCTAGGCCCAATGGATGGTCGTGCCCAGGTCTCAATTCTTTTTAATTACTATAATTTTTTTATTTATAAAATTGTATAATCTCTTTTTAATCCCTTTCTTATATTTTGTAGTATATTATTTCTCTCTCAACTTTTTGTTTCAAAATTAGATCATTTCAATTACACCAATTCCCAGTAAACCGAGTAAATTAACCAGACCAATCCAAATACGCCAAACTGGACCAAAATCGAAGTTGTTTGATCCGGTTTCAGTTTTGAAATCTTGAAACCTAATAAAGTGGTTTAGCTGTAAAATTAGTCAAAAGTCGGATCAAACCGAACCAAATTCACCGCTAAGTTTTTGTATTATTCGGATTGAAAATTTATTTAATATTGTCTTAAAGTCACAGGATGGTCCAATATTCCAAAAAAAAATTAATGATTCTAACTTTAATTATGACGAATGAGTAATGGAGGGAATGACAATGTGATTTTGATTTGAATAAATGTCTAGTTGATAGTAGGGCTGCCAGACGGGATAATGGCTGGGTTTGGGGAGTCCATTTCAAGGCTAAAACAATGCCATTTTTATGGCACAGGATTCCCTGCTGCCCATTCTTTTTCCCTATAAATATTGGTATTGGTAGACACTAAAGTAACGAAATCGGAGATGTGGCTTTCTAGCCCATCTGGGAAGTCTACAATACACACCCCTTAAAAATGTGTACTATATGCACCTATTTTTATGGTTCATTCATAATATTTTAGCGTGTTTCATAACTTTTGTTCAAGAATTCATAACTTTTCAGCCGTACGATTCGTAATATTTTCATTATGATTCATAACATTTTGGTATATCTCGTAACCTTTATACGATTCGTAACTTTTTAGCAATACGATTCGTAACATTTTCTCTATAATTCATACTCCATCCGTCCCATTTTGTTTGTCTACTTTTTGACTTTTTAGTGTCCCAAATTGTTTGTCTAGTTTGACAAATCAAATGAAAAATCCTATGAGATTACTAATTTGCCCTTGCTTTTTGAATTGATATATGTGACAAGTTCAATTTCATTTGGAGGGCATTCTTTGGAAAGTTCAAATTCAAAAAGTGTAATAATTATGCTCCCTTAAAAAGTTGGATTTTCTAGAATGGACAAACAAATCGGGACGGAGGGAGTAACATTTTGGGGGTGCATATGATACACACCCAAATAAAGGGTGTGTATTGTAGTCTTTCCCGTAAAATTATCCAAACAAATCAAAACTTTTGAATTCATATACTAGCAATTTTTTTTAAAAAAAATAAAGAATTCAGATATATACTAGGAAAATTGTCCTTGCAATGAATAAAAATTAACATATCAAGCATTTACAATCCAAATTCATGTTCACAGATAGCCACATTCAAAATTAGACTATGGGTCAAGGAAAAAAATTGAACAAGTCAGAGAGAAAATATAAACACAAGCGAGTCCCAAAAAGAAAGAGTGAGACTTATACGTGGAATTTTTCAAAAATATGCACTATAATTCCTACTTGTTGGAATTTATTGAGAAAACACACTCCAAAACAAAGAATTTCAAGGCTTGTCTGCAGTCCACGTTTGGACTGCAGAAGTGCGGTTGGAGTGTTCGCAATAGTCAAATGGTGTTTTTAACGGTCGAGATTTAAAAAAAAAAATTAACTTTAAACTTTTCCCCGGAATTTTTTTTTAAAATCTGGACCGTTGAATGCAAAGATGAACGACTTTGATACAACTGCATGGGCTCTCTGTAGTTGGACTGCAGAGAAGCCGGGTCCTTTCTCTTATTCCGTCTGCTCATGTTCATACGTTTCATTTCTACGGGTAAATCTATTTTCATTATTCCTTTTATACCAATATGTTATGACAATTACGAAGTAGAGAATAAACAAACTAACAAGTAATCAAAACAAAAATACAAAGATTTATGTGGTTCCAATCATGAAGCCTAAACTTTCACATACTCCACCAATGAAGAGCGAGAAGGGTATTATATCTGTCGTACTCTCAACAAAGTAAGTTACGAACGATTTACTTTGATATGGATCTCCTAAATGGTAAAATCTGATTACAGGCTTACAGCAACACGCTATTGGTGATCAAACCAACTTGTACATAAAAACATAGTGATAATAGTATGAATTCTCTCTAAATCGCTCGCATGATCAACATCTTAGGTGGGCTAGCTTATCCTTTTGGGATTCCAAACAATTCCTTAGCATGCATGCATCTCGATCGGTCTCTCACATGCAACCTGTTTCGAGGTCTATCACGTTTAGTTAGGATAGTTATATTTATTCATTTTCTTAAACGATTGTAATGCAGACAGTAGTTGTGGTGATAGTAGTGCTGATCATGAAGTAGTAATGAAGACGGTGCCCAAATTTTTTTTACTTCGTGTTATGAGTTAATAAAAAAAAAATTTGCTGATGAAAAAAAGAAGAAGACGGTGCCCGAATTATGCAAGATTCCCTTATAGAAAGATACATGCTTTTTCGTTGGGAATTGTAATTTGCAACTATGTATGTAAGACACGAAAGGGTAGCAGCGTTGAAGGACGTTGCCAAGAAGACACACACTGGTGAGTTGGTGACCCTAAATAAATCTACGGCTTTGCTATTTGCAAGGAAGATTTGCAGAGAACTACGCAAGGAAAAACGCATTTGGGTCCATTTCGGGTCTCACAAAAATTTTAAAAAATATCTATAAATTTTTGAATATTATTTTATGGGATCTGTAAAATATCAGCTCCAATGGATATCGGTAAGTATTACTTTTGGATTCGTAGGGACGAACTGAGCAATTTCGCTACCCATCGGCTTTCCTTTTTTTTTTTTTTTTTTATGTTACAACCTCTAATAAACAAACACATGGTTCTCCATTTTAACTTCCTCTTTTTTTTAAGAAAAAAAAAGATACTTCTAAGAAAAGAACCTTTTAAGAAATGAAGAAAAAAAATCTCCTCTCCTCATGTGGTTACCCAACAATTGCTCTCAAGTACTAGTAGAAATCACCATTCAAGAAAATTCCTTAATAATTGTCCGATATATAGTAAAGATATAAAAAGTAAGGTCGCTTTCTCACAGGAAAATGCCCTGTTTCTTCCAGTTTCATCTAAATACATAATGAAATTCCAAAAGTGAATCTCTAAAGAAGCATTGCAAAGTCCAAACTGGTACACTTTCGTGTTGCATCCACAATCTCAAATTTTGATGCATTCCGCCTTGGATTGTCTAAGTGAAGAAAGAATTTGGCGTGGTGGTATTCCTGATCTAGTCATTTCTTCAATGCTTGTGATCTCTTTCTCTGACAAACGACGGCAAGAGGGATGTTCGAACATGTCACTTGAGGGTTCATGATTATGTGAGCTATTTTTGACTCCATTAATCACCCAGAAGCCATCATCTTGTCTCTTACAACAGAATTCAAAAGGACAATTTCCGTAGTAATATAATTCAATAGGACAGGCTACAGGGAAGACATATTGTGCTTGTTCTTGATCAGGGCCGTCTAGACGTGTGTCGTAGACGTATACCCTAACTCGTCCGGTAGAGTTTATTGGACATTGTGGACGGTAGTCGATGATGCATCTGTCGACGATCATGGACAGACGCCTTCTGTGGAGTATTGATGTCCATGCCTGGTCTGCTCTTGTTGGGAATATGAGATGGATTGGTTGGAGTTGTGTGGATGCTTGTGCTTCTACGGTTCTCGATTGAAATGAACCTTCGACTTCGGAATCGATTTCTATCTCCATGACTTGAAGTGATGTTGGGACTACAACGAGGAATGTGAATGTGGGTTTTATACTGCTATGTAATGTTTATAGCATTTGGGTCTGTTCGAAGCATGTACCATCTAAATAGCAGTCTAATAAATGAAAATAGGGTTAAAGCCATCATACATGCTATTACAATGGCTATTGTTGGATGGGATGTTATAATTACTATTGTGCGACCCATTTGCAAAAATTGAGTAATTAAAATGCTATTTATAGGAGAGGATATGGTTTGGTTTTTAGATGGATTTAAATGCTATTTATAGGAGAGGATATGGTTTGGTATAGATATGCTTTTTAGGGCTATTTGTTTGTTGTAAGTTTTAAAGAGTTCCAAATGATTTAATATGTGCCGTCCGATTGTGTATGACGTAAGCATAGAGATCTAACGGTTGTTATGAATGACGGACGCAAGACGACAAAATGCGTAATAGTGGCTTCAAATATTTACGAAGATGCCACTGAGTATACGTGTTCGTCTTAGATCTAACCACGTGGTGTGTTTGTCCTAGAGAGAGAAGTCATCTAACGACTGTTATGAATGGTGGAACGCGAGAGGAAATGAGCTCTCAAACTTAAGCTAAGTCAAATGGTGGAACGGTATGGAATATATAGTCGAAGACTAGAAGTTCTATTCCTTCTCTCTCTTCCCACTCAGCAGGCCGGGGCCTGCACGTATAATATTACCGTGCGGGCCGGAAAAAGTGGAACACTTTAATTTGAATTTGTGGGGACCACGTGTGTACGTATGTCGGGTTAGTGCTTCGTGGACCACGGAGGTTGGGGCAATGGTGTTTTTAACGGTCGAGATTTAAAAAAAAAAAATTTAACTTTAAACTTTTCCCCGGAATTTTTTTTTAAAATCTGGACCGTTGAATGCAAAGATGAACGACTTTGATACAACTGCATGGGCTCTCTGTAGTTGGACTGCAGAGAAGCCGGGTCCTTTCTCTTATTCTGTCTGCTCGTGTTCATACGTTTCATTTCTACGGGTAAATCTATTTTCATTATTCCTTTTATACCAATATGTTATGACAATTACGAAGTAGAGAATAAACAAACTAACAAGTAATCAAAACAAAAATACAAAGATTTATGTGGTTCCAATCATGAAGCCTAAACTTTCACATACTCCACCAATGAAGAGCGAGAAGGGTATTATATCTGTCGTACTCTCAACAAAGTAAGTTACGAACGATTTACTTTGATATGGATCTCCTAAATGGTAAAATCTGATTACAGGCTTACAGCAACACACTATTGGTGATCAAACCAACTTGTACATAAAAACATAGTGATAATAGTATGAATTCTCTCTAAATCGCTCGCATGATCAACATCTTAGGTGGGCTAGCTTATCCTTTTGGGATTCCAAACAATTCCTTAGCATGCATGCATCTCGATCGGTCTCTCACATGCAACCTGTTTCGAGGTCTATCACGTTTAGTTAGGATAGTTATATTTATTCATTTTCTTAAACGATTGTAATGCAGACAGTAGTTGTGGTGATAGTAGTGCTGATCATGAAGTAGTGATGAAGACGGTGCCCAAATTTTTTTTACTTCGTGTTATGAGTTAATAAAAAAAAAAAATTTGCTGATGAAAAAAAAAAAAGACGGAGCACAAATTATGCAAGATTCCCTTATGGAAAGATACATGCTTTTTCGTTGGGAATTGCAACTATGTATGTATGGGATCCGGGGGCTCTGCTGCCCAGAGGGAGCAGGAGCCCCTACCCACACCCTCAAAACAACGTCGTTTTGAGGGTAAACTGCTGGAGCGGCAACGTTTTGGTGGATTTTTTTTTTATTACCATCTGTTTGCAATCCTATGAAGCAGAATCGTGATTATGAGAGCTTTAGAGACAAAATTTGATTATGTCTCTTCAGAATAATAAGATCTTCATACCCGTTCAAACGGATTTAAAATTGGAGCACTTAATTTTTTAACCATATTTTTTAATATATAAACGATCTCAAAAAATTAAGTGCTCAAATTTTCACTCCGTTTGAATCGGTGCAAAGATCTTGTTATTCTGATCATATTATTCTAAAGGGTCATAATTAATTTTTGTCTATAGGGCTCTCATAATCACATTTCTGCTCCACAGAATCCTAAATAAAGAGCATATACTTAATATGAGAGCCTTAAATATAAAAATTAATTACGACCCTTTAGAATAATATGATCAGAATAACAAGATCTTTGTACCGATTTAAACGGAGTGAAAATTTGAGCACTTAATTTTTTGAGACACTTTATATATTAAAAAATATAGTTAAAAAATTAATTGCTCCAATTTTAAATCTGTTTGAACGGGTGTGAAGATCTTATTATTCTGATCATATTATTCTAAAGAGACATAATCAAATTTTGTCTTTAAAGCTCTCATAATCACGATTCTGCTTCATAGGATTGCAAACGGATGGTAATAAATTTTTTTCCACCAAAACGTTGCCGCTCCAGCAGTTTTTACCCTCAAAACGATCGTTTTGAGGGTGTGGGTAGGGGCTGCTGCTCCCTCTGGGCAGCAGAGCCCCCGGATCCGTATGTAAGACACGAAAGGGTAGCGGCGTTGAAGGATGTAGCCAAGAAGACACACACTGGTGAGTTGGTGACCCTAAATAAATCTACGGCTTTGCTATTTGCATGGAAGGTTAGCAGGAAACCACGCAATGAAAAACGCATTTGAATCCATTTCGGGTTCCACAAAAATCTAGAAAAATATTCATAAATTTTTTAATATTATTTTATGGGACCTGTAAAAAAATCAGCTCCAATGGATATCGGTAAGTATTACTTTTGAATTTGTAGGGGCGAACTGAGCAGTTTCGCTACCCATCGGCTTTCCTTTTTTTTTTTTTTATATGTTACAACCTCTAATAAACTAACACATGGTTCTCCATTTTAACTTCCTTTTTTTAAAGAAACTAGGTGCATGCCAACGTGCAAAGCACGTTATTCATGCCCGTTGTGTAGATGGGTTTGGGTTTTTCTTGGAATTATGGATCTTGTTGATCATAGCAAAGGTTATATGGATAAGTTTGTCAAGTGTATGAACAGAAGTAGCTACCTATAGTAGTTATGGTCTAGATAAGTTTTTGTGTTGAACAAAAGGCTTGCCAAAGGGTTAGACATAGCAAAAGGTAGAGTTTATTCTAGTCAGACAAAGCAAAAGTCCTTGGCTTGTCAGTTCTTCATGCCAAAAGGTTGCAGAAGTCTTGGAGATGGTACGAATCACACTCAACTCACCACTTGGCTAATCCCTTGTTGGGGTTCCAAATATGTGTTTTGGCAACAAGACCCTTGTCCATACAATTGATGATCAGAGTGCGCGCAGAAAAGAACATCTCATTTAAGATCAGCAGAGGGCGTGGTGCAATTATTGGAATTGTATAAAGTGAATCAAATTGAGAGGCTAAACCAGGAGCAATTCTGTCCCACACTTTTAAGAAAATTGAACCAAATATGGAATATCATTAGATGCCACATAAGAAATTTTTTACTAATCTACAACCGATTCGATATACACAATGGTAAATGCAACTGACCTTCTCCACTACTTCCTTGTCAATGACACTCTTGCCCAAATCAAACTGTGCTTCTGAAACCAAAAAAAAAAATTTCAATGGAGTTTGTCCAAATCAACCTGCGCTTCTGATAAAAAATGCATGCACTGAGTTGATAAAATATGCTTCTAGGAAAAAAGAGATGATATGCAACACATATTCCATAGAACTACTACCTAACACACAAATTTAGCAGACAAGTGTTCTTTCCCGCGTTAACCATCATATAAAAGGTAACAAATGATCCTTGCAATATTAACAGAGTACTCTACTTAATAGAGTTTGCATCAAGTACTCCTATCAACATTATCATAGATTTGAGGCTTTATTTAGTGAAGTCTCCATATAAAAGATATTTGTAGTAAAATTTGCTGATGCTAGGCCAAACAAGTAGTGCGAGAAAATTTCACACTGGTGTCAATAAACACTCCTAGTTAAGTACCAACTAACTTAAATTTTCTGATTAAGATTTTGTGGCCTCACCTTCAAATACATCCTTAATGCTGTCAACCCGACTCCGCCACTTATCATGATTAATAGCCCATCGAAATCCCTGTGACATAATGCATGAAAACGAAAATATTCCATTACAGTTAGCAAGACCAACTAAGGGATGTAAGAAGTACTCAAGTCATGTTATTCATGCAAACAAAACAAAACTTAAGAAAATTAAGTGCTCCAATTTTTAATCTGTTTGGACCAAGATCTGATCATAATATTGTAAAGGGTCATAACTAATTTTTATCTCTAGAGCTCTCATAATTAAGTATCTACTTTTTATTTGGGACTTTTTAACTTTCTCAATTATCATACTATATTTCCTAATCTCTTATATCTTGCAAATTAGAAAAATGCAATTAAGCACTTTTAATTCAGTCAAGTCTAAGAATACACAAAAAATGTCCACATCTGTCCAGGTCACACCTTTCATCCATTCCAGTATGGTAGTCGTACCAATAGACATACTCTAGCCACTAACCCAACTTAGTAAAATGTTTAAAACGAATATGTGGGTTAATAGAGCTGGTTACCTTCCGGAAGAAGTCTTGGAGCCATATTGACACGCAGTATATCATTACTCCAACAGGAAGAGGAGCAGCAGCAAGAGCTAGATACAACTTCTTTACTTTTTTGTCCTGATGATAGAAAATACAAAGATTCAGAGCAAAGGGCCTGAAGCATAAATTTACACACTTTGGGTTGCAGCTCTTCTCTGGATATTTTAAAATATACTCTGTGAATCAGAAAATGAATTTACGAACTTACTCTGATCTTTCCATGGAATACTGAACAATACTCCTTCGTTCTAGCTAACACAAGGCTGCAATAGATTGGAAGAGATTACCAAATACTCGTTAATAAAATGCCGAAACACACAACTATTTTGATCCAGTTGAAATACCATACCAGCCTTCTGAGCAATTATTAATCTGATGCATAATTTTTAATGGCTCTGTAAATCCCAAGGCTCGAGTAGCAAACTTTGCACAACTTTATTCAAGATTGTCTGTAGTTCTTGCCACCTTAATCAAAATAGAGGTGTGTAGTAAGGCACAAAATACAAATCAATGCAACATTAAAGGAGAATATCACTCGATCACTCAATCCAAAGGGGCAGCAACTATGCAACACTAAAGGTAGTTGTCATAGCAAAAGGAAATGGAAAGCCTTGATCCAAACACAGCTAAACAAAATGGAAATTCTTTTTTCCCTTTCTGATTTTATTATTTTAACCTTAAGAACACATGCAATACAATTAGGACCATTAGAAATCCATAACTCACAAACTCAAATTTGTCATTTTCAATTTACCTATGTTAACAAAAGGAAAGCATCATTTCCACCAAAACAAAATGAGTACCACTATTGGTACCGACAGCTTTTAGACCGAAATCGTACCGATCGGCTCGCCGGGCCCGCTCCGGCCACCGGACGGCCGATCCGAGCCGTTCAAAAATTCTAAAAAAAAAAAACGAGGGGGCCCACGTGAGAATCAACGGCATCCGACGCGTGTAGGGTGCCCGATCTGAACACTCCATTTTCGTATATATATGTATGTGTGTACATATATATACGAAAATGGAGTGTTCAGATCGGGCACCCTACACGCGTCGGATGCCGTTGATTCTCGCGAAGCTGTCGGTACCAATATCATTTTCGAAAACAAAATAGCACAGGAAAAACTTTCAACAACCCAAAGCATTGTTAGCATTCGTTTCAATACAAGACACCACAACGTCCAGTCATAACAAAATCAGATACTTTAAGGAATCTGCATCAGAATAAACCCTAAACGCAAATCACAGACATATAAATCCAACCCAGAGAAATCAGCAATAACAAACACATGCAAAGTGGGTAAATCATATGCATACCTTATGCAATTTTGGTAGTTGGGTTCCATGGCCTAGGGTTTAAGATTTGACGGTGGATCGTCCAGTGAGCGTGAGTTGACTGGTTTTTCTTGCTTTGTGCGTACTCTCTCTCCGTACATGAGGAGCTTGTGGCTGGTGACCGAGATGACCAAAAACAACGTGCAGATCTTCAAGGGGGATGAAGAACTGGTTTTACCCCAAATTGGAGGAGTACTCGCCCAAATACTCCTCTCTCTCTCTCTCGCTCTCGCTCTATTTTCAACCTTTAAAGAGGCAGCAATGGCGGACGGAGGAGAAGAATAAGCAAGAACTGGTTTTACCCCAAATCGGAGGAGTACTCGCCCAAAAACTCCTCTCTGTTTTCAACGGACGGAGTAGAAGAAGAAGCGAGAGTTCTGGTAGGGCAACTGGAGCTTCAATTACAAGAGCAAAGGAGTGGGGGCCACGTAGCCCACTACATGCAAGAGGCGAAATGACCATTCCGCCCAATCAACCAAGAACACAGTTGCCCAAATCATGGGTTAAAATCGTCCAAATTGGAGAAATTGGCAAGCGAAAAAATTGCCCAAACTCCCTTTTCTTATAGAGGAGAGGAGGAAAAGAAGAAGATACTTCTAAGAAAAGAACCTTTTAAGAAATAAAAGAAGAAAAAAATCTCCTCTCCTCATGTGGTTACCCAACAATTGCTCTCAAGTACTAAGTAGAAATCATCATTCAAAAAAATCACCATTCAAGAAAATTCTTTAATAATTGTCCGATATATAGTAAGGATATAAAAAAATAAGGTCGCTTTCTTACAGGAAAATGCCCTGTTTCTTCCAGTTTCATCTAAATCCATAATGAAATTCCAAAAGTGAATCTAAAGAAGCATTGCAAAGTCCAAACTGGTACACTTTCGTGTTGCATCCACAATCTCAAATTTTGATGCATTCCGCCTTGGATTGTCTAAGTGAAGAAAGATTTTGGCGTGGTGGTATTCCCGATCTAGTCATTTCTTCAATGCTCGTGATCTCTTTCTCTGACAAACGACGGCAAGAGGGATGTCCGGACATGTCACTTGAGGGTTCATAATTATGTGAGCTATTTTTGACTTCATTAATCACCCACAAGCCATCATCTTGTCTCTGACAACAGAATTCAAAAGGACAATTTATGAGATAAGACGAGTTGCGTTTTTCTTTGTCATTTCTCTAAGGGAACATGCCACTTATTCCTGTAACAACCACCCCGATCACAATTGATGGTAAGATATCTATCTTGTCTAGAGTTTTTGATAGATATTGCATATCCTTACATTGAAAAAAACTCTTGAAGAGTATCGAGAAGTTCTTCCCGAGATTCGAATTTCCAACCAAATTACTCAAGGATATCCTTCTGTTTGTTTTCTTGATTTTGCATGCCGATTGCATGTTCATCAATCTGATCACTAGAACTTCCAGGGAGGCATTCAATTGGTTGTTCAATATCCATGGTTTAGTCACCAAATCTACATCATGAAAAAAATTTGAGGAGAGACCGTGGCATTAAAAATCCATAAGAAAGCACTAACAGAAGGGGAAAGAAAAAAAAAACCCTAAGCATAGCCTCAACAAATCGCAGTCCCTAAACATTAAAGTCTTTTTTAAAAACGAAAACATTCAAATTTTTGTTTATTTCCTTAGAGATTTCGAACCTAAAATCTTAGAAGGGAGTAAACCCTTAAGTCTCAAGTCTTGACCACAAGGCCAACCCCTTGATGTTGGCTCAACGATAGTAATTCTTGAATATCCTAACAAAACCCCAAAAGTATACTTAAGAAAATAATCTTTATTTATCCTTGTCAAAAAAATACTTAAGAAAATAATCCCTAAAAGTATACAACTACAAAACGAATAAAAATAAATGCAAACCTGTGAAATCTGGTGAAGCATATATGGGATAACTCCAAGAAGGTTGAGAAGTCAAATCGGAAAGAGACAAAACCTTAAACAAAAATGGTGATTGAAAATTTGCAGTGGAAAAGCACCAGTATCAGAAGCCGAATAAGGGTTTTCTTCATTTACGGAAGGATAGTTTGGGAAACAAATTTTATTGACTGACAGCTTTTGACCACATAAGGACAAGTGAGTCATTTTACACGGCAGAGCATTTAATGCTCATGGCACTAGAGAAAATGCTCGTGGCATTAGAGGCTTCCTTGCACATAGTTATGTTTTACTTTGATTTTAGTCCGGCCTTTGCTGTGAACGATAGGATTGATCCCCCAATAATTAGTTGAAATGTGTATACAATGGCCTGAACACCTTGAGATTAAAAGAAGTTTGAAAAAAATGACTTCTCTAATATTTTTATTGCATAGTATTGTCATTTTAAAAAGTATTACAGTACAATTTTTTGCGAGTTCAACTCAACTTGTAGTTGTTAGCAAGACATGATGCAAAAAAATTGTTATGAACGGCTATGCATGCTGAATTGAACTATTTTTCACTTCGAACCCTGTTCCACTAAGGTTTTTATTTTTTAAGTTCTTATTTTTCGCTTTACGAGACAAGTCATTCACTCACAATACATCACTTTTAATTCAAAAAATAAATTGTACTTATTTTTGTTAGCGGAACGGAGATCATACCAAAAAAAGAAAAAATTCTCCACGCCACTCAACTCAACCAATCTTTCTACTACTCCTATTAGTCTTGGGTTGGCTTTAGCTATTTTTGTACAATTGAGAGAGAGAGAGAGAACTTGCTTGAGCCAAAATTTGGGATGCGGCTTAGGATTGGAGAAGGATTTTGCTGAGACTCAAACTATTGTTTTTCGGTACAGAAAATGACTTCAGGTTGAAGATGCTCTTAATATGCCTTTCTTTACTCTTCATATGATGTGCGTCCTTCGCTTTTTAGCTTCTCGTGTGCAGATCGTGAACCGGATCCTCGAGCAAGGGAGCCCAATGGTTGGATCCTCGTACTCTCACCATTGGTTTTAAGCCAAGCACAGGTTGAAGATTATCCTATTTTGATCGAGAATATTACGCGTTCTTCTTATCTTTCAACAGTCTTGTCAATTGTCGTTACGCCATGGAACTCCACATGCATCACAAAACATCTATTCACAGCTTTTGATATCCAGCTGGGAGAAGACTACAGTCCAATTTGCTTCCGTGGGCCATTACAACGCGGCTGTCAACGCCCATTTTAATAATTCAAGTCGGTCATTTTTTAGATCCGTGTATGCATCCTCCATGAGAAAAATCATAATGACCCGATAATCGTAACCTCATGATTTCATCAATTGCAACTGATTTTCTCAAGACGTGAATAACATGTGCAGTGATTATGGGATCAATTTCAATTCGATACTGCTCTTTCAAGTTTCAACCCAAAAGTTCACTTCCATAGAACAGTTAGTAAACTTCTCAAAACCATCGGAATCAACAATTTTAGCAACAAACAAAGAAAATCACTTCAGAAGAATGTGGACTCCTGTCGACATTAAACCTTTCATGAAGGTGCAGGGAAGCAGATAACAGGCACAACTAGAAGTCGACGGAAACAGGAGTACGTGAGTGATTCACTTTTTCTTCTGCTAAATAATATGCTGTTTATTTCAAGAATTGCAACAGTGATGCAGAAAAAAACAGATGTTAAACTGGACAACTGTAGTACAACTCCTCTCCAGCAAAATAATGTATTGTTCATTTCAGTTAGTACAACCAGAACACTATGTATATAATTCGTCTCCGACTTGCTTCTTTTCCTTACAAAAACAATACGAGTTTAGTACAAAAATCGCGTACAGAAACTGGATACAAATTTCTCTTCAGCTAAATCCTATCAGGTTCTTTTTTTGTGTGTGATTTGGAAGTATTGTACACTATGTTGCACATCAGCAAAGTTACTGTGTCAATTTATGACTTTTGAGTGCAATTCTACGAACAAAACACTATATACTAACAACATTACTGCACTTACCACACATGGCATAGCCACTTGTAAAAAGCTGGAATCATGCACCATTGCCATTCACTTCCAGAGCTTCTCAGTCGCAGCACCGAGCCTTACGTTGGGTGTTTGTCCAACTAATGAATACTTCCGGTTAAGAGCTCTCATCACCCCTTTGACACTAATCTACCTATTCCAGCTTCTCTACCTCTTCGACCCTTCTTGTGTTTAAACCAAGGTTGAATAGCTGCCCAAAAAAGCCAAAATATTATGCCAACTAATCATTTCAAGTCAATTCTCCAACTTGCAAGACGCTATAAATTGCACGCTTTCAAGCTCCAACAGCATTTTTGGTCAATAAACTACAAGCATTTCCAGCTGTGAACATACTATTGATAAACTGGATTCCGAATGCAGCTTGACTCATCGACTTGATGGTCGGAGATTCTAGAACCTATAGATCAAACCATTCAAAGAGATATTGCCTACTCAACTCACTTTTTCACCAAATAAGTGCAAAATACTAGCACATCCTATAAATCTTTTACCTTCCAAAACTTCAGAGCCCCAACTGCCACTGTTTCTTTTAGAAATATCTTGTACAAGGCCAAGGTTAGAGTATGGTATGGCTGGATAGTTTTCTTGAATACTCTTTTGAGGAGTATCTCGCAGATGAGGCTCCATAGTCTTCTTTTCTTTTTTCCAAGTCCGGATATTCTTATCTGTGCATCATTTTGCCAAGTTCTAAGTTTAGGGCATATATAAGACTAGATAGACAAAGATTTGAGTGGATATTCTACAAGAGAGGAAAATGAGAGACACACAAAAGTACTTACCAGAGTACGTTCTTTTTGCAAGAGCAACCAAATTCATAAGGCAAAGAGCTGCATTCACTTCATCGATCTAAACCATGAACCCTCACTATGTGCACCTAGGGGGAGGCAGAAACAACAGGAACATAATCAGCCAACTAGCAGACAAAATGCCTGACGTTCATCACAGAAATTTTAGTGTCATGCTGTCATTTCAACGAAAAGAACTGCAGTGATGCTTGCTAAAGTCTTCCAATTAAATAATTTCCACCTTGTAGTACTGCATGCGGAGTTTAGATAAACAAGTAACTAGAGGTGGCAATCCAAACCCATATTTCTTAACCCGCCCAAATCTGCCCACTTATAACCCAATCCAATCCGCCCATATTATGTAATGGGTTGATATGGGTTGAACCCATATCAACCCATATTTATATGGGTTTAGATGGGTTGAGAGTGGGTTAAATATGGGTCAGAATTAAAAATGGCCCAACACCTCTTTCTCTCTCAGCCCACACTCTCCCCCCGTCTTTCTCTGGTACACATTTGGCGTCGAGATTAGAAGAGAGAGTCGAGATTAGAAGAGAGAGTAAATAAACCCAAGTGTAGAGAGAGAGAGATAGACAACCAGATCAAATTCAATCCTACTCCTTCATTTCAACTCCTCTCTCTCTCTCCCTCCTTTATGAACTCCCGTTTTTTTGCTAGAAAAATGTCCCAGTGATATAAGTACACCAAATTCTCTCTCTCTCTCTCTCTAAGAATCTCTCCATTCCAGTGAGATAAGTACACCAATTTTTTTTGACTTTTTTTTTTAAAGTGATTTTTTTAAAAAATATATAGGTAAAGGACAAAAAATTTTACTTTTCCATTTGCCACCTCTAAAATTCATCCACACAAATTCTCTCTCTCTCTCTCCAATCCCTTGAGCTCCTATAAGCGACAAGTATTTTACGATTTTTGATTCGCTCCAATTAGAAAAGTACGGAGTAAAAAATTTTGACTTTTACCCAAATATTTTTGAAAACATCCAAGATAAAGCCCAAAATTACTTTTTCGATTCTCTCGTTGAGACGAACAAAAATATTAGGGTAAAAGTAAAAAAAATTACTTTTTCGATTCTCTCGTTGAGACGAACTAATAGGAATAAAAAGTTTGTCGCAAAACAAACAAATACAAAAAATTGAGTTTTAATCATAAAATTTTACTTTTCTGAATTTAGATGAAACTGGCAGGACGAAATCATAACTCCTCTAAGTTTTTAGGATGATTAATTAAGCCTCCCGGGAGAAAAAGGAAAACAAAAAACAAAACCAAAACCAAAAAAAAAAAGAGGGGAGGAAAACGGGTCGGGTCGGGCGGGTTTGGGTTTGACTTGACCCATATTTGACCCGACCCGTTTCAACCCGTTTACTTTTTGACCCATATTCGACCAGCCCATATTTGACCCACGACCCGTTTCAACCCGCCCAAACCCGCCCGGACCCGCCCGTTTGCCACCTCTACAAGTAACCATCACAGCAGTGATGATGAGAGTAGTACTGCATGCGGAGTTTTGTTGTGGAGCTAACCATCACAGCAGCAGTACTGGTCATGATCGATCAGCTGAATTAAGGAGGGATGGATGGGCTTAATTCCACATGAGATATGCAGTAATCATGGTTCCATAGCTTGCAACTTAACATGTAAGAAGGAAATTAAAGGGGAATCAAGGCTACAGCTCTTTGGGATTCCTTTTTTTTTTTTCCCCAAACCAAAAAATGCAGATAATATATATAAAAAATAGTACAATACAGGCCGACATTACCGGTCCGAAAATACAAAAAGAACAAATAAAAACAACAAACAATAAACAAACAAAACAAAAAAAACCGCCTGGAGCCAAGACGCCGGAGTCGGACCCGTCGATCACACTCGTGAAGGGGGGTTGGAGTGGCCAAGTATGAAGTATGGACATAGAGCAAACTCTTCTGGATGAACCTACCGCACCAATTTGAGCTCGTTCCCGCCACTGACGGAAGGCTTTTGGGATACCTTTTGTTTATGCAAGTTTCCTTGCTAGCTCAAATAGTATTAATTACACAAAGTATGGCCTTGTTCGATTTGGGTTTTGAGGGAGGTTTTTTTAGAGTAATGAGTAGAGAGAGAGAAAATTTATTGGGGATTGTGCGCAGGGGTTTTGAGACCCAAAACTAGAGGTGTCAAACGGGCCATGCCAGCCCGTTTAGCTATGTGCCGGCCCGTTTACTTTATTGTGTTGTGTGGCCTGTTTACGTAATCGTGTCGTGCCGTGCCCATGTTGGCACATCTCCAACCGAGTTTCGTCAAGAAAAAAAACTCAGAAAAGTGTAAAATATTTATCAACACAAAAAGAGTAAAATATTATGTTACAGTACAAAATAAGAAATTAATATTTTTTTGGTATTAAAATTAGTATTTGGTGTGCCATGCCCTTTTGTGCCCGTCTAGAACCGTGTCATGCCGTGTCCGTCTAAAACCGTATTCGTGCCACATTTGAACGTGTCGTGCCCGATACAGTTGCATATGATATTCTTTTACACTTAATTTAAGTGGTTTTCACCATTTTATTCCAAATTGTAGTAATTAACTTTAATTGCTAGCTCTACTGCATGTTAACAACAGTACAAAGGTCTCCCATGAATATGATTTAATTAGTAATCGTCAACAATGGAATATTGTATCAGCGGGGCACAAAACAACGCATGCAACTTTGTAGTGAAAACAAATTATGTAGGAGTATCTTTTTTTTTTTGTAAGAATAAGAAACACACCTTGATGTTAGTTCTAAAGGAATCATCTTCAACCCAAATTTGATCGAAAAGTTAGTGATAGATTTAAGATGATGAAGAGAGAAATATGGAAGAAGGTAAAATGGAGGTTGGCTTGACTAGCATTTTGTGATCAGATAATAATTGTAATTTTGTAAACAAGTGACATTTTGGAGGCGAAAGTTCAGTGAATGAAAGCTTGCTTGTAATAGTCACAAAGTGCCCCAACACCATTTTCTATCAATATTTATGTGGTACTCATACATTTTAGTCTTGATCCCACATGAACGTGTTGCAGAGAATGGTGTTGGTACACGAGGTGATAGAACGCCAAGAGCACTTAATAATTTTTTCTTATTCAGAAGTGGTGTACTAAAATAACTAATTAAACTATTACAAACGTAAAAAAAAATACAATGGGGTCCCGTCAAGCTCCAAAAGGCTATTCTAAAGTTTATTTCGTGTTTCCACTTTCCAACCTAATCGGGAAACAAATAACTTGTGCAAGTTTTAAGTTGTTTTCAGGATTTTCATTTTCGCGCTCCACTTTTTACTGATGACGCTCTATTTTGTTTATGAAGTTAACTTCACGTTAAAAGTGGAGCGCCATCATGATCATGTTATTCCAAATTGTAATAAACTTTAATTGCTAGCTCTACTACATGTCATCAAGTAGTTTCGTGACACTTAGCCAAGACATATTCCAACCTCATACTAATTGCAAAGGCTATTTAGTGTTTCCATTGCTTTCTACTCAATTCATAAAATCATATACCAAGAAGTAGTTTCATGACAGATGATCCAATAAAAAAAAAGGGGTAGTTTCGTGACACTTAGCCAATTCATACTCCAACCTAATATTAATTGCAAAGGCTATTTCGTGTTTCCATTGCTTTATACTCAATTCATAAAATCATATACCAAGAAGGCAAGAAGTATAGTTTCGTGATTGATGATCCAATAAAAAAAAGGGGTAGTTCCGTGACACTTAGCCAAGACATATTCCAACCTAATATAATTAATTGCAAAGGCAAAGGCTATTTCGTGTTTCCATTGCTTTCTACTCAATTCATAGAATCATATACCACGAAGTAGTTTTGTGACAGATGATCCAATAAAAAAAAAAGGGTAGTCTTGTAGCCCACCACATATTACAATGAAGATGCCACATACATGAACGATAACAAGATTTGACAGAATTTAAAAGGCAGCACAGTGTACATTATAAAAAGGAGAATATACGAAATGAAAATAACAGAGAGCCCACATGCACCGAACCGCTGCTAACTTACGTACCGAGAGCATGCTAAATCAATCATCTTAAATGTACTTGAATAGTATGTACTTAAACTTTTAATGAAAATGATATAGGTACCGACCGGCCCGGGATGAGGTAACTAAAGTCAAGCTGATTGGGCTGTAAACTCCCCGTTAGGATGAGGTAACTACACCACAGAATTTTATGTAGTTATTTGGCTCATACTAGCTTTACCAGAATTGTTTGCAGATTCTGCTTGGTATACGAAGCATTTTCAACTAAAGGTCCATACTTTCAGCACCTAACAATTAACGTATATTGCCAAAATTCTAAACATGCCTTCTCAAAATTTTCCTCTAGATGCATTTCAGAGTCCTTGTATCCCTTTTTAGTTGTCTTGAACGAAATTATGAACAGAAAAGAGTGCTTTATCATCAGTATTGGGCCTCACACAAAATGAGTCCAGTTAATAAGGCCAGAACCATCCAAATATAATGCACCTAGGCACCAACCCTAGTGAATATACAAACAACTGGTTGATAAAATTTAGAAAACAAAAAAATGCATCCTACCCTGCACAAAGGAGCTAAAGAAGGTCACAAGAATATTAAATTGCACATTTTGCAGTACTGGAGAAAACTTAAGAAATTTAATTGTTCATGTTGGGCATTTGAGTTCTGATTTGATTTGGGTCGCAACTTTGCGGAGGTAACTTGTACTCTTTCTTCATTCGATACATGGTGGAACTTGTGAGAGCCGTGGATGTACTCAACAAGTTCACAGAATAACTACCCAACAAAAAACAGATAGGCAGATAGGTGGGAGGCTAATTTTTTTTCCCCTACAAGATGAAAAGGAGAAAGAAGCAACAAGTTAAGATAACAAGCAACTGAACAAATAGAGAAATTTCAATCTATGGAAATACTAACCTAAAAACAGATAGGCAGGTGGGAGGCTATCTTTTTCCCCTTCACGATGAAGAAGTTACAGTACAACTTTTAACCTAAAATGGTCTAACTGCATAACTTAACACATTATATTACCAAACGATGAATGTGTCACATTGAGTGGCCCCTAGTGACCTATATGTGACATAGAGATGTTTATATTGTTATTGCTTTGGATTTATTAGATGTATATTGGAGGATGTCTTCAAGACCAACACCAATTTCACAAAATTAAAATAACTAAATAAGATAAAGACAAGCAACATGCATTCGAATTTAAATCTGAGGGCTAAAAGAAAGTAAATCCTTAAGTATTAGGTTTCCCCACTGAACCAACCACTTCAGGTAACTGGCATCCCAAATTGTGTACTTAAGTATTTCATCTCATGCTCATGTAGGCACTTGCGTCACAATTATCAACATAAAAACAGGGGCTCGTCTATATAAGTCCAATGTCTTAAATGTTTTGCCTCATTACTAAACCAATCCCACTCCCACTACTTTCCATGGCTTCACAGAACCCCCACTACTTTCCATGGCTACTTTTATTCCTCCTCTTGGGGGTCAGAAATTCCTTTGCAAAATCTGAAGAATACAAGACGTACATCATCCACATGGACCGCTCACAGAAACCAGAAACATTCTCAACCGATGAGTCATGGCACCGATATACACTAACATCATTGTCCTCATTCCATGAAGATCAATTGCTCTATTCATATGACCATGTCATTCATGGCTTCAGCATCAGGCTCACGCCCTCTCAACTATCTGAAATCGAGAAGCACCCGGCTCACCGCGCAACACAACAGGAGTCCTTTGGCAAGCTCTTCACAACCCACACCACCAAATTCCTTGGCCTGAAACATAAAAGCGGGATATGGCCTGCTGCTTCTTATGGCAAAGACGTAATCATAGGAATAATTGATACGGGTATTTGGCCAGAGAGCGAAAGTTTTCAGGACAAAGGGATGTCACCAGTGCCGGAGAGATGGAAGGGAAAATGTGAGAATGGCACAGCTTTTAGCCCTTCGTCCTGTAACAGGAAGCTCATTGGAGCCAAGTCCTTTAGCAAAGGAATCCTTGCTTCTGGTGAAAAAATTCAGAAGGACGACTTTGAATCAGCTAGAGACTTTTACGGTCATGGAACCCACATCTCGTCCACGGCAGCAGGTAACCCAGTACTTGGTGTTAGTTACTTTGGCTATGCTAGAGGCACAGCCAGAGGGGTGGCACCAAGTGCACACATCGCCATGTACAAGGTCATCTGGAAAACAAGCACAGATTATGACTTTACAGAGAGCGATTTGCTTGCTGGAATGGACCAAGCAATTGCCGATGGGGTGGACATCATGTCTTTGTCTCTAGGCTATCGAGAGATACCACCTTATTTTGAGGACACCATAGCCATCGCAACGCTTTCGGCAATGGAGAAAGGGATTGTTGTTATTTGTGCTGCTGGAAATGATGGATATCGAAATAGGATACACAATGGAGCACCTTGGATCACAACGGTAGGTGCTGGCACTGTTGACCGAAGTTTTGCAGCAACAATGCGCCTAGGAAATGGGCTAACCGTGGGAGGAACATCCTACTTCCCAGAAAGCGTTTACATTACTGACATGCCTTTATATTATGGGGGTGGTAATCTAAGCAAAGCAACATGCTCAGCTTTGGATCGGGAAGAGGTTGCCGGAAAGGTAGTCCTGTGTGATAATAACATTTTTCAGATGGAAAAAGTTCAGAAAGCCAGCGGACTTGCGGGAGTCTTCTTGGGGGACCCGCAAGTTATATATCCAGAATTTTACACTTTTCCTAGCATGGTGCTGCCAAATAATTCTTGGACTTCAGTCAGAGAATATGCAACCGGGGTGAATAGCACAATGATAAAGAGCATGAGGTTCACAGTGACAAGTTTGGGTACAAAACCAGCACCTCAGGTGGCGGATTTTTCTTCTAGAGGGCCTGACCCGATAAACCCAAGCATTCTGAAACCAGACATTCTCGCCCCTGGGGTGGATATTCTCGCAGCAGTTCCACCCACAACGGTTTCCGTGGCAACATGCAATTACAAGTTGGTCACAGATTATGCACTCGACTCTGGAACATCAATGGCAGCCCCCCATGTTGCAGGAGTAGCAGCATTACTAAAGGCCGTTCACCAAAATTGGAGTCCTGCAGCCATAAGATCAGCAATCATGACCAGTGCAGAAATAGTTGACAATACGGGCACAACCTTCAAAGACCATGGGGCAGGACTCCCTGCCACACCTCTTGATTTCGGGGCAGGCCATATCAATCCCAACAAAGCCATGGACCCTGGCCTGATATACGACTTGGGTATCCAAGATTATATCGAGTTTTTGTGCAGCCTTGGCTACACTAAGAAGCAAATGAGCTCTGTCCTCAGGAGAACTCAATGGAGTTGCAGTCAAAATCGTACTGACCTCAATTACCCTTCTTTTATCGCCATATTTCCTAAAGGAGCCAGATCAAAGAACTTCAGCAGGGTTGTGACGAATGTGGGAGACAGCGAAGCCATTTACCAAGCAGTTTTAGCTGTTCCTACTGGAATGAGTATCAAAGTAGAGCCCAGTACTCTCGTATTCAAAAGCAAATATCAGAAGCAGAGTTTTGTTGTGAACGTGCAGATTGAGAAGGATTCACCCAACATAAATTATGGTTTTCTCAAGTGGATCGACCAGGATAACCACATAGTATCAAGCCCCATTGTAGTTATTTATGGCTGACATCCTAGTTATTTGTAGCCCCAATAGTTGTGAATCAACGAAATGTTAGGAATCTCAATAAAGGATTGGCAAGACGTACGTATTGATTTGTTATCTACTCATTAATTGTTCTTTTTCTTTTCATTGGTGCATTGAGAGGGTTATATTTACAGGAAAAATGAAGCAGCTAGAAAACTGACCTGCTTTATTTTCCATTATGCATTCAATATTGCTGCATTCCGGATGTCCACTTCACGCTTCATTTTCAAAATTTCATCTTCCAAATTCCGACACTTGGCCACAGCTTCCTCCGACAAAGCCTTCTGTTTCAGACTCTTCCTCCAAACAACCAGATTTTGAAAGCGAAGTTTTGATCTCTCCCTCGACAGCAAATAATTGTAACTCTGCCGATTCTCTCTTTGCATTGGCAGTCTCGAGTCCCACGTTAGCTGCAGTCCTTGCTTCATTTACCATAGCTAAACAAGTTCGAAGCTCCACCAAATTCACCTCTGCTTGCATTAACCGATCCCCTGATGCCTTATGATGATCTTGGCATTCAGTGAAAAATGAAGCAACTTCGTAACACATGTCTGGCCACAACTCTAACTGGACTGACTCTGGCGGATTTTCAATGTTAGCAGCTGAGGCTTTGAATTCGTTTAAGATTGTGCCCAAATGCCTGTGTATATTACTCCACTTAATTGACTAGTAAGTGTTAGACAAGAAAGATAATCTTAAATCAGTACTGGATTCTATAGTTTCATCAGCTAGCAGCTTTAGTACTTGTCCAAACTAAGTACTGTAACTAATAACAGCTTCAATATATATCCTCAGTAGTATTCTTAAATTTCAATCCTGTCGTTTGACGGTTCTTATTTAGTCTTCACCCTCATATCTCTACTACTGCATCTGTTCTTTTGGAGTACTTAATACTCCTATCCTATGAAGAACCCAAAAATAAAATAATGGTTCCATTCTTGTAGAAGAATTCTAATTGGAAGCTAACACCTGTCACGCGGATGACTATTCAGTTAAATACATATATATAATGAAATCGGAGAGAGAGAGAGAGAGAGAGAGAGAGAGAGGAATTGAAAATGAAATCCATGTAATTAAAGCGAATAGGAGAAGCGTTGGAAATTGAAAAACGACATGGGTTGATAGGTAGCGTAGTGCAGGGCATAAGATTCAAAGCTTACCAATTACAGAATGAATTATTCCATGAATGAAAAAGATCAACGCCGCTACAAATGAATCCAATTGCCCTAAACTTCCATCCTTTTCCATTTCGCCCTCGTTTTTTTTTTCCTTTTTCTTTCCTTTTTTGGCTTAATTACTAGGGTGAGAAAAAATCCGTCAAACTGTGAATCCAGTTCAACCCGAAAGATTTGGTTCGATTTTCTAGTAATATGATTTAGTGATAGTTTAAAAAATTAGAAATCACATTATATTGTTTGATTTGTGGATTCACGTTCATGGTTATGATTTCAAATCGATCTGAACCATATAATACATATATACATAATTACATATATATTGTTTAATTATAACTCACCAAATAAATATGGAAGCGCTTAGTCAATTACTTTCCTAATTATTGATCTTATTAAATTCACCGTAATATTTAGTTTTCCTTCCTTGTAAAGATAATTTGGACTAAACTTATATATATCACAACTTATTCTAATTTTTTACGATTACTTAGTTTTTCCTCCCGCAATATTTAGTTGGTTGCTATCATGCTGGTGCTACTGTCCTTTTGCTGCCTCATTTCAATTCAATAGTTTTAAGAATTGTCTTTGACCTTTTATTTGGTTAACACTATCTTAAGATGTTTAGTAGTTGGTTAATTTTAGTGACTTACCTATATTTCATTTTCTTAGTTTAAGACTTGAGACAATTGTTAGTATTCTACTCTAAATTAGTTGGTTGATGTTAGTGTGTTTTGGTAATTTGAATGAAATTGGTTTTATATAAATTTTCTTTTAATTTATCTTCATAATTTTAAGTATTTTAAATATTTTTTAAGATGATAGCTTAGTTCGAAGCAAACCGTGGTTTAAAACCGAAACTGAACCGTATTTTAATGGTTTGGTTTGGTTCTCCAAATTCATAATCCGTAGGTGTTGGTTTGGTTCTTGATTTACTATAAAACTGATCCAATCCGGACCATGATCACCCCTAATAATTACTCCATTCCTCAAGGTAAGCGTATCTAACACCAAAAAAATAACACATTTGACTCATCAAGAGCATCTCCACCCCTTACTCAAATTTGAGTAAAAAATATGAGTAAAAACTTCATTTGGTATTGTATGCTCTAATGAGTAAACTCAAACCCAAACACAAATATGCACAAATTTGAGTAAAAGCTTCATTAATGGCAAAGTTATAAATTTAAAAGTGTGAAATTTGCCTTCAAAAATTTGAGTCAAAGATTTAAAAATGTGTAGGTTTGGGTAAGGAGTGAAGAATGTTTTTTTGGTAATTTTTACTCAAATTTAAGTTTGAATCAAGATTTGAGTAAGGAATAGAGATGCTCCAAAAAGAAAATGCCTGACTAACAAAAAAAAAAAATCGTAACTGATTCCAAAGAAACGAGTGACTAATTAAGAAGATGCATAACTATTAGGGTCCTTGTTCAAAGCTTTAAGAAACATACATAACTATAGGGGTGAACATTGTGTCGTGTCCAGTTGTGTTCGTGCCATTTCATTTCGTATTTCGTATTTTTTTGAGTTCGTATCAAAACATTTGTTAACATAAACGTGTCAAATACCTTGACAATAACCCAACCCGCTTAAAATCGTGTCGGGTTCGGGTTGACACTAATATAAGACCCTTTTAACTTTTTGGAAGCTGTTAATGCCACGGGGCGTTTTGTTCCTGCCACGGACATTAATTAGACATAATTGTAAAAAGGCTCAATTGCCCTCACATGCAAGCAAGCAAAATTGTTTTGGCTTCTCTTTTCTCATGCTTTTTTTCAAAATGTCTCTTGATGACTGATGCATGGAAGCTATCGGAATAAGAATTCTCACAGCAAGGGAAAACCCAAACAATAGAAATCTAGAGAAACCTCTCTAAGACTCTTTATTTCTGTCAATAATCAATAACAACTGTCCTCTAATGTCACCCAAGGACTTCTTTTATACTAGAAAGCTAAGATAGAAAAGGAATCAGCAAAACAAGAAGCTGAATCCTAGTGAATTCCTAATTGACTGAATAATTAACAAACTTAAAAGATCTAAGATATTCTCATATTTGACTACTAGAAAATAAAGAAACATGCCAAAACAGATGGCACCTAAATCATATTCTTCTAGAGATTTCCTTATTTGATAGAGCCTTCCATTAGGCGGACCATGTTCTGCCTGCCTACCCCTTATGACGGTCCAACGACTCAAGATAGGCTATAGCGACCTGATCTGCATCAATGACTTTCCGTGTACAGTCCACAAAATCCTCTTCATATAATTTTCATTCCTAATCTATTTTTTTTTATCTTATTCCTAATCTAATTTGATACTCCACCATCACAAGACCCAACCAAAACGAAAATGCTATCGGTACCGAATCTTGGGGGTACTGAAAATGTACAATGGCAAGTGGGGCCTACTTTTTGGCCCACACGAATAATTCAAACCGTTCATTAAGTTGGAAATAATTTTTTGAGTGGCCCCTACAAAAAAAATCAGCTCAATTAGATATTCGTAAATGGTTGATCTAATCTTTCAATTTGTCATTCAGAGTTAATGATCTTGAATTCTGAATGACAACTTGAAGTTTGGATCAACCACTTATACATATCCAATTGAGCTGATTTTTTGAAAGGCCAGTCGAAAAATTATTTTAAAATTAATGAATTGTTTGAATTATTTGTGTGTGATCCAAAAGTAGCCCGCAAACTGTTGTACATTTTCGGTACCCCAAACTTTGGTACCAATAGTAGTACTCCAACCAAAATCTTTATTCTATAAAACCAAGTTGATACAATTAAAAAAACAAACTAAATTACCAATAACTTCTCAAATCTCTATCTGAGCATAATGGTTTCTCCATTTTTAACTCCTCCTATGCTACTAAGGCACTAAAATGATTGAACACTAATTAATGCACTAAAAGGAGTACAATTTTGATTGCCGGGAGGGCAATTGAGCCTTTTTATCATTCTATGTAATTAATGTCCGTGGCACAAACAAATTGCCCCGTGACATTAACAGCTTCCTAATTTTTTTAATATTTACATAAAATTATATACTTTCCCATGTTTTGAACGAACTACTTATTTAATTCAATAACAAAAATTGAAGACATTTTCAATACCTCCATAATCATAGAAATGATAAAATCGGCCTAATCATGACATTGAAAAATGCCTGAAATCACAACTAGACATAAGTCTCAAAATTATATAATTTTGTATGATTTTCAGCTAAAATAATAATAATAAAAAAACGAGTGATTTATGTGAAAGTTCAGTTTGGTCCTTCAAGTTCCAATTTCAACAAATAAAACCTTTAATTCACAAATTCGTTCCAATGCCATTCATTCGTTGGGTGCCGTTAACTAATTTGACGGAAAATGGCTTTGTGATGGGCACGTGTGCTCTCTCCAAGGGCATATTTTGCCCATTCCCCTCCTCTTTCTTCTTCTTCTTCTTCTTCTTCTTCTTTTCTCTCTCTCTCTCTCTCTCTCTCTCTCTTGTTAGAGGAAAATCCAGTTGCCTAATTGATTGATTGAAGATCATTGATTGTAGCATAGGAATATTGTATATTTATTCTTTCCTAGTTTAACTTCCTTTCTAGTTTAGTTTCTTTGTATATAAAGGGCTTCGTATCTTTGTAAAGAATTCATTCAAGAAATACAGAAATATTTCTCTTAATTTTCGCTCTCCTAAATTCAACATGGTATCAGAGCTAGGATTCCATACCTAGCATTTTTTTTTCTTACCCACCGTGGTTATTTTTCTCCATATCCCAGATCGTCAAGAGCTCTTTCTCCTCAATAACCTTTAGCTTTCTGCCACAACTAGTGGTATCCGCCCAATAAACCATCACTTACATTTATATCATCCCAATATTTTATCAACAATCGGTTCGATTCAAAATTGGATACAGTTTTTGATTTTTCTAAAGTCTTTCGTTTTCTCTATCAATCTATCATGGGAGATGACAGTGCTTCTTCTAGTCTAAAACTAGGGCTTGACCCGTCAAGCCGTTATTATTTTCATCACTCAGACACTTCTGCCACCAAGCTTTGCTCACAACTACTAGATGGCAAAAATTGGGCAACCTAGAGCAGATTTGTTGAGATTGCTCTTTCCGTTAAGAACAAATTAGGCTTTGTTACTGGAAAGTTCAAGAAGCCCTTGTAATACATAAATTCAAGTCCTACAATAAAGAACACGAAAACGATGCACAAAATAATAATTTTATTGATTTGAATTAAAAGGGGTACAATTCTCTAATAAATGCTCTTTTATAAGAAAAGAACAAGGTAATCCTCTGATTCGATCTCCGGAGATGAAGTTGCAATCCAACGGCTATTGAAGCTTGTTGTAGGATTGAAACAGTTGGTGAATCCTTCAAATCTTCGAGTTGAGAAGCTTGAAGAAGGAAGTTTGATCTAGGGCTTGAGGGCTTTATCTCAAACAAACGATGAGTTTGAGACGCGATCTTCGCAGGATTCGACATGTAGATTGTTGTTGTAGATGAACCGACACGTAACTTGGGCGCTTGTTGATCCTCCACAAGAACTTGAGAGAGCCTTAAGAAATGCTTGAGAGTACTCTGAAATTTCTCTTGGCCAAAAATTCATTTCTTCTTAATGAGAGCCTCTATTTATAGGCTCAAGGAGAGATCTTAATTTGAAAAATCTCCTTTGATTGATATTCTTTCCAAATAAGAATAATTGACCTCTACTTATGGTAATGAAATTAGGTCAAGATATATACATATCACGAATTTCGAACACTAACCCAAAAATCAAAATCATCATTCAAAAAAAGCCCTTTTTCCTTTTTTTTTGGTTCGAGTAAAAAAAAACCCTAAAACCCATTCTGGTTTTTGCAGAAAATGCAGAGATCGATCTTGAGAGAGAGAGAGCTAGGTTCGAATCGGCAAAAAATGCCCTAACCAGATTTTTCGAGAGAGAGAGATACCTTGGTGGATGCAGGATCGCGTAAGATTTCTGGCTTCAATCTTCGTCGTTCTCTTCTTCGTTCTTCATTCTTCGTTCTCTGGTTCGCGTCTTCGTTTTCCCTTCTCTGGTTCGCGTCTTTCTCCCTCCCTCTCTCTCTCTAAAGCGTGAAGCCGTGGAATGAAACGAAGGGGGGAAGTGTGAGTGTTGAGGGGGAAAAGTGTAATTTTTGCGTTTTTAATGCCTTCTCTTTTCCTGGCCGTTGGATTAAATCCAACGGCTAAGAAACACGTCCCACACCAACCAGCCATCCGGAATCCCTCAAGGGATCCGGAGTGTGTGTGTGTATATATATATTCGTTTGACCCAAGGAAAATTTGACTGGGCCCATATCTTTGGGTTGACCCAATTTCATAACACATTTGGCCAATCAAGTCGGCCCATCTTATTTAATTTGGTCTTGCCCACCTCTTTTAAATAATTGAGCCCATACTTTGCCGAGTCCAATATTTATTTGCAGGCTTTGACCAACATTTGACTTTAATTAATTAAGATTATTTATTAATCTAAATTAATCAGACAGTAATTAAGCCATGCCGAAATTTTAGTATCCACAAATTTGCCCCCACTTCATGACTCAATCGGATGCTTGCTTGCTAGCATTGATGGTGAGGGCTTGAAGTAGCATTGATCAAACTTGGCGAGGAGTGAATTTCATTCTCATCTTTGTCCGGCACGTGAATTTCCATACACAACATATATAGGCTGTTCAAGACCAACTTTGGCATGTCGATCTGTCGACAGGACAAGATCGTGGTATATAAGCAATTAAGTTCACTTATTTCTGCACTTAGCTAACCGAAAAAATATGTAACATGCACCGGATATATGTGCATGTAATGCACACCAAAAACAAGCATTTCTATGGTGGGTGTACATTGCTTTCTCCTAAAGGTTGTTTTTTCTTTTTTGGTTATGTCTCCACTCTTTTAATTTCTTCTCAAAGGTGTTTTGGCTAAAATAAGCTAATTGACTTATTTTTTTGTTTTTATTCAAATATTTTTCGCATTTGTTATTTTCGCATCAAATTTTTGTGAATTATTAATTTGTCTCGTCGAGAAGAATATTCGAAAAAGTAAAAAATTATAGTCCAAATTTTATTTTTTTAAATAAAAACAAAAATCAACCAAAAAGCCTGATTTTCCGGCTTTATATGTCTCAACCTTTGTGTGCAAATTAGGACAGTTCTCTCTCTCTCTCTCTCTCTCTCTCTCTCTCTCTCTCATATGGCTGGATTGTGTTGGTTATTGGTTCTCTGATTATATGTCTTTTAATAAAAGAAAATGTTAGTTACATTTTAGTAGAAATTATTGAATGCCATGATGGCTACTGATTTTGCAACTCCCTTTGTTGCTAACGGCACTCCCCTGCAAGTGTCGTTAACAAAAAAGGGAGTGGCAAAATCCATGATTTGTAGTATTTTACTTTCTGGGTTTCAAAACCTTGGTAGGAGATGATTTTTTTTTTTTTAAAATAGGAACTGGCTCCTCTCATGTTAACCTCTCTACAGTTACTGTCTAGTTTAGACTTTTTTAGGCTTTTTACAGGATTCGGGGATCCTGCAGGGAGAGAGCCCTGCAGGTCGTGCAGCTCTTTACCAAAACGGCGCCGTTTTGAGGCGCAAAGGGGGGAGTCAGATTAAAGTCCAAAACGACGGTCGTTTTGGCCCTTCAAAACTCAAAACCCTTCTTCTCATAGAAAACACGATGGAGCTTTCAGTGAAGAGAAGCGATTAACACGATGAAGCTTTCACGCGATGGACTCCTCTCACCACCCTCCACGTCGGCGACCTGTGGCTCCGGCGAAGAGCCCACCGACGCCACCATCCACGCTTGCCGACCCACCAAGGTTCTCTCTATCTCTGTGTGTCTTCTGGACTTGAGAATTTGTGGGATTTGGTGGTTCGAGCCCTAAAAAATTAGAGCCTCAACGCAATTCGTGCGGTGCTCGAGAGCCTCGAGGACCAGCTCGAGTTCTTCCACGTGAGTGAGTTTTTAATTTTTCTGTAATTTGGTAGCTTGATTTCTAGGGTTTAGTTTTTTTGTGCGTGTTTGGTTGCTGAGAAAGGGGAGGATAAAGTGGGAATTAGGTTTCTACTGAAGTTCAATGAAGTACTCTGGCATTTTTTGATTCCTCATATTTAGGTTGCGTTTCTTTGGAACTACTGCTGTTTCTATCCTTATGCATTATGAAGCCTAACATTGTGAAGCCATGTTGATTCCTAACATTGTGAAGCCTCGTTGGAAATTTGCAATCTATACAAAACAAACATGATGAATGGGTCTTTTGTTGTTCTCTAATCAATTCGTATAATTGATCTGGAATATTTTGGAGAGAGCAAGTGTTCAGTTGTTTGGTTCAGGGGTTCTATTAATGTGCCATTGTCTTGCATCCTTTTGCCCTTGGTTTACTCCTTCAAGCGATATGCCAAAATAAATCTTGACATAGAATACTTGGGTATGATTAGCAAAAGCTGTAAATAGTGAGCTGTATACGCAGACAAAAACACGAAGTACAATGATTCATGAGTTACATATCGGGAGTATGCATATCTCTTATGTCAACATTGTGATTTCTTTTTTCTCCCTCCCGTTCTTCCAACGTGATACATGAGTTACTTTGGTTTGCAGTGGTTCATAGTACACAAGGAGCGAGGATACGGACGATGTGGCCCTGGTAGACATGAATTGTGAAGACTTCAAGGAAGCAACCCCGTCAAGACTCGACATTGAAGCCACCTCCAAAGAAATGGTGTTGATGAAGCATTAGAGCGAATGCAAGTTTGAAGAAGGGCTTGAACACGCCATTGGGCGATCAGTGCTATGGTTCAAGAAGCATTTTACTGTTTTCATTTTGTATCTCTTTTGTCATTGTCAAGAAAGCGAAAAAACAAAAATCATGCAAGTACCAAGATGATTATGTAGAAGATAACCCTATTGTAAAGACAATTTGGTAATATATGAATTATGCTACTTTTTTTGGTTTGGCTATTGATTGTGAATGGATTACCCTACGTGGGCTTATATGACTATTGTTGTGTTTTTGTTTTTGCTATTGTCTGTTGAGACGCTTGACGTCGGGCTAAGATGAAAAAACGGGGAGGTGCTGTCCAAGTTTTTTCCAAAAGCTACAGTGTGTCTACAAGGTTCCCAAGGACACAGACACAAAAAAGGAGAGGACACATAGACACGGACACAACATAGCAAGAATCCTTAGGCCGTGTGCCATATCCTCACCAAATTGCAATGAGAAAAAAAATGCAGAGTCGCAGAGACAACTCACCAAGTCATTCAAAACATCACTGGAGCCCATGAACAAATAATTTCATATTCAAATTAAAAACCATAATACCAAAGTCTCAATCCACCAAAACGACATAACCATCATCCGTAACATCTAACACAATAGAGGGCGTTCCGCTTTCTAAAAAAAGAACTTTTTGAAAAAAGAAGGTAATTTCAAGTCCAAAAATCATGTGTTAACGTAAATAATTTTCCTACCAATATGGATCTTGTTTGATAGATCTCATTGAGATCTTTTATACGGTGCAAAAAAAATTAAAAAATTATTTTTCATTTTCATTATATTTGAATTTGAAAATTGAAGAAAAAGAGCTTTTAGAAAAAGAAGGAAAAGTGGAACGCCCCCTAAGTGTCTCCCAAAAAAGAAAGTCATTGCTAATTTAAATTTAACCACTCATTTGTCCTAACATTACTTCAAATTTTTTTGTGGGCACCCCGAATAACTTAACATTTCCAAAAAAAGCTTTATTATCCATGAAGTTGTTGCCTCCCCATGAAGAGTGACTTGTGGGATCAAATGACATCTCCTGAAAAAAGAATACAAAGAATAAGTTCAACTTTAAATAAGCATGCCTAAACAAAAAAACTTTCACTTGAATATTCAAATGCAGACTCCACATTATAAACTAAAAAAAAAGGCATCCAAATGGAACTGGTCGGTTTTTGGCATGATTAGAATAGAATATAGTGCACCACTCTGGGCCTCAAAATGGACCTTCCAACTAAGGATTTTCCTAGTATATAAACTGACTCCAATTCCTATACATGCACTCGCACTTGCGAAAGTCTTCCAACTTGTGTCTTCCAACTTGTGTTTTCAGTGGTCACAGAACACGTTTAAACTATTAACACAATTTAAACATACCTTAAGAGTTTGTGGATTATGTGATGCTTGGGAAGACGAAGCTATTGATTGGGAACCATCCTCGTAACTCACCATTTGTGGTATATAAACATCCTATCATCGAAAATATATTCACAAGTAAATCCAACAAATCATACAATACAAAAGTATACTGAAGCACAAATAAAAACAACTAACCGATGGTTGCTTCAAAGATGAACCATGCACAATTGTAGTAGTGGTAGCATGATCAATATGCTATGGAAAATCAAAATAGTTAGAACTACAATACAAAAGTAAAGCTGTCTACAAAAGTAAAGCTGTGTACATACAAAAGTAAAGGTTGCATAGTAGTTTTTTTTACCTCACTAAGGCGTGAAGTAGATTGTGAAGCAACTTTCTTCCTCTTTCTTCCTCTTTCATGCCAAGGTTTTAATCTTCTCGTACCCTTAATTTTTAACCCGCTTTTCTTCTTCAAACCTTTGACTCGTGCGAATTGAGGATCAACCTTCTCCAATTCTTCACTTTCCGCATCAGTGCATCATTCCTCTTCCGCTCCAAGAAGTATATTGGCCACTTTTGCACACATGTATTCCACCGTCTCTTCCACAAATTCATATGCTTCTTGAACTTCACATGACCGAGTTGCTAGCTTTACCATCTTTGGACAAATAATCCTAAAACGAACCGCTTTTTGTAATTTAGGAACATTCTCATCCACTCTAGTTTTTTCCTTCTCCAATTCACAATCCTTTGCATCTAATCGCCAACGCCCTAATAGATACCTTTCAGGAATTTCGAAAACACCCATTCGATGAAGGCCCGAAAGTGCATGGCAACATAAAATTCCAAAACTTTCAAATTTGCGACAACTACAACATATATCTCGGCAAATAGTCTCCCCAAACTCGTCTGTTTCAACACTACCTTTCACCACATACTTCACTTTCTCTCTGTACTTACTAATAAAAAAATTGAATTGTCCTCCAAACTCAAGACACGGCTTGACCCCACAACGAAGTGAGGCGTCAACCTCATTATGGAACAAGTCAAACAGAGGGCGGTAGTACACTTGGGAAACCTGGATTAATATAGGACTCTCCTTCAACTTCGTTCTCTGGAACTTTTCCCTAGAATTGAATATGGCTTTACTTTCCTCGTACCGCTTCTCCAAAACTATTGTGTCCCACTGAGTAAAGAATTGAACAATGTTGAGATCAGATTTTAAACACTTCTTTAGTTTTGCATTTAGGCTCTCACTAAGTTGGGTGCTCCGCATTCCCGTGGTGAATGGCCATTTCATTTATACATGCTCCCATTTCTCTTTAATTTCCCAAGTTTTTGCCATCCAAGTGTTATCTTTTAAATTGTATTTCTGAACCAAAGTCTCCCAAGCTTTCTTTAACTCATCGGGTTCCTCATACCCAAAAATACAAGCATTCAACTCCTTACCAAAGTCTGATTCTGCATTGAACAAGTGACCCAAATGCTTCAAAGCATTTTGATTGAGGTGAAAAGTACACAATCCATGAGAAACATCGGGCAGGACACTCTTAATTGCCTTGGCCATTGCAGCATCTTGGTCTGTGAAAATGGTAATCGGCTTTTTTCCAGACATAGCATGCAAGAAGGTCTTAAATAGCCACTCAAAGGATTCCACAGTTTCATCATATAATAGCGCCGCACCAAAAATGCAAATCATTCTAAAATGATTAAAGCCAGCAAAAAGAGCAAATGGCCGGTACTCTTTGTTTTGTGCGGAATGTTGTGTCAAAGGATATAGCATCTCCAAAAAGGGCATAATCTGTAATCATCTCATGGTCAGCCCAAAAAATGTTGGTAATCATATCTTCTTTATCCAATTGAACCGCATAGTAGAAATACGGATTTTGAGCAGCTTGATTATGAAAATATCCCAACAAAGCCCCCGATTCACCAAACTTCAAGCTCCTTTGTCTTCTTGTTCGCAAATAATTTTTTTGGTCCTCCCGCGTGAACCCTAAGCATTCCTTTCCCCCTGCTTGGGCACTTAAGAGATCGTGCGATGCCTTAAGCGATAAACCAATATCAGCAGCAATATCGATATTTATAGCTTGAGCCTCACTTACCATTCTATGGGATTTCAGCAAATGAGAATGTTCAGGAAGGTGTAAAACATGGTTGTGGTTTTCTTCAAATTTTTTCACAACCCATTTCGACGTGTTTCGATTCAATGATACATACATGGATGCAAGGCAATTACTTCTCGTCTCTTTATGAGGTTGTTCTACAACTAGGCTCCGTTTATCTTTTTCCTTTTGTCCTTCCTTATTACATACAAACATTCGAGTAATCAAAATACCATCTATCTTGCTTAACGTACGCCAATGTCTTCTAACACAAAAACCACTAATCCTTGCATATTCATTGTAAAAATCAAATGCCTCTTGCTCTGATTCAAACTCCATTTGAACACATGGAAGATACTTCTTGGACAAATCCTCATTTTCTTTGACATCCTCCTCACGCCCATCATCCTCCATTCTAACATCCAAAATATATAATATTCATCAAAAATAGCACTCGAATTAGAAGTAAAGACAACTAGTAGATAAATCTAATGCTTATATTCAAAAAAGAACATTGAATATTGAACCCAAGGAATAAAATACGAACACTTTTCATTAGTGTTCTTGGAATGAACAAATGAAGAACCCAAGGAATAAAATACAGGAAGTTTTTTTACGAACTTTTCTACAGTGGTCCCTTGAATGGGAACCATAGTAAGGTATTTTACAATTACATGGAACATTTCCTTCTATTCCCCCAAGGCTAAAACCATCATAGTTTAATATGAATGTGGAACCAACTTTACTTTGGATTTCAGGGTTACCTTTAACCCACAAACAGAAGAAAAGGAGTACTTTTTTTCAAAAGAGGTGGGTGATACTTTGTGACATCCAAATATTTTTCGACTAGATCAAAATATTTGTAGGATTGGATACCATTCCAAGACAAAACCTTACCCTCTTTTCTCTAAAATCAAAGTTTTCTCCTGTAACATACAGTGTTTTGCAATACCTGGTAGGTGATGATTCCGGCAAGTTCTCCGTCGAGTCCTCCGGCAATTCCGAAGGTGGTTGATCCTGGCAAAGAGGAATTGCAGTCGCACCTTGTTGAGAAGAGTCCATCGCCATCGTTCACTACCTAATCCTCTCCTTCACATAGAATTTGAGCGCGAAAAGGGAAAAGAGGAAAAAATTGGACTTCAAGGCCCAAAACGACAGTCGTTTTGGGCTTTAATTGGTTTCCCCCCTTTGCGCCCCAAAACGGCGCCGTTTTAGGGAGGAACTGCACAACCTGCAGGGTTTTCTCCCTGCAGGATCCCCAAATCCCTTTTTACAGCCCACTATAATGATCGAAACCGTTTATGTTGTAGATGTCGTCGAAAACTTCAACAGCACCAAAAAACATGTTGATCGGGTACCGTTTGATACTCGATCGACCCACAAAACTGCAAACTGGACAGTAAATGGAGAGGTAAACATGAGAGGAGCCGGTTCCTTTTAATAACTCAGGTGTGGCCACCTTACACATATCTATACAAATTTTGGGTGACGAATCCCATTGTCCACTAGCAGGGGCCTAATTAAGCCAGGCTAGAGGCCCATATTAACAACCCCAAAGGAGTAGATTGCACGTCTGAGAGGTTTTAAACCTGAAATATTTGGAGTGAGCAAACTATTAAATCTCCGACTTTGACCACCAAGCTAGTTAAAGGAGGCTGAAAAATATTGACCAAACAAACAAATAGTTTGGTTCTTCACCGTTAAAGTTCCTTTCACACACAAAAAAGGCTTATTTGTAGCCGGAATTGTGGGATTCAGCCTCCATCCCAACGAAGATTAATTTGATATTTGGGAATTTTAATTTTTAGAGATTTTCGCGTTAATTTCAAACCTTCATTTTTGCATTCATTTTTCTTTTTCGTATAAATGTTAAGTTCATGTTCATGTGATTTCTATGAGATGCGATTTTTGTGAATCGTAGGTACCCTAATTAATCACTAAATCGTGTTATGATTATCTCTTTTCCGGACAAAAGAAGTGCATCTTATGGAAAATTAACTAAGAAATTAATTCAACTTGTAAGAAATTAAATTCGAAATTTAATGATTTTATCCAGAAAATGGTAGAAATTTCTATAAAAGATCCAGCTCATGTCATGTATTTACGAAGAGAGTTCACGCACTGAACTATAAATAAAAAAGAAAAATGATATTGGCACTCCAAAAATTGATATAGGCACTCTAAAAAACAAAGAAAAGTGGCTTTAGAATTACACTGATATTGGAGTGCCTCCATCAATTTTTGGAGTGCCTCCATCAATTTTTGGAGTGCCTCCATCAATTTTTGGAGTGCCAATATCATTTCCCATAAAAAAAAGTGCCATTAGAAGTAAAAGATGTAAATCATTTTAATCTCGTTACAGTAATCATTTTGGAAGATTTAGTTGACCTACACAGGTCAAAACTATTTTTTTTAAACCAATAAATAGACCTACCATAAATATTTATATCACTGAAGTAACGTAATCGGATGCACTCAAATTTTTAAAAAAAATATGCACTATAATTCCTACTTGTTGGAATTTATTGAGAAAACACACTCCAAAACTAAGAATTTCTCTTATTTCGTCTTTTTGTGCTTATACAGTTCATTTCTACAGGTAAATCTATTCTCATTATACCGTTTATACCAATCTGTTATGACAACTACGAAGTAGAAAATAAATAAACCAACAAGTAATCAAAATAACAAAACCACAAAGATTTATGTTGTTCCAATCATAAAGCCTAAACTTTCATGTACTCCTCCAATGAAGAGCGAGAGGGGATTCATTATGAATGGCAAGAGATTATAAATAGCCAGTTAACAGTTATATCTATCGACTCTCAATGAAGTAACTTACGAACGATTTACTTTGATATGGATCTCCCAAATGGTAAATTTTGATTACAGCAATCTTAAAAAGATTTCTCGTATAGTAACCAAGTCAATGTACGTAGTAAATACAAGCAATAAATACTCACACCTTTAGCAATAATAGCCTATAACTACAACATATATGACCTTTAATAGCATAATACAACATCATTCTTTTACTAATGCTATAAAAGAGAAGCAATAATAGCGTTTAAAACAAAGGAAATACACGGAAGGCAAAAGATAGCGTTTCATTAAACCATCTATAGCGTTCAGCCAAAATAAGAGGGGGCACGCCCTTTCAAACTTTTCACTCGATTTTTTTCACACGGGGCGCCAGAATCCAGATCTCCCAAACTCACTCTACGAACTAGACCGAGATATCTCAAGTAGGGCTGCAAACGAACCGAGCCGCTCGCGAGCGGCTCGCAGCTCGGCTCGTTCATAGCTCGTTTAAGCTCGGCTCGGAAGTTAAATGAACGAGCTCGAGCCGATTTTTTCAGCTCGTTTTGTAAACGAGCCGAGCTCGAGCTAGGATAAGCTCGGCTCGAGTTGGCTCGCGAACCGGGGTTAGTAGACTTTTTACGTTAATTACTACAATTAGCATTAGCATTTTAATACCCTGATGTAGAATTCTTACAAAAACATATTACATGTTATTATTATTCTAAAATTAAGATTATTTTCATGTAGAGTATAAGAAAATGAAAGATATATACCTTCACAATCAAAATAATTTTGGTTGTATTAGGTCTATGCAAGGATATATATACATTTTTCATTGGTACGTTAAGGCTCGTGAACAAGCTCGAGCTCGAGTAAAGCCAAGGCCTGCTCGGCTCGAGCTCGACTCGTTAAGTTTTCACTGAGCTCGAGCTCGAGCTCGGGTTCGTTAAAAACTTAATAAACAAACTTGAACACGGTAAAACTCGGCTCGACTCGGCTCGTTTGCAGCCCTAATCTCAAGCCGTGCGAGCTGGTGTTGGCTGCTATTCTAGGGTTTTAATCATGAGTTGCAGGTTAGTTACTTAGTTCCTTGTTCTTCTGTTCTCTTAATTTCTGATTATTAACGTCTGTTTTCGTACCAATCGCTCGACTTTGTCGTATTTCTGCCCTCCCATTATGTAGTTGGAGAAGAATCAATGATATATTTAGACCTTTTCCACCGATTGAAGCAAAGGGGTCGTTGTTCGGAGAGTCTTCACCGGTTTGATTTGATTTTTTTTCCTTAATTCTTTCCCAAATACAAAGGTAGGGTTTTAATCGAAAACCATTAGAATTTTATAATCAGTTCAGGATTTACATTGATTTTGCACTTGTAGGATTTGGATTTACTTTTGTCGAGGTATGGATTTTCATTTGGATAATATATTGGGGCTTTTAGGTTGACTGACTCATTCGGATAACGAGCTCAAGAAATAGGAGATGAAAAATATTTTTTCCGTGCGTCATGGGGACACTCCCCTTGCCCCCAAGCTATTTCCATCCCAAATCTTCTTCTCCACAGGTAACGGGCAATTTTTTGATTTCCATAATTTTTTGTCTCCACATGCAATCTTTACTTGTTCAGCTCAAATTTCTTGATGCACATGTCCCTACTTTTTATAGCTATATTCAATCTTCACGTTGTGATATTCTTTCACAGTTCATGGTTTGTGAGATTATTTGTGTTTGCTTGTTTTCTGGGCAAGTGCAATTACATCCTTTCTCATTATTGGCCACAGAGATAACTCTTTAGAGAGTACAATTCTTTCATCCAACCACTTGTTTGATTTAATTCCTGAGAGGAAATAGATGTCATGAACATGCTGATAAATGAGTCTCAAGTTGCATAAGAAGATGGCCCAATTGATTTAGAACATAGAATCAGTAGGTTTTTTTTGTTGCCAAAACAAGAAATGAACTAGAAATAAGAGGTAGGATGTTGTGCTACACTAGAGGATCTTGTTGAGCATGGGAGGATGCTTTGTACTATCCATCTGAATCTCGACTTGAAGGATGATTGTTCTTCCAAAGGAAAGACTTTTCCAATTTGGACAATGCGACTATAGGATACCCAAACGTGCTACCAGATTGATATGCCTCCATGATGTAGAAATTAGCTTGTAGACATTCTTTTCTTTCTAAAGTCTTACCATATGGGAGTCACTATATATCTGTGGATGTGTAAAACACTGTTTGGACAATGCGACTATAGGAGCATTTTCTTGGAAATCCTTGTTCCATTACAATATTACATTAAGCACAATTCACATAGGAATAGAAGATGAAGTTTACGATCTTTAACATACATAATCTTTGTCATGTATTCTCATCTGAAGGCACATGGAAGTTTAACAAAAAGGGTCATGAAATTAAGTTTGACAAGTTTCACGTAGTATCAAAAAGTATGGAAGCATCTGTTAGGCCTACTAATTATTGAACTTACGATGACATTTTCTTCTTGATTCCTGTTGGGTTTAGTTTGTGCGCGCACAAATCTAGACACGTATGTGTCCAAAACCGTACGATACACGTGGACGTTTCATGAGGGGCCTTGTGCATTGGACGGTTCCAGACACATCTGTGTGCGGATCTATGGCACTTCTCTGCATGTAGCATTGCTCGTTGTTGCATATGCTTGTGTAACAGAGGCTAGTTAGGTGTCCTATAATGGTAACACTGTTGCTGTGATGGGATACTTGATGTTTGGAGAATCAACAGTTCACTCTTAACCTGCCCGAGGATCTGGTTGCAACCAAAATTGCTGTGTGGACTACGGTAGGCTGTATCTTAGTTTTGGTGTTCCCATTTCTCTCTTTGAAGTTAAATTCCAATGCCTTGTGAATGTATTGTGGTTTCTTGCTGCTAGCAACTCCTGCCAAAGTCTTTACACAAATAGTTGATATACTAACATATATACTTCATTTTCACCCGGATCAGGCCCCCTGTTATGCCCATTACCTGTCCTTGTGATGTTGGGCAATGAATCTGGTTTCTTTTGTCATTAATATCTAAATCAGCCACAATGACTTGTATCTCCTGTTTGTTCTTTTGCAGGTAGTTAATCCATTTACCAAATATCCTTCTAGTAGGAATGACCAGTTTGTGTCGAGGAAGTATCTCTATTCGCTTTTGGTCTATTACAAATTACCTGTTTGATTGGGATGAATCAAGGTAGTCGATGTTTATGAAACTGATCTTACGCTTATCTATTCGTTACATGGGTACCTCGTTATCACTTCACTATTTCTGAACATGGATAGTTGCATTATTGAATAAAATCCTTAATTTGGCTACAAAATTACTTGTATAAATTCTGTGTTGGTGAACACTAGTTCCTGAAAATCCAACTCCATGCTAACATATTCCCCTGGCCACTATGTAGGCACAAAACTAATAGTAAACATCAGTTGTCTGAAATCTGAATGAAATGGTGTACTTTGTTTCTTGATAGGGTGGGTGCCGAACTGGGATGACAAAGGTTACTAATGCATATGACCTTCCTACAAGGTGAGTAGTGGTTTAGATCTATCAAGTATCGCTTGTAATATGTAGGAATACTTTTTTGAAGTCGCACTGTGCTGATCAAAACAAGTAAATCGTCGAAGTATCGTTCTTGTCAAAGCTCAATCCTGCACTTACTTTACCTGCCCTTGTGCTTTGGAAATCAGGAATTTGATATTGGACTATTGGATTGAGGAATACAACACTATTAGCTTTCCGTCATCTTATGAGACTTGTCAAGTAAAAGAACTAAGCCAAGTATAATGTGAGCATAGTTACTATAATTGACCGGGTTCTTTTCTACCTAATTTTATTGCACTTGTTCTATATTGAACTTTAGCTTTGAGATTCAATTATGTTCTTTTCTTTTCGGTATCTTGCCTCTTGCTTTTGCTTTTGGTTGTTCTTTGTTGGGAGGAAAGACAAGTGTATTTACTTGTGTTTTCTTCATCTGAAAATTTTGCTAATCTATGATGGTTTAGTTCATTTTCCATCCCTGATGCTCTTTCCATAATAGGGAATAGGGAATCAGTGGGAGATTGCTGCAGCTATGGCGTACGTGAGTCACTTTTCATTTTCTCTTGAACCAAATCAAGTGAACTTGATGTTCTTAAGATTAGAGAGTGCATTAAACCAAGAAGTCGAAAAGAACAAAAGATTAAGACTTTGGAATGCATAACCGAGATATAATCCTTTCTTTGGTTCAATGTGTTTAACCAAAAAGTTAATTATCTGCAAGTGGAAGCTGAAAGCATCTCACCCGCTACTTCAAATAATCAAAATGTTCCCAGATTAGTTGTCATTTTTGGGTCATAAGCTAATTTCCAAAAGCTGTACCAAACAAGGTGGCCCATCTGCTCAAAATCAGATAGAAACAGAAATATCTATGAGCACCCTTGAGAGCTGCACCACATGGGACAGGGAAGGTTCTCAAAAACCAGATAAAATTGCATTGGAAAGTAATAAATTAGATACCTTGTTTGCAGCTAGAGGATGCTCTTGCATTGGAAAGTAATAAATTAAAATGGCCGTGGGTTTCCATACCCTTTGGCATGCAACACAGCTTCTGTATGATCCCCAAGTTGCCAATCTGTCTTTAGTTGATGGTCTACCTAGGATGGCCAACCATTGAATAAATATCCATCTAGGAACTTGTTTCTTGACTTTGTGTCCAAATTTCGAAATGGTTTTGGATCTAAGTGTGCCTCGACCTGATATGTTGTTTCTAGTTCCAAGTGTGCCTCCATGTGATATGCTGTTTTGCGGCTGCTGTTGTGTCCATCTTTTCCACAGAAGGTAACCTTTCAACCCTAAGGTGCATCTTCTATAGATTGATTTTTGTATTTCGCTTGATTTTTCCATATCTTGTTTTCATATATGACATTGGAGAAATTTTGTCTGGATATTGACATTGTTTGCTGATGATGAATTGTTGTTGCTGCTGTGTCTATATTTTCTACCATTGCGGGTACCAACTGTGATGTTTGTTGGGGGGGGGGGGGGTGTCATTATGGAATGGTTTTGCTGTGTACTATCAAGTATACTACGTAGTTTGTTGATGTTGTGTCCACATTTTAGAATGGTTTTGGTTCTAAGTGTGCCTCCACCTATTATGTTATTTTTGGTTCTAAATGTGCCTCCATCTGATATGTGTAGGAGACTAGGAGTTACTTTTTCAGTCTACTTTGCTCCATTTTGTGCATGGTTTACTCCTAAAAAAGTGTGTTCATTAAGTTCATTTTTTGGTCTTTGTTCCATGTTACTTTCAGCCCCATTTGGTGTCGTTCTTCAGCTGGTAGCAACTTGGGGCTGTTTAACCACTAGATTGATGTAAAACTTTAGTTTTTCTAGTCTAGTTGTAAACCATGTTGGTGATTTGTCCGATTTGCTGTCTTTTGCATAATTACCAGAGATATGTCTACGATCTCAAGCAGTTATGTTTGCATGTCTTTTTGAAGAGCAGATTTTCATGATTAAGGCTGGTATTTCTCTCTGTTTAGATACTTCTGCAAAACTTTTTGATCTCCAAGTCTTGAACCATTTGAAGGGCATGTTAGTAGTTTGGTTTTGTAATATAGAATATAGCATTTAGTTTTGTAGTTAGTCGTGTTTCTAATATGTTGTGTTCCTTTTAACAGTTTTACACTTACAAGTTTGTGGTTAGCTTTGGGAGCAGAAAGGCTATAACCTCAGCAAAGAAGTAATCTTCAAGTAAAGAAAACCTACGGAATGAGATTCTTGGCCTAGTACATGATTATATTTTCAAGAAAGAAGAATTACATTAGTTTTTTTTTCAATGAGTCTAATTAGTCAGACTCTTTTATGTAGTTTGTGTTGGAAAATTGTTTTCGAAGTTAATGTAATGAATCTTTATTCAATGGTTGAATTGTTTATTGTACATTGACGTTTGGATATAGTTGGTGTTAGAATGAAATCAATCATTTTTGTTTCTTAAATGAAATTACCTATTTAAAATGCTAGTATATTGGTATTTATGGAATTTTTTTTAAAAAATTACAAAAATTGGCTAATATAGCGTTCATCAAATGCTATTGTTTACTTTCAATAGCGTTCATTGCATGCTGTAAAAAGTTGTATATAATAGCAGGCAAAGAACGCTATGGAAAGTATAAGATAGCGTTTTGAAGGACGTTGTATTAGCCGATGCTGTAAAAAGTTTTGGACTTACGATAGCGGGCAAAGAATGCTATTAAAAGTTTATCAAAGATAGCAGTCAAAGAACGCTATAAAAAGGTTGCATACCATAGCATGCAAAGAACGCTATTAAAAGTCTTGACTTTTAATAGCATCGCCTAATACAGCGTTCTTCAGAACGCTATCTATGACATTCAATAGCATTTTTCGCACGCTATAAAATGTGATTTTTGTTGTAGTATATATATAATTTTGACAAGAAAATCTGCAACCAGACACACCAATCCAGTGGGTAGAAAACTTGACAAATTAATCCAATATGAATAACCTCTCCCCTTTTAGCTTAACATTGGTGCTTGCTCTCGTACTTTTCATCTCTACAGGTGATATTTCTATATATGATCTAGCTCATGCATTAATTTAATTAATTAATTTTTACCAATCCATTAATTGTGAATAATTTGTAGCCTGCATGCGCTGTATCATGTGTCTTAATTGGGGTACATCTATACTATATACAAAAGAACATATCAGAGCGTTTCTCCTGCAGGCTAAAATGCGGGCTACTCAGCTGCTGTTGGATTGCATTTTCAATGGTCAGGATTCGCGGACAATCTGTTCGGCCGAATAGATTTTCTACGAATCCTGACTATTCAAAACACAATCCAACGGCCTCTCACGTGCAGCCAGCCCGTTTCGAGGTCTATCACGTGTATTGTTGTGATAGTATTATTTTTTTTTTGTAATGCAGCCTGTAGTTGTGGTGATAGTAGTTGTGCTGAAGTAGTGATGATCAAGACGGAGCCCGAATTATGCAAGATTCCGTTATTGCAAGATATATGCTTTGTTGGGTATTGCGACTATGTATGTAAGACAAAAAAAGGGAAGCAACGCTATAGGATGTTGCCAAAAAGACCACAAATATGGCTTCGGTTGTATCTGCCAATATCCCTGCACCTGATAGATCGATATTGGTAGTACTGCAAAATAATCATAAACATAAGCTGGATCCCTAGCTATAATTGGTCAAGCTTGCTTCACTTTTTACCATTATTATGCAGTTCCATGTTTCTTTAGTACCTTTCCTATACCGGTCATGTTCCTTGGATTATTTATAAGTGGTATTCAAGCTCTTATTTTTGCAACTTTTGCTGCGGCTTATATAGGTGAATCCATGGAGGGCCATCATTGACTAGTTTTCGAAATAGTCTCTCTTTTTTTTTCATCTAGTCCAAGGCAATGCATGCGTAGCTCAAGATAATAGATGTAGAGAATATAAATATAGGAATTATAAATATCCAAAGACGTTAGATACGATCTAGGATAATAACAAAAAGATTCCAATTCGACTCAAAAAAAGAAAAGAAATCGAAAAGATCTTTTTTCAAAAATTCCTGTTTGGTCGAGTTATACCTCTCCTCAATGAATATTATGAATATTCTATTTCTATTGTTTAGTCAATCCTTAAATATTTAGAGTCATATTTGAATAAAAATTCTTCTTGTCTGAAGACTATATGAAAAAAAATTAGGAGTCATAATTTGAATAAAAATTCTTCCTATATATATGCATGCATGTTGGTACCCATGACACATACTTGGATACATATATATATATATATATATATATATATAGTTCTTTTCACATCCACTCGCCCGGATTTTTTTATGGTCCGGATTTTTCATTTTCCGATCGATTTGTGATGATCCGAGCCGCTCAATGTGATCAGAACGTGATTTTAAGGGTACCCGTGAGAAATCAGCAAAAAAAATGTCCGGGAAGAGCTTGATCCGAGCAGTTTTTTTATTGAACGGTTCAGAAAAAAACTGCTCAGATCAAGCCCTTTCCGGTCATTTTTTTTGCTGATTTCTCGCGGGTACCCTTAAAATCATGTTCTGAACACATTGAACGGCTCAGATCATTGTAAATCTATCTGGAAATGGGAGCTAAGGCACAAATCCGGACCATACTAAAATCCGGGCGACCGGATATGAACAAAACTGTATATCTATCTAATAAAACAGAAGGGCCTTTGGGAATATTCCTTAGGAATATTCTCTCTCAACGGTTCAGATTTTTTCCTGACATAAATTTTATCTACATATACAAACAAATTCAACGGTTCAAATTTCTCCACCCTTCACATCCAAATCAATGGCATTTTCGTGAATAACTTACATTATTTGGACAAAAAATATGGGTATCTGTATCAGTTCAAAATTTGAACAAAACATGGCACGGGCATCTTCTCTCTCTTACTTTCCTCTCAAAAGTCAGACTCTCTCTCTCTCTCTCTCTCTCTCTCTCTCTCTCTCTCTCTCTCTCTCTCTCTCTCTCTCTCTCTCTCTCTTTCTCTTCCAATGGGCAAACTACTAATCGCCCCCCTCCTGTCATGCCCCCCTGATGACTTTCCCATTTTACCCCCCCAACCCCAACCCCAACGTGCTCTCTCTCTCTCTCCCCCAACAGAGTCTCTCTCTCTCTCTCTCACTTATTTAATTTTTTAATAAAATTTTAAATATTAATAACTTTTTTTTCACGTATTTTTTTTAAATAAATTTTATATTTTTGAAATTTTCTGAACGAAACCTATCAAACGAGCCTAATATTGATGGTGAAATAACGTAAAACGGAAAAATTATATTTTTGTGATAGCTTAAAAAGTCTAAAGAGGTTGAAAAATTAATTGTTCGAAATTTCAATCCGTTTGAATCGGTGAAAAGATTTTAATTTTCTGATCATTTTATCCTAAATGGTCATAATTAACTTTTGACTATAGGACTCTCGTTGATTAACCCTAAGACTGCTGGGAGAGAGAGAGAGAAAGCACGTTAGGGTGGGGTAAAAGGGGGAAGTCGTCAGGGGGCCCTGATAGGAGGGGGGCGATTAACAGCTCTCTTCAACGGCTTCTCTCTCTCTCTCCTCCCCCCTCGCTCCACACTCCCCAAACCCCGCACAATCGCACTCACCACCACCCCTCCTCTCTCTCTCCTTCCTCCCCGCCGCCGCTTCTCCGCCCTTCCCCCTCCCCGCCGACGATCCTCGCACTCAAGCATACTGTAGCGGACCAAACCAAATGATTCGAGCCCACCAAAAAGTAGGCCGCTACCGAAGACGATGGCCGTACGTCATTCCACGTTCGGCTACAACCGAGGTCCGGGAGCGGGCAATGATTCGTCTTACCGACGGACTATCACCGTTGCCCACGTTCGGCCACCTTCGAAGAACTTCTCAAGCTCGGCCACCCACCGGAGGCCGGCTCATTCATCAGACTCCTTCCCACGGGTGGCCGCCGTGTTCGGATACATGTCAAGCTCGGCCACATGTGGGTCTCAGCCGAACGCTGGGTTCGGCCACCCGTCAAGACACGTGCTCGGCCACCTGCGGAGCACGGTTGGCTGCCGACGTCGGCTATCTGTTAAGCCACGCGTCCTGCTACGTGCAGAGGCGGTTATAACAGAAGATGATCATGGGCGCACATGGGTGTGCCAGCTCAGCCCTAAAAACGGTTACCAGATCCATTCCGTGATGTCATTGTGACGTCACACGGCCCGTGGAAGGCACGCGATCGTACTTGGAGAGCAAGCCAGGAGGCACTATATATACCTAGTGATGGTAACCCTAACAGGTACACGCTACTCTATACACACACTTACTCTCTTTGAGATTTCTGCTTCCTCTCTCTACACAATTGGTGAACCTGACGTGAATCCCTTCTGATCTCAGCGGCTCACTCGTCCTCCAAACTTCCCTCGCTCCTCCGTAAGACAGCAACCAAATCACTCACCATGGGCGGAGATATAGCAGACGCAACCATCTCGGGGGCCAAAGACGCAGGTGGAAACGTCAACTCCACGCCAACCCTCGAGAGGCACATATCCCTCTCCCTCGCCCCTGGGTCCGGGCTCTCACCGGTCTCGGACGACGTCACTTCGGCCTACATCCGCCTACTGCAGCGTCGCGACGACGAACGCGACAACGAACTAGCAGCCCTAAGGGCGGAAGTGGCCCAAATGAAGCAACGCATGCAGCTAGACGCCACCCCTACCGCGTCAAGATCTGGCGGAGACAGGGGTAGAGGAGGGCAAACACCGCCTCCACCTCCGCCTCCACCACCGCAAGGGCGTCAGAACGAAGGAGGCCAACGCGGATCCGTGAAAGACCGCCTAGGCTTCACTCCAGCACCAGGCGACGCCAGAGAAATCATCCTTTACAAGCAACCCACCGTATCTGGAACACATCGTTCTAGAAGCCATCACGACGGAACTAGGACAAGGGACACCGAGTCATTCACAAGCACATACTCAACTGGTCGTGCTGAGTTCTCTCGCACAACGGTTTCGCACCATAGCCGAGACTCCGCACGGACCAGACCCCATATCTCTGAACGTCTTGGTGACATTCCACCTAAGAATCTAGACGACGAGCACCGTGCTCGGCGAAATGGTAAGGGCGTACGCACCGAGGGTGCAAACGAAGACAACAAAACCCGTCATAACAAGGACAAAACCGTCGACGGCCCACGCCGAACAACGACGGACCTGCGAGAAAAGCTTCGACGCAGGGATGTAGAGAAGGCATCAGCAAAGGAGAACAAGGAAAGGGATTCCAAGAGATCGAAGACGGACGAGCACGGCAAACCGCCGCGCCCAGGTTTTGAAAGACAACTGAAGGATTTCAGCGTCTCTCCCTTCACCTCCCACATCATCAACACGCCGCCGGAATCCACTTTTCATCTACCCAAATTCACGAAGTTAGACCCGACGACCTGCGAGGCTTACTCAAATAGCTCACCCTCGGCACATCTGCCAAACACAAACGATGACTTCGGTCACACCTATAAACGGCTCTTCAGCCTTTTGCTTCGGCCACCATCGCCGCCCAAAGAAGCAAAAAACGGACATATGGTCCGCCGAGCCTAAAACACACATCTCTGATGAAACACAGGTTTCGGCTCGGATTGGCAAGACACTATGGTCGGCCACCGAAAGGTTACACTCGCAATTTGGCGAGCAAACCACCCACAAACAATCACTACTCTCAAACGTTCCTCTACCATGGCCAGGGGCTGACACTTTGGCCGAGCCCTATCCACTGGTAAAGGGGCACTTCACACTCTCAAAACTAGTCCAAGGCTGGATCCTGTCAGATTACAACACATCCATGTTCGGCGACCTATTACTACGGCCATACTACTCTGGTCAGAGCTCGGCAGCAATATCTATACTTAACCGTTTTTTATCATGAAAAACTTTCAACTATTCTGCCGAACCCAAACCAAAGTGGGGGCTACGGACAACCACACAATATCATATGAAGGCGTGATGGCAATCAGACAAGCTCGGCATTGACAAAAACGTTGCAAAGGAAGCCATGCATTCATCTAAAAACTTCGAAATAAAGACAAGTGATTTGAAAGATCCTAAGCTGGGAGGTACGGCGTAGTAAATCGTTCGGCGCCAACCCCCCGTCAACTATTACATCTGGTACGGCAAAACTCCCATGCTCGGAGCCGTCCAGTCCAACAAAAGCCCATTCAAAATTAAAGAGAGATACCTACTTCAAACTTGAGGGACATCCTCGAGCACAACATCTGCAGCAGCCTCGGGGACGACATCTGTAACACCCTCGGCGCCTTTGACAACGTTCAAACAGCTCTTACCCGGCATTCTCAAACCTTCTCTCCATCCCCAGCTGCCTCCTTACCTCCATCACCTCCCTAATCTTCGGCGTCAGAAATTTCCTCAATCTCCTCTTCACTCTCGGGAAACTCCTCTGGAGACAGAGGTACACACTCCTCTTCAGTGTATGGAAGGACGAGCTCGGGTGTGACTGGGGCTGGAATCGACTTGGTCATGTTCAAATCGGCCTCGAGATTCAAAACAACACCTGCCTCCTTCACCTTCCTCTTCTCCCTCCTCAACACTCTTCCCAACTCACGTTCGGCCTTCTTCAAATTCTCGGCTGTCTCCTGACTCCTCGGCATCCTTCAAACTTCTCGACCATCTCATCTTGCTCCTTCTCATGCTTGACCGCCCTCCTGAAGATTGCACAGGCTCGGCCACCTTCAGATGAGAGACCCCCGTCGGTATGGTCTCCTCAAGAGTGGCACGTTGGGCTCGGCCAAGAATGTTGTAACGGACCGAATCGAATAGTTCGTACCCACTGGCGGGTAGGCCGCGTTCAAAGACGTGGCCGCACTCGGCTCCACGTTCGGCCACCTTCAAGGATCTGCTCATGCTCGGCCACCCTCTGGAGGGCAGCCTCAACGGTAGAAGTCTCCTCACGAGTTGCCCACCAAGCTCGGCGAAGCATGGGGCTCGACCACCTTCGGAAGAGATACCTCCGTTGGCATTGTCACTATACGAATCGCCCATTGGGCTCGGCCAAGCTCGTGCTCGGCCACCCGCCAAGTCATGTGCTCCCCCACGTGCTGAAGCGGACGGTCGTCTGACGTCTCTCATGTTCGGCCACCTTCGGAGAATTCCTTGAGCTCGGCCGCCCTCTGGAGGATGGCTCCTTCGTTAGAATCCTTTTCGCGAGTCGCCACCATGTTCGGCCACATGTGGGGCTCGGCCACATGTGGGTCTCAGCCACATGCGGGGCTCGGCCACCCGCCAAGTCACGTGCTGCCAACACGTGCTGAAGCGGACGGTCGTCTAACGTTTCTCATGTTCGACCACCTTCGGAGAATTCCTTGAGCTCGGCCGCCCTCTGGAGGATGGCTCCTTCATTAGAGTCCTTTCCGCGGGTCGCCACCACGTTCGGCCGTTGGTTGGGTTCGGTCAAGTTCATTATCAATCCCCACCTCGTGCTCGGCGTCGGTGAAGATTGAGGGGCTATTGTAGCGGACCAAACCAAATGATTCGAGCCCACCAAAAAGTAGGCCGCTACCGAAGACGATGGCCGTACGTCATTCCACGTTCGGCTACAACCGAGGTCCGGGAGCGGGCAATGATTCGTCTTACCGACGGACTATCACCGTTGCCCACGTTCGGCCACCTTCGAAGAACTTCTCAAGCTCGGCCACCCACCGGAGGCCGGCTCATTCATCAGACTCCTTCCCACGGGTCGCCGCCGTGTTCGGATACATGTCAAGCTCGGCCACATGTGGGTCTCAGCCGAACGCTGGGTTCGGCCACCCGTCAAGACACGTGCTCGGCCACCTGCGGAGCACGGCTGGCTGCCGACGACGGCTGGCTGCTGAGTCACGCGTCCCCCATATGCGGAGGCGGTTATAACAGAAGGTGATCACGGGCGCACATGGGTGTGCCAGCTCAGCCCTAAAAACGGTTACCAGATCCATTCCGTGATGTCATTGTGACGTCACACGGCCCGTGGAAGGCACGCGATCGTACTTGGAGAGCAAGCCAGGAGGCACTATATATACCTAGTGATGGTAACCCTAACAGGTACACGCTACTCTATACACACACTTACTCTCTTTGAGATTTCTGCTTCCTCTCTCTGCACTAGACTCATCCTCTCGCCGGAGGGCTTTGCCGGGACAACCCCCGGCCAGGTCTTAGTCGTGCGTTCCTTGTGCAGGCTAGGAGAAGAAAGCTAACCCATTATCGAACCACCAACGAAGGATCGAGGACCAAAGGATCACGGGCCACACACATACGTAACGGGCCTGCCGTCCAAACCCCGCACAGCCCACTTCAGGTACTTTGTATTTGCAAATTATTTGCACACACATACATATATGAATCTATACACCTATTTTCAGGACAAAGGTTGAATTTTTCCCACATCAGCATCTCAAGCTACTGACTAAATCTGTTGATTATATGGTTCTTATGTGATTTTTACTATCTGGGTTTGTGTTGGATTTAGTTGACTTAGGTGAATCATATGATTTTTTCCAGTTGTCGGTGTGTGTTTGTTTTCTAGGGTTTAAAGAATTTGGGGGTTTGTGAATTGTGATTGGAGTAGTTGTCTTTAAAAATGGTACAGTAACCCTTTTTTGTGTAACGCATTGGAGAAGTTGTCTTTCGGTGGAGAAATCCAACATGTTTTATGGAAGTAGGAAGCAAAGACTTGATGCTTCTTACACAAGGGAAACAGAGTAAAGCTTTCCCCACTACTTTAATTTTCTAGCTTTTCCGATGGTTGCTTTGCTAATTCGTTTTTTTAAGGTATGCCTTTTCTTTTTTTGATCCTAAGGTATACCTTTTCTACTATGGGAATGGGAATTTCGTCAGCACAACAAATAAAAGAAGAAAAGAAAAGGGTTCATAGCCAACTTGCAATCACACATTCAGACTGCCTATGTGCATCAGCAATTCAGCATTAATTATCCCTGAACACTTCTCATTTACCCTATCAGGGTTTTCTAGGGTTTTGTCTTTGTAGAAAAGCATCTTGCTCAGAGTGTCCGTGTTCTTGAACACTTCTCATTTACCCTATCAGGGTGTCTTGACTTAATTATCCCTGACCAATTACCATCCGAGACATCGGTTTCGAAGATAATTAATTCATTATCATCTGGAAGGTGAAGTTTAGGAAGATTAACACAAAGTTGTTTAATCTTTCTAACTCTGTTCTGATCATCCGGATCAAAATGCCATTTAGCATTTTTCTTGAGCTTGGTGTGAATGTAACAAGTCCCCGGGTAGAACTCACCCCCAAAAGCTAGCTATTGAGGGAAGGGTGCCCAAGGACTTATTAACCCCCCACCGAGAGCCCATACTCCCGATGTGGGACAAGTCCCATCCATACCTTGCATTGGGATCATAACAAACCCCACCCCTTCAGAGCCGACGCCCACGGCGGCAGGTCGCCCTTCTGGCACCTCCGACTACTCCGTGGCGGCCCCACGGCGGCAGGTCGCCCCTCTCGGCACCTCCGACTATCCCGTGGCGGCCTCGTCAGGGAGGAGGCTGGCTCTGATACCAATGTAACAAGTCCCCGGGTAGAACTCACCCCCAAAAGCTAGCTATTGAGGGAAGGGTGCCCAAGGACTTATTAACCCCCCACCGAGAGCCCATACTCCCGATGTGGGACAAGTCCCATACCTTGCATTGGGATCATAACAGTGAATGCTGATGTGATACCTGCATTGCTGCAAGGTTAGGAATAAATTCTCTAACATAGTTAGAACAACCAAGAAATCTTTGAAGTTGCTTTGCATCTTCAATTTTATCAGGAAAATCCTTAATCTTTTCGATATTAGGAAGGATCAGACACGAATAGATCATCAAAATAAAATAGAGTGTGTGTGTGTGTGTGAGAGAGAGAGAAAACTGACCTCCAAAATCGTTTAAATCCGAAACCCATTATGTACGTCATGTACCTTTTGTTCAACTTCTTAGCATTCCCATGATTCTATACTATTGAATACATTGGTTATATATGACCTTCATAACTCAAATTTCTACCGTCTCTCTTTGCGTCATCAGGCTTCATGACTCCCAAATTTTGTTGATTGAGGACGAATCGAACATTGCGCTCACCCCAGCAACGAGAACAGCCAAGGGCAACGGTAAGAACACATTTATTTCTCGGAGATATTACGTTGGGAGTTTCTGTGTTTGTTTGGATGAGTTAGGAGGGTTTGGAATAATTTCTAGGGCTCTAAAAGTCATTCATGCTTGCTACTATGGTTAGTTGGTTAAATGGGGTGTGGGGAAATTCATAATTCTCTTCTTTTTTTTCCATGGCTTGCTACTATGGTTAGTTAGTTACTCAATTTTTTTGCACCAGTTTCAGGGATCCTACAGAATATTTGCCATCCAATCACCTTCAAATAGTTGGAAGCACCTCAACTTAAGAAGTTGGGCTGCCCGCGGAATGGAACATGCTGCTCAGTCATATCTAGCTGCATCAACATTTGATTCTTGACGCATTTGTGTAGGCAAATACAGGATGAGGTTGAAATACGAGAATTGATTGTTTATTGACCATGTTGGCCATCCTTGCTGTTGGGAAAGTCGTCCGGCTCGAACCTAGGTAGAGCTGTTCCTTGGAGGCAACATTGATGGAAATGATAAGGGTTCTGAACTTGCAATCTGGGAGTTCGATTTAAGATCTGAATTGCCTGTTTTATTTATACCTCACAAAGAATCGCGATCAGAATGTGTTGCGCCGTGCCTTCAGGCACGGGCATGCACTAGAAATTGTATTCAATTTTCGTTGTATATCTAAAGGAGTGTGGTGCTGCTCTTTCTTAGAAATTGTATCTTAAAAAATGCTGAAGCTGTAAATTGTATCTAAAGGGTTATGTTGTTGTGTTGTGGGAAAGATGTTTAAACCACATGCATTTTTGCCCTTTCTTTTTCTTCTATTGTTATTTCAATCCTTTCATATATCTCTTTTGATGTAGGCAACGAGGTGCACAAAAGTGAAATGGAAGAAAAGCGAAGGTCGATCACATTGGAAGGAAAGAGTAGGCGGAGTGCGTAGTGCCGTAGACACGGGCAAGCACTAGTATATATATATGCCCATCTAGTAGTAATATTTACTGTTGGAAGAACTAAATAAAGTGGAAAAAAAAACTTTTAGTATTAATTAATTTGATATTACCAAAGGGTGCATGGATCGCGCGTGCAAATTCTATCTTCGTCTTTAGATAAAATATGCATGTTCGCAGTTGCATACATATGTGTACACACGCGCATGTACGCAGTTGTATATATATATGTGTACACACGCGTGTGTAGCAATTCGACCGGTAATTTAATTTGGCTTTACTCCTAAGATTTAACATCAGTAATCTCATGCCAACTAATAATTTGTACAATGAAAATTTCTTATTCGATCCACTTTTACAATTCTCTTAAGCGATCAAATCTTCTAAACGTGCCCAGATTTTATGGGTGGAGCTACACTTGATCCCACCCCAATATCTTGAAATATGTCATTAATGTTAGAGGTTCGAAACTCAACTACTAACAAATTTGACCCCACTAATATCGTAATATTGTTTTGTCTGATCCGTAAAATGAAAACTAAAAAATAATACAAAATTTTCAAAAAAAAATTAGTAACAATTTACCAGATGTCACTAAGCTCTACATTTTGCAAAGTTTGAATTTACTAGACATCACAAATATTAATTTATGAAAAGTTTGATTTTTTTCTTGAAATACCCCAAGCTAATTAACTAAGTAAGGTCAATGGATCAGTGGCGGAGGGAGGCTTTAATCTATGCCCAATGGACGGTCGTGCCCAGGTCTCAATTCTTTTTAATTACTATAATTTTTTATTTATAAAATTGTATAATCTCTTTTTAATCCCTTTCTTATATTTTGTATATTATTTCTCTCTCAACTTTTTGTTTCAAAATTAGATCATTTCATTTACGCCAATTCCCAGTAAACTGAGTAATTAAACCAGACCAATCCAAATACGCCAAATTGGACCAAAATTGAAGTTGTTTGGTCCGGTTTCAGTTTTGAAATCTTGAAACCTAACAAAGCGGTTTAGCTGTAAAATTAGTCAAAAGTCGGATCTAACCGAACCAACCGCTAAGTTTTTGTATTAGTCGGATTGAAAATTTATTTTATATTGTCTTAAAATCACAGGATGGTCCAATATTCCAAAAAAAAAATTAATGATTCTAACTTTAATTATGACGAATGAGTAATGGAGGGAATGAATGTGATTTTGATTTGAATAAATGTCTAGTTGATAATAGGGCTGCCAGACAGGGGCTAATGGCTGGGTTTGGGGAGTCCATTTCAAGGCTAAAACAATGCCATTTTATGGCACAGGATTCCCTGCTGCTAGAGGTGGCAAACGGGCGGGTCTGGGCGGGTTGAAACGGGTTGTGGGTCAAATATGGGCGGGTCAAATATGGTTCAAAAAATAAACTGGTTGAGATGGGTCGGGTCAAATATGGGTCAGGCCAAACCCAAACCCGATCGACCCGACCCGTTTTCCTTTCTTTCTTTTTCTTTTTTCTTCCCCTTCTCTTCCCCCCATCCCATTCAAAAAAGTAAAATTTTATGATTAAAACTCAATTTTTTTTTGAATAAAAATGAAGCAATTAGAGGCTAAAAAAACTTTTAAAAAATCAGGTTTTTACTTTTTTTTTTCATTTCCAAACAGTAACGTAATTTTGACGAGGAGTCAGAGGCAGCATCAGAGAGTTGTCTAGAAGGCAATGATTGCAATAAAAAGAAATTTCAAAATAAAATAGTTTGACCAAAACATAAAAAGATTTATTACAACAAAGTTTAATAAACCCTTTAACTTTTAATAGTAGAAATCACATAAAAAAATTAAATGAAAAAAAAATAACAGTAGGAGGCTTAAGCAAATTTTTAAAAAAATGTCCCATGGAAAGACAAAGATGAATCAGAGCATTTGGTCCCAAAAATTGGCCATTAGTTTAATACAAAAATCATGACTGGAGGAGAGTGCAACAGAGAGAGAGAGAAGTGCGAAGCAGGGAAACATTTTCCCAAGTGGGAATTGTGGGTCCTAACTGCAGGAGAAAGTAACACGTATTCCTTTAAAAAATGAGTTCAAAAATGAGAATGGATAGGAAACGAACAGAGATAGACGGGTGAATCAGAGAAAAACAGGGGAGAGAGTGCGGGCTGAGAGAGAGAAAGAGGTGTTTGGCCATTTTTAATTGTAACCCATATTGAACCCACTCTCAATCCATCTAAACCCATATAAATATGGGTTGATATGGGTTGAACCCATATTAACCCATCACACAATATGGGCGGATTGGGTTGGGTTATAAATGGGCGGATTTGGACGGGTTAAGAAATATGGGTTTGAATTGCCACCTCTACCTGCTGCCCATTCTTTTTCCCTATAACGAAATCGGAGATGTGGCTTTCTAGCCCATCTGGTTTACTCTTTAGATTTCAAGGGGGAGGTTTGGTTCGAATTTATGGAGAGACATTGATTCCCTTGGATTGTTAATCCACTAATTTTCATTTGACACTTCCATCGATGTATATATACGATGCTGACAAAAAAAAAAAAAAAACCAGATATCAAGTTTGTAACGGTCATCTGGTTTACTCTTTAGATTGGCTGGGACCGCAGAGGTGCAGTTGGAGTGTTCGCAACAGTCGAATGGTGTTTTTAACGGTCGAGATTTAAAAAAAAAAAACTTTAACTTTAAACTTTTCCCCGGAAAAGTTTTTAAAAATCTGGACCGTTGAATGCAAAAATGAACGACTGTGATACAACTGCATGGGCTCTCTGTAGTTGGACTGTAGAGAAGCCGGGTCCTTTCTCTTATTCCGTCTGCTCGTGTTCATACGTTACATTTCTACTGGTAAATTCTATTTTCATTATTCCTTTTATACCAATATGTTATGACAATTACGAAGTAGAGAATAAACAAACCAACAAGCTAGTAATCAAAATAAAAATATAAAGATTTATGTGGTTCCAATCATGAAGCCTAAACTTTCACATACTCCACCAATGAAGAGAGAGAAGGGTATTATATATGTCGTACTCTCAACAAAGTAAGTTACGAACGATTTACTTTGATATGGATCTCCTAAATGGTAAAATCTGATTATAGGCTTACAGCAACACGCTATTGGTGATCAAACCAACTTGTACATAAAAACATAGCGATGGTATTATAGTGATAATAGTATGAATTCTCTCTAAATCGCTCCCATGACCAACATCTTAGGTGGGGTAGCTTATCCTTTTGGGATTCCAAACAATTCCTTAGCATGCATGCATCTCGATCGGCCTCTCACGTGCAACCTGTTAATTTCGAGGTCTATCACGTTTAGTTATGATAGTTATATTTATTCATTTTCTTCAACGATTGTAATGCAGACAATAGTTGTGGTGATAGTAGTGCTGATCATGAAGTAGTGATGAAGACGGAGCCCAAATTTTTTTTTACTTCGTGTTATGAGTTAATAAAAAAAAGAGAGATGGTGCCCAAATTATCACTACAAGAAAATGCACTATTGGCGACTGAACTTGCCAACGCAAGGCAATTTTCGTAGGCAAAGCTATGCTTTTCCCAACGAAAATTCATAGGCGTTGGCAAATCATTGGAAGAGCAATTACTTTTGCCAACAAATGGTACTAGTGTTGGCATATGTTTTCGGAGGATAGTTGGCGCCATCCAAATTCTGGAGGGTAACTCTTTGCCAATCCATTTTCCATGTTTGGCGACATGGTACGCAGGGGTAAAAGTAAATTATTTTGGCGACGAGATTTATTGTATTCATGCTCATCGTGATTGTCTTTTTTATTTGGAATTTATTTTCTTTGTTTCTAATTGTATTTGAATTTTGATCAACCGCATCAGCTAGCAGTTAAATTTACCAAAAAAAATTATAGATAAATTTATCCAGTAAAACTCAGCTTTGTTTTGGCAAGTCTTATTTTGGCCTTTATAAGTGCTTGGCTTTTATTTTAGCAGAGTTAGATTACGATGGTAGGCCAACGTCATTCTATTGACTTGAACCTGAGATTTCACACAGTAGCACCCAAGTTCCTACTAGCACCCGCTTGAGCTACAGCTCGGGATATAAAAGCTTTATCAAAAGATTATTCCCATTTGGTAACAAACATCATTTGAAATCTTGCCTTTGTTTTTTTTTTTTTATTATTATATAATTTTCGTTTTATGCTTTTTATTTTCAATTTAAAAATACATAATGTCAAAATTAATCCCCAAAATCAATACATGGAGTCCCAATTCAATAATATATTTCAGAGGAGTTTTTTGTATTTTCCAATCAATTAGGAACAAAAAATTAAAAAAAAATCCCTTTTTATTCTGTTACAAATTTTAATTAATATTTAATTTGAAAGGTTATAAGTTATAGATTAAACAATTCTTTCATCGTATAAAGAATTTATTTAAGGCAAAAAGCAAAATTGTCAAAAACCTCATATACTCCTATTTGATTTCATCCTTTCCTTCGTTTTAGGAAAACCAAACGATATCACCACTTCGGCAGTTCCAACTTCCCACTTTCCCCTGTTCGATGTGCCCTAGTTTTGGTACCTCTCAATGTCTTCTGGTATTGACGTTTTGACAAGGAGGGTAGCGGGAGGAGGCCGGGCTGTTCAGATGCGGTTGGGGGAGCGTTATCTCCTCCCTTGGTCGATCAATGTCTCCTCATCGACTTCCACACGAGCACATCTTTCTTCCAGCCATGGCAATCTATAGCAGATCTCACCAGGCATGTTCCTCTCTCTCCCCCCCCCCTCAATGTGTACATGTACATATATCCCAATTTGTAAAATCCTAATTTGTTTCATCCGTTTCTCCCAATTTGTGATCTCTAAATTATATTATTCTTGAACCATCAGTGATGGTCGAGCCAAGGTTTGTGAAACCAATTATCACTTTTCCTATCAATTCTTGATCAGCCATTTACCACAGAGGTCATTGTCAATTTTACTGTCACTTGATATGTCTTTTAATGGGAAAAATGGGGTTGTCCTAGGAGGAAAAAAAAAACAGATTGAGTGGAAGTTAGATGCAAAATTAATAATATACTGGACCATACTATATTTGATATAAAATTGGGTGTGTTGTGTGTTAATCTAAGGAATTTCATACTTCCGTTTATGCTTTTCTTAAGTATACTATTCGAGGCTTTGGATATTTATAGCAATTAATTTGGTTTTGATTTCCAATTGTTAAACGTGCTTCTTGGATTGCTCAATACTTTTGCCAATCAAATCTCATGCTTAAAGTGGCAGAATTGTGCACTTTGATGACTACCTGATCAATTTGGAAGAGTAGATGCTGCTAATATAAACTCAGAATTGGGTTGAATGGTAATTTCAGCCTTGTAGTTAAAATTTTATCTTTTTTAATACCATAAAACAGTTTTTCCAGGTACCAGTATAGGAAAAGAGGTTGATGGGCGCTGATCTCGTTTCAGAATCAATCTCCAGCTTCACCTTAGATCGAAGGTTGTGAGCCTTGTTGCAATGTTATTTTGTGATTCAGTTTATTTTTTCAGTGTGCATGTAGTTGTAGTTGATATCTTATCATGTATTTTGAATAAACTATCTAATCAGTGTGGTGGTCCGGTGATGTGGATTTTATGTGCCTTTGGCTTTTGTGTTCCTGCTCATATAAACTTGTTGCATCGAAAAACTTCTGTGGGTGTTCTCTAGAATCAATGGAGTGTTATTATGTTCGCTACAAAAGCAGACCAAAACCAACTTTAGGAGTTTATAAAAGGAGCAATGGTTAGGGCAGCCTCTCTTGGTTAAATAAAAGTCGAAGAATATATTCTTTTTTGCATACTCATTGCTTGGTTTTCTTTCAACGAGATGTAGGAGCATCAAACACTCCACTATTGGATTGCTTCAGAAGAAATAAGTTGTCTACTTAATGTATATTACTTCATATATGTTTGCATAGTTAATTAGTGTTTTAGAACTGACTACATTTGTTGAAGGTTCAAGCTATTTTATTGTTAGTGAAGGACCCATTGTTCAGAAATTAACATTGGTACGGATGAGAATGTGTGTTTTATTCAACTAATCGCCCTCTAGCTCTTTGGTACGTACTCGGGAACAAAGCTGAGAGGTTGGCAGTATCCACAGTTTACTTCAAGTTCATTATTGTCTTTCAGTATCTTTTCAAATTTTCACTTGAACACTTTGAAAAGGAATATTGTTTATTAACCTTATTAGAACACCTATTGATCATCAATGTTTGTGTATTTTTTGGCAGGTTGAAGATGATCAGGTTCACCGCTTACAGCACCTTCATTCAATCGTCTTGCTTGACAATGCAGCACAACTGCCTTTTGATATGAACACCGTGTCTATGTAACTAGAGGGGAAACATGCCACTGCAGCGGTGTTAACTCTTGGGGGAACAAATTACTCTTCATCTTGTGATGTTAGGATATTCGAATATTGTTAGATTTTGGATATGTAGATGCGTTTTATACAAGTACACTTACAAGTGTTAGGAATTGTAATTAGTTGTTGAATGTAGTATTTAGATACCATTGAGATTAACTTGGTTTAATTACTTGATATATGAATGAATTCTGATTTTGCACCTGAGTTGGAAATTTGATATAGCTATGATCATGCTATTGAGTTTTGTGATTCGAATTATAAATTTGCAGATCCAAAGTTGAAAATCTTTTTTGCCAACGCAATTAATTGTAGGCAAAAGTATGTGAAAAAGGTTGTCCAGAATCTTTTTGCCAACGCTTTGGTCGTTGCTAAACCTCATGCATTTACCAACGCCTTTCATTTTGCGTGGGTAAAAACTATTCTCGACGCACTTTCAGCGACGCCTTAGCGACGCACTAATTTTTGTTGGCAAAAACCTTTGCCTACACAATTCTATTTTCAGCAACAACATTGCATATGTTGGCAAAGCTGCTTTTTCTTGTAGTGTATGCAAGATTCCCTTATGGAAAGATACATGCTTTTTCGTTGGGAATTGCAACTATGTATGTAAGATACGAAAGGGTAGCGGCGTTGAAGGACGTTGCCAAGAAGACACACACTGGTGAGTTGGTGACCCTAAATAAATCTACAGTTTTGCTATTTGCAAGGAAGATTTGTAGGGAACCACTCAAGGAAAAACGCATTTGGGTCTATTTCGGATTCCACAAAAATCTAGAAAAATATTCATAAATTTTTTAATATTATTTTATGGGGCCTGCAAAAAATCAGCTCCAATGGACATCGGTAAGTATTACTTTTGGATTCGTAGGGCCGAACTGAGCAGTTTCGATATCCATCGGCTTTCCTTTTTTTTTGTTTTTAATGTTACAACCTCTAATAAACAAACACATGGTTCTCCATTTTAACTTCCTTTTTTTTAAGAAAAAAAAAGATACTTCTAAGAAAAGAACCTTTTAAGAAATGAAGAAAAAAAATCTCCTCTCCTCATTTGGTTACCCAACAATTGCTCTCAAGTACTAGTAGAAATCACCATTCAAGAAAATTCCTTAATAATTGTCCGATATATAGTAAAGATGTAAAAAGTAAGGTCGCTTCCTCACAGGAAAATGCCCTGTTTCTTCCAGTTTCATCTAAATACATAATGAAATTCCAAAAGTGAATCTAAAGAAGCTTTGCAATGTCCAAACTGGTACACTTTCGTGTTGCATCCACAATCTCAAATTTTGATGCATTCTGCCTTGGATTGTCTAAGTGAAGAAAGAATTTGGCGTGGTGGTATTCCTGATCTAGTCATTTCTTCAATGCTCGTGATCTCTTTCTCTGACAAACGACGGCAAGAGGGATGTCCGAACATGTCACTTGAGGGTTCATGATTATGTGAGCTATTTTTGACTCCATTAATCACCCACAAGCCATCATCTTGTCTCTTACAACAGAATTCAAAAGGACAATTTATTAGATGAGACGAGTTGCCGTTTTTCTTTGCCGTTTCTCTAAGGGAACATGCCACTTATTCCGATAACAACCACCCCAATCACAACTGATGGTAAGATATCTATCTTGTCTGGAGTTTTTGATAGATATTGCACATCCTTGCATTGAAAAAAACTCTCGAAGAGTATCGAGAAGTTCTTCCCGAGATTTGAATTTCCAACCAAATTGCTCAAGGATATCCTTCTGTTTGTTTTTGTTTTCTTGATTTTGCATGCTGATTCAATGTTCATCAATCTGATCACTAGAACTTCCATGCATGGAGGCATTCAATTGGTTGTTCAATATCCATGGTTTAGTCACCAAATCTACATCTTGAAAAAAAATTGAGCAGAGACTGTGGCATTAAAAATCCATAAGAAAGCACTAACAGAAGGGGGAAAAGAAGAAATAACCCTAAGCGTAGCCTCAACAAATCGTAGTCCCTAAACATTCAAGTCTTTTTTTAAAATGAAAATAGTCAAATTTTTGTTTATTACCTGAGAGATTTCGAACCTAAAATATTAGAGGGGAGTAAACCACTAAGCCTCAAGTCTTAACCACAAGGCCAACCCCTTGATGTTGGCTCAACAATAGTAATAATTCTTGAATATCCTAACAAAATCCCAAACGGATACTTAAGAAAATAATCTTTATTTATCCTTGTCAAAAAAAATACTTAAGAAAATAATCCTAAAAGTATACAACTACACAACGAATAAAAAAAATACAAACCTGTGAAATCTGGTGAAGCACATATGGGATAACTCCAAGAAGGTTGAGAAGTCAAATCGGAAAGAGACAAAACCTTAAACAAAAATGGTGTTTGAAAATTTGCAGTCGAAAAGCAGTATCAGAAGCCGAATAAGGGTTTTGTTCATTTACGGAAGGATAGTTTGGGAAACAAATTTTGTTGGCTGACAGCTTTTGACCACATAAGGACAAGTGAGTCATTTTACACAGCAGAGCATTTAACGCTTGTGGCACTAGAGAAAATGCTCGTGGCATTAGAGGCTTCCTGGCACATAGTTATGTTCAATTTTAGTCCGGCCTTCGCTGTGGACGGTAGGATTGATCCCCCAATGATTAGTTAAAATGTGTATACAATGGCCCGAACACCTTGAGATTAAAAGAAGTTTGAAAAAAAATGACTTGTCTAATAGTTTTATTGCATAGTATTGTCATTTAAAAAATTATCACACAATTTTTTGCGAGTTCCAATTAACTCAACTTGTAGTTGTTAGCAAGACATGATGCAAAAAAATTGTTATGAACGGCTATGCATGCTGAATTGAACTATTTTTCACTTCGAACCCCGTTCCACTAAGGTTTTTATTTTTTAAGTTCTTATTTTTCGCTTTATGAGACAAGTCATTCACTCACAATACATCACTTTTAATTCAAGAAATAAATAATACTTATTTTTGTTAGCGGAATAGGGCTCGTACCAAAAAACAGAAAAAATTATCCAGGTCACTCAACTCAACCCAACCAATCTTTCTACTACTCCTATTAGTCTTGGGTTGGCTTTAGCTATTTTTGTACAATTGAGAGAGAGAGAGAGAGAGAGAGAGAGAGAGAACTTGCTTGAGCCAAAATTTAGCTTGGCTATGGATGCGGCTTAGGATTGGAGAATGATTTTGCTAAGACTCAAATTATTGTTTTTGGGTACAGAAAATGACTTGGGGTTGAAGATGCTCTTAATATGCCTTTCTTTACTTCTTCATACGATGTGCGTCCTTCGCTTTTTAGCTTCTCTTGTGCAGATCGTGAACCAGATCCTCGAGCAAGGGAGCCCAATGGTTGGATCCTCGCACTCCAACGCATGGGATTCAGGGTTCAGTTGCCGCCTCATCTCCTTATCCTCTCTCCTAGGCTAGGCTAGAGCAGGCATTCCCAGTTTTTGAAGGAATTGTATTGCAGAATCTCAAGATACAACTCTCACCATTGGTTTTAAGCTAAGCACAGGTTGAAGATTATCCTATTTTGATCAAGAATATTACGCGTTCTACTTATCTTTCAACTGTCTTGTCAATTGTCGTTACGCCATGGAACTCCACATGCATCACAAAACATCTATTCACAGCTTTTGATCTCCAGCTAGGAGAAGACTACAGTCCAATTTGCTTCCGTTGGCCATTACAACGCATTGATGTATCCTCCATGAGAAAAATCATACTGACCCGATAACCGTAACCTCATGATTTCATCAATTGCAACTGATTTTCTCAAGACGTGAATAACATGTGCAGTGATTATGGGATCAATTTCAATTCGAAACTGCACTTTCAACCCAAAAGTTCACTTCCATAGAACAGTTAGTAAACTTCTCAAAACCATCGGAATCAACAATTTTAGCAACAAACAAAGAAAATCACTTCAGAAGAATGTGGACTCCTGTCGACATTAAACCTTTCATGAAGGTGCAGGGAAGCAGATAACAGGCACAACTAGAAGTCGACGGAAACAGGAGTACGTGAGTGATTCACTTTTTCTTCTGCTAAATAATATGCTGTTTATTTCAAGAAATGCAACAGTGATGCAGAAAAAAACAGATGTTAAACTGGACAACTGTAGTACAACTCCTCTCCAGCAAAATAATATAATGTTCATTTCAGTTAGTACAACCAGAACACTATGTATATAATTCGTCTCCGACTTGCTTCTTCCTTACAAAAACAATACAAGTTTAGTACAAAAATCGCGTACAGAAACTGGATACAAATTTCTCTTCAGCTAAATCCTATCAGGTTCTTTTTTTGTGTGTGATTTGGAAGTATTGTACACTATGTTGCACATCAGCAAAGTTACTGTGTCAATTTATGACTTTTGAGTGCAATTCTACGAACAAAACACTATATACTAACATTACTGCACTTACCACACATGGCATAGCCACTTGTAAAAAGCTCGAATCATGCACCATTGCCATTCACTTCCAGAGCTTCTCAGTCGCAGCACCGAGCCTTACGTTGGGTGTTTGTCCAACTAATGAATACTTCCGGTTAAGAGCTCTCATCACCCCTTTGACACTAATCTACCTATTCCAGCTTCTCTACCTCTTCGACCCTTCTTGTGTTTAAACCAAGGTTGAATAGCTGCCCAAAAAAGCCAAAATATTATGCCAACTAATCATTTCAAGTCAATTCTCCAACTTGCAAGACGCTATAAATTGCACGCTTTCAAGCTCCAACAGCATTTTTGGTCAATAAACTACAAGCATTTCCAGCTGTGAACATACTATTGATAAACTGGATTCCGAATGCAGCTTGACTCATCGACTTGATGGTCGGAGATTCTAGAACCTATAGATCAAACCATTCAAAGAGATATTGCCTACTCAACTCACTTTTTCACCAAATAAGTGCAAAATACTAGCACATCCTATAAATCTTTTACCTTCCAAAACTTCAGAGCCCCAACTGCCACTGTTTCTTTTAGAAATATCTTGTACAAGGCCAAGGTTAGAGTATGGTATGGCTGGATAGTTTTCTTGAATACTCTTTTGAGGAGTATCTCGCAGATGAGGCTCCATAGTCTTCTTTTCTTTTTTCCAAGTCCGGATATTCTTATCTGCGCATCATTTTGCCAAGTTCTAAGTTTAGGGCATATATAAGACTAGATAGACAAAGATTTGAGTGGATATTCTACAAGAGAGGAAAATGAGACACACAAAAGTACTTTTACCAGAGTATGTTCGTTTTGCAAGAGCAACCAAATTCATAAGGCAAAGAGCTGCATTCACTTCATCTAAACCATGAACCCTCACTATGTGCACCTAGGGGGAGGCAGAAACAACATGTACATAATCAGCCAACTAGTAGACAAAATGCCTGACGTTCATCACACAAATGGAGAAATTTTAGTGTCATGCTGTCATTTCAACAAAAAAAACTGCAGTGATGCTTGCTAAAGTCTTCCAATTAAATAATTTCCACCTTTTATGCCGATTATACAATGTTCTAAACTCACTAGGCCCTAGTCGGGCGGAAAAGGGACTCCTAGCACCTAGGCAGCAACTAGTTGGCCGCCTAGCGCCTAGGCGGGGACTTGTCAGCTGACTTTTCTAAGCGAAGAATGATGGCATTTAATTCTCTGTCAAGTTAATACTCCCTCCGTCCCTATTTAATTGCCCCCTATGGTTTTGCGTGCATTTTCAACGCTTTATATCTCTCGACGTATATTATGTTTTATGTTTTATGTTTTTTAAATCATTGTCTTATAGAAAAAATTGAGATCTATCAAACGAGATCCATATTGGATATTTTTAGCAATATACGTCGAGAGATATAAACCGTTGAAAATGCACGCAAAACCGTAGTGGACAATTAAATAGGGACGGAGGGAGTATAACAAATGTCTGCCGATTGAAAAAAGAAGTTAATATAACAATGTGCATGGATGTTTTTTGGGCAATGCCTGGAAGAAATCTACAATGGACTAACTATAGTCATTAACTTACATATATCTTTGGATCTGTACCATCTCTCTTCACTACTCAGTACTCACTTAAAGTTCCGTAAGTTCAGCAGCACTAGTTTTCTTATATTTTCTCAGCCACAACCTTTTCTGTTCCTCAACTTCCAATGCCAAGTTGCCAACTATTGTGGCAACTGTAGGCTCCAAAAAGTCGAGCTCCATTTTGGTTGGCCATTCCATTGATAAAATCCACACATTTATTTGTATCCCGTTTTTTATTGAGTTGTAATTCTTTTTTACTTTTCTAGGTTTAGTAAGTCTGTATAAAATTAGAGTGGAAGGAATCTAATCTTTGTAGTTGAGAGTGAGAGGATCGTGTTGATGAAGACCAGACAAAATCCATCGACAAAATCCACACATATATTTGTATCCCTGTTTTTTATTGAGTTGTAATTCTTTGTTACTTTTCTAGGTTTAGTAAGTCAGTATAAAATTAGAGTGGAAGGAATCTAGGGCCTTGTTTGTTTGTCTTTTTAATTTTGTTTTCTAATCATTACCATAATTCTCTCTCCAATTATTATCTTATTTCTCCAATTATTACTTTCATTTCTCTCTCTATCTCTCTCTACTCATTACCCCTCTCTCCAATCATTACCCTATTTCTCTCTCCACCCACTACCAAAACTAAAATATCCAAAACTACCAAACAAACAAAGTGCTAATCTTTGTAATTCAGAATGAGAGGATCGTGTTGATGAAGACTGGTCAAACACAGGGAAGCAGATCAATTGCATTTAAAGAGATCGATCGGACTGAACCTAATCTATCGGGTCTCGGCCGGACATCGGTCGGACCCCTGTGGAAAAAAGGGCTATGAAGCATAGAGAAATCGACTGATCCGATTTTGCGCGTTTCTGGACATATAAATACGCATGTTCTCTTCATTTCCTGGATTCTGAACACTGCAAAGACCAGATCTAATACCGTTAAGATCACAAACAAAAGAAACCCTAGAGTGGTTTAGAGTGAATCTTGGAGCATATACAAGATCTATGGACCTGTGATCATCCAATACAATTGCAATATGTTCTTCATCTCCATATCAGTCAACTTGAGTTTCTTCCGATGGATTTTTGGAAGAGTATTAAAAGGCTTGAGGATTTAAGGCGGAGGCGGTCAAACACAAGGTGTGGTGAAAGAGGATTCGACAATCGATCTCGAGTCAATTGTGAGGAGTCTCAATTGTGTAGTAAGGTCGTTTGTAATCACACAATGGTTTTTATAGTGTTTGATTCCTTCTGTGGTTTTTACCCATTTAGGGGTTTTCCATGTATATCGCGTGTTCATTGTATCACTTCAATTCCTATCTTATACTTGTTGATTGATACGGTAGCATCATAGGAATTTCAGCAACCAATTTACTTCACAAAACAAATCCTTGACAAGATATAGTACAGCTTTCGGAATGCCTTTCCCTCCTTGAAAATTACAAGGCTAAATAACTGAATAACTGAACACAAGCATCATAAGAACTTCAACAAAAAGTTAAAACCATTACCTTAAAGGTACAAGGTTTGATCAAATAGAAGACCAAACGATCTCCTTTAACTAGTCTCTGAGCTAGGGAGAAGCCCCTCCATCCGCCGCTTAACCCATGCCTATCCACTAAATAATTTGCTTCATACTCTTTCCCCCATTCATCCACCAAAATTACTGTGGTATCTTGCATTGGCAAATGCAAATTGCAGAATTTTTTAGGAAAAATCTGCAGCAAGAGAAGTTAGGACGAAAAATTTTGCTTGGCACACCATATAAGGTTGAGCTCTGAAATAAAAAAGCGCTTACCAGCCAAAATCCATGAGTGACATTTGAGGGAAGCATACACTTAACAAAGCCTGGGAATCCATCTGCTATATTTGCCAGGACCTCTTCTGTGCGCTCCATAACGGAAAACTTAGCTTCGTCATTATCATACAAGTCTTCAATCCTTGTCCTCTTCTTTTTACAGCTTTAAGTAGATCACAGAGGCAAAGCAGCCTTGTCACAAGATACTTCAAAAAACTGCGGTTTTTGGATGTTGTCCACATATAAAAGGACGAAGAACTGAACAGACATTCAAACAATATTACTAACCTTCCATATTTTCCACCATCATCCGAAGTTACCTGCTCATGAATGCAAAACATTTTCAATAAGTGCGCTAGTCTAAAACAATTCCCTGTTATTTGTTGACCCCGCAACATGTAAAAATCAGTATGCCGAATAGTCTTTGTGGTTAATTGTATGAGAGAGAGAGAGAGAGAGAGAGACTCTCTATTCATCTATCATTACTCATCATTACTCGCTGCTGAACAAACTCATAATGTATGACCACATGGATTAATCATCTTTGAACCACTTCTAACTCACTTTGTGTATGTGCGTATGTAAAGGTGTGCAAAGAAATAGATTTTTCTGCCCGTGCATATCCATGTTGCATTCCCATGTGCCTCCGCCGTTCTTTTGTTTTTCTTTTTATGCGCAAACTTGTGACTAAAAGTTTATAGCTTCCTGGTTTCAAGATGTAATCCTTTTCATCAATCTTCTCACCCAAAGATTGCACCCTCTTCTCTTTTAATCGCGAGTTCCTAATTCAACAATTATCAGAAGTAACCAAACCTTATGCTTGCCAATCTATTTCTATACCACTCAATGCATCTGAAGACAACCTTAGCGATGACTGTGATTCAATAGACACCCTCACAATCAACTTAAGAAGATAGCACAACCAATATGTCCTTTGCATGGGCAGAGGTAGTAAGAGCAAAACAAAAAAAAAAAAAATCATAATCCCTAGGCCCCGTGAAAAAAGAAGAAACAATGGTATTCTTTACAATTTTGTCACACACTCCGGAAAATGTATAGCATTTTATCCATAAAAAATATATGACCAAGTTTACTTTAAGTAATTAGTATAACAAGTGTTGAAGAGTTCTGTCTCTGCAGAGTCTGCACATAGTGACTCGCTGTTGCATTATGATACCACATGTTATTCATACATGATGCCAATAATTTCTCGAGAGTTAATCCACCAATTCATAAAAACGCTCCATAAAAAACTAGAAGAATCAGACTTAATTCTCATAAACATCGCCAATCGAAATATCTTCTTTCCTAAATGACCCCCGAGTGCAAAACCTAGCTCCGCCACTAGTCCTTTGATAAGATCTGACCGCTAAATAAACTAGATTCACAGGAATTAAATAACGAACGCAACGAGATTTAAGAGCGAAACCGATCGGTAGCTTCAAGCACGGGTTCCAGCGTACGCTGAGTGGAATTAGGGTTTCAATAGGTTTCCATCAAATTCCGTATCACCTTGTAACCACAACCAAATCAATAACAAGAAGAAAGAAAACCTATTATCTGTTCCAACATATCCTAAATCAAGAACTGTAAACATAGTTATTCTATAGAAATCAAAGAGTCAGTGGAATCACAATCAAGAAGACGAAGAAGGAGTCCTCACTTTCTTGGCACTAGATTTGAGATTCGAACGCTTTCTTCTTCGAACCACTTTTCCCTTGGTTGGTGACCTCTGCTTAATCTGCCACAACACAAAACAAAAAATCCCAAATGATCAGAGGAAAAAAAAATAAAACATAGGCTAGACAAGAAGAAACCCATTATTTACATGTACTATTCAACAGAGAAAGACAGACCATGGGAAGTGAATCCATCTGGGTCTCCAACTTCAGCTTCTCGGATTCCATCCCACTAATCTCCGCCTTTTACGCGTTACGTCGCATGTATAGATTTGTGTGTCAAATTTTGTAGAGAGAGAGAGAGAGGAGAGAGAGCATAGGGTTGGGATTGGGAGGAGCAGCCAACCCTGCTGCAGCTAGAGTTGAGCCGAGAGACAGCCGAATCTGGGGCAGACGGAAAGTGGTTGACAAGTTGTAATAAAGTTGTCTGTTTGCTTTGTTTTTATGCTTAGGGACCGTTTGGATCACACTTATCTAATCGCATATTAGTCTTCTTCCCACTTGGGGTCAGTTGTACTGAACGTTGCGTGTAAAATGCAATTCGCAAGAAAAGTGAGATAAACACAGATTATCATCACCCCTAGGAGGGCTTATTATTATTCATGATTGCAGGACCCTCAGATGGTCATTTCGAAATCTATTCATCCGTATTCGATCCGATCTCCACAGCGAATGGATTATAATTTGAATATTTCTTTGGTCCCGATTTGTTTGTCCAATTTAAAAAAAAAACTCTTTTTTTTTTGCCATACTTTACGAGAAGTTGTTAGATGTTAGAATTTAGTGTTATTAGGGAGGAGGGTGAGGGTGGGACTTGAACCCCACACCTCATGTATAGGGGGCAAAGAGCATGTACTATCTGTACATGCACCCCACTTAAATCCAACTTATTAAAAGGAATACAATCATTACATTTTGAAAATTAAATTTTTCACAGATACCCTTCAATTCAAAATGTACTTGTCACATCAATTTAAGGAAGAGAGAAGGGTAAAAGAGTATTTTTATAAGATTTCTCCCTTAGTCATCTAAAATTGGACAAACAGTTTAAGACAATGAAAAGTCAAACAGTGGACAAACAAAATGGGACGGAGAGAGTATCTCTTTGGGGATTGGGTAAGATATGGAATTTTTTTTTGAAAATTTATGTATACCTTTTTGTATTATTCATATTTTTCTAGGGTTACTTTTCATTCTCAATCTCAGTTCTCACTTTTCCAGCGCCTGCTGCTTGTATTGTAAGCAAATTTCAGTTTATTTTACTTCAGCTTCAATTATAAAAGCTTTTGTTTGGTTTTCATCTTTGGGTATTTTAGTTTTGGTGGTGGGTAGAGAAAGAAATAGGGTAATGATTGGAGAGAGGGGTAGTGAGTAGAGAGAGAAATGAAAGTAATAATTGGAGAAATATGATAATGATTGAAGAGAAAAATAGGATAATTATTAAAAAACAAAAACAAAACAAAGTTAAAATGGAAAACGAATAGAGCCAAAAGATTTCTTTTTTACTTCAGCTTCAGTTATAATGTCCTTAAAATTCTGCATCATATTTTGAATCTTTTATTCATTAAAAGTTTCTTTTTTGATCTTTAGTTGTTTAGCAAATCTATTTTTTTTTAGTAAAACTTTGGATCCCCAAATCCAATCGGAACGGGAAACGAGGATGGAGGGAGAAAACAAATCCCGATTGAGGATCGGGACAGGAAAGAGGTTCGGAAATTGGGGGCGAAGATAGTACTCTCCGAATCCGATCCATCCCCATTGCCAACCCGACCTTCACATAACAAATAAATGGGCGGATAGGTTGGCGAATGATGCTTTCTCTCTAAATTCTACTAGCACTGTTGTTTTATTTTTACAGCTTTTTATGTTGGAACAATAATGTAATGATCTTACAGGGTTAAATACCCTGACTTTGTCACGTTTAATTTTATATGAAGTCTTCTTATTACCAAAAATAAGTGACACAAAAGAATTAGTATTTATTTGTACGTTCATTAAACAAAAGAATTTTGCAGAAAAAACAAAAATTCTTTCATTTTTGGAAGATATATTTTGTAGGAAAATATTTTTTAGTCAGAAAAATTAAAGTATGTGAGTCTCTATCTTTCTTGGATCGAAATTGAATGTTCTATTACCAATTTGGAATCTTTGCCCCTCTCTCTCTCTCTCTCAAATCGAAACGGCAGAGGCAAACAAGAAAGGTTTCAGCCGCTTTGGGTGGTTGGGGGAGGGGAATCTCCGCCGCTCCACTCCTCTCCCGGGCAATTTTCAATCTTCCTTCAAAAATGATCGACAAAGGCAGTAGCGAGTTGGTGGCGACGACGGTTTTCGGCGGCGGTGCAAGCGTCCATGGATCTCAACGGCCGATTTCCTCTTGCCGTTTTTGGGAGCCGACACAGAGCTTCACGGCGGCAAGCAACAGGGGTTCTCGGCCGTCCGACGAGGTCGGATCTAGTATTGTTGTTGATTTCCTCTGTTCTCTTCCTCTCCCCTCTTTTTTTTCCGACCCCCTTCCTTACTTTTCTGTGTTTTTTCTTTCTCAGCCCACTTCCTCTGTTTTGCCCCATTCTCGATCCCCCTTTTTCGTTTCTGTTTCCTCCTTCTGGTTTTCTGCTGGGTTGACCGGAGTTTGGCCTAGCGGCTTGGTGGTTCAGGCGGCGAAGGGCAGCTGATCGGTGTGGTCTTCCACCGTGTCCGTTGCTAGGCGGCGCGGTTCTTGCCTAACGGCTTGGGTGAGCATCCGCGGCAGTGGGTGGTTGGTTACTCCTCCATGGGTTGGTCGGTGGTGTGTGGAGTCGTGATTATGGTGGATGGTTGTTTCTGCTTGTAACGATGGTGGGCAGTGGCTAGTGGCGGCGATTGAAGTCTCAAAGAAGTGTTACGAATAGGTTTAGGGTTTTCTTGTTTGGGCTTGTAATGTTTTATTTGGGCTTTTAAGCCAACGGTGTTTGGGCCTGTACTGTTATATTTGGGCAGTTTAATTAGGCCCACAGATGTTTAGGGCTATGCCCGTTAGTGTTTGGGCTTGTCCCAATTGACTGTATTGTCCAACTTTTTGTTGGATTCCCCTCCCCTTTTTCCTTTAATAAAATGTTACTTTTGCCGATCAAAAAAAAAACACTAATTATATTATTAAATTGGTAATAAGTTTTATATACGATTTGGATCTTATTTGATAGATTTCAATTAGTTCTATAAAATAATGTTATCAAAATCGATAAATATTAGTATAAAGTAGGAGATAAAATCAATTGAAAAGTAGTACAAACTTCCTGTCATGCCCTGGATTTTCAACGTAATAATAATAGCCTTTCCAATAAAAGTCCATCGCATTAATACATCATAATACCCCAAAATGCTTTCCATGATTCATCCGAGAGAAACAATCAAGTTTAAAAGTTTACAATAATGGCTCTCCGGCCCCAAATTCTTAGACTATAATCCAAAGAAAGTAAGTCAAAAGAATATAATTGAAATTACGATTACATCTTCAAAAGGATTTTACACAAGATGCCATGGTAATTTCTCAGTGTCAGCTTTCAAAAGTATGATCAAATGCACAACAAGCACTCCATATCAATGTCCTTGAGAGGTACCTGAAAATAATAATAGGTTGAGCTACACTAGCCCAGTAGAGAAATCTTTACTCAAACTATATGCATATGAGGTAGACAATGCACCGAGATGAATATCGACAACAAGAAGGTTTCCCACATGAACAAGAGTAAGAGGATAAGACTTGATAACCAATACTGTTCATATTCACACCGCTTAATAATCTCTAAGTTCTCTATTTTCATTATGTCAAGTGTTCTCAATTTTCATTTTCGGGCATTTGGGACCCCGGGCGTCCCGTATTCATTCCAGCATCACACCATGCGGTGGATCTGTGGCTTTCTTGTGCACTTCCGGGCGTTTGGGACCCCGTGCGTCCTGTTTCCGGCATCACACCTTATAGTGGATCCGTGGCTTTCTTCTTGTCATTTTATCATTCTCAATTGCGTTCTCTATTTCACATACCTCAGTATCATAATGCTCGACATATCACCAACCCATATCATTCATATAAACATGTCACAATGCCCCCACATAATCAACCAAATGTGCTAGTAATGTACGGGTGTCGCATAATCCTAATTCAACATTTTACTTCTTTACAACGAGAGCCAAAGATTGGAGACAATCGAGGAATCATAGGGGCACGATTAACCATGTTTTGAAGTGATTTAGAAAGGTTTAGAAAGTGTTAAAAGTGATCGAAAGTCAAAACAATCGAAGTGAGAAAGTTTTCAAGAATTTTCAGTTTGGTTTCGGAACTGCCCAAAATGGGGGTTCCAGAACTCAATTGCAGTTTCTGCGAAAATTTGACAGCGAAGGAAGATTTCATCATACAACCATGGGACATTCAAACACGACTTTTGGGTATAAAACCAACTCAACAACATATAGAGAAAGCAAGATATCCCTACTAAAATGGGTTTTAAGCAAAACCCTAAGTGCAACAAGTGTAGATTTGCCAAGAACAAGCTTTTCCAAAGCTATACCGCAAGATCTTTAACCTAGATGATCCAAAAACGAGATAATCAAGCAAAGATCAATTCAAGTTTGAAAGGAGGAAGAGGAAAATGCCAAAATCAAAGGATCTTACCTCCAAGGATGAGAAAACCGAAACCTGGTTGAGATTTGAATGATTAACACATAGATCTTGAAGTTTGGAGGTGGATTTGTGTGAGAATCAAGGGGTTAGAGTGTAGATCTTGAGAGAGAGGGTTTTGGGTCTGATTTTATGGTGTATGGATGAGAAAATGGCTAAGGGTCCCTTTATATAGTGAGTCAAAATCGCGCATAGAGAATATCAAAATCTATTGTCTGGGTTCCGAAACCAGGCAAAATAGGGGTTCTGGAACTGAACGGGTTCCGGAACAGGAAAAATGAGGGGTTCCGGAATTGAACCCGAGAAACTTGAAAATTCACCACTGGACAAGGGGTTCTGGAACTAGCAAAAAGAGGGGTTCCGGAACTAATCTGGAAATTTTTTAACTTTTTCAACGTTCACTAAAACGAACCCCGATCATGTCCAACACATCCACCCCACCCCCCAAACACCATTACAACATCAAAACTCATAGTTCAACTATTCTCCGAATGTCTGGTACACAACGGCACGCATATCCATATAACCACGTTAATAAACACATAACTCAATAAAAATCCGATCTTTCACATATTAAACGATTTAAGAAAATAGAATAATTTACGGGTCTTTACACTTCCAAAAAGAACTATTAAATGGAGACGGATGAAGTATTTAGAATGTTACAAGAAGGTTAATTTTCTCATCATTTCTCATTATTTTGGTACAACTGTTGGAAAGTGTGGCTCATCAAAGGTGTAGCTAGCGCTACATGGTTTTATGTGTAGCGCTAGCGGTTTGCTTCGGGCCATATCAGAGCTGTGGGTAGCGCTACATAGGTTTATGTGTAGCGCTACCGGTTTGCTTCGGGTTAGGGTTTGTATAGAGCGGGTATATAAGGCTCTCTATTGCAAAACCCTAATGTACTGAAACTGTGATAATAAGAATAGTAGCCGCTCCCGTGGACGTACCCGGTTTTGGGGAACCACGTATATTGCTGTGTTGATTTCTTTACTGTTTATACTCGTAAATCGTGTGCGTGTGTGTTTCGATCCTAACAAGTGGTATCAGAGCTTCAGGCTGTTTCTAGTCACGCGAAGAACGATGTCATCGAGTTCGTCTGTTACGAAGTTCGACGTTATGAAGTTCGATGGAACTTCGAATTTCGGATTGTGGCAACAGCGGGTAAAGGATCTGTTGGTGCAGCAGGGTTTGTACAAGGGGCTGAAGGCGAAACCAGAGGCCATGTCAAACGACGATTGGGAAGAACTCCAGATGAAGGCGGTGAGTACGATTCGTTTGTGTCTAGCAGACGAAGTCATGTATCACGTGTTGGGTGATGAATCGCCGGCTGGGGTCTGGACTAAACTGGAAAGCAGGTATATGTCGAAGTCATTGACGAACAAACTGTTTCTGAAGCAGAAACTGTTTGGGTTGAAGATGGCCGAGGGTGCTGATCTGATTCAGCATATCAACACGTTCAATCAGGTTGTGAGCGACCTGCAACGGATTGACGTAAAGTTTGAGGAGGAAGACCAAGCGCTGATGTTACTGTGTTCACTACCGATTTCTCTCGAAACTCTCGTTACAACCTTACTCTGGGGGAAAGAAACCCTAGAACTGGAGGAAGTCACTGCAGCCCTTCTGGCGTATAATCAACGCAAGCAACAAACAGAGTCGCTGCAGGGTGAAGGTCTGGTGGTTAAGGGGTACGAGGATCGTGGCAGGAAGAAGGACAGGGGTAAATCAGTTTCGGGGCGTGGGAGGTCTCAGTCAAAGAACAGGTCCGAGGGCACGTTTGAGTTCAAGTGTTACAGGTGTCATGAACCGGGGCACATGAAGAAAGACTGTCCGCAGAAAGGAAAGGGAACTGACTGGAAGAAGAAAGGAAAGGCAGGAGAGAGGAAAGATGGGTCATCAAGTTCTGCTAATCTTGTAGAGCAGGAATCAGATGACGGTGACATGCTTTCGGTTTCAGCAACTTCGGATCACCTGGCAGACTCATGGATTCTGGATTCAGCATGCTCGTTTCATGTGACGCCTAACAGGGAGTGGTTTGACACCTACAGGTCAGTAAATTGTGGTAATGTTCGAATGGGTAATGATGTATCATGTGAAGTCATTGGAATAGGCACAATTAAGATCAGGATGTTTGATGGTGTTGTAAGAACCTTAAGTGAAGTTAGGCATGTTCCAGATTTGAGGAAAAATTTGATTTCGTTGGGAACCTTAGACTCTAATGGCTGTGAGTATAAAACAGGAGGTGGAGTCATGAAGGTAACGAAGGGTGCTTTGGTGATTATGAAGGGTATTAAAATTGTTGGTAATATCTATCGTTTGATAGGAAATACAGTTGTAGGTGGAGTTGCTGCTGCCACCACAACCGAGGATACTGATGATACCATGCTTTGGCATATGCGGTTAGGACATATGGGAGAGCGTGGGATGATAGAGCTGCATAAGAGGAATCTGCTGAAAGGGGTTAAATCATGTAAACTGGATTTCTGCAAGTTTTGTGTTCTGGGGAAACAGTGTAAGGTGCAGTTTAGGAATGCAACTCACAGAACAAAGGGAATTCTTGACTACGTTCATTCAGATGTTTGGGGGCCAGTGAGGGTAGCTTCGAAAGGAGGATCTCTGTATTTCTTGACCTTTATCGATGATTTTTCGAGAAAAGTTTGGGTGTACTTCATGAAGCACAAATCTGAAGTCTTTGCGAAGTTTAGAGTGTGGAAAGCTGAAGTGGAAAACCAGACAGGGAAAAAGATTAAGTGCCTCAGGACAGATAATGGGAAGGAATTCAAGAATGGGCCTTTTCTGAAATTTTGTGAGGAACATGGGATTCAGCGGCACTTTACTGTTCGGAAGACACCACAGCAGAATGGGGTGGCAGAAAGGATGAACAGAACTATAGCAGAAAGGGCACGGTGTTTGAGATTGAATGCGGGACTTCCGAAGGTTTTTTGGGCAGAAGCAGTGAGTTTGGCATGCTTTGTTATAAACAGGTCACCGAGTGCTTCTTTGGAAGGGAAGGTAGCTGAGGAGATGTGGACAGAGAAAGAGGTTGACTACTCAGGGTTGAGAATCTTTGGGTGTCCGGCCTATGTTCATGTTCCCAGTGATGAGAGGTCAAAGCTTGATGCGAAGTCTAGACAGTGTATCTTTCTTGGTTATGAGAAAGGGGTCAAAGGGTACAAGCTTTGGGATCCAGAGACAAAGAAGGTGGTGATCAGTAGGGATGTGGTATTTGATGAGGACTCTATGATCAAGGCACATCAGAAGGTTCAAAATTCTGAGTCAGAGGAAGTGAGCAGCAGACAGCAGGGTGTAGAGATTGAGTTGGAAAGTATTGATAGGGGTGATACTCAACCGGATGAACAGCTTGATCAACAGCAGCAGCAGGAGCAGCAGCAAAGCTTGGCCGCTGGGAGAACCAAGCGCACTATCAAGCCACCAGTGAGGTATGGGTTTGAAGACTTGGTTTCTTATGCATTGACTACTACCAGTGGGGATCCATCTACTTTTCAGGATGCTATCACGAGTTCTGAAAGGGACAGATGGATGGAAGCCATGGTGGAGGAAATGGAGTCTCTGCATAAGAATAAGACTTGGGAGTTGAAAGAACTGCCCAGGGAAGAAGCCAGTGGGTTGTAAGTGGGTATACAAGCGAAAAGAAGCAGCAACAGAAAAGGAGAGGGAAAAGTTCAAGGCTCGGTTAGTGGCAAAGGGGTATTCACAGAGGAAGGGGATAGATTTTGATGAGGTCTTTTCTCCAGTAGTGAGGCATACGTCAATCAGGATTATCTTGGTCGTGACAGTGGTTATGATCTTGAGTTAGAGCAGATGGACGTGAAAACGGCATTCCTCCATGGTGAATTGGAGGAAGTCATTTACATGGAGCAGCCTGAGGGGTTCAAGCAGCCAGAGACTGAGCATCTTGTTTGTAAGTTGAAGAAGTCACTTTATGGGCTGAAACAGTCTCCAAGACAATGGTACAAGAGGTTTGACTCTTTCATGATACGGATTGGGTACACACGCTGTGAGTATGATTGTTGCGTTTATGTTAAGAGTCTTGATGATGGTTCCTATATTTTCTTGCTTCTTTATGTGGATGATATGCTGATTGCTGCAAGGAGTATGGTTGAGGTTAACAGGTTGAAGTCTTTATTGGGTAAAGAGTTTGACATGAAGGACTTGGGAGCAGCTAGAAAGATACTTGGGATGGAAATTCGAAGAGATAGGTCAGCTGGTAAGTTGTGGTTATCTCAAAAGAATTATGTGGTGAAAGTGTTGGAGAGGTTTAGTATGGATAATGCCAAACCGGTCAACACTCCATTGGCAAGTCATTTCAGATTATCTTCAGCTCAGTGTCCGGTGTCAGATGAAGAAATTGAGGATATGTCAAGGGTTCCTTATGCGAGTGCAGTGGGTTGCTTAATGTATGCAATGGTTTGTACGAGGCCCGATTTGGCACATGCAGTTAGCACAGTCAGTAAGTACATGGCCAAACCAGGCAGAGAGCATTGGAAGGCAGTCAAGTGGATGTTAAGATACTTGAGAGGTACTTCGGATCGTGGGATTATGTTTGGTAGGCAACGGGATCAGATTTCAGTTGTTGGGTATGTGGATGCGGATTATGCTGGGGTTTTGGATGACAGAAGGTCTACAACTGGTTATGTGTTTACACTTGTGGGTGGGCCTATTTGTTGGAGATCCATGGTACAACCTCTGGTGGCTTTATCTACTACTGAGTCTGAGTATATGGCGGTGACTGAGGCAGCTAAGGAAGCATTGTGGTTGAAAGGGTTTGTGAAGGAGCTTGGCATAGATCAAGGTGGAGTACAGTTGCATTGTGATAGTCAGAGTGCCATTTATTTGGCAAAGCATCAGGTGTATCATGCTCGAACTAAGCATATCGACGTGAGGTTTCACAAGGTGAGAGAGTTGATTGATGCAGGTGATTTGATACTGGAAAAGGTGCATACTTCTGAGAATGCAGCTGATATGTTGACAAAGACGATTACTGTTGACAAGTTCGAGCATTGCTTGAACTTGGTTAATGTCTCCAGGTGCTAGGCAATCGGAGACGCCCCCCACGAGTTGACTGGATTGGAGTGGGGGGGGGTTATCTCCTGAAGGGGCGAGTGTGTATTCGCCAAGGTGGAGATTGTTGGAAAGTGTGGCTCATCAAAGGTGTAGCTAGCGCTACATGGTTTTATGTGTAGCGCTAGCGGTTTGCTTCGGGCCATATCAGAGCTGTGGGTAGCGCTACATAGGTTTATGTGTAGCGCTACCGGTTTGCTTCGGGTTAGGGTTTGTATAGAGCGGGTATATAAGGCTCTCTATTGTAAAACCCTAATATACTGAAACTGTGATAATAAGAACAGTAGCCGCTCCCGTGGACGTACCCGGTTTTGGCGAACCACGTATATTGCTGTGTTGATTTCTTTACTGTTTATACTCGTAAATCGTGTGCGTGTGTGTTTCGATCCTAACAAACTGATATAAAAAAACTCAACTTTCAAATGGAAAACAAAGTTTAATATGATTTACCACATTTCCTCTTTGTCTTCTACCTTCAAAAACTACTTTGACTTATTTATGCGAATTAAATTATTTGTTCTTGTTTACATATATTTTTCTTTGACTTTTCAAAGAGGATAAACAATTTAAAAAACTCAAAACAGACTGCTTGATAAATAAAACGGGACGAAAGGAATATCTTATTTACTTGCTTTTTGTCTCAATTTAGACAATATGTTTTTATCTTCACTTGATTATGAGTACGATAATCGTTTTTCAGTGTGAAACGGATTCATCTCAACCTTTAATATTCAGACTTCAGTTCACATCAATTTCTTCACATTAATGAGAATTGGGAAAAAAGTTATGCTTGTACTCAACGTCAATTTGACTTGTAAATGGAGTAATAGGTATCTCCTACCTCTCACAAGAGATTTACCCCTCCAAATTAATTACGAATATGGCACATGACCCATCGTACACGTGAGAACTAGGGAGGGCAATCCTGCCCAAACTCGATTTTTAACCAAATTTTCAATCGTGGTTTTGGTTATTAAATTTGAAAGACTGGCCGGTTTGATTCAGATTGTGGTTTTATATGATAACCGAACTGTAACGGTAACCGAATCGAAATATAATTACATAAATACCTTTATATATACCCCTACATACTGAAATTCACCTCAGTTAGGGTTTCTAAAATCACTCTTCCGCCTTTGTCTCTCCTGTCTCTCCCTCCCGCCTCACTTTCTAAAATAATTAATTTGTTGTTTTGACAATGAATATTTAGTGTCTTTGAACATATGGTGTTTTAGTTTGGTTTTTTTTTTGTTTTGGGATATTTTGTTGTTGAACAATGGTTTTTGGAGTCTTTGAACCTATGATGTAATAGTGTATTCGTTTGTTGGCTTTTTGGGATATTTTGTGGTTGGATATTTGACGTCTTTACCTCTATTAAAAATCTTGACCACCAGTTTCGGTGGAAAACCGAACCGAACCAATAACTATGGTTTTTGTTATGGGTCCAAATAAAATGAAAACCGACTATTTTGGTTTTTGAATTATGTTCCGGTTTTAGTTTTGATTTTGCCAATAACAAAATCGAACTGTACCGTTGCCATCCCTAGTAATGAGAACCGTATATTCTTACAATGAAATTTTTGAAGTACATATTCAGGTTGAAAACTTAATTTTTAAAAAAAGTGAGGTCTTTTACATGGGAATTCAAAAGTCAATAAGACCATTGCTATCACAAATTGAGAGAAGGAAATTTCATCCAATGGTGAAAAGAGGTACTAGAAAAAGAATGAGAGAAAGAGACAGCAAACTACTCCCGGGATTTTTCCTAGTCCCGACTTTGATGACCTGTCTTTGACTGGACTGGAGAGGGAATTAGTTGAGGTGCGCGTAAGCTGGCCCGGTCCCCGGACACCCTTGATCGTCGAAAAAATAAATTCTCCCCAGATTCATCAGGAGAAATGAAACAAATTGTGATCATAACATCTCTTCCTAGCATCTTTATTGAATTTTTTTTTAATAGAAATTCAATAAATCAACTATAATCCTCTGAATTTCTTGTGACACGGGGTGTTTTGGCTGTGGATAATTTAGCCAGCTTATTTTTTTGTACTATACTGCACAAAAATTATTTCAGTAAGTCCATTATTTTTAATCTTGAAAATTGCAAATAAGTACTTATTTTTCGCATGACTACACTCTTAACAGAAAAAAAAAAAAAAAGAAAGAAGAAGAAGCAGCAGCTCATCGGACGAGCTAGGGTAGAAGTTGTACTTATTCATGTTTCTTGAACTTTTAAGTAAGTCCTCCATGTTCTACTCTATAGATTCCTGGAAAACAAATTGCTTACCCTATATTTCAGAGTAGTTTTTTTAGAAAAAATCGGACTTATATAGAAATAATGGTTTCACGTGCATTGGACAATTTTGAACGCAATTGTTGCTTATGCCACAACCTCGCCTTCAAATATAAGGTTGGAAAACCCCAAGCGTAAGGTTAGGTCGTCGATAGCATAATAACCGGAAAGTCCGGGATCGTACCCACAGGGAATCAGTAATAGCTTAATCGGATTGTAGGTTTTATATGGTGGATTTCGGCGTTTAAGACGGCCAACTTGGTTTTGCTTTAAAAGTGGAAATAATAAGTAAAAGACTATAAATGCGCTTTATAAACTAAAAGAGGCAAGTCTAGGGATCGTCTAACCCTGGACAAAGGCCGTTACCGGTTCTCAATTATAACTCAAGCGAGAGTCACGACCGCGTGCTCACGCCCGGAAGATTTAGCTTTAAAGACTACGTTTATCAAAAGATGTGATTAAACGGAACTAAGCCAACCTATTTTTGCTAATATATCTAACACGTAGGAGGCCACGAGCCCTCGATATGTCGCTTGCCAAATCCGCTTGACTAAACTTCATATCAAGGAGTTAACACCCCTCGCTTAGACCAAAATGGCTAGGTTAGTTCAATTCCAAAAACCATGATTTCAAGCCCAAAGATTTGAGAACCAAATAACACCATAAGTTGTCGGGAAAGAGTAGCCCGAGACTTAGCCGAACAACTACTCACACATAGTAAAAAGACTAGAAAGTATGCTTAAGAGAGAAAACATGATTAACTGACAAAAATGAAAATAAACTTGATATTAGTAAGGATCTCAACCGTAGCTACAACATTAATAAACGAGAAATTAACGAACTGAAAATGATATGAGTACCGAAAGGAGGGGGAGGGAAAATATACCGACCGCCGGCGGCGGGCCGTCTCCAGCCACCGGACGGCCGATCCGAGCAGTCCAAAAAATTTAAAAAAAAAAATCGAGGGGGCTCACGCGGGAATTAACGGCATCCGAGGTGTTTAGGGTGCTTGATCTAAGCACCCATTTTTCGTGTATATACATAAACACCTCGGATGCCGTTAATTCCCGCGAGGGCCCCCTCGATTTTTTTTAATAAATTTTTGGACGGCTCGGATCGGCCGTCTGGTGGCCGGAGACGGCCCGCCGCCGGCGGTCGGTACATTTTCCCTCCCCCTCCTTTCGGTACATATAGCAATACTCTTAACGAACAACGATTACCTTAAGGAGTTTTTGAAGAAAATGACTAGAAAGCTTGAAGAACAAAGCTATGGAAACTTAACTAGGAAGAAAGACTTAAAGCATAAATATCTACATTTTTTAGATAAAGTGGAGAGAAGGGTATTTATACATATCCACTACTCTCTTCACAAATATCTAGAAACATACTAAAAGTATGAAGTATTCCATAAGTGGAAAGTCCAAAAAGTAGCAAAAGATCTGCAGAAAATCACTCGTATCAATACGGCAACAATGCATGTATCGATACAACTCTCCTACGAAATTCCTTCAAATCTCTCTGTTTCCTTATGGTATCGATATGGCAAAAATGGTTGTATCGATACCACGCTGTTATGACAGATTTTGGCTGAACTTTGTGGGCTCGCTCCGGACACTCCTGAACTCGGATTTGGGTGTTCCTTGGACCGTTGGAAAGCTCGTTGAGTCCACTTTCTAACCCAAGTGGTTTGGATACAAGATCATTTGTACATCAAAAGATATGATAATTCTACCCTCAGTTGGTCGGAAAATGAATAATTTTGGTAAAATTCTCACATCTCCTTCAATTCCCTTGACCCTTGGGCATCCTGAACAACCTCCAAACCATCTCTTCATGACCTTTTGGGCACCACAACGGGGTGGCACGTGGCCTTGAGCACTTTGGTTGCACCCAGAGCATTCCTTGACGTTCACATGCGCCTTATTTATACGAATTACCTGAAACATACAAAAACCTACCTTACGTGCAATATCACTATAAAAGCTAAACAAGTGCAGGATAAAACAACATAAAATGGGACTAGTCGCACCAAGTATCTACAATATTGGGTGCTCATCAATTGTCTCCCAGTCTATGCACTTAATATTGTTCGGTCTATAATGTTGAAGATCAAAACGAGTGCTTCATATATGTATGACACCACAAAGTGTTGCTGCTAGAATTTTCTGAATATGTGATTTCCTGCATTTGCAAGTGTTTGTCTCGAATACCTTTATATATGTATGACACCACAAAGTGTTGCTGCTAGAATTTTCTGAATATGTGATTTCCTGCATTTGCAAGTGTTTGTCTCGAATACCTTTATTTCTTGTAGGGGGAACTGATAACCGTGGTTTTGGTTATGGGTTTAGATAAAATGAAAATCAGCGGTTTTCCTTTTGGTTTTGCCAATAACCAAACCGAACTGCACCGTTGCCATCCCTAGTGGTGAGAACCGTGTAATTCTTACAATGAAATGATCTAAGTACATATTTAGGATGAAAACTAGTACTAATAATTTTTTAAAACTGACGTATTACATGGGAATGCTAAAGTCAATAAGACCATTGCTATCACAAATTGAGAGAAGGAAATTTCATCAAACGGTGAAAAGAGGTACTAGAAAAAGCATGAGAGATAGAGACAGCAAACTACTCCCAGGATTTTTCCCAGTCCCGACTTGAATGACCTACTTTTGATTGGAATTAATTGAGGTGCACATAAACTAACCCGATTCTCAAAAACCCCTTACCGTCGGGAGATAAAAAAAATACTCCCCAGATTCATCAGGAGAAATGAAACAAATTGTGATAACATCTCTTCCTAGCATCTTTATTTGAAAAAATATATATAAAGAAATTCAACAAATCAACTATAAACCTTTGAATTTCTTTAGTCAATCCGTAAATATTAGGAGTCATAATTGAATCAAAATTCTTCTTGTCCATTTGTGATACGGAGTGTTTTGGCTAAATAATTGAGCCACATTATTTTTGTCCTTATTCATTTTTATTTTTTTGCATTGCGTTTGCTTTTGTGGATTATTGGTTTGTATTAACAAGAGGAACCTAGATTGTATAGATTTGTGAACCAAACTTATATTTTGTTGAATAAAGACAAAAAAAAAAAATTTGCTTGTTTTGGATTATTTTTTGTCTTTAGTGAATTTTTTAAAGATTTTGATGAGTAATAATTTTTACTTTTTAGATTTCTCTCATCGAGACGAACTAATAATCCACACAAAATCGTTGCAAAACTAACAAATGCGAAAAAAATCAGAGTAAGAACAAAAACAAAATAATCTGGCTCAATTATTTAGCCAAAACTCCCGTAAAGGGTAGTTGTGCTGATGGGTGTTACAGATTAGAGAAAGGAAGAGAGAGATGTGAAATTTAACTGGACAGTAACGTTTGATGAGGTGTGAAGAGCTAGATCGTATAAAAGAAACGGTACTTATTTATGTTTCTTGGACTTTTAATAAATCCTCCCTGTTCTACTGATTCTTGGGGGAAAAAAAAATTGTTTTTACCCTATATTTCACAGTTTTTTTTTTTATAGAAAAAATCGGACTTGTACAGAAATTATGGACGTTTCACGTGCATTGGACGGTTTTGAACGCAATTTTCTCCCAATCTAGGCACTTAATATTGTTCTGTGTATAATGTTGAAGATCAAAACGAGCTAGCGCTTCATATATATGACACCGCAAAGTGTTGCTGCTAGAATTTTCTAAATATGCGATTTCCTGCATTTGCAAGTATTTGGTATGACATGAAATGGAGTCCAACAAACGATGATTCTAGCAAAAAAAGTTTTCATATTTTCAATGGCAAAATGATTTTTTCTGAACCCAACTATTAGAGCTTAGCACATGTTCTTCATGTGTGCAGGCTTGGTCTTGGATTTACTCCAACTTAACAAGCCCCCTCCCTTGACTTTGTGAAGATCAACTTGAGGGATGCCTGAGCAAATTGTCCTAGTGTGATTGTGAATAGGCGAATAGCAACCCCTCCCATTGCCCTGTTCCACTTTCTCCCAAAACCTTCTTTTTTTAATTTCAAATTCAAATATAACAAAAATGAAAAATAATTTTTCAATTTTTTTTGCACCGTTTAAAAGATCTCAATGAGATATATCAAACAAGATCTATATTGGTAGGAAAATTATTTGCGTAAACATATAATTTTCAACTTTGAAATTACCTTCTTTTTCAAAAAGTTCTTTTTTGGAGAAAGTGGAACGGCTCCTTAGTGAGTCCCCTTGACTTTGTGAAGATCAACTTGAGGGATGTCTGAGCAAATTGTCCTAGTGTGATTGTGAATAGCAACCCCTCCCATTGCCCAAGGCTAGTGGTAAGCTCCAAGAGTGGTAGCGATATGGAGTTCGGTTTCTTGTATTGGCGTTTGGTGAGCGAAACCTTTACAATTCTCCTTCGCATATTGAAATCCTCTGGCAGTAGAGTAGGCAATTGGCAAACCACGTAATATCTGTGCGTTTATTTACCATGCCAAGCACTATTGTCACCATCGCCCGAAGACCTCATCGCACAACCACCGGCATGCTGAACGACCACATCCCACAACCACCTCCATTAACACCGTCGCCACAATACCTTGCCACTGCTACCAGCCTACCACCCCCATAAGCACTTACTAGAGCCATGCTTTTCAACATCACAATCAAACAAGCGAACAAATTTTAAGCATATCACATTTTTCCTTATATCAGCTAGTGCAACTTGGATTCCCCTTACATATATGGTCTGTCTTTCTTCCCTTCAATATCTCCAAAAGCTATGGTACAAAAACCAAGAGCAGCCAAATAGCATCCAGTTACAGGTTGTTTTCTCTAGATTGTGTACAAAATGGTTGATGACTCGGTGTAACTCTACAAAAAGTTGCATCACTGTCACAACGAGTAATTCTACCAACACAAAAATCGTTCTTAGAACCGACCGACAAGTGAATGGATAAATAAAATTTCGCAAGATTTGATTCGTAGGAACCAGAAAAATCTTAGCTGTCCCATTTCGTGACTGGTTTCTGTGCTAGTAAAATAAGTCGTGTCACGAACTGTGAAAGGCCTTTCACCATGGAGCCTTAGCTTCCTTCTGGAACATAGATTCCATTGTATTGTTGTTTCCCTTCAGCCCCTCAATCTCCTCATCTAGTATTTTCATCACCTTTTTCACATCCAAGAGCTTCACCTCAAGAGTCTTCTTCTCCTCTTCCGCTCGAACTCTTTCAACGCTTTTCAACTCCAAAACCTTTTCCGAGTCAACCACAAGGCTCAAAAGCCGGTCCAGGCGAGCAAGTAAGAATCCAACATTCATTCCCAACTTCTCAAAGGCTTTCAGAGTATTTTCCCATATGGTCAAATTATTGCGAGATGTAGTCAGCTTAGAAGCCCTAATGGCATCCGCAATGTTAACAGTTTCAGATATGATCCCAGAAACTAGTTTAAAGTTTAGCCCCTCGAGAAGATGATCATGAAGGAAAGCATTTTGACTGCAACAAAGCTCGTAGTACTTGATCCGAAGATGTGGGGGTATTTCTGAGTCTATAACTAAACCATCCACGAGAATAGTGAAATTCTCAATGCTCTTTATGTCTTTGAAATCAACCGAAGCCTCTGAAAATCTGATTCCTTCCAACAGCTCAGAGCCAAAATCTTCAACGTCATTTCCAGATTGTTCTGCTAGATTCTCAATTTCAGTGCTTAAAGTCAGCAGTTTATTCTCCTGAGCATCACGTCGATGAACGTCTGGCGAAAGTGGATCCAAGACAGCCACGTCCTTTTCATAGATTTCAATACCTGTTTCTGTTTGATGTTTAGCAAACAGATAAAGATAAATGAGCGCGAATTTGTGGCTGGGGCTACTAGCAGATGATAAATAAAGTCATGAAATAGATTAGTTAACAAACTTACCAATATCCATTGGTTTTACACAGGCATCCAAAGTTAAAAGGCCAATGGCACCATCTACGTCAGTGAAACCATTTGCTCTTACAATGTATACCTGTAAAAGATGGAAGGCCGGTGACAGTTGAACTAGATATGTTCATGCTATGAGGAACATCTTATGCTATGGCAATCGAGTACTTATTCAGTAGTCGTGGAGCACCATGACAACAATTTTGATGGAAATAATGCATTTTCCTAGTTTTCTTTGTCCAACTACTAGTACTTGAAATCTAGGATTTAACGGGACGGGAAAAAACAATGGTTACTTAGATGAGCATAAAAGGAGCAAAGTTACCTTGAATTTGCAAGGTTGAACCAGTTGGAAAACTAAAACATCCCCCTCTAGCAATCTATGCGCGATGGAGAACCCTCTCCATCCACCGCTTAGCCCGTTCTTGTCTATGAGATACTTTGTTGCGTACTCTTTATCGCTTTCACCAAGCAAAGTGACAGTGTCATCATTTTTTGGCAAATGCGAACTGGAGAACCATTTAGGAAAACTCTGTCACCAAACACAAGTTAGTACAAAATGCCATTTAGTAGTTGATGTTTTGACTATTTCTGAAGTTAGAAAAAGATTTGATTTTGGATTTACCAGCCAAAATCCCCCAGTAACGTGCGATGGGAGCATAAGCTTCACAAAGCTAGGGAATTCGGGTGCTAGTTTTGCTTGAACCTCTAGAGCTCGATCCATAGCCGAAGATTTGGTTTGGAAGCAATCATGACTGATCAGAGCTCCCTTTGATTCACTGCTTATTGGAATAACACAAGGCATTGTGGTTATGTGCTTATGTCCATCTTGTTCCGAAATAGCAGGAATTCATTCACATAGTGTGTACTAACCTTGTTGACTTCTTTGGTTTATCTGGAATCACCTGTTCAAAGAATTCACAAGGAAATTCCATAACTTGATTGTTCAAACCTAAAACCCGTCAAATAAAAATGTAAATTCCATAATCGATAATTACAAGTGTGTTTTTTGGTTGCTTACTACATACCAATTTCCATGTATCCATGTACCAGTGTGTTTTTGGGCGTTGGACCACGTGAGAATTTCAAAGAATACAAAAAATTCTAACTTAATCTAACGATCGAATATGTACCGGAACAAAGAATAGAAATTTGGGTACAGCGGATTTTGAACTCCAAAAGCTAGTGTTTGGACCATGAATTTTTCAAAGGGTTTACCAAGTGAAAAAAAATCATGGGGAAAACAGAAGAAATAAATGTAGTATGATTTTCCTCACTTTAATATCTTTCCATGACCCAAGCATAGTCTCAGTAATATGTCATACTTCTCTGGAAACAATCAATACAGAAAAACAATAAAGGAACTGCTACCATTAAATTAAGACCCTGTTTCGTTAAGGTTCTTATTTTTAAAGTATTTATTTCCCGTTTAGCGAGACATGTTATTCTCTAATAATACATTACCTATAAGTACTTATTTCCCTTAGCAGAACCGGGCCAATGGCAAGATGCCCAAAACAAGGATATCAAACTTGTATTGCTTGTGATTGGCCTTGTAAGCCAAGTGGTACTCAGTTGCCCAAAACTTTCACTATCACTTTCGTTTTCTTTAATACCCAAAAAAAAGGGAGAAACAGAGAGAGAAAGCAGACGATGCTACTCTTACAGTAGCTTCCAATAGCAAAACTACCATAGAAGAAACTCAATATTCTTTAAGAAAACAAAGGATTTCAGAGAAAATAAACGCATATTGATTTGTTAGCTTCGACTATTGAGAAAATACACGAGGGTTTTTTCCCTTTTTTTTATTTCTAAAAGAAAAATAAAAGCGAAAAAATTCGTAACCTTTCTGGTAGTAGTAGTAGTCTCAAGATCCGCAAGCCTTTGTCGGGCCAGCTTTTTCTTGGCTTCCCATTTCTTGTTCACTTTAATCTGCCAAATTAAATAGCAACAAAGTAAAAATACCCAGTAGGTTACATATATAAAAACAAATGTATTTAGAGAGAGAGAGACCGTGGAGGAAGTTTGAACGGGGGTTGGTTTAGAAGAAGTAAACCGGGATATAGCCATTGTTTCCTTTCTTCTTCTTCCTCCCCAGAGGGAATGCTCTGTTCTGTTTGCTGAGAGTGGAGAGAAAGAGAGAGAAGCCGACCGTTGGGTTTATTAAAGGAAGTACTAGCAGTGGAGTAGTAGTGGAAGAGTACTAGGCATTGGAGTATTATGGGGTTTAAACTTAAAAAGTGAGTGCGATGGAAATGTCAGAGCACTATCATCATCTCGGAGAAGGAAACGCCGAATTCGAGCCAAAGATTTGAAATCCTCCTATTGTAGTAATTTTAGTACTACTCAAATTGCTTTTCCCACCCCCGACACACACCCCCCATGGGTTCCATGTTAAAAGTCCGAAATACCCTTCTTTTAAAACTAAATTCTGTTTTTATTTAATTCTTTTATCTTAATTATTTAATTATTTCTTTTTCTTTATATCTTTTTTCTCTTTTATTTATCCGAAATACCCCTCCCTTTGAACTAAATTTTTTTAATTTAATTTCTTAATTCTTTTTCCTTATTTATTTAATATTGTTCATGCGATTTCATTTCTTATTTATTTCCTTGTTTATCTATTTATCTCTTTCTATCTATTTCTTTTTTCTCTTCAACCTCACTATTGTAATGTGCGTGCCGATATGAGAAAATTGACATATCTCGGGACTTGATTCCGACAACTTTGATAATTTTGGGCAGTCTAAAATGTGCTCGGGACAATTACTGTACTGCAACGATCAGTTCATTTAATCACTGAATTTGAAAAGACGAAAATGTTGATTTGTGTGCCAATTAATAAATGTGACCTATTATTAGTTCAAAAAAAAAAAAAGACCGTAGAGAGCAAGGGAACTATGCCACCATTTGGTTTAAACTTGACACAACATGCTTACACCTCATGCTTGGAGTGTGAACAAAGGACAAAAAAAGGGACCAGACAGAATGGAACAAAAATGTTGATTTGTGTGTCAAGACAAGGCAGCGATTAGCTGGTCCAAAAATGTTGATTCGTGTGCCAAAAATGTTATATCTAGAGGCTATACAAGGAGGACTTTGTGTTTCAAAAGGATATAAGAGTTTTGTGTACACAGATTCCACTAAGAAGTCATGTATTTCTCTTCCCTTAGGCTTTCGTCATAAACTGCTGTAAGGAAAGAAAAAAAAATTGGTTTTAGTGCCACGAAGAATCCCAAATTTTCTAGGAACGCTGCAGTGGAAAATTCGGAGCGAAACAATGGATGACTACACTTTTCAATTTCAAATAGTTGGTCATTTGAGAATGATGTTCCTAGTGAGAACCAACAGAACATATTGATCATAGTTTTGTCCTTATTTGAATTATTTTCGCGTTTTTAGTTTTGCGTCAAACTTTTGTGACTTATTGATTCGTCTTGTCGAGACGAATCAGAAAAGTAATTTTTTTTTACTTTTATCCAAATATTTTGAATAAGGACCACTTTTATCCAAATATTCGTCTCGTCTTAAATCACGTCGATCCGATACTATTTGACATGATTTCAAAATGCATTAAGCTTCGTATAATTGTGTTACATGGGTTGTAATAAAATGGTATTGGATCAATGTGATTTTCGAGACGATCTCTAAAAAATGAACAACTCACCAATGACCCAAAATTGGACAAGGACCATATGAGACTGGACATGATCTGCTCCCCCATTTTAGAATCAATCATTCTACCTCTACACCCAATCACACACCTCCACTCACAATATGGGTGGAGTCCCCACACACTACACACCCAATGTGTGGGACCCACCCCCTATTTTGAGTGTGGATGCACGTGTGATTGGGTGTGAAGTTAGAATTTCCGTTCTAGAATACCTGTTTGGTTCATTTATCATCCACATGAGTTTGTAGTCGAAAGTTTATAGTAGAAATTACAGGAACACCTCCTAAAGTGTGTTTTTTTTAAAGGTGATTTTTTTTTATTAATCTCTGAAATTGTTACAAAGATTAATAGGACAATGAGTGATGACATCATAACCCTAACCTGAGACCTAAACAAGATCTACAAAGCTATAGATAATTCTATGTCCATCCGAGACCCAAACCCTATTTTGGCAAGAAACCAAAAAAAGGAATCCAATTGGGACAAAGCCCACACCTGCTGGCCTGAAAGCCAGATACAAAAAATTAAGCTCAAACACCTAAGGGCCTAGAAGCCCAAATAAATGGGTCAAAGCCCAACAATGCAAGCACAAACAGCAACCCTAGCAGTAGGGTCAGCCCACCACCGCCACAGCACCGGTCACCCACCAAAGCCATGGCAGCCGAAGCACCACCAGCCGCGCCGGAGCCAATGAGCAACAAATCCCCACCATGCCATTAAGCGAAACACCGGAGATAACCAACAGTATAACCGATGGGGGACCCGCAATATAACTACACTTAAACTTGTTATAGTTACAGGAACACCTCCTAAAGTTCTACTAAGGTCCCGTTCCAATAAATGTAACGTATTGTGAAAGAATGACATACCTCGTAAAACAGAAAATAAGTACTTAAAAAATAAGAACCTTAACGGAACAGGGCCACTGCTTCCTCCGGTAGGAGATATGGAAAAGCTGACCATTTCACCTTGATACTTTTCCTCCGCTACAAAAAAATTAACTCATCAATCATCAACCCCTTGTGGTTAAAAAAACAAGCCAACCTCTTTACTGTGCAAAATTTTACATTACCAAATTTCATTCTCCAAAAGCAGGCCAATGTTCTCAAAGATGCAAAACGTCCCTCATCTACCATAAAGGAAACTATACACATGATGGAGTATTTTCTCATTGTTCCTGTACACTTAAGCTGTTTGGATCTCTAGAATTTGTGGATGAAATTGTGGGAAAAGAAAAGGCAAACGGGTTCTTCTTCGTCATCTTCTTCTTATGTGTCATCTAGAAGAATCCCGTTCCTTTTCTTTTCCCGAACACTCTCACATATCCAAAATCCAAATACAGCCTTAACGAAGCAACAAATCAAGCCATAGTAGATATTCCAGCCAGCGGCACGCAGTCGAAAACACCTCACCCATGATTCTTTGGCCTTCTTACTGCGGCAAGCACTTGGAAACTTGAACACCCCATGTTTACAAAATGACAGTTGAGCTTCTCCTTAGTTATATCTGGAAAAAAGGTCTTATAATCTAGAGCGGCGGATGCATTTCTTCCCACTCAGAGGCGAAAAATGCTTACGAGCAGAACCCAACGGCTGGCCGTTCAATGAACCAGAAAACTTAATATCCCAACCTTCAACATTCTTGGGAACGCAAGCATCAAAGAGGATTTTACCAAGGACGCTATGAGCACTCATACTTGGAGCATTCGACAAATGAACTGACCCTTCCTTTTGCTCATCTTGTAATGACCCAGATTCTCTTGAACTAGCATATTCTGCTGAACTCGGCAAGAAGAAATGGTCGTTTGGTCCACGTGCAACACGTGTAAAGCTCTGGTTTGATTCTACTGCTGCCTTTTGGAGGTCGCATACTAACTCAGATATCTGATCGTGCATACCCTCCTCCATATAATGCCTTTCTCCAAGTACATGACGTTTACGGGAATACACTGAAACTGCCTCATGAAGGAGATTGGTCACAGCAGCCCTGTATTGTATTGGACAATGCTCGTAATGACCTGCAGAAGGATAGAGACAATTATTAACTAAAGAAGTAACACAAAAGAAGGTATGGGGCCGTTCACAACTGAATTAGGAATCTCAACTTCTCAGGCAATATATCTAAACAGGACAAAAGGTGAGCTGGAGAACCCAACACAAGGTGTAGTCTGCTTAGCTCTGTAAACGCCACGTATTTATTATACAAGTTAGAAAGAACGAGGACCACCACACCAGAGTTGAAGATCATGACAATTTGGACAATAAATTCATTGTCATGAAGTTCTAAATTGGAAAATACATATACTTTCTCATACTATGTCTCCAATTGACATGGGAGATATCTCTTTGGAACAATCTTCCACTTGCGAAGAAGATAGAGATCCCTTCCAGGCTTTTAAGGCATGGGAGACGTCTTTTTAATCACTTGAGCCTGTAGAATGTTTATGCCAAGGAAGATACTATATAGCTCACTTATTTCTCCAGGCTTTTAAGGCAGCTAATGCAGTAATAGATGATAATTTAGAACTTCACAAACTGGTAAAGAGGCAATAAAAGAACTATTCTAATATTCTTCAATGAAGACTAACCTAAATGTGGAGATCCCTTCCATTTTACAAATTCGACGTTTCCCCCCAGCTCCTGTAAACGCTGAGCAAAATTGTAGATGGCTGAATAAGGAGCAAGATCATCATCTTCTGAGCATAAAATGAGATATGGGGCCCCCAAACTCTACAACAGAAAGGAAAGGGAAAAGCTCAAATTAACAAAACAGAAGTAAAACCAGATTTAATAGGTAGCATTTAGTATGAACTCACAACTGAGGAGTAAAGCGTCTGCCAATACTCAGTGCGGTCGGATCCAAACTTAGTGATAAACAGAGCATCTAGACCAGAAGCAACACCTTTGGCAATCGATGATATTATTTTAGCTGCACCAGGCATTTTAAGAATGGTTGGGTGCAACGAAAATCGGGCACCAATGTCACTAGTAAAATCAACAGGACTAGAATCATAGATGTGACCAGAGATGCAGTTCCTGATCAATCTAGTATCATCCTGCAAAAGAAAGAAAGTACATACAACTATGAAGAGAAGTGATGCAAAGAAATGAATGCATGAATTCCATAAGATACCTAGAAATGGGAATGCAACAACTGCATTTCAGAAGAACAATATTGATTCCCCAGACCACTAAGCAGAAATACAAAAACATACCAGAGTGAGTTGTACTTCACAGGCTCCTTCAATAACCTGCACAAGGTTAAGGAAAATTAAGAAGATATCCAAACTTGAAATAAATCACTAAGTTTCAAACCTCAAGAATCAAGTTAATTAATGGGAAATCCTCGATTTTACATTAAGTCCCTCTATGATGTATTTCATTCCACTCCATTTAGATTTAACTAATTATAATTTATAACGACAATCGTAATGCTTTAAACTATTTAAGAAAGGCCTTTCTCTCTCATTCTCTCTGCGTGGGCGCACTTGTGCAAGTGCTTGTGAGAAGTTTCTGGTCAGTCTTTATGTTACATCCTGTAGCTTTGAAAGTATAAAGTTGGAATCTTTATAATCAAATAAACGTACTCATCCAACTTACCTGAAGAACCTTATACATGCATGCTTTTGAACCACCAGAAAAGGCTCCAAGTACTAAAGGACACGGCTTAATCCTTAGCTCCTGCATATCCAAATAAAATCAAATCTACACCATGAGTCGAGTGAAGTGCAACTTACCAAAAATTCCAGAGCAATAGAATTGCCAAACAACATCACATCACAGGCAACTGGGCAAGACTAGGAATTTTTTAGCATGTTGTGAAAGCATTCAACTCCAAACCAATTGGCAAAAAGTGGAGAGGCCGTCCAGACTCATACACTAGTTTTGGAGGAGATAATTAACCAATGTGGGACAAATCCCAACATTCCCCCGCACGTGCGACCCCCAACTCGCAAGTGGAGCGGTAAACAAAGGATCCATAACACTTGGATCACAAATGATATAGGACAAAAAAGAAGAGTTTTTGTATTTTATTTTTATTGTTTTAGAATAAGATTTTGACTAGGAATATTTTCGTTTAGGTTAGAATTATTTACTTTTCCGTATTCAGTTTGATTTTGATTTCTACCTTTATTAAGATTCTTGGTCTACAAGAATTAGGATTTTATTTTAATTAATTAGGAAATATCTTTTCTTTAATGCCGTTTGTTTTGACATGATTTAAGATTTCTTTTACATTTGGATTTCTAGGGTTAGGGTCTTATAAAAAGGGCTGTAACATATTCAATTATTCATCTTTTAAAACTTTTCATTAATAAAATCTCTGAGTTTATCTCTTTTTCTTGTAGATTCAAGAATTGCTCGTGGCTATGAGTACCTATCATTTGTTTGATTAGTACGCAACTAGTCTCTGTGTGAATTCCGCTGCGTCAAACAACGGTGCACTTATGGCACAAACAAGGGGGAACAAATTCTCCGAAACCCTAGATCTGATACCATGTTAAAGCATCCAACTCTAAACCAATTGCAAAGAGTGGAGAGGCCGCCCAGGCTCATATACTAGTTTTGGAGGAGATAATTAACCAATGTGGGACAAATCCCAACACATGTCATTCACAATTGTGAAATGTTTGTCACTAGAATTCTTTTGCTGCAGATTGCTACTGACATTTACATAAGTTTCATTAGAAGTTATCTTTTACTGATTTGGAACCCACCCATTGTAACCTTGTACATGCCACAAACAATTTAGCCAATGCTCCATTTGATGAATTTAGTCTAAAGCACTGATTGTGGAAATAAAAACAATGTTAAAAAACTGACCTCTACAAGTTCATTGAGGAGTGCAAATGCCACTGATGTAGCCTTCTCGGGAAAGAACCTGCAAAGAAATCATACTAAGCCAACGGGTTGTTCAAGCTTAATTTGTAATCTTAACGAGCTTAAAAAATGTGTTTGAACTCGTTTTGTTATCAAACATCTCAAACAAGCTTTAAAGGATTACGAGCCGAGCTCAAGTAGCTAAGGTTTTCAAACAGTGTAAGCTTATAGATGGCTCTAGCCACGGGCAGACCTCTTGGGTTCCCATGGGGGAACGGGCCCGCACTCAATGTGTAGAATCCTTCAATTTATCAATTGTTACCAATAAATTTATGATAGTGTTCCAATAAATTCCTCTGAATCCCCTATATGGATATTTCTCCGATCTATTTCTTAGAGTGCTAAATTTTCACACCAGTTTTTGTGCAAATACACCCCTTTCTCTTATAATTATGATAAAGTTACATATATAGCTACCAATATGATATTTTACCGGCAAAAGAATGTATTATTGTAAGGAACATATGGGTTAAGTTTACTAATTTCTGCCCCCACTAATGCAAATTCCTGGTCTGCCACTGTGTGAGCTTTGTTTGAATTAGAAAGTTCATGAAATATATTAGAGCATTGTTTCGGATACATGGCAAGTCGATCTCAACCATTACAACCAATTAGCTCCACCATTTGAAAATGCCTAAGTAAAGCCTTAGACCACACCACCCGCCAAAGCATTTGCAGCCCTTACTCTTTTCTTTCCTTTTTTTTTTCTTCTCACTTCCACCCAAAATTTGAGAAAAAAACTTCTTAAAACCCCCTCGATTTCTTGAATGGATACCTATTCATGTATACCCATATTGGGTATACAGTAATAGGTATACCCAATATGTTAAAGCATTGTTTTGGATACATAGCAAGTCGATCTCAGCCATCACAACCAACATAGGGCTATAAACGAACTGAGCGGCTTGTGGGCTCGGCTCGGCTCGTTAACACTCAGCCGAGCTTGAGCTCGAGTTTTCAGCTCGTTTAGTAAAAGAGCCGAGCCAGCTCGACTCATTAAGGGCGGCTCGGCTCGATTAAAGAAGCTCGTTTAGTAAATGACTAAGCTCGGCTCGTTAAGGCTCGAGCCGAGCTCGAGATTTTGACTCGTTTAATAAACGAGCCAAGCTCGAGCTCGATAAAGCTCAGCTTGGCTCGTTTACACCCCTACAACCAAGTAGCTCCGCCATTTGAAAATGCCTAAGTAAAACCTTAAGACCACACCTGACAACACCCACTAGAGCATCTCCAGCCTTTACTCTTTGCTTTCCTTTCTTTTTCTTCTCACTTTCACTCAAAGTTTGAGAAAAAAACTTCTTAAAGCCCACTCGATTTATTGAATGGATACGTATTCCTATATACCATATTGGGTTTCACTCGAAATTCTTACTCAAATCAAGATAGCTTCACTTCATTCCTCAATTTCTGATAGACTATTTTGTATGTCTCGATTAAACAATCATACCATTAATAAAGCTATTACTGAATTTGACACTTAGCTTTGCATTTTCCATTGGAGTATTTGTAATGAAATGGAGCATGTATTCAAATCTGCTATGCGCGAGCGCACACATACACATGATATACATATCTTCCAACGCATGTAAAAGGAAAATGCTAAAAACAGCCCACTGGGCTGTCGAAAATGTATTGAAATGTGTGAAAATTACATAAAAAGTATGTGAAAGTGTACAAGTATTGGAACTTATGTTTTTTTCTGTCTTTTTCTTAGCTTATTGACCGTCAACAGAAGGACCCTATGTAAAACGGTGAAAAACAGAACACGAATTTTGACAATTGCAATGAAATTAACTCACGGGTTGAGGAAATCGGCGAGACAAACGAGAGAGTCCCATCCAAGAGACGAGTACAGGTTCGCGAAATTCTCCAATTGGGTTTCGCAGATCGAAACCCATGCGAAGACCACAACGATTCCTTTCCGGGCCTCTTCAGCCGTGCAGTGCTGCCGACTCCAGTAGAACCTCCCTCCTCCGTCGCTCAACATGGAACTTTTTCTTTCCCAAGGTTTTTGTTAGGGCTTTTTTCAAATTTTCGGGGGTAATTCAAGTCTGAAGCGAAGAGGGTTTGACCTCGATTGGGATATGGAGTAAAGACATGATGATGAGAGAGAGAGAGAAAGAGAGGATTGGTGTGGGCCGTTTGGTATGAGAGAGGGAGGGGACTGGCGTGTGTTTGTCTAGAGAGATTGCTTCTTCGTGGTGGATCTTCCAGTGGGATCGCACGTGCCATGTACTCCTATATCAGAAAAATAAAAATAAAAATGTTACCAGGATAGTATGACACTCGAAATATAAAAAAATATCCATAAAAGGAAACGAATGGTCTATATTCATGTCCGAGTGACATGTGTTGTACTACTCCTCTATCAGAAATGTCGGGATGCAGGTAAAATTTCTCCTAAAATGTTCCAAAAATAAAACTATTGATTGAGATTCACTTTAATATGTGGATCCAAATATTAAAGTAAATCTGAACCATTCATTTATTTTTTCTGGAAAACTTTTTATGTACCCTAACATTGCCCGCAAGCATATTCTATGCACTTGTACAGCATGTAAAACTAGCCGAACGGTCATTATTCGAGTTTGATATGAAAATTCAACGAGTTACGAAACAAAAAAATTGAAGTTAATTTGTTTATCTTGGAGTTCATCTCAAATAAATTTGAACAGAGTTGATCATCTAGTATAACTTGTTTTTTTACCGCTAGAAAAGTTGAACCCGCGGAGTAGTAAATTAATTGTTCAAATTTGGTTTACAAGCTTGTCGAGCTTCAAAAATATTTAGGAGCTCTATATGTAATGAATAATCCGTATTTAATGCGAAAAAAATTAGAGTTTCAATATGTACTTTCTATGGATATTCATGCACTTTTTCGGGTATCTATACACATGTCACATATCAATACATTTTTTGCACATTAACCATTATCCACTGAATTGAGATTAGCATTTTTATATTTCGGCCCCCCTTATTTACGGAATTATGATTCCGTCCCTACTAGTCACCACATCTCTGCACTGCAGTGGTTCCAAACCCCAGTCACCCCATCTCCTATCATTTAGGATAAAATTCAATTTGATTTCTTGTCTTTTAAACAAGGTAAAATTAAATAGGCATCCTAAATAGAAGACTTATTTAGGTGATCATCCGTAGGAGTTTGAATACTTATGTTCACATCCTCAAAATGTAATCTTGGCCCATTATACCCCTAGTGTGTGTGTGTGTATATATATATATATATATATATTAGCTATTTATCACAATGTTGCTCAATTTGATATTTCAAACAATTAAAAAAAATGTCTTTATCGTAAAGGGTCCGAGAGATTAAGCAATAATGTACTATAAGTTATTAAATATTTTAGAGTAAATTACACTAAGCCCCCCTCAACTAATCCGCATTTTTATTTAACCCCCTCAGACTACAAAACCCGACATCGTGCACTCTCTAACTATCCAGAGTTGACACTTAACACTCTTCTGTTAGGTCTCCGTCCATATTGCAAACGGAAAAAGGCAGTCAGCTTAAATTTTTGACAAAAATAGCCTTGACAACCATCTATACACTATAAGATACATATATACGTGTGTGTGTGTATATATATATAGATCCATTGATTCTCCTCATAAGCCCAACGGTCATCCCAACGTATCTTTCTCTGCCTATATATCGTCGTCCCCTCTCTCTCTCTCTCCACATACCAGTCCTCCAATGGAAGCAAGTGATGCAACATCACCAACATCGCAGAGCTACAATGGGGATGACATTTTCTGCGAATGCAACATCAGATCCCCTTTGTAGACATCACGAACTGATAATAACCCAGGGAGACGATTCTTTGGTTGCCCCAAATATCAAGTATGGGGTTTTGTTGTAGCCTTAATTGAGTAACTCTGTTTACCCAACTCCTAATTATGTGATGTTGATCTTGTAGACAACCTTTGCTTGTGGCTTTTTTACTTGGTATGACCTTCCAACATGTGAAAAGGGCATGAAATTTGGCAGAATGATTTTGAAGGAAAACCGTGAATTGAAACGTACGTGAATTAAAGGAGATGCATCAACAAAGTTCGATAAAGGGGAATGAGGAGATGCAAAGAAAAATTAATGAACTAGAAAGGAAGAACCAAGACTTGGAAATGGTGATACATGAACTGTTGAAGACAAAAAGCAGTGGGAAGAATTTCTGGAAAATTTTGTGTTTTGTGCTTGTGTTCTTGTGGATTGTCATATCCTTATGTAACCCACTCCACAAACCAGCTCTCCCTCTTCCCCCTCCTTTACCTTCTCCTATGCCCACAACTTGAACAACCTTAGTCTTCTTTGGCTTCACTAGTCCTTTACAAGTTCTCATAATGTGCCCAAAGTTGCCACAATTGCTACACCTCAAGGATTGGTGATTCCTTCGAACAAAATGTGGATTTTTTGTCTCATCAATAGCTTTCCTCCTACACTTCTTGGGTCTACCAGCAGACCTTCTCAATGGAGAGGGCATAATTGCATCAAATTCAGTGGCCACCCACATTGTTTCATTTGGAATAGGGTTAATAATTGAAGCATATGACCTCATGTGCGCATCTCTATGATAGCACTCATGCACATAAACCTCTTATTGATCTTTGTGCTTAATTATAGCACGTACAGCATGTGAGCATGGTATCCCCATAACGTCCCACCTTCTACAAGTGCAAGTGTGCATGTCCAAGTCAACAATGTATATTTATACCCCATAGCTGACCTCGTAGATGAAATTTCTAGCATAAGTTGCTTCACAGTTCCTTGCATATTCCTTCTGCTGCTCTAAAAATTTTTGTATCCTGGGACACAAAAATCCATGTACAGTAGTTATCCAAGTCCTTTTCTGCTCATACCTACTCATCAGTTGCCTCATAATAATTTCCATCATTGTTATAATAGGTTTATTTCTGGCATCTTTGATGTAGTGATTGAATGACTCTGAGGTATTGTTGACTAAGGTGTCTGACTTTGCTCTAGGACTAAACATAGCCCTAGTCCACACAGCAGGTGGTTCCCTCATCAACCAAGCATGTGCATCAGGATTGATTGCTTTAATTTTTTGCATATTCTCTTCCCAATGTTGCACTATGAAGGAGCATGTAGCTGCCCAGACCAAATCTTTAAGGTCTTTACCCTTGAACAAAACCTTAAAGTTGGCATACAGATGCCTCATGCAAAACCTATGATCAGCTCTAGGTATTAGCAACCTAAAAATCTTCACCAATCCCTACAATAACACAAAAGCATTCAGATACAATATGTGTAGATGTAAATAAATGTACAAGGTAAATTAAATGTACAATGTGCTACCTTTTGTCTGTCAGAAATAAATGTCCACTCGTGGTCTTCAGGCCTTCCTATCACATCCAGCAAGTTTTCCATGAACCATACCCAACAATCTTTACATTCAGCCTCCACAACAGCAATTGCCAAAGGATACATTTGGTTGTTTGCATCCCTAACCACAGCATGCATGAGCTGACCACCACAGGGTCCCTTCAAATGGCAAGCATCTAGGCCTATTAGTGGTCTACATCTAGCAAGGAACGCTCTACTTTGAGCTTCATATGAAACAAACATTCTTTGGAAGACTGAAGCAGCATTAGGTAAGGGTCTATCAACCTTTAGTATAACATGACTATCTGGATTTTGCCTTCTAATAATTTCACAGTAATCCCAAAGCCTCCAATAATGCTGTTTGTGATTCCCTTCAATTGTCTCAAGTGCCTTTCTCTTAGCCCTATAGGCTTGGCTTACAGAGACATCCATCATCCAATCTCTCCTAACAACTTTTTTCATTGCACTCACCTTCCAAGTTGGATCATCCATTAACCTATCCATATATTTCCTAGACAACCATGCAGAGTTTGCATGCCTCAAGTTATACTGCCGATGGCATGTGCATGGATGATTTTTAGACTCTTTATCTGAAACGACTTGGTGTTTTGAAAATAAGAAGCATGAATCCTCCAACCACATCCATTCTTGCAAATGACAGTTACTCTATTGCCCTCATTCTTCAAGAATTTAAAATCAGTTCCATTAAGTATAGAATGCTCCCTAAGAGCAGCCCTGGATACAGTACAAGAGGAAAACATCCTTCCCTTTTTCAGGTCTGGTTTATGCATGTCTCTATCCTCAAAGAACTCTGGGTATTCAACTCTGCCCTCTCCATCACTAGGGTCAATAGGAGTGTCCAAATCATCACTGTCCATCTCATAATCATCTCATTTAGCATCCTTAGTTCCACTTCCACTCCCCATAATAAACTGGGATGGAACATCCTTAGTTCCACTTCCACTCCCCCTAGTAAACTGGGATGGAACATCCATAATCTTACTCCCACTCCCTATAGTTAACTGTGATGGACCATCTTTACTCCCTTTCCTATTTTCAGTCTCCACAACATCATCATTAAACTCAATACCATCAGCAAACATCTCATAATCATTGTCATCCAGACTTTGAGTATATGCGGTTTCATTTCCTTCACTCTCACTCCCTCCTTCATCGCTTATCTCCACTATTAGATCTTCATCACCTATCTCCACTATTGGATCTCCATCAGGACCATCACCTATCTCCACTATTGACTCTGGACTTTCAGAATACAGTGATATCACAGCCCTACCCTTGTGAATTGCAAACATGTCAACAACGTCTTTATCATCCTTAATCTCCCTTAACCCTCCATCTGGGTCACAATCTAGAAGCTTATTGATAGGCGCGTGGAATTCATGAATTTAAGCGCCTAAGTAGGGAAATTAGCGCGTTAGACGTGCGTTTAATTCTCATTTTTCCACTTAATGCGTGCACGAGGTTGGATTTTGTGTTTGTGCCTAATTCGCAGGAAATTGAGATGTTTTGGCGCTAATGAGAAGTACCCGGTGGGCCGTGATGGAGCTTGTGAGCGAGAAAGGCTGTGGAGACTAAGTATTGGAGTAAAGGGTTCGTAAGCGCTACATGGGAAGTGGTCTAGCGCTCAGAAGTGGATAGCAAAGCACTCGAGGAGATCAGAGAGTTTGCGAGCGCTATACCCTTTTGGGTATAGCGCTACCTAAAAGCTAAGGGAAGTCAACGGCCAAACGTCAGCGGTCAAACACGTCAGCCGAAGGGGCTCGCGAGCGCTACACCCATTTTGGTGTAGCGCTACCGAGGAGTTTAGTGGACCTTCAAACGGCGTCGTCTTGGGTCATTTAGGGTCCGATTACGATTTAATTTAGGATTTTAATTGTTTTATTAAAGGGATTACTATTTAAACCCCTTTTTAACTCAAGATTAGGGTTACACGTTTGATAGTTTTATGTTTCGTTTAGCTTTTGGCTGCTATTTTCTAAGTTCTGATTTGCAGATTCAAGTTTTAATTGAAGTTCTTTTCAAGTTTTCCAGCTTTAATTCCTGTTCTTCTTCGGTAATCGAATCCGTTGCTCTTCCGTAAGTTTGTGGAATCGTGTTCTTACTTTTATTCGATTGTTCGAAGCATGTTTAGATCTAGGGTTTTAATTGTTACTACGTTTAATAGAATTATGAGTGAGTAGTTCTATAGAGTGCGGCCACGGGGCAAAGGCGTCCCGTGGCTAGTTTAATCAATGTTTTACCTCGGGGTCGAATTAATTTAATCTTTAAGCAGTTTTAGGAAACGAAAACTCTTCTAACAAACAAAACCTAGGCATCGCCGGAATTCGAATGCGCACGGATACTGGTGACAGGTGGTGCGCATTTGTTAGGGATCCTTTTCCCTATTCTAAAATCAACGAAGTGAATAATTGTGGCCCGAGTAAACATTGGTTAGGCTAGTTGCGGACGCTGAGTTCCCACGGCTGTACTCTCCTTTTAAATCTTTATTTCATTAATTCAGTTGGGTAATTTAGTTGGTTAATCAAACTCATTGAACAAGGGGTGGCTACCTAAGAGCCAGGTTAAACTAGAATTCAACACTTTAGAGTCAGCACCGTCCGTCCGTTTCTGTGGTTCGACTCCGGTACTTCCGGATATTGTGCTACACTGGTCGAGAGTCCTACGCTTGGGACGCGTCTTTATTTTAATACACCCGACAGGTCAAGCATTTATGATACATGGTATGATTTTCAGGAATTCCCAAGTCTTTCATGATGTCTAGCATCTCAAAGTAAGACATAAGATCAAAGTCAACATTTCTTACAAAGTCTACACTACCCTCCAGATATAACTTGTGTGGTAGATGGACAAATCGACCCTTGTGATGTATCTCAAACACCACCAATGCATCAACCATCCTATATAATCACATATTTACACATAATAATCCAATTAAAACACAAATTGTTGGGACCACAAGTATAAAAGATTGATGCATATGTGTACTAAAACATACTCCCTCCGTCCCATTTTCATCGTCCAATCTCGAAATAATACAAATTTAAGGGAACATCATGATTACCTTTTCAAAACTTCACATTTCCAATAATACCCTTAAGTAGTTTTTCTGGCCTCAATTTGAATTTCCCACTCATGCACTTAAAGTTGGAGTCAGAAATTTTGGTGGTATCAATCCCAAAATTTGTGGCTGGTACAACCAAGTGTGGGCAAGTCTAGAAAGGCATAAAGTACAAAATTTAAAATTCAAACTTTCCTCTTCCAAATTTGAGAGAAAGGTTTGGGAAAACTAAAGAATTTTGTGCCTTTGTCTTGTCAAATGGACAATCTTTTCGGGACACAAAAAAGGGGAATTCTGGACAAAGAAAATGGGACGGAGGGAGTAATAAAAGCATAAAGAATCCCACACAAAATATTTTGGACCCACAACAGAAAAAAAAATCGTTTTTGGTCTGTTCATTTTTGTCTCCATAAAGCAGGTGACAAAGTTGAAAGTGAAACTTTGAAAACCCCCATTTCTTTAACTTATTCGGCCATGTGTGGTAGTGAACAACCATATTTAACCCTCCAACAACCATATTTAATCCTCCAACCTACTAACTTTAATACACCCAGATGTACATTGGAAAGGGAAAAATATCTAAATATATTAAATGCTTCGGATCAGATTTGTTTGCATTAAAAAACTGTCATTAAAAACAGAAATCAACATAAAAAACAAATATCAACAGATAAAGGGTTTGATTTTGTTACCTAGAAACCACTGTTTGTCTTATTGTAGTAGTTAGGGCTTAGTTTGAGAGTACTCAGAAGCAATAAAGGGCCATTGAAGAAAGAGATTAGGGTTACTTGGGAATGGGAAAGCTACACATCCCTTTTATAATGGTCCCATGTATTGGAGGGAAAATTTCCGCCAAATTGCTAGCTTTAGAGCCTTTACTGCCAATTGTGAGGCTATATCAGACTTTTCATTCAAATGTTGGAGGATATAATGGACATTTCCACCTATAAGTTAATGTCATCCATTGTAATATGGTTTCTGGATAGTTAGAGGGTGCACGATGTCGGGTTTTGTAGTCTGAGGGGGTTAAGTAAAAATGCGGGTTAGTTGAGGGGGGATTAGTGTAATTTACTCAATATTTTATATCCATATAACAAGGGAGGGGAGGTATCACCAAGATTCCAAAATAATATTCCTTTTCTTTCGATCTCAACCCTCCAATTCTACACATCCAAGGGTCCAAAAAATGTCCCTCTCACAAACTATCTTTTGAATGGCAGTTTGGTAAATAAATGAGATTTTCAATGGCAAATATCGGGACCGTGTTTTCTTTTTTCTTGCCAGTACATACACGGCTGAAGGAATTCAAAAGTCCCAAATTGGATTCAAAATTCAAATCACTCTCTCTCTCTCTCTCTCTCTCTCAGTACTTCATTCACGGCACACCCCCTCCATCTCAAGACCTCCATCTCCGGCATTGGCCTTCATCGCCGAACCCTTCTCAGGCGAGCAACCCAGTAACACCCACCCACCAATCTAACCCTTTGTTTCTCCTATCTAACCCAAATCGTTGCGATTGACCTCAGCAGGTAATCGGATTCTTTATATCCAACCCATCTAATCTTCGATTTTCTTTCCTGTGTATGATTTCCAACCCATCTAATTTGGGTATGAATGTATTTTGTATGCTCTTCAGGTGTATTTTCTTGAAGGGATTTTCTTCCCTGTGTATGATTTCGAACCCCTCAAGAGTCGGCTACTATTAAAATGTGTACCAATACTACTTTTTGGTTTCAATTATGTATTTGGTAAAAGCAATTATCCATGCACATATAGCGTGCCAGTGCAAGCATGGCCAAGAGCAGATGAACCTCCAACTTTCCTCTTTTATTTTTTTATTTTGCTGCACTGTCGATTTTAGTTCTAAATCAATTTTTGCTTAAGTAAAACTTTTGTTCATTGTTAGATGTTCTAACTAGACCCGAAAATGGAAATCTCAAGTGCAATGTGATTGGTTTTGATTGAGATTAGTTTTTGTGAGGTTTGAATTTTGCTCCTTATTTTTTGTCTCTTTTTTTAAGTTAAAGGAGCTTTATCGTTCACATCCAACATGACGTGATGTTTGGCGAACCAAATTTGATCAGAAATCCCTTTTGTGGTTAACAGGGTGTTTGGCGAATCATCGATTCTGCCAAAAGTCGACCACTTCCGTTGCTCTCAGACGAAATCGTGGGGTGTCCAAACCCAATCATTTCAGCAGAATCTTACCGGTATAGCTTTCATAGTTTTTGTATCAGCCTGATTTCCTTGCCATGGCCCGTTAATGTCCAAAAATAGTTTCACAGTTTTTGTATAGTGATTTGTGCTCTATTTGTAGCAATTTTCATGTTCGGATTTGAGAACAAAAAATCATCATTGGGTACACGTTAGACAATGCAGACTAGAATGGTGGTTATGCAACTACACATTCTTCATGATTCGTAGTAGCCATTGTATGGGCTAATTTTTGTTTGTCCCTATTAAATGTACTGCAGAAGAACTTAGAGCAAATAGGAAGAAACAGCTTAAGAAAGACACAACTTTTAAGATAAAGTCATTGGTCGATGAGGTAAAGTGAGGTTGCGCTGGCCTTTATGTCCACATTATTCTGGTCTGTTCTTTTGCTATGGGTATGTTGACATAGCGGAACTTTGTTGCATGGTTGCTAAATAGTTAATTTCGAGAACTTTACCATATTATATATAGTGCTAGTCTTCCCTCCTACGAAAGGTTTCCATTTCCCCTATTGTCCATAAAAAAAAATAGAATGAGAATGAGAATTCATCGGGTTTCTTTGTCCACCAAATTCACCCTCTGTTTTAGTTTTCGTAGAATTCTAATTGTAGAATCAGAGGTTTGAAGTTCGATCAGGTATTTCATTGGGAAGTTTCGTTGGTAGGGAGAAGTTTCGTTGATGAGAAATTGTGGAATGCTTAGCTATAACTGTAAGTCCTGGATAATTTCGCTGGAGAACAATTCGCTTCACTCTTTCGGTAATGATTTTACTTATGAGGAACTTATTTTTTTTAACTACTACTATATTTCTCATAGGAGTAACATAGTACGAACTTTTAGGTGGCAAGCCAACGTTGCCTCCTGGATACTTAGACATTTAAGGTACAGCCTGGTGCAGTCTAATAGACATGCCTCCTGGATACTTTTTGAGGCTTTTAACGGCTATGATTGAGTCTGGGTTTTAATCCAACGGATGGGATGACTTCTCAGCAATTCCTAAGTGCCGCTCAAATATGTCACTTCATTGTTTCCGTTGTAGAGAATAGATCTCAACCCTTTAGGTGCTGAATGGATCTCAGCCGTTTATTCCGAATAGATCTCAACATGAAACGAAGGCTTCCGTTTAAGTCTCTGTCTACGTTTACTATCCCTAAATTCTCCCACGCAACTTTCCTCCGCGGCCAATGAGCTGGTACTTTGCATGTGGTGGTGTGGCATTGATAAGAAATCTCATTTATTTTTGAAGTCTCTTTTGGTGTTCAGGTTTGATTTCAAAGTATGGAAACATGGCGAACACTAGAATCAACTGATTTTTTACCTTTCAAAAAAAAAAAAAGGTTTTGCTTTTTCAAAATAAGATTCGGTATTTATGTGGATATTTAATGAGAAATCTTTTACGGTGGTATTTTTCTGTTTTCTACCTCTCTTTCTTTTTCTTTCCTTGATTAGAGGGCCAGTTAAATAATCGAGGTGTTGTATGTAATAGAAAATCACAATCTCCTTTACATTTGTGTGCTTTAATGGATATGTTCCTAGATCCTAAGCTAAAACATAGGATGAGAATCAGATGTATTTCTTAGAAACTGAAATGCTATACATGAACAATTCTATTATTAGTTTTTGTTGAAACTACAGTGTTGAAATGGTTGTGTGGTGGCATGGATTTGACGCCAAGAACCCTTAGATTAAAAACTCTTTTTATGGTTAGGTATGCTTTTTGATTGGCCCATCGGGATATTGTAGAAGCATAAAATAGAAGGTATGATATTGATGGTTAACCTACAATTTATTAGTATCAATTTTCCTTACTTTTCAAATGTTTTTGTACCATGTAGGGTTCAAATGTCAGTTATGATATGCAAATAACTGATAAGTGAGACCATAATGTCTTCCGCTTTGATTCGATAAGCCCGCTAATCAAATATATTGAAAGGAAAAGCAACAGCCAGAGAAAAGCAACAGCATGAAAGTCGTATGGTTCCTTAACCAGTTTCTTAAAATTCTCTTTTGAAATATTTAGCATGGCTTTCTAAATATGTTTGTAGGATATGGATGTTTTGGAATTGTGACATTTGAATTTTGAACACCCTAGACATTTCTACCATTTGAACATGGTTTTGTGATGAAGCATTGATAACTTGCCCCGGTAATATATTGCACTTGAACTGTTGAACATGTTTTTGTGATGATGTACAACTAAACATCATAATCCTAGGTCAGGTGTTGTGTCTTTTTGTTGGTTGTGCTATGGTTGTGATGATGTACCCTTTTTTTGACTTTTTTGATGGCTCAATTAGCATTTTTATGGGTTCTATTTTGGGTTTTCAATGTTTTGTATCAGGTTGCCAATTATCTACCACCTCTTGGAACTCCTTATCATCAAAGCTATTCCAATTCTTGGTAAATGTGGTTCTCCTCAATGAAGAATTGATTAAATGTATTCTCGAGAGCAGATGGTTTTGGATTGATTATGCAAACTCTCTATCATTTGCTATTAGTATTTGTTCAATGAAGTTGATTAAATGTATTCTCGAGAGCAGATAGTTTTGAATTGAAGCTCATATGAATTTTTTTAGAGCAGTTGAGTTTGTTTGTTGGGTATGGTGCAAAATGCGTTTCATTTGTATATAAAGGTGCAGGCGATTGCACTGTGAACGGCTTTTTAGAATAGTCTAGCGCTAAGCTAGATATACATAAGTCAGATACACTGAATGAACCTTATTTGGTTAAAACTTCTCGGAAAAACTTGCTTCGTTGGCGGGAGTGGTCAATAGTAGATAATGATAATTCATTTTAGTTGTTTCTAAAATGCATTGTGCCGTGCCTTCAGGCACGGGCAATTTCTAATATTAACATATAAATGAAGAACAAGTGATGGGGACAAAATTTTGAATCTGTGCTACGTGATTTTCAATATTATTCTAATAGAAAACAAAATTTGATTCTAAGAACATAGTAGAAAATAAAATTTTACAATTACTTCTACCATAATATGAACAAACTATTAGGACAAACTAGTAAAATCAATGGAGCTCAACTACCCACTCCCTCATTCCCGCATCCATGTATTCACGTCCGAACATGCAAAGTGTATGCCCAACCTCTAGTTATAAAAAAACAAAGAACACCAGTTGGTGTGAATAAGTTTTTTGAAGTTGTGTCACAAAAGTGATTTTCAATATTATTTTAATAGAAAACAAAATTTAATAACTACTTTAGCTATAAAATGAATTAACCCTAAGAGCAAAGTATTAAAATACTAAAATTATTGGCCGGAGGTGGCGATCCAGTGGCGTGTTGTGTTGGCTGGCTGGATTTGGTGGTTAGTGGTGGCTGGAGGCCGTGATTGAAGCTGTGGCTGAAGAGTAGGGTGAGGTTTTGGGCCTTCTTGGGATGTGTGTTTAATTTTCAGTTCTGGGCAGTTAGGCCCATTATGATTGAGTTGTATTTGTCTTTGATCTGGACATTTTTTAGGCCCTTTGATGTTTAGGCCTGGCCTGTTAGGATTTAGAGCTTCGCCCTAATGTGTTTGTCCAACTTTGGTTGAATTCCCCTTTCCTTTTTCCCATGCTTGTTTTAAACTTTGACAAATTTCTCAATAAAATAAAATGTTATTTTGCCGATAAAAATAAAATAAAATAATTCACACAGACATACACGGGCTATGTGCCAACCTCTAGTAATGAGATGTTCACATTTTCCATGCCAAAACATATATCCAGGGACATATGTACCCACGTGCCCACACTCATAACTAAAAAAATTAGTTCTAATAATCTTTAGGATTGTGATTTTGGCACTCCAAAAATTGATGGAGGGGCTCCAAAACTGAACTGTATTGATACACAAAACGACGTCGTTTTGGAGCCCCTCTATCAATTTTTGAAGTGCTAAAATCAATTTCCTAATCTTTATATATTTAGTGTAATAATAAGTGTCGTAATCTATTTATAGCATACATACTTGTATAACTGCAAAAACAAAAAGTAGAATTAATTCTACGATTCAACTTTCGTTCTCTGGTTCATTAATAATTATTAATTTACAAACTCTTTGTCTATTTGGAGTTTTTTTTATCTCTTGATTATTTTAGCCGTTGTGGAAAAATATTTTTTAAAAAAGTCATTAATAAAATCATCTCAATCATTTTAAAGACTTGTCTATGATTATGTGCTCATTTGGATCTCTAGAGTAAAAAGGGTAGGAGGGATTGTTGGTTGGCTTTGGATGATGTGGTAAAAATGGCCCAACCATTTTGGGTGAAAATGGCTGCACAATTGGCCCTGCACTGACAAATGGCCACCCATTGGGATAGAGTTTTTTTTGGGGTCAATTTTGCCATTTTTTGGGATGACTTGTGCCATTTGACTTGCACTTAAGAGTATTTTATTAAGATCTTTCCTAACAAATAAGATTTCATCTCTTAATAAATTAACTTTAGCAAGGAAAAGATTAACTTACCAAATCCAAATACATATTTAATTACACACATATGTATTTTTATATATTAGTTCTAAACGGTCGGTTCGGTTCTACCCACGGTTATTTAATCGAGAACCAGTAATCGAACCAAAATTAACGGTTCTTAATTTTTTGGAACCACAACTTGACAATTAATCGCAGAACCGAACCAAGTAAAAAGGTTCGGTCCGGATCGAACCGGTTTTGCGGTTCGGTCGGTTGAGCACCCCTACAGTTAAGTACCACTTGATATAAAGGAAGTTCAATAATCATATTATTATGTCATCTGCTTTACAATGATCGATATTGCTTTTTGGTTGGTTTCATTCAAGCTTGATTTACAAAAGAAGCTAACTTTTGCATCAAAAGCAAAGCCTTTTCACAAGTAGGATTCAGTTTATAGAAGACATGATCCTCCCCTTCATTCTCCACCAACTCAACACTCCCTTTCCATCCACTATTCTTCAACGTCTCACAATACTCCACACCTCTCGATTTCAACCAATCTTTCTCCACCACGAATACCAGCACCTTCTCACAACCCATTTTATCCAAATCCGGATCCGCCTTCGGATTCAATTTCGGATCGCTGTCCGTCCCGCTACTCCCCGGATACAAAAATTGGATCATCTTATCCGGTTCACTGACTGCAAAATACGGGTGCACTATAACCGCCCCGCTAACCTTAAAACCCAACCCGGACTGCCATGTGGTGGGCTATATTTGCTCCAGCACTGTCACCCATTAGGAAAATCCGCCCGAAATCAACGTACTCGTTTAACCATAATTCAGGTCCTTCGCCGTTTAAATGAGTAGCAATCCACTGCAACGCGGACCAAGAGTCACTATATGCAATTGGCAACGGGTGCTCTGGAGCGAGCCTATAGTCAACAGAAACCGTGATTGCGTTGGCTACGGAGGTCAGGATGTTGAGAAATCGAGTAGTGGCGATGTCGAGGGATGATCCGACGCAGAACGCCCCACCGTGGTAGTGCACAAGGAGGGGGAGTTTCGTCTGATCTGGGCCGTCGATTTTGGGTAGGAAGATTCGGGCTTTGACCCCAGTTTCTGGGGAGATCACAACATCTTTTGATTCGACGCCAGATTGGGGATCGATGGCTGGGGGGGCGTAGGCGGAGGGGACCTGCAACCGTTCAATGCGGCCATCTTTATGTACTCGGAAAAATGAAGGGAAATCGTGGGTTATTTGACTAGCGTCTTTTGATTCACCAAATAAATAAGGGAGTCTTAGTCAACTAATTTTTTAATATTTTGATCCTATTAAATCCACCGCAATATTTAGTTTTTCTTTTATGCCAAGATAATTTAGACGACTAAACTTTTATATCTCACAACTCATTCCTAATTTCCTATGATTATTAATCTTGTTGTGGAGTGATCATCACAAGTTGGTTGCTACAATACTGTTGCTACTGCCTTCACTACCTCATTTCTTTCTTTTTTGGGGGGGTCAAACGGAAACTTAGCTACCTCATTTCAATTCAATAGTTTTAGGAATTATCTTTGGCCTTTGTTTGGTTAAACTATCTTAAGATATTTAGTAGTTGGTATTCTTAGTTGGTTCATTGTAGTGGGTTATCAGTATTTCATTTTCTTAGTTTAAGACTTGAGGTAATTGTTGGTATTCTACTCTTAATTAGTTGGTTGAAAAATGATAACTTAGTTCAAAGCAAACCGTGGTTTAAAACTGAAACCGATCCATATTTTAATGGTTTGGATTGGTTTGGTTCTATGCCTTTTGTGGATTGGTTTGGTTCTTGGTTTACCATAAAACCGAACCAATCCGAACCATGCTCACCCTTAGTTAGGGAGTCTGGGCCTTAAATAGCAGACTGGCAATTTGTTTGTGTAGTTTTGCGCGGATTAATTAATGCTTGCAATCACTGTTCAAAAAAAAAAAAATGCTTGCAATCGTAATCTTTTTTGCAGAATTTTACGTAATTGGAACAGATTTGATCGTAGTCTGAAAAAAAAAATCCGAATTTGTTAATTTTGATTTTAGTAATTTGAATAAAAAACATCGTATATACGATCTGAAAACCCCAATTATTTTATTGTATGATAATTAATTTCAGTCTAAATCCAATGGAGTACTTATTTTAGAATCATCTCAATCTCAAGACCTATTAGTTCGTGAGTTGGATTTTAATTGGATCCGATATATCCAAATCCAACCCTATTAGTATTCAAATTATCGGATTGGAATTATCATATTTAGATTTTTTCAGATCAGACTGAATTGCTTTTGGCCGGCCGCGGTAGCTGCGGAATCTTTTATTGGTACATGGACAACAGTGTGGACTGATGGACTTACTAGCCTTGATCGTTACAAAGGGCGATGCTATCACATCGAGCCTGTTGCTGAAGACGATATTTCTAATAAATGAAACCGGACATTAAGCGATGGAGTTTAAATTCATTACGCCAGCAGTGGAAACCATGAATTTTATGCCATCGCCACCGCGGATCCCACTCTGTGTTTATTGTAGTAATCTAAGCCATTTATCTTGTATGGCCCGCAGAGTGTATTCATCCAAAAATCAGCTTGATCGAATATCAATAGGTATGTTAAAAGTTAAAGTTTATATTAAAAAACGAACTGTCTGGAACGCTTTAATTTTAAAATTATTGACAGAATCGAATCGTCCATTTTATAAAACATAAATTCAATATATTTTTTTATCTATCTAGGGATCGTCCAATTAAACTGATTTTTTGAGTGAAAATATTATTAATCTGCGGGCTCGACAAGAAAAACGGTCAAGATCAAACGGTGGGACTCAAAATAACGGTGTCGTATAAAACCTACGGTTTCCACCTCCAGCGTAATGAAATTGCATTTTGTTTGGCATTCGTAGAAATTAAATGGAGGGGTTCAATCAACCTAGATTTACAAAAGAAGCCAACTTTTGCATCAAAAGCAAAGCCTTTTCACAAGTAGGATTCAATACATGGAAGAAATGGTTCTCTCCTTCACTCTCCACCAACTCCACGTTCCCTTTCCATCCACTCCTCTTCAACGTCTCACAATACTCTACACCTCTAGGTTTAAACCAATCTTTCTCCGCCACGAATACCAGCACCTTCTCACAACTCATTTTTTCCAAATCCGGATCCGCCTTCGGATTCAATTTCGGGTCGGTGTCCGTCCCGCTACTCCCTGGATACAAAAATTCGATCATCTTATCCGGTTCACTGACTGCAAAATACGGATGCACTATAACTGCACCGCAAACATGAAAACCTTCAAACCCCGTAGCCCCAATACGGACTGCCAAGTGGTGGGCTATATTTGCTCCAGCACTGTCACCTGTTAAGAAAATCCTCCCATAATCAACGTACTCGTTTAACCATAATTCGGGTCCTTTACCGTTTAAATGAGTAGCAATCCACTGCAACGCGGACCACGAGTCATCGTATGCAGTTGGCAGTGGGTGCTCTGGAGCGAGCCTATAGTCAACGGAAATCGTGACTGCATTGGCTACAGAGGTTAGGAGGGTGAGAAATCGAGTAGTAACGGTGTCGAGGGATGATCCGAGTAGCCGACGCAGAACGCCCCACCATGGTAGTGTACAAGGAGCGGGAGCTTCGTCTGATCTGGGCCATCGATTTTGGGTAAGAAGATGCGAGCTTTGACCCCGGTTTCTGGGGAGATCACGACGTCTTTTGATTCGACGCCGGTTTGGGGATCGACGGCTGGGGTGGCGTAGTCGGAGGGGACCATCAACCGTTCGATGCGGCCGTCTTTGTGCACTCGAAAATATGGTGGGAATTCGTGGGTTATTTGACTAGCATAGGAACCCATTGCAATGCTTTTGAAGAGGAGGGAGTGATAATAAATTTCGTAAACAGTCGATCGATGTGTGCTTAAACTAGTTCAGACACACTGAATTATGAAACAGATAGAGAGGGTAAGGATGTGGATTTTATTAGTTAGGGAGTCTGGCTTAAATAGTAAGATTGGTAGTTTTTTTTTTTTTTGGGTCAGGTTTGGCTAATTGGCTTGGATTAATTAATGCTTGCCTTAGCCGTTGACATGTGATTATTTTCCTGATAAACAAGAGGCTAGTCGCCGTTAACTGATTGGCTCAAATTTTGAATTGAAAAATAGGCGTAGGAAAGGAAACAGCTTTGCTGGAGGTACATACACATAGGTACATACATCACGCAAATACGCGTTTTTGATCCATCTCGGGTCCCAAAAAATTGATCCGAGCTGCTCATTTTGTTCAAAATGGGTTGTTTAGGGCCCCCATGTAAAATAAACTCTGTCCGAAATCGGTAAAGGCATATGCGAAACATCCAACTTTTCTTCATAAGCTAGGCCTGGATTATGAACCAAATTTAGATGTTTTGTAAACATTTTTACTTATATTGGATTGAGTTTATTTTTTACAAGGACCCTAAACAAACCATTTTAAATAAAATGAGCGGCTCGAATCATTTTTTTTAGGACTCGATATTGGTGCAAAACGCATATGTACGCGATGTATGTACCTATGTGTATCAGTGTATGTACTCGTGGACTTTTCGAATAGGAAACAGGGCATTGTTAGCTCATATGGAGCAATCGGAACAGTAGTTTCCTTTTGAGGTAGGTTCTTCCATATGGATTATGGAGTAATTTATTTGTGATGAATATCGAGTTGATTGTCTGATTAGTGTTCCTGGAGCACCGTTGGCGTTAAGTAGTGCCTAAAACCCTTTTACGTATTGTGTGGTGGGAAAAGATTTTTGAACAAACGTAGCAGTAGTCTAGGTGCACTGAATAATCACTCTGCAAATTGATTGGGCTCGGAATAACTACATATTCCATCCATCCCAATTATTATTATTTTTTTTGCTTGATCTTTTTCTATAACCGTGCGTTTTGCACACAAAGAATAATGTATACGATTTTTTTTTTTGATTTTTTAACACCAATTTAAAGATCTCATCGAGAAGAGAGAGTTGATGTCAAATTTTTTCAAAAAAGAATCTTATAAATACATTCTGTGTGCAAAATGAATGATTACCCAAAAAGATCGAGCTATTCGGGGCTGGGTATATATTTTGAAACAAAGAGTTGACCATCCCACATTGTCAACTGGCTGGGTAGAGTGTACAGCAGTTGCAATCTTAAAGAAAGGAGAAAAGAAAAAAAAAAAAAGAACTGCTGGAAGGGATCTATGCATATTTTTTTCCCTTGGACGATAGGATGTTAATGGTCAGTTGGTGGTGGTTACAACGGAAGTCGAGCACTTCTTTCGTTAGGATTCGAACTCAGGACCTCTGCTTTAAAAGGGAGAATAATGAACTAACCACATTAGGTGTCGTACCTTTTTAATATAGGTTAGGTCGGGCACATGTAGATAGGAGTAATTTTTTTTGGCTATGATCATAATGAGTTGAGCCAAACTTTAAGGTGTTTGAGCACGAATCGAGCCCTACAATTAGCTTGAGCTCGGTTAGCATTTCAAAACTCGTGCTCAGTTCAAGTAAGTAAACGAGTCTCTATATACGAGCCGAGACTATACATACAAGACGAGTTTATCAACAAGAGTCGAGCTACAGATAATTCAAGTTATGGCCAACTTGAGCTCAACTCTTCTGCTAAACGGGTCAAAAATCCTATTTTAGCTCAATTCATTTACCAAATGAACTAAGCCCATTTGAGCCTCGAGCCGCTCACAAAAGCTCAGTCCGTTCACAACCGTAGTTGATATGAATTGTTTATTTGGAAAGTACGGAATGAAATGAGCCCAGTCTGATATTACATAGAAACTGTAGATCTTACCTAATTAGAAGTTTAAGCTCGGGGTCTGGCTACGGTGCACACCCCTTATTTGTAACAATACCATACGCCCCCTTTTTTTAGCCCTTGGATGATAACCATTGCATCTCAGCCCCTCACTCCTTCAGTAATTAAAAGGTCAAATTTGGTCACCTGATTAGCCTGCCAGAAGACTAATTTTCACGTTTTTCCACTCAACTATTTAACTTCTGTCTATTTTGTCTTCAATCGATCAATTTAACCTATTCAATCCTTGAACTATCACAACTAGTGTCTATTGAGTCGAATTTGAGACGGTTAGATTTCTTGGAGGAGTTCCAACCTAAAATCAATTGGCAATAGGTGGAGTAACCTCTAGAATATATTAACCAAGTTTGGGTGACTTAGATGAGCAATGTAGAATTAAGTCTAACATTCTCCCTCACGTGCAGCCCGGATGCACGTGGAGGTACGAATTGAAGAAATCAGGAGATTTGACTCGGGCGACCCCTCACGTGCAGCCCGGATGCACGTGGAGGTATGAATTGATTAGGTGAGACGATTGACTCGGGCAATAGAAACTTGACCACACGAGATGAGGCCACCCAGTACCTAATTCTGATACCATGTTAAATTTCTTCGAGGGTTCCAACATAAAACCAATTGGCAATAGGTGGAGTAGTCTCTAGAATTTATTAACCAAGCTTGGATGGCTTAGATGAGCGATGTGGGACAAGTCTAACAGAGACTCTCCATGAAATTCATTTCTCATTCTATATTAGTAAAATTAGTTAACAATTTATTCCCAATTCAAGGTTCAATGCTATTTAAAACTAGTTCAATTTTGAAACAAAAGCTAAAACAAATCATATAGTTGCTCGACTCGTTATGCATACGAGAGGTGTATAACAAAGTCATCTTATTTGAACAATCGTTACTTATTCCTCTTGATAATCTCGATATAAGTTCATTTCAGATCGATGTCATGCATGGGTAAATAAAGCTTAAACACTTTTCAAAATCTCTCTAATTTTTCAATACGAGCTTGAACAACTCATTGCTTGAGGTCCATGTTCCGTGACTAATGTTCGTCTAATAATGAACGTCCTAAAAGAATTTTAAAAAATTATCAATATTGGTAGTAATTATGAAATCAAGGAATATATTGTCAATTCAAAGGCCATGGTCAAAGTTTTTGTTCGGCTTGACGCCTGCGAGATTGGCATCGGTTTGTTGGTAGCTCGGGATAGTACGGCTTGGCATGCAGTTTGGTTGCTTGCGGCGGTTTGAATGTGGTGGTTTTGGGAGGGGGTGGGCTGGTAGGCTTTTAGCTTAATTAGTGTTTTGTTGGGTTGTTTGTGTAGAAAAAGCTAGGGAAAAAAATGGTCCCTCTCAGTTATGATACACCAGTCCCCTAGCAGTTTTCATTCCAATAACCACGGTTGCGATTCTTCCCCACATTCTTTTTTCCGATTTTAGAGCGCTGTAGTTGGTTTTGGCCCTCTAGCTGCATGATGTCTAATCATGCACGCAGTTCTCTCGCTTGGGGTGCTAGAGTCACTTCGTTTGTATCGGTCAGGCCTGTATGGAAGTCTCGTCAATAGTGAGACTACCGTGACAACAGCTCAACGACATCATGCATGCAATCCTCTGACATCTGACAGCCGGATCAATTTATCGCTGGACGTATTCTTTATTTGATTTCGTTGTTTATCTGTCTTTATGCATGCAATATGTCTTTTTTAAGTTATATCAGTTGCACCCGATAGATTTTATTATTATGTCATCAATGAGTAAGGACAAGAAACCAAAAAAGCCCCAAAAGCTATGTGAAACAAAGCCTCAAATCTTGATACACAAAAGAAGCAACATTTTGCACCATAGAATGGTACATTTTGATGTGAAAAAATATAGAAATCAGAGGTCGAAGGGTACATTCAATCTTGATTCACAAAAGAAGCAACCTTTTGCACCAAAACCAAAGCACTTTCACTTGTGGGATTGAAGACATGGAAGCAATGATCCTCCCCTTCATTCTCCACCAATTCCAAATCCCCTTTCCAACCACTATACTTCAAGGTCTCACAATACTCCACACCTCTTGGTTTCAACCCGAACCCGTCATTCTCTGCCACAAACACCAGCACCTTCTCACAACACATTTTATCCAAATCCGTATCCACCTTCGGATTCAATTTCGGGTCGCTATTCGGCGCGATAGGCCCCGGAGACAAGAACCGCACCAGCTCATCCGGTTGATCATTATCCACAAAATACGGGTGCACAATAACCGCCCCGCAAATCCGCAAGCCTTCCAAACCCTTGGTAGTCCCAACCCGAACAGCCATGTGGTGGGCTATAGCTGCTCCAGCGCTCTCACCCAATAAGTAAACCCGCCCGAAATCAACGAACTGGTTTAACCATAATTCGGGTCCTTCGCGGTTTAAATGGGTGGAAATCCACTGTAAGGCGGACCAGGAGTCATCAAACGCGATCGGCAACAGATGCTCTGGAGCGAGCCTATAGTCAACGGAGATAGTGATCGCGTTGGCTACGGAGGTTAGGACAGTGAGCATTCGAGTAGTGATGATGTCGAATGATGACCCGATGCAGAAGCCCCCACCGTGGTAGTGTATGATCAGGGGGAGCTTCTTCTGCTGATCTGGGACGTTGATTTTGGGTAAGAAGATGCGGGCTTTGACCCCGGTTTCTGGGGAGATCACGACGTCTTTTGATTCGACGCCGGTTTGGGGATCAACGGTTGGGGGGGCGTAGTCGGCAACCATGAACCGCTTAACGCTGCCGTCTTTGTGTACCAGGAAAAAAGGTGGGAATGCGTGGGTTACTTCACTAGCACTAGAATCCATTGTGATGCTTTAGAAAGAGACGGAGGGAGAGTTCCGGAGACAAACGAGATGCACGTAAGCTGATCGGATAGCCTGATTTAAGAGAGAGAGAGAGAGAGAGAGAGAGAGGGAGTTTTGCAGAGAGAAGGGGAAGAATGTGGGTTTATTTTTAGTTAGGGAGTCTTGGCCTTAAATAGTACTCGATCTGGTAGTTTGTTCGTGCAGTTTTGCTTGCATTAATTTACGCCTTCTCCTTGTAATAGGAATCTTATTTGGCCATTGACATCTTATTTGTCTTCTCTCTTTTTTTTGATCGTGCCATTGACATCTGATTATTCCGTGATAAACAAGAGCCTCGTGCCGGTTGGCGTATATTTATTTTTTGGGGTGCAACGGAAATACGGTTGGCGTAATTTTTGAATTGCAGAATGAACTCTGCTACGAAAACCTACGGCAGCCACCGACTAGGCGTACCGATGGCTCGACAGGGCCCACTCCGGGCCAGTACGGATGATCCGAGCCGTTCAATAATTTTAAAACAAACCGAGGGCTCCTGTGAGAAGTCAGATCAATCCGATATGTGTAGGTGCTTTTGATCCAATCTTCTATTTTTTCACGAATCTGAAATCTAAAAAAACATAATAATGAAAGATTGGATCGAGTAACTACACATATCGGATTGAGCTGATTTTTCATGGGCCCACTCGAATTTGGCTCAGATCATCAGTACGGGGCCTCGAATGGGCCCCGCGTGACCGCCGGTACACCAGTCAGTGGCCGTCGGTTTCCGCAGACTTTTCCTTGCAGAATAGGCATACAAAAGGTCATAATGGTCCTTTGACTTTTGGATTGCAATTTGGTCCATTTGTTGGTAAATGGTATACATAGGAACTGGAAACGGGAGATGTGCTTGCACTAGGTTGTTTTTTCACTCGACGGATATCTAGCCTACGTTTAAGGGGATAGGGAAGGGGTATCGCTAAGCAGTAAATGGGTGGAGCAAGCCGAAAGGGCTTCAACCACTACATAATGTACTCGCACTCTTGACGAGAATCAAACTCTCTCACAGGCTACATGGCCGTTGGCGGGCTTGTACTAGTTGTAGTTTTGGTTGGATTAATTATGGTTGGTAATCTCAATCATTTTGTTTCTCCATTAACAACAAGGCTAGTGGTGGTTAACTGAACTGGGGCTAATTTAAAGTTCAACAATAGGCGTTGAAAATGTTAATCAGGCTTATTTAGTGCTTCAACCACCATAGCAATCGAAAACCCACCATAGCAGGCTTATTTACATCTCATTTGATAGTGCATCTCATACGTTGCTTCATCTCATATGTCATTCGGTGCACTAAATGGATATGTTTTGTTGTTAGTTTGAAAAGAATCAATAAACGAAGATAACTTATTATAGAAGGAAAAAAAATATCTCAAAGTATATCTACTAGTATATAATTAAATCTCATGCTTGAGGTTGAGATACGCATTCAGTACAAGGACAAGGGGACAAAAATAAGACATGAAAACAAAATTGAAAAAACCCCTACCGATATTTGATTGAGATGATTTTATAGGACTCGATAAAACAATATTTTAAGAAAAATATTGTACGGTTTGGATAATTTTTAAGGGACCCGGGGTGGGTCCCGCAAAAAGTATGTGCATGATCTGTGTGTGGTTTGTCTGTGCCGATAGCACAGTTGTTCAACAAGATAACAGTATTGTCTCTTCCAAAAAAAAAAAGGGCTTTTTACCACTAAGTAAATCTGATTTTTCTGTATTGCGGCGATCATTTTCTTTCTTTCGTTTTGTGTTGTATTTAATCATTTATTGCTCAAACTGTTACCGCAATTATGGATTATATAAGTGCACTAATTGGAAGTTTACTCTTGAAAGCAGATCTAGCGGTATGACGAATACGGATTCTTCGTTGACGAGGAAACAACAAGGTTTGGGTTTTTTTTCTTCCATTGTATAAGTTTGGTCTAATTTGCTTATTGTGGAATCATTACTCAAAATTCCGTTGTGCTATTGCTATCGTAGTGGTGGATTTAAATCTTGTTGACCTAGGCAGTCGAGAATGGGAAGTGGGGAGTTGGCTCGATGTTGGCAGAAACCGGCGTGTGGAAATCTGAAATTTAATGTGGATGGGGCTTGGGTAAGTAGATCAGATGGATTGGTGGAGGCGGGTGCGGGAATAGTGGTACGGGATTCGAATGGGTCTTTTGTGGTAGCACACTCATTGAATCTGGGTGTGGTGGGTTCTTCTCTATGTGCGGAAGCTATGGCATGGCGGGCAGCGTTTGATTTTGTCGTCTTGCTGGGACTGGATCAGCTCGTCATGGAGGGGGATTCACAACAGTTGGTGAGGTGTATTCGAGGTGAGATAGCGTGTCCCACTGAAGTGGAGGTGGTGGTGGAAGATGTCAGAAGATCTAGAAATTTGGTTCGGGAGTGTGAGGCTGTGTTTGTTCGAAGATCGGCTAATAGTGTAGCGGATGCTTTGGCGAAAGATGGTTTGCGAGGTCCTGGTGTTAGAACTTGAGAAGCTAGGCCTCCTGATTGGTTGTTATCTCCTTTGGGGAAAGATAACCGACTTATTTCTTATATTTGAGCTCTCTAAGTTATAATAAAAGTTTCCTATTGTTTTGGTTAATCATGTAGTACTTGTGTTGAGTGATCATGCACCTTTTCCTGAGAGGCATCTGCTAACTTTTTACTTGACAGATACTAAACTGTATGTCGTATGGTAGTTATATATATACACACAATTTTCCCATTGCTCCGTGGAAAGATAGTTCATATTGATGGACATAATAAAGCTAGTGGCACGCAGAGTTGCAATGACTTTCCATGCATGTGCTTCCCACGTGCATCGCACGTGCTCCTCTACTAGTTGATAAAAAATTCTGGCACACAACCTAATATCTACGAAGCATACTGATTTGGTCACTTTGGTGACAACAAATCTATCCTAATGTAATAATTCATCGGTGAAATAGCAATTTCACATAACTATGAGGTGGATAAAACATATTCACATCTCTTGTCATTGCAATACATAAAGATTATGTATTCATCAACTCATATGCAAATAGCAAGGGTGAGAACAATCCACTGTCATTATCAATTGAAGGAACTGAAAGGTAAGACATTAGGATCCACAGAATAATAAATTAATGTAGTAGGATTTTTCTTTAACAAGCATACTTGGATATATAATAGCAATTAATATTTTAGCTTTAAAGTTTATTTTTTAGTAATATGTGGCCTTTGTGACCTATTTCTATAATTGGATTGGGAGTTCGGGAGACAAACATTTCGAGTGAAAGGTCGGTTGGCTTCTTGTTTTTACTGCTTATAGCTAGAAAACAAAAATAAGCAAAGAATAAGAGTGGGGATATATATATGGGTTGTGATATTGTTTGAGAGAGAATAGATGATGTCAATACATTTTAGTTGTGATATTGGTTTGCCAAATGGGCAAGGAAACATGATTTTCCTCCACATTGAAGCATGGTCATTTTTCCACTCAGAAAGTTTGTCTCACGAACCCTCAATCCAAAGGCCACATATTACTAATAAATAAACTTTAAAGCCAAAACATTAATTGTTATTATATATCCAAGTATGCCTGTTAAAGAAAATTCTTCTACCTTAATTTATTATTCTATGCATCTTAATGTCTTAGGTCTCCCCCCCATTAACGTTTTCATTTTGGAGGACTTAACTCCGTTGGACAGAAAGAATGAAAAGCCTAATTTGCCCTTAGGTAATACACCATAGTAGACCCACACTCTCCATCTCCTTTTCTACTCCTCTCCACGGCCGCCCATCACCACGGCCAAACACCACCACCGAACACCACAATCACGTCATTCACCACCATCTCGCCATTTCAATTTTGAGAATCGCAGACTTGAAATCAAAACAGAGAGGATCGAAATGGGGTTTAGAAGGGTTGAGGCATCGAATATGGCTACAAAATAGAGGTTTGAAGTGTAGGGACTTCGATTAGGGCTTCAAAGGAGGATGGCGAAGGCTGGTTGAGGGTTGATCAAGGGTTGAGAAGGTGGGTTGATGGTGATTTTAGGGTTTTGAGTGGTGCGGGGGTGGCGATAGGTGGTTGTTGTGGTGACAAGTGGTGGGTGGTTGGCGATTGAGGGTTTTGAGTGGTGTGAGGGTGGCGGCAGGTGGTGGGGATTTACAGTGATGGCAGGTGGCGGACAGATAGGGCAATCTCGAAACATTTTTACAACTTTTTAACAAAATCTACGTCAAAATTTTAATGGTTCTAGACAGAACCTTGACGAAAGGGGTCTACGGGACAAAAAAAAATGTTAATGAAGGGGTCTCTCCATAGGCGAAATTCTAAGAGGGGGAGAGCGAGACAAAGAGGTAAACTTTGAGGGGTGTCTGGGTATTTAACCCATGTTTTATTCACCTAATATTTAGGGCGCTGCTATTCGCAGCCCTCAATTTTCTCCTGTAGCCCTTTAAAAATTTCCAAATGTTTCGACAGTTAGTTACCGAAATTGAGATACATTTTCGACAGTTAGTTACCGAAATTGAGATACATTTTCAGCATCCAATTACCGAAATATATGTTTCTTGTGCATTTCCGACATGTAGTTACCGAAATATAATCTTATTTTCAACAGCTATTTACCGAAATGTATGTTCGGCAGTTGTTTACCGAATGTTGAACATATTTTCGACATGTAGTTACTGAAATATAATTTTTAAAAATTTTTAACGGGCTATGGGAGAAAATTTAAGGATTGCGAATAGTCGCCCCCAATATTTATTGGAAATTGCTATTTCACTGATAAATTATCTACATTATGATAGATTTGTTGTCAACAAAGTTACCTAATCAGTATGCTTTGTAGATATCACGTCGTGTGCCAAAAAAAAATTTATCAACTAGTAGATGAGCACGTGCGATGCACGTGAGAGGAACATCTATGGAAAGTCGTTGCAACTCTTCGCAGTGCCACTGGCTTTTATTATGTCTATCAATATGAACTATCTTTCCCCGGAGCAATTGAAAAATTGCATTTCCATTGCAAAATGTCTATAAATATATAACTACCGCACGACATATATAATTAGCCCGCAATTGTCAAATAAAAAGTTAGCAGATGCCTCTTAGGGAAAAAAATGCATGACCACTCAAGACAAACTACTACTCCACATGATTACAGTATGTAGCCTAATGCGCTGGTCCAACTAGGTCAACAAGATTTAAATCCACCACTACGATAGCAATAGCACAATGGAATTTTGAGTACTAATTCCACAATAAGCAAATTAGACCAAACTTATACAATGGAAGAAAAAAAAAATGGCAGTAGATTATATCTACTCCGCGCAAATCATTTGTTCAGAAGTCAATTTTTCACACTCATACAAAATATGGTTCTAACACGCCCTCTCATTGCTATCACACGGTCAAAGCGTTGTTTTTTTTTTTTGAGAGAGAAACAACATCAATTCCTAACTTATGTAGGATTAGTTTAAGAAATTTGGTAATTTGGAAACGTGATAATAGAAATTACTGTAAAGAAAATGAGAATATCACAACTTATTTGGACAGCTAGATAAAATAGCTGAGAAATAGAGCGATGCAAAACAACTCTATTATTCAATTTTGTTTCTCACCATTTCTCACCAAAATTGCAAGATTTAGTCGACAAATCTTAAATGTTTTTTTATTTTACCGACTAATTTCTCACATGTCCGTACTTAGAATTGTTCGCAACCGTTCGATGTTGATGGATCTCTCCTGCATCGTGTAGGATCAAGTGGTTTGCATAGTCTCCGGCACATTTACGTACAAATGTACGTACAAATCTGTGTACAAACACATGCATCAGAGCGTCGATAGGAACAGGAAAGACAATAGCTATGCATATTAGGCGCCGTTCCGCTTTCTTTTTAAACCTTCTTTTTTAAAAAGAATATAATTTCAAGCTCAAATATAATGAAAATGAAAAACTTGGGCTTCATTATATTAATCAACGAAAGGTCTCATCCGTGAGAATAAATTATTCACAAAACTCCGTGAATAAGTTATTAGAAAGCTCAATTTCGACCGTCCAAAAGTGTTTTGAACTATTCAGATTAAAAACAATCTACTACTGCTAATAGATTAACGGTCCTGATTAAAAACAGTCTATTAGCGTAATAGACTGTTTTTAATCAGGATCGTCCAAAATGCTTTTGGATGACCGAGATTGAATGCTTCGGTGAATAACTTATTCACAGCTCCCCTCATCCAAAAGCTTGATTAATAAAAGAAGCCAACTTCTGAACCACAATCAAAGCATTTTCACAATCAGGATTAAACTTGAAGAACACATGATCCTCCCCTTCATTCTCCACCAGCTCCACATCCCCTTTCCAACCACTATTCCTCAACGCCTCACAATAATCCACGCCTCTCGGTCTCAACCCGTCCTTCTCCGCCACCAGCACCAAAACCTTATCGACACCCATTTTCCCCACATCCGGATCCGCCTTCGGGCTCAACTTCGGGTCGCTGTCTGTCCCGCTACTCCCCGGATACAAGAATCGGAGCATCTCGTCCGGCTCACTGATCGCAAAATACGGGTGCGTTATAACCGCTCCGCGAACCCGCAAGCCTTCCGGACCCGGGGTTGCCCCGACCCGGACTGCCACGTGGTGGGCTATAGTCGCTCCAGCACTCTCACCCATTAAGAAAACTCGCTCGAAATCGACGTACTTGTTTAACCATACTAGTGTCGGGGTACGTGCTCCGCACGAATCACGTGCTCAGTAAGAAAGTTCGAAGCGATGTCGTTGTTGGAAGGAAGATCACACCAGCATTAACCTTAACCTGATCAGGATGGACAAAGTAGGTCATCCCTTAAAAACTGATCCAACATGGAGATACTTCTCGTCAATCTGGGCATCATCCTTTTAATCTAAGAAGCAAGATCCCTCAAAAGAATGTCACTTGTCTGTGTCCAACCTCGACACTCCTCAAACATTCTCGGAAACATGTGTCCCTTAAAAACTGACCCAACATGGAGATACTTTCGGTCAAGTAGGAAATCATCATTTTAATCTAGGAAGCAAGATCTGTCATAACTCCTAAGAATGTCACGTGTCTGTGTCCTACCTCGACACTCCTCAAACACGCTCAGAAACATGTTCGATACTTTCTTTTGTCCATTATTCGACAATAACAATCTTCATTTGAATACGTGTCTGGCAATCTATTTGCTACGTGTCTCACAATTCATTGGTTTCGTTGACTAAGAACCATAGTTATCAAATGCGCACCAAGGCACGTGACTAATGCTTTAAGAACGTTGGGCTGGGCAACAACGCATAGGTGCAGGTTAGGCCCAGAGGCTCACACATTGATTGAAGGCGGAAGGCACAACAATGGTGCACCTTTAAAACCCGAAACGGGTAACCTCCGTAATTAACATCTCTGAAGTTCACAAAACCAGCCAACTTCGACCTACCCTAAACTAACAACTCTCTCTCTCTCTCTCTCTTAGTACACAAATGGTCTAGCGAAAGATACATAGCACTGGCTTCATGACGGTCAGTATACACCATCAAATACTAATGCATAATGTAGAAATCATCACTGTGCACGTAATTAATATACAAATGTCTCAAAGAATCAATTTTTATCTGTTCAAAACACAATACGCAGCCAAAAGAACAATGAGACACAACTGTTGAAAAAGTGATCAATTGCCAAAACGAAATTTAAAACACGACCAAGCCTCCAAAATAACTCCACTCCTTTCAACAGAAACCAGAAAAGAAGTGAAAGACCACCAAAATCAAGGGGAATATCAGGTACAGTACGTCCATTATCCAGTCAGCCTTCTTCTTCTTCTCCGTTCTTCCCTTGTATCAAAATAAAAGTATGTTGTAAAAAAACCCACCAAAACAAAATTCTCTTCGACCAAGCCTCCAAAATAACTCCACTCCTTTCAATCTATATTCTTGATTGAATGAAGGTTCTCAACTTTTGTATTCTTAAATGGAGTTTTTATGTCATGTCTTATGAGGGGAAGTGAGTCAGTTTCTATTTATGTTATCATTTTGGCTCCTGGTGTGTATGTGGAAGCTTTGTTAACTTTACCTAATGCGGCATTGGAGGACAAACTCCAATTAAACGCAACAAAACAATCCTGCGGAAGCGAGATAACATTAAGCTCTATCTTTTGTTAATTATGAAATTTATGTATGGTCATTAAAAATTGGTTCGACATATCAAGCTACCTTTCAATCTCCAACTTTAATCTTGTCGCCTTGAACACAATTCCTTTCAATTCCTCTCTCAATGGTTATTAGTGTGGAAAATATAGTCCATAGACCCATAGCTAAAGAAATGAAGGATGATCATAACAAACTTACAAAAGCATGAAAATAACACATGCTTCTCATCTAGTCCATGGCATCGCAATATAGTTTTAATGTCAAATATGCAGCTACTATAGATTCGTGAAGGGTTTCGTATTAGATAGAGGATATTAATGTCAAATATGCAACAAAAATAGAGACTCCTACGGGAAACGACCTCATTGTATCACTATAATTCAAGATTCCTTCTAGATGTTGCAGCATGCACTTCTAGTTCTAGAAGCTAAAATTAGTAAATTACTACTGTACTGAATGCCTATCCACATTTTTCAAATCCTTGCTCAAATAATAACACACACAGCTACTAAAGAATTGCTGCCAAAACACATTATCTCAGTTGATAAATTGCAAAAACATCTTAATTAACATTCTAGGTTTGAAAGTTGTCCTGAGTTCAACCTGAATTATAAAGGCAACTCGTTGTTGCACAACTCGACTAATGGTCGATCCGACCTAATGCATTTTCAGGTTTTCAGTATTGCTTCTGACCCAAATCAATAGTTGGGGATCTTCTATATTACCCCAAGTTATCTACTTAAGAGAATTCATCGCGGTAAATTCCACCCCTTGCTCTAACACAAGGAAAACGAACACGATAAATTCCACCCCTTGCTCTACACCACCCCTTGCGCTTCAATCCCGTTTCTCAAAAGGTAATCATAGCCATACCATACTCAGGGATCCGTAACCTCGATAATCAAATCCAAATCCATCATCATGACCACCCATCCAGATGTCTACCGGGACTCGACTCCAGAGCCTAGACTCAACTTGGCTATGGGGCGTCACATACGTCTCACCATCATCTCACCCATTTTATTCTTCCATTAATCCTATTTTCACGTCTAATATGTTAAATCCACACATCACAACCAACCCCGGGAACCTATTTGTCCAATCTATCAGTACATCAACATTTCACACAGTTCAATATTTTTACGAACATGCTAACAGACTAACAACCATAAATTTTATGATACTAACAAATCATGCAATAAAATCAATCATGCGATAAAATTAATCATGCCATAGAATTAATCATGCGATTAAACTAAGATCATATCGGAACTAATTAACTTTGGAGTTTATAATATTATTATCTTAATACTCAAGGTTCAATTTATAAGCTTATCTATCTTGAGGGATAAACTGTAATTAATCTAAAACAATTTTTATATAAATAACAGTAGCCATGGCCAACGGACACCACAGCCGTGGATTTCGGAAAATCCAATGGGTTTTGACCGGCGACATCGGGTTCGAATCTTATCATACCGAAACACGAAACAATCAATACGGAACATAATATATATTTAGGGAGGTGAGTTCGGAGTACCTCTCGTCCAGCAAAACGGGTTTCGGCAAGAGACGGCGGTGGGTCGGAGCTCGGTGGTGAGATGGTTCCGGATGGGGTTGAATCGGACGGCAACGGAGCTTCGTCGGTGGTTGTTTCCGGCACTGTTATGGGTCAGTTTCGGGACTGATTTTTGGAGCTGATTTTGAGACTGAAATGCAGCCGATTTGGAACTATTTATGGGCTGGTTCAGGAGTGGAGCGAGGCGGGGCAGCGGGGTTCAAGTTGTGATGGAGTTCGGGTGATGAAGGTGGTGCCGCTGATCGGCAAAGGTGAGGACCGGAGGTGGTGCCGGCTGCTTCCTCTCTCTCTCCCTCTTTCTCTCTCTCTCTCTCCTCTGCAGAAAGGTTTGCTGGGAAACCAAAAATAAAAAGGAAGAAAGGATATTAAAAAGGGTTTTAGATTTGTGTATGGGGTATTAACTCTTGGACAAACATGAGGTGTCAAAATATGAGGGATTTAGGGAGGAAAAAGGAGGAATTGGACAGGCAGTTTTTCTCCCTGTGCATACAGTAGAATTGCCAAGCAATTTTACCGAAAAGCCCTCAAGCCCAACACCACTACGTGACAAAATAGTGTAGAAAATCCGGGACGCAGACGGAAAACATCGAAAGTCCGAAAACCCGTTAAAGTAATTCGAAAATAACCCAAATAGTGTCTATGGCCCACCACTTTTGAGCGTGAAATGACGAAAACGCCCAAAACTCTAAAGAAGGAAATGTAAGTGGCTAGTTTCCGAACCGAGGGGCATTATCGTCCGAAAATGGCCAAAAAAGGAGCCACATTTTGGAACTCCATTCCTTTTATAGCGGCAGCTGGAATTCAGGCCCGGTCCCATTTAAATGAGTGCCAATCCACGGTAACGCGACCCACGAGTCATCAAACGCGGTTGGCAACGGGTGCTCTGGAGCGAGCCTGTAGTCAACCGAGATGGCGACGACGTTCGCTTCGGAGACTAGACGGGTGAGAAATGCGGCCGTGACGGCGTCGAGGGCAGATCCGACGCAGAAGCCCCCACCGTGGTAGTGTATCACGAGAGGGAGCTTTTTCAGATCTGGACCGTTGATTTTGGGTAAGAAGATCCGAGCTTTGACTCCGGTTCTTGGGGAGATCACGACGTCCTTTGATTCGACCCCGGTTCGGGAATCGAGGGTTGGGGGCGCGAAACCGGAGACCCTATAGCGTTCGACGCGACAGTCTTTGTGTACTTGGAAAAATGGTGGGAATTTGTGGGTTATTTCACTACTAGTGTTAGGATCCATTACTGTAATTTAGAGAGAGAGAGAGAGAGATGAGTGTTGGAGAAAGATTGGGAATGAATTTGTGGGTATTTGTGAAGGGTTACTGGTGACTGATATCTATCTATCTATCTTCTATGTGTGCTGCTATGGGTACATACAAAATGTACATACAATATACATATAGATTTTGTGAGGCTCAAATCGGGTCTCACAAAGATGATCCAAACCGTCCATTATTTTTAAAACATATTTTTATGGAGTCCTGTAAAAAAATCAGCTCAACCCGATATCGGTAAGGATTTTTTCTGAATTTGTGGGGGCGACGAGTAGTTTTCACCCCCACAAAATCAAAAAAAATCCTTACCGATATCGGGTTGAGCTGATTTTTTACAGGGCTCCATAAAAATATGTTTTAAAAATAATGGGCGGTTCGAATCATCTTTGTGGGACCCGATTTGAGCCCCACAAAATCCATATGTACATTGTATGTACATTTTGTATGTACCCTTAGCATTTTTGATCTTCTATCTATCTATCTATCTATATACTATAGGAATGTAGTTGAAGTCAAAAAACTTCCAATTCTTAATCTTAAATTCATAGAATTTAGAATTTTTTTTAAAAAGAAATTGAAAGAGAGAAAAACGTGGGAGTGGGAGTGGGGGAGGGAACATGGGAGTGGGGGAGGGGAAGAGAGAGAGGAAAAATTATTCTATGTCCTAGAGGTACCATCACATGGTACTCCAAATTCATTTTACACCACACATATATTTTTCAGTATACAGAATAAGACTAATGCTAACGTGCATCGAACATGAGAACAAAAAAAATATTAGATTAAGGGTCAAAAAAAACTAATGTTAATTTTTTTCCCCATGCATTGAATGGGTACAATTTTTGATTTTTTTTTTATACAAATTAATTTGATTTGATTTTTTGAAGTAATTTAATTTGATTTAATATTTGTTGCAATCTGAGTCGTCCATTGCCAAGCATGGACGGTTCGGATTGGCCCAACGCTCATGTTGTTCCTGAGGGACTATACACACCTCGGGTTCCTTTTTTATCAACTAGCGTCGTTCCTGTTCGATGCACAAGACAAAATATTTGTGTGATTCTACTACAAAATATCGACCTCACACAAAATTTATTGTTTGTCCCGTGCATCGAACGGGAACAATGCTAGTACTACTAGATGGGAAAGTTGGTTGAGGTCGTTGTTGGGGACTTGTAGGTTTTTTGTAGTTTTTCGGCATTTTGTCCTTATTTAATTTTTGTTTTTGTTTTTGTTTTTTTTAGTTTTGCACAAAATTTTTATGGATCATTAATTCATCTCGACAAAGGAATTGACAAATTTTTTTACTTTTATCAAAATATTTTTTGAAAAAATTTAAGATAAAGCCCCAAAAGCCAAACTTCACTTGGGTGTTGCAACAAGCCCTCCACCAATTCCACCGTTCGGTTTATCATTCGCGAAATACGAGTGCACTAAAGCCGCTCCACGAACACGCAAGCCCTCCAAACCTGTAGTGGTCCCCACCCGAACCGCCATGTTATGGGCTATGGTTGCTCCAACACTCTTGCCTGTTAAAAAAACCCGCCCCAAATTAGTGTACTGGTTTAATGAGGGCCGCGTAATGAGGGCCGGACTTGCAATCAAAGATGATGTTGTTGAGAGAGTGATTCTCCATGGGGGTTTTTTTTTTTTTGCCGTGAGAAGTTGAATAGCAACTTGAGCATCCATTTCCACTTCCAAATTTTTTATTTCTTCCATGAGAGTAAATTTAAGTCCATCCCTAATTGCCCAAAGTTCTCTATGGCTCCGTTTGGATGCGGGATAAGGATTGGGGGTATTAGTTAATAAGGGGGATAAGATAGTAGGAGATATTAGTTAATAAGGGAGGACCCACATTGATGTGATGTTTATGGAGGGGGATTAAATAGTAGGTTGTTTGGATGAGGTATTAGAGAAGATGGATTAAATAATACTTTGTTTGGATGGAGGATTAATAGGGGTATAAGGAAGGGTGGATTATGTAAAAAGCTGTCAAATGACCTTTTTGCCCTTGTGCAGTCCCTAAATTAATTATGTATTACGTTTTATATATAATTACAAATTTAATTATTCTTTCACAATTTAAGCCGTAATAATTTATTTTACTTATAATTTAATCAATTTAATAAGTATCAAAAATTATAATTTGTTTTTTTTTAAAGTGTTTTATTTTATAATTTCGTTTTTTTAAGCACAGTGGATGGGTGGGGTTGCATGGGCACACATGCACTGAATAATTTTTCCTAGTCCTTTTTACAATCTCCTTGTTACTGTTGTAGACACAGAGAGAGTGGGGGTGTATATGAAATACATGGCACACATGCACCAAATAATTTTCCAACTCTCTTTTAACCCTTCGCGCTGTAAAAAGAGAGAGAGAGAGAGAGAGAACAGCGGCAGAAAAGAAAGAAGAAGAAGAAGAAGAAACACGAACGGAGACAGAGCTTTCACGATCGTCGTCGATCTTCGGCGCCTCCTCGCCGTTGTCACGGTACCCTCTCTCTCTCTCTCTCTCTCTCTCTCTCTCTCTCTCTATTTTCCATTTTTACCGATCTGGGTGTGCATGTGTGTGATGAAGAGGTATACAGAAATGGGAGGTTGGGGTGAGGGAGGGGGATAAGGAGGGGTAGAATCGTCAAATTCCGAGGGGGATTAGGGGGTATAACTTATGGGCACCTCAAAACCTGTTCGAAAATAATACCCCGATGCCCCCTTTCTCCGGTATTAGCCAAGAACTAGTCTTCTTGAAAACCCCTCTCTTTGTGGCTCCCAAACGGGGGCAATGTGTGGGCCCAAGGTCTTATGAAGGGGTGAAAGCTAATCCCCCTTCTCATGGATGCATCCAAACGGGCCCTATGTTTCTTTTTCCTCATACATGCCTCCACTTTTTCAGAACTAAAAACTAAATTTAACATGACCCAATTACAAAATTCTTGTAGGCATGTAAAATTTCTCTCGTTCCACATTTTTCCCGTCTTTTTCGTAGACTCGAAATTCGTGTTCAACACTGCTGTACCAACATTTTGATGCCCAAAATTAAACAGATCATTTTAGCCAAAATACAAAATTACAACACCACATTGACTGACTTTAACAAAATGGCTACGCATATGAGCCCGAAAAAACAAAAGGACTCGTGCGGCTAGCTCATTCAACAGAAAGTGTACACACACAGCAGATCTGTGCACAGATTTTGTTGTGGGGCCCACCACGAGTCCCACACAAATCATCCGAGCCGTTTATTAAATGTAAAATATTTTTTTAAGGGTCTCTGTGAAAAATAAGCTCAATCCAATACCTATAGATGCTCGATCCAACCATATAACTTTTCATTATCCGGAAATCTCAAATGCTCGATCGATTTACAAAGGAAGCCAACTTTTGAACCAAAAGCAAAGCGTTTTCACAAGTAGGATTTCTCATGTGGAAGCAATGACCCTCCCCTTCATTCTCCACCAATTCCACCTCCCCTTTCCAACAGGGGCGGACCCACGTTGGGGCACGTGGGGTCACGTGCCTCCAGGGGCTTTCGAAGAATCCCACAAAAAAAAAAAAATTATACATAGATAGGTTAAATAAAATATATCTGTAGAAGTCAACAAAGAACTCTGCTTTGGCAGAGTGGTAGCCGTGCAACATACAAAGACAGAGGTGCTGAGGTTCGATTCCCCTTTCCGACCTTTTTTCCCCTGTTATCCTAGTATTTAATTGCTCTCTCTGATTCCCCTTTCCCACCTTTTTTTTCCATGTTATCCTGCTACTTAATTGCTCTCTCTCTCTCTCTCTCTCTCTCTCTCTCTCTCTCTCTCTCTATTTTGGCTTAAATTCTCACAAGATTTGTAATGTTTTCCACTAATTGAAAAGGTACGTGATGCGTGTGGACATTAAATTTTTACTTGACTTATTTGAACACATTTTTGTAAAAAGACTAATGTGGTACGACTATGTATTTACGGGTATGCAAAAAAAAAATTAATACTTTGTACAAATACTGTAAAAATTGCAATTTAAAGAATGATCGGTTTGGAACAAGAATAGTAAGCAAAAGTTAGATATAAATACAAAAAGTCTCCTATACCATTACAAACCATTAGCATGGTGCAGTAGTCGTCACAAATTGTGAAAAGTTTTAAGGGCTTGAGTTCAATTTTCAGGACGCTCTATCCCTTGTTTTTTTCTTTATTTTTTTATTTTTGTTCTAACTCTTTCATTTATTTCTTCATTTTCGTTCTACCTCTCTTCCTTATTTTTTTATTTTTGTTCTACTTCTTTTTTTATTTCTCCATTTTTGTTCTACTATCTCTTTTTGTTTTCCTCCCAATCCATAATATTATGAAAATTAAATTACTAAATTACTATATCTTTTTAGTTTACTTGCTCTTGACTTTGGCATTAATCTTACGGTTGCGACTGCGATAGTTGAAAGTGTATTTTTAGCTATGAATATTGTGAAAAATCGATTGCGGAATAGAATGAGTGATCAATATTTAATAGTTAAATGATAATTTAGTGGTATACATAATACATACAGAGAAATATTTTTTAAGATTGTGAATAATATGTGCCCCCAGTATATGAAATTCCTGGGTCCGCCACTGCTTTCCAACCACTACTCCTCAACGCATCACAATACTCCACACCTCTCGGTTTCAACTCATCGTTCTCCGCCACCAACACCAAAACCTTCTCACAACCCACTTTTCCGAAATCCGGATCCGCCTTCGGATTCAACTTCGGGTCACTATCCGTCCCGCTGCTCCCCGGATACAAGAACCGCATCATCGGATCCGGTTCGTTACCCGCCAGATACGGGTGCACTATAACAGCCCCGCGAACCCGTAGTGGTCCCTGCCCGAACTGCCACGTAATGGGCTATAGTGGCCCCAGCGCTCTCACCGACTAAAAAAACTCGCTCGAAATCGACGTACTGGTTTAACCATGACTCGGGTCCGTCCCCGTTAGAATGGGTGGAAATCCACTGCAACGCGGACCAGGAGTCGTCGAACGCGGCCGGCAGCGGGTGCTCCGGAGCGAGCCTGTAGTCGATGGAGAAGGCGACGACGTTGGCCTCGGAGACTAGACGGGTGAGGAATTGAGCGGTGGTGGTGCTGAGGGCGGACCCGATGCAGAAGGCCCCGAGGTGGTAGTGTACCACGAGGGGGAGTTTTATCGGATCGGAGCCGTTGACTTTGGGCAGGAAAATCCGGGCTTTTACCCCGGTTTCTGGAGAGATCACGACGTCTTTTGATTCGACGCCGGTCTGGGGATCGACGGTTGGTGGGGCGAAGACGGAGGGGATGAACCTCTGGACGCGGCCGTCTTTGTGCACTTGGAAAAATGGTGGGAATTTGTGGGTTATTTCGTCGGTGTTGGAATCCATTGAGATGAGAGTTTTGGAGAGAGAAAGGTGAACGATGTGGGGGGGGTCATGGCCTTGTATTCTCTCGTCAGTTGACTACTTGACTTCTGATAATTGTATTACCTGAATTAATAACAAGGCAACTCGGTTAAATTTTTTTATTTGTTAATTAATATTGTATACATCAGTGGACGGTTAGCAGGGAATTAGTATGCTAATAATTAAAGGGAATTCGACGACTCTCCATAGACTCGAACCCCAGAGTCCATACCTCCCGGCCCCTAGCATTTTGTGCTTTTGAAAAAGGGAGAATTGATTCGTTGAATGGATAGCAAATTACAGTAGCATAGTAGGCATAAAATGGGATGTGGACTCATATTTTCGGGAATAGGTCGGCCCCTCTCCATGCTCAATCACTTTGTATGACTTCAAATTCGTGTTTTGTGGGCTCATCTTGTCCACAATCATAATCCAAAACGTTCACCTCTTGGCTTTTACAGTCAGTACCGAAGAAGGTGCTTGTAAAAATTAATTTCAGAATGTATTGACGCAGTTATGAACAGGTTAGCATTTTATTCTATAAGATGAACGCCAAGTGCATTTTATAGTTAATTAAAGCATTCATTTTTATGAACCAAAATGCAATTTCTACACATAATTATTGGTATCCGGTAAAATTAATTATTGCTTACGTACTCTACTTTGCAACTTCTACGAAATGAATGGCTCGGACTATTATTGTGGGAATAAGCCCACAAATTGGCACTTTGGAGTGGCACGGAGAGAGGAGAGGAGGTATTGGGAGGAGCTTATTCCCTGCAGAGAGCCTAGACTAGTTCAATTGCAGGCTCTATCCAAAGTACAATAAATTAGTAGTGTCCCAGTCAAAAAAATTAAAATACTAAATAGTGAGATCCTACTCAATTCATATGGATTATCCGAAAATTGAGGATCGTTTTTCTCAACCGAGGGCTTCGAATTCTGGGTGTTTGTAGCCCTTTGGGCAGTTTCAATGATCCAAAAAAGTATGACTGAGCTGAGGAAGGCCTGATCTCTAGACCCCAACTAAAAAGCTTGGAATTCTATTTGTCTTTTACTCTCTATCTCCCCTTTCATATTCTTTATTTCAAATAGTTCTTTCATATATACAAAGAAAGAGAAAAACTTATTCATGCACGGAGGAGCAATAAATAAATTTTACGGCACTCAATCTCGGCCATTAATAAAAGTTTTTAATCCGGATCAATCAAAACACTTTTGGACGGCTGAGATTGCGCGGAACCGCCGTAATTAAGTTTCTCTCAACAAAGAAAGGATCATTATTGCAGATACAAGGTAAGAAAGTCAAAAATCGCCACTGCGGCTCCACGACTCCCGGGCACAGAACCCTTCCAGACATCAGTGGTTTTCACCTTGTTTGATGTCAATTTTGAGAAAAAAATTAAGATAAAAAAATTTGTATAGATGCACAACGTTGTACTAATATTTAGTGCAAATTACTACATTATTTATTCTTGTTTTTAAGTTAAAAAAAAATTCCTTCTCAAGACTTTTTCTTCGCTTGTTTTCTTTTCAAATCGGGCAGTCTTGTTGCTTGTATTGTTTTTATTTTGGGTACTCCGGCCGGGATAGAACCGGGATAATAAATTTAACTAAAGCTATAAACTTGTACCCAACTTGGAGGAGACGAAACGTCGGTCTTTAATTAAGTTTACTACTCCTCCTTCTGTTGCTTGTATCCAATATTCCAAATTTCCAATCCAACAATTTGATGATGCTACGGGAATAGGATATTCCAGTTTAAGAAAGACCATTCCTTCTATCAATGAAACTTTAAAAAGGCGGATTAGTGGAATCAGAAAAATCCGGTGCTATCATATAACCCGCCACTTCCGGCCGTATGAAAAGAGGAGATGAAGAATACATCCATGGCACTAGTAGAGCAAAGAGGAATGAACATGTCATTCATCAACGGATCAACCCAAAGGGGTTGGTCGAGTGATCTTGGCTTAGGACTTAGGATGCGTTTGGTTGGATGAAATTGAATGTGAATAGGAATAGAATTAAGAATGGAATAGAATTGGAGGAATTGAGAATGAAATAATCATTCTCATATGTTTGGTTGTGCTTAGGAATAGTCATTCTCATCTCCAATGGAATAGTGTGGCAATAGTAATTTTTGGAGTGGCAATAGCATTTTGGACGGTCGAGATTGAACTCACAATCAACGAAAGGTCTCATCCATGAGAATAACTTACTCACAACGACTGTTTTTAATAGATTACCGCTAATAGATTATTTATTATCTATTAGCGGTAGATAATCTAGTAGCGATAATAGATTGTTTTTAATCCGGATCATCCAAAACACTTTTGGACGGTCGAGATTGAACTCTTCAATGAAAAACTTATTCACGGCTTTCCTCATCAAGGAGCTTGATTAATAAAAGAAGCCAACTTCTGAACCACAATCAAAGCATTCTCACAATCAGGATTAAACATGAAGAAGACATGGTCCTCCCCTTCATTCTCCACCAGCTCCACATCCCCTTTCCAACCACTATTCCTCAACGCCTCACAATACTCCACGCCTCTCGGTCTCAACCGGTCCTTCTCCGCCACCAGCACCAAAACCTTATCGACACCCATTTTCCCCACATCCGGATCCGCCTTCGGGCTCAACTTCGGGTCGCTGTCCGTCCCGCTGCTCCCCGGATACAGGAACCGGAGCATCTCGTCCGGCTCACTGATCGCGAAGTACGGGTGCCCTATAACCGCCCCGCGAACCCGCAAGCCTTCCGGACCCGGGGTCGCCCCGGCCCGGACCGCCACGTGGTGGGCTATAGTCGCTCCAGCACTCTCACCCATTAAGAAAACCCGCTCGAAATCGACGTACTTGTTTAACCATAATTCGGGCCCGGTCCCGTTTAAATGAGTGCCAATCTACTGTAACGCGGCCCACGAGTCATCAAACGCGGTCGGCAACGGGTGCTCTGGAGCGAGCCTGTAGTCAACCGAGATGGCGACGACGTTCGCTTCGGAGACTAGACGGTTGAGAAATGGGGCCGTGACGGCGTCGAGGGCAGATCCGACGCAGAATCCCCCACCGTGGTAGTGCACCACGAGGGGGAGCTTTTTCGGATCTGGACCGTTGATTTTGGGTAAGAAGATCCGAGCTTTGACTCCGGTTCTTGGGGAGATCACGACGTCTTTTGATTCGACCCCGGTTCGGGGATCGACGGTTGGGGGCGCGAAACCAGAGAGCATAAAGCGTTCGACGCGACCGTCTTTGTGTACTTGGAAAAATGGTGGGAATTTGTGGGTTATTTCACTACTAGTGTTAGGATCCATTGCTGTAATTTAGAGAGAGAGAGATGAGTGTTGGAGAAAGATTGGGAATGAATTTGTGGGTATTTGTGAAGGAGAGCTGTTACTCCCCCCCCCCCGTGTCGGGGGGGAGGGGGGGTCTGACACGGGGACCACCATTTTTCCATTTTACCCCGAGACCCCTCCCCCTCTCTCTCTCTCTTTTATTTTATTTTTTTGTAAATAAAATTTTAAATGCTAATAACTTTTTTTCCACATATTTTTTTTAAATAAATTTTATATTTATGAAATCTACTCAACGAAACCTATCAAACGAGCCTAATATTGATGGTGAAATAATGTAAAACGAAAAAACTATATTTTTTTCGGCCTAATATCTTTTTTTTTGTTTTTATTTTTTTGTCCTTCATTTTTTTTAAACTTCTATATTTGAGTTTTCAAATAAATTATGTATGTTGAATTCACTTAAATTTTCTTTATATTTATCTGAATAGTCAATAATGCAAACTGAAATCAAACTTCATTTAATTATAATTGAGTATAAAGAACCAATACATGAACATAAATAAATACACAAATTTAGTCAATATTTCCGCCAAATTGTGGTTGTCGTCCCGGCGGATCTATCTGCATTACTTCGTACCACAATTGGAGGCGTGCTTCATAAGGATGAGCTCATCCTTGTGCTTCATTTGATGCATTTGGCCTCCACCATATGATGATAGGTGGTACAGGGTAATGACGGTATAGAAAAACTTGCACAAAGTGATTGCCATTAACACGGCCAATAGCTATATGTGTGCGCGTTGCTAATGGAACTGGATGGGAGCTCAACGGCAAGTAAGTGAGACAACTCGAAGCAATCATATCGAATGTATGCAGTACAACGTTGTACGTTGATGCAATGACAAGTCCCAATGATATAGAATCCATCCAATGATCCTCTGGTGCCGATGACTGGAAGTAACGAAGTCTTTGTAGCACTTGGGGTACATAATTATGTTCTGGATAAAGCTGCTCATACAGGACCCAATTTTGTTCAATCTCTTGGATAAGGTCCTGTCGTACTTGAGCCCATCCATCTTCAGAACCATAGACTTGCGCGGCTATCGCCCTGAAACCACAATGACCGTCGGGTCGAACGTCAACACAGTGGGAAATATAACGCTGATACTGCTGAGGAAATTTCTCAACGAGGTGATCCCTTCCATTGCTCCTTCGCGATATTGGAATACGTGAGGCCGGAGATTCTGAAGTGGATACTGTGAAGGAAGGTATGTGACCTCTACTATGCTCATCTATGCCTGTAGGTCGACCCCTGTGTTCTGTGTTGTATGCTGGGGGTCGAACTGTGCAACGAGATGGATCTGCCATATCGAGAAACCTGTCCATCATAGACTCTCGACTGTCGGAATCCATTTCATTTAATCTTTCAATAAGCTGGGCTGCCCTGTCAGGTCGTGCTCCTTCGTCAGTATGCCTTTGGGCATGCATGGACAACGTACTCCAGTGAGGGTGGATAGAGCTTAACGGAATTGGTCCGTCCACAGAACGGTAAAGTGCGATATCGTGAAAGCATGGCAATCCGTGTGTCCTTTTGATCTTACAAAAGCAAAGGCCGGCTTCGTTATCAGTGCGTTCTGCCTGCTTATGGATCAAGTTCATTGCCTGTAATGAAATGCGACCTCTGATTTCACTATAAATGCCTTCATGTAGATGTCTGTCGTGGAATGTTGAGAGATTTCTGGAACGACCCCTGAATATCCGCGAACTGACTGGTCAACATCTTTTCTATTTTCTGAAAAGATGTTTGAAGAGAGGACATGGTATCTCCCAAGTATTGTTTGAGCCTCGCATGCGCAGACTCCGCCCTGCAATTTAATAATACACTGTGTTAAATAGGAAAGTTACATAAAGTATTCTTTAGTGCAGGACAGTAAATATACAATGACTATAGAAAGTTACCTTTGGCTTGAATTGCTCCCAAGGTGCATGAACTGGTTTATATATGCTGCAACAAATCGCTCTTTGTAAGGACCTAATCATGTATCCCAAAGATATTGCATGGCATTGGAGTATTACTCAAACTCTCCACACATGGCAGTCCACCTCTGTTGCAAAGACATCGGTGTCGATGAATGAATAAGAACTTTCCATGCATTCGAAAACTCGTCCCACCTCGTACCAAGCATAGGCCTGCATTTCTTCAGTACACACTGATTTATGTGCCAAATACAAAGGATGTGTTGTGCGAAGGGGAAACATATTCCAATGGCGCCAAGAAGTGCCAGATCCCTATCTGAAACAATCACCGATGGCAACGCTGCCCCTTTTCCAACCATCCATCTCTTTAAGGTATCTAACGCCCATATCAGTCGCTCTTTCGTCTCATCATTCAAATATGCAAACATAAGAGAGTAAGTTTTCATTGTGGACGTGATACCCACAACTTCCAAGAGTGGAATCCGATACTCATTACTCTTGTACGTCGCATCAATAATCAATACGGATGGAAAATTGACAGATAGCTCTAGGCTTTTAGGATGAACCCAAAGAATATCTGTGATTTCGTTGGTGTGTTCATTTACAAAATAGTCATAAATGTATTTTTTTTCTTTTAATTCGTTCAAGATGTACCCAATAGGAGATAGACTCCCCAGTTGCTCTTTTTTATACAGTGTCTTCATATTGTAAATACTCCTAATTCCTGTAGTAATTGATGGGTCTTGTTGTCTCATGACATTAAGCATTTCTCGAGGCGCGGTGCTGCTAGACATGTCACGAACTAATTGCTGTTGGATTGGGGTCAGCCTTGATGGGTACTCATGTCCCTCAAAACTTTCAGCCGGTTCATGGTTATGAAAACCTTTAACAACCTTCAAACTCCACATGACACCGTCTGGAGGTTGTGCTACACCTCGCAGCTTAAACGGGCAATCACATTTTTTAGTTCCAGTATTCCTTTGCATTGAATGCCCTTCCCCATTGGCGGTCTGTACAATCCTCCCCTTTCACAAATAAGAATGCACTTCGGCATCTTGTTATCCTTTATACTAGCAGATTTACTTATGACAATCACAATACCATTTTTCTTACCAACTCTCCGCACCCAATCTACCATGACAGCTCTAGTTTCAAATATCTATAACAAAAAAAAAATGAATACGTATCAGCACAATGTAATATCCCGTATATTAAAAATATTGATTATTGCATGTAAGCTTTAGGTGGCATATAAGTGAGGGTGTGTGCACGTGGGAAGCCAGTATGCTTGAAACATGACAAAATAAGTAACAAATGTAACACCCATAAAATACATTCTATTAATTAGAGGAATTAAATTACTTTGTCCGGAGGAAAATAACTTCTAACCTGGTTAGTCGTAAATTCGGGTGTGTAATCACGCCCAACGTAGGAGCTGCTCTCTTCATACGGAATATCATTAGCAACATCGTTCCCAACGTAGGAGCTGCTCTCCTCATACGGAATATCATTAGCAACATCGTTCCCAACTGACCAACTATCCGAAAATGAAAAATTGTACTGATCCATAATGTTCTTCTATGAATTACGAAAACGAAATGAAAGTTGAGAAAATTGTGAGGATATGATGAATGAGAGTAAGTGTGAATATATACGCTACTGATTATATAGACGCTACTGTCAAATTTACAACGGGCAACAATTCTCTCAATGCTGCAGGTTCAACTTTCAACGACCACTGTCATTGATGGCCGGCTTTCTTCAGGCTTCTGACAAGCAGAAATGCTTTCTTCAGGCTCCAGTAAAATAGTCAACAATGGCTGGCCGGCTCTTTTGAACCACCACCTGCAACTTGTCCCAAAAATACAATAACCTATTTTTTGTTATTTTTTTATTTACGTAATACTCCCTCCGTCCCATAATATTTGTCCGGTCCGCAAAACGGAGACGTAAAAATAATACTATTTTTGTAAGAAAAGTTGGAAAAAAATTCAACAATTTACTGGATCTCGATGAGTTCTTTTAACTTATGAAAAAAATTTGAATTTTTTCTTGAAAGAAATGCATTATTTTGTAGTCTTCGTTTCGCGGACCAGACAAATATTATGGGACGGAGGGAGTAATGTTTATACTCTATATATTTTTTCCTTTTTTATTTATTTAAAATTATTTTAGTGTTCCGATTTGCAATCCGGTTCAATCGTTGGAAAGATCTTGTTTTTTTTATCATTTTATCTTAAATGGTCGTAATGAATTTTTGGTTTCGTAGAATCAAATATCTCTTAGGGTTCATCAACGAGAGTCCTAGAGTCAAAATTTAATTATGACCATTTAGGATAAAATGATCAAGAAACTAAAATCTTTCCACCAGTTCAAGCGGATTGAAATTTGGAACACTTAATTTTTTAACTATATTTTTTAACATATAAACTGTATAAAAAGGTTTAAAAAATTACGGATAACCGATTTTTTGTTATTTAATTTATAATATTTATACTTTGTGTCTTTTTTATTTATTTAAAATTATTTTAGTGTTCCGATTTGCAATCCGGTTCAATCGGTGGAAAGATCTTGTTTTTTTTATCATTTTATCTTAAATGGTCATAATGAATTTTTTGTTTCGTAGAATCAAATATCTCTTAGGGTTCATCAACGAGAGTCCTAGAGTCAAAATTTAATTATGGCCATTTAGGATAAAATGATTAGAAAACTAAAATCTTTTCACCAGTTCAAACGGATTGAAATTCGGAACACTTAATTTTTCAACCTATTTAGACCGTTTAAACTACCACAAAAATATAATTTTTCCGTTTTACATCATTTAATCATCAATATTAGGTTCGTTTGATAGGTTTCGTTGAGTAGATTTCAAAAATGTAAAATTTATTTAAAAAAAAGTATGTGAAAAAAAAATTATTAACATTTAAAATTTTATTAAAAAATTAAATAAGAGAGTGAGAGTGTGCTGAGAGAGAGACGTGGTTGGGGTTGGGGGGGGGGGGGCGGGGATTGACACGTGGTTGGGGTTTGGGCGGGGGGGGCCGGGGGTTGGGGGTAAAAGGGAGAAGGCCTGCCCGTGTCAGGGGGGTCTGACACGGGGGGTGCGATTAGTAATGGCGAAGGGTTACTGGTGACCCATGGATAAGAGATGGGAAAGTTAGTTGAGGTCGTAGTTGGGGAATTAAAGTTGAAATTTCGTTCTTTGAAATTACTACTAGAGGAACTGGAGTCGGACTTGTAGATTTTTTTTTTTTTTTTTATCATTGTTCTCCTAAGAGCTTTTGTAGTTTTTCGGCTTTTTGGCATTTTGTCCTTATTTAATTTTTTTTTGTTTTCGAGACGAATTAATAATATATAAAAATTTGACTCAAAACTAACAAATGCGAAAACTATCTGCCAAAAAGTCAATTTTTCTTGTGTAGCTAAAACCAGCCTAGCTAAAAGCTCCCTTTTTTTTTTGTTTTGTTGAAGTACTACTAAGAGCATTTTCATCAGCCTAATCAAAACAAAAATTTAGACAAACTGGCGAGAAAATGGTTGAAAAGGCAGGCGCAGCAGACTCAAGAGAGTGGTCGCCATTTTAACATCAGGTCCAGACCCTCGCTGGGTGTGGCGAGGTTTTTTCCCTCGCTTGCTTCAATTCCTGCTGCAACGTCATCGGTCGGTCAGCAGTACCCCTCTCTCCGCTGCAACGTCATCGCCGGAGGACAGCTCCGACCGTGAATAGCCTTGCCTTGTCATAGTCAGAGGTTTGATTTTTGTGGGGTTTTCAGTGGGTTTGATTTGTGAGTTTTGATTTATGGGTTTTTCAGTTCTATGGTTTCCGATCTAAGGTTTTTTTTCATTTATGTGGTTTCATCGGAGGTTTGATTTTTGGTTTCAATTTGAGGTTTGATTTGTGGGTTTTTCAGTTTTGTAGAGAGAGAGAGGTGGTTCCTATGTGTGGATTTCAAGAGTTGCCGTTCACTCTCTCTTCTTATTCTGAAAGATGGTTTCCGGTCGGTGGATTTCTGTGTTTCCAATGGGGGAGTTTCAAGATTTTTGAGATAATGACAAAGAGAGAGGAGGTTTACTTTGATGCCCTTAGAGCATGTACACCAAGTTAGCGAAACACCCAATCTTAGCTACTTTACCTATGCAAAGTGAGAATTCCATGGTACAGCACAAGGTAAAATAGCTTTGGTATTTTCGCTTTGTATTATTACCGAGCTACTGTTCATAGCCATTAACTAAAATAATATTGTTTCTCTCTCCTCCTCTCACTCCCTGTGAGTCTGTGACTAGTAAAACTCCAACGTTCTCCTCCGCCAGGACCATGACGGCACTGTATGCGAGTTGGGTCTCATCCCACTTCTTCAGCGCCACCACGTTGCCCAAGTGTGGCGGGCTGTCGTTCGTCGGCTCCCCCTCAGCGACGGCTCCTCTCGATGGGATGTGACAGTGCAGTACCACGGGAAACAGCAGTTGCTGCCATAGTCGCCGGTGGACGAGATCTGCCCAAAGGTGATCTTCGTTTTTGTTGAACGACGGAGAAAGATCGACGATCGATGAAACGAAACCGCGGTAATATCATTCCCGTCGTTCTGCGATAGTATCAAATCAGACCCACAAACTACAGTTGGTTTTTTATTGGGTTTTATTAGATTTGTGGTTGTGATTTTAGAAGATTGGCAAAATAAATGTTTGCGTACAAAGATTGGGGAATTGAGGATTGACGGTCGCGGCGGCGGTTGATGAGTATGGTGGTAGTGAATTGGAGATTAGGGTTTTTGGTTGTATCTTGGATGTGCAAGTCTACGATTGTCTATGTTTCTCTCTCTACCCCTCTTTCAATCTCTCTCCGTTGTATATTTTATTTTATAATAAGGATAAAGAGATACTCCATAATAGAGAGGATTGGTGTGGCGTTGAAAGAAATTTGAGTAGGTAAAATGGAAAAAGTGAATTGTTGAGTAGGTAAAATACATTTTGTTGATGTACATGCTCTTATTTTATTCTAAATGCCTAGGGGTGTTGAGAGGCTCTTGGGTAGTCTACAAATTTAGTGGCTAGCTAACACATTTTTTCTAGCCAAAATGACTAGAAAAATGGATAGGCTGTTGGAGATGTTCTAATAGACAGTTGCCAAAATTGCAAGATTACCATAAAGTAAGCAAGAAATCAGATTTGACGATAAAAAAAAATGTTTTCAAAAATCACATTCATATGCCAATCTATTCTAAACATGAAAATCATGGAGATATAACACTAAATTTTCATTCCCTCACATGATTTTTGCCATTCCCATAAACATTAACGAAACAGAAAAAGGGATAGTCTTAGGGAAATGATATTGGCACTCCAAAAATAAATGCAAGCACTCCAAAATCAGTGTAACTCCAAAGCCACTTTCCTTTGTATTTTGGAGTGCCTGCATCATTTTTTGGAGTGCCAATATCATTTCCCTAGTCTTATTAGCAAGAAACAAAAGAACGCCAAAAGACTTGTATTATCCATGCTAAAGGTGCGCACAACACCGTATCGTGCACAATTTGAGTCGTCCGTTCGGCAATCCGACAGCCCAGATCTCATCTCAACAATGAACAATCGAAAACCGTTTACTACATGACAAGGGATCATTCCGAAGCATCATTAAAAAACAAACCCAACTTGTGAACCAAAAGCAAAGCATTTTCACAGGTGGGATTAACCAAATGGAAGACATGATCCTCCCCTTGATTCTCCACCAATTCCACATCCCCTTTCCACCCACTATTCCTCAACGTCTCACAATACTCCACCCCTATTGGCCTCAACCCAAACAAATCATGCTCCGCCACGAACACCAGCACCTTCTCACAACCCATTTTACCCAAATCCGAATCCGCCTTCGGACTCATCATCGGGTCGCTATCCGTCTTGCTACTCCCCGGATACATGTACCGCATCATGGCGTTCGGTTTATCATTTGCAAAATACGGGTGCACTAAAGCCGCTCCACGAACACGCAAGCCCTCCAAACCCGTAGCGGTCCCCACCCGAACAGCCATGTTATGGGCTATGGTTGCTCCAGCACTCTCGCCCGTCAAAAAAACCCGCCCGAAATCAGCGTACTGGTTTAGCCATGACTCGGGCCCGGTGCCGTTAGAGTGGGTGGAAATCCACTGCAACGCGGACCGGGAGTCATCGAACGCGATGGGCAGCGGGTGCTCCGGGGCAAGCCTGTAGTCGATCGAGACGGCGACGACGTCGGCTTCGGAGACCAGGCGGGTGAGGAACAGGGTGGTGGCGGGGCCGAGGGCGGAACCGACGCAGAAGCCCCCGCCGTGGTAGTGCACGACGAGGGGGAGCTTTTTGATCGGATCTGGGCCGTTGGTTTTGGGCAAGAAGATCCGGGCGGTGACTCCGGTTTCCGGGGAGATTAAGACGTCTTTCGATTGGACGCCGGTTTGGGGGTCGAGGGTTGGGGGGACGAAGGGGGAGACCATGAACCGCTCGACTCGGCCGTCTTTGTGGATTTGGAAGAACGGGGGGAAGTGGTGGGTTATTTCGCTGGTGTCGGGATCCATCGCACAGAGAGAGAGAGAGAGAGAGAGAGAGATGAATTTTGGAGAGAGAAGGAGAAAAATAAAAGGAGCGTGTGGGGCGTGGGTTATGGTGACGGAGACAATGGTAGATGGGGGTGGGGCGGTGGTTGGGGCGTGGCAGTTGGGGAATTAATTACAGTAATTCAATTAAGGGTCCGTTTGGAACTTGTGGAAAAAAGAGTGAAAGAAAAACTCGTGGAAAAAAAGAGAAAAGAAAAGAAAATGATCAAGATTAAAAGTGTAAAGAAAATATAGAGGAAAATGTATTACTATCAAAACTTGGGTTTTTTTTCTTAAATTTTTTCTCATCTTCTTTCTAAAAACCAAACAAGAGGCGGGGAATTTTTTTAATTTTCCTTTCATTTCCAAGTTTCCAACTGGTTTCAAACAAATCATATAGTAAAAGTTTAGGCATTGTACTACAAGTTAATACTATTCCCTCTGTCCCAAAATAATAGCCCCACTTAAATTTTTGGAGCAAAAAATAAAGTATTTTTTTATATGATTTTTTGAGTTTCTTCGTGTCAAATCAAAAAGTAACGTACTTCTGTGCAATATTTGTATTATATTTCATATATCATCAATTATTTGTTTTGATAAATAACATTAAGAAATAAGAAATAATAAATAATAATCGAATGTCAAAAAATTCATCGTACATGGATTAATATTGCGGTGCCCATCGTATATGGATGAGCTAAATAAAAAGTTACGATAAGTGCAAGATGTTAAATTTTTTAACTAGTATATTTAAGTATTTTTTGCATGCATATTGGATAGACTAGTATATAGGTTAATTTAGCAAATGATGAAGTGTTCTAGAAGGCCATCCAAGAGTGGGCCTCCAAAAATACTCCTTACATTACCGTTGAAAGTAACGTGCGTTTTAAGTTAGGTAATAAAGTACACTATAATAAGTGAACATTAACTTGGGTTATTTGAAGTTCAAAAGGCCGACTCGGAAGCAACGGTAGACACGGGCATAGCTAATACATCACGCGCTGGTTGGGACAAGATCGGATACTTGTTAGAATTGTTCTTCCACCATAAAAGGACGTCAAAATCCGGAATATCCTTACGTTCACACAAATCATTCAAATACTTGTCTACCTCCGACGAACAAACACTAGAATACTCTTGCTCCAAGTAAGTGTCAAATTCACTTGCCAAAGTCAACCGATCATCACAATCCTCATCCATCACTACACTCGGCGTTGCACTTGCCACTTGAACTCTAACTTCACCATTGTTTGCATAAGCATCATACAACTTGTCCAAAACTCCCTTCACACGTTTCTCCATTCCCTCGGCCACCTCTTTCCCTTTGGTTTTTATATAGCAAAACTTCACCCACCTTAACTTGAATCGGGGATCTAGTGCCACCGTCACATAAAGTAGGAAATTGATTTTATCTCCCTTCCCCCAATACGTGTCAAATTTTTTTTTCATGTCAAATGCCATTTTAGACAAGAGAGGATCATTGTTGACAATTAACTTATCTATTTAGACTTCAACATTATACATCTCATCAAAGAACACATTGGATGTGACAAAAAGAGAAGCCGACAATTTCTTAGTTGCTACATAAAAAAGGTTCAAGAACTTAGTAAACATTGCACAATTCTTCCAATCAAGCTTCGTTGGAATTCTTTGGACCCTATTGCTCCTAACTTGGCCACTCTCACTAACCAACTCTATGGTCTCCCCACCCTCAAATGACACAAGCTCCCCATCATCGCGTTCCTTTATGCCAAAAAAGGTTCTGAAACCACTGTCTTCCTCCGCCATTCTTTGGAATGCCTTCTCAAACTTAACGGCTACTTCTAACATCAAGTAAGTGGAATTCCATCGAGTACACACATCAAGACACACAGTTTGGTTCGAATCAATTTTCTCCTTCTCAACACACCTCTTGAAACTATCCAATCTTTGTGGAGAAGATCTCACATATCTCACAACATCACGAACACGGAGAATACTCTCATTCCTGTCTTTCAACCCCTCAACCACAATAAGATTCAAAATGTGTGCACAACATCGCACATGCAAATAATCATGATCCAAGATTGTCCGTTTCCAATCCTTTGTTTTCCTTTTCAAGAACCTAATAGCTGTGTCGTTCGAACTAGCATTATCTACCGTCAACGTAAAAATAGCATCAACATTCCAGTCAAGCAACAAAGACTCAATCTTCTTGCCAATGGTCTCTCCCTTATGATTTACAACTTGACAGAAGTTTAAAATTCTCTTTTGCAACTTCCAATTATCATCAATGAAGTGTGCGGTGAGACACATGTAGCTAAGATTTTGAATTGATGTCCATGTATCAGTGGTAAGGCAAATCCTACGACCCTTCAATAATTTTTTTAGTTTTCCCCTCTCGTAGTTATGAATTGCACAAATCTCTCTAGTTGTCGTTTGACGAGAAGGAACCGGTGAGAACTTCGGTTGCATGACCTTACAAAACTTTCTAAACCCAATCCCCTCAACGAACCTAATGGGTAGTTCATCAATGATGACCATTTCGGCAAGAGCTTTCTTACAATCGTCAAAAGAAAAGACATGAGTGACAACGTCAACACCGCCTCCATCTGCGGGTTTGAATGAAATGTTTTGTTGTCCATGTTGGTCTCTATTAGGATATAACGGGCAAACGAGGATGTGAGCATTCAAATTACTAACGCCATGTTTTTTACTTTCAGCCTTATATTGTTTCTTGCAATACTTACACTCAGCCCATTTGGTAACTCCCCCCTCTTTAATTTCGTTGAAGTGATCCCAGGCAGGAGACCTATATCTCTCTTTTTTTGGTTTAGGCACTTGTGGAAGCTTTCTTTTCAGTCTATTTTCTTCAACTTCAACTACTGTATCATCTTGAATATCGACAAAATCAGCATTGGTAGATACAAGAGGATTAGAATTACCTCCAAGTTCAACTTCTACCTCATCTACCTCATGTACCGCATCATCCTCAAGTTCCCCACCAGGAAAGAAATCAAAAACTGGATCCATCACCTACAAAAATCAAATGTGACTGATATCAGTAGAAATTTTGCAATTTTGGCATGGTCTGCTTGGACTGATTACTGATATATGGAAACAAGCCAAAGCATGAAGGAGTATCTCCCACCGAAATAGTGGGGCATATATGCTTTTGACTACGTTCAGTGGTTTTCAAATGTGACGTGATGGACTGATGGGTTTGGCCCGTTTGGGGGCAAGCTGCAGGCATAGTGGGGGAGAGGCAAGGGAGGGCCAATGCGAGAGAAAATTTGCACAAATCTAAACAGAATCACTCCTTCAAATTAACAATCGCGAGTGACAAATGACAACGCTATCAATTCACAAATCTAAACAGAATCACTGTAGTAGCTTGTTTTTTTTAACGTAGAATATTTGCTACTTTGTTTTTGTTTTTTTTAACGTAGAATATTTGCTCCTACTATATTGTAAGAAAAATATAGAATCCTGGTACTTGAGAAGATTGGCAATTTTGTACTCCCTCCGTTCCTTTTTAAGTGTCCTGCTTCGTAATTCCAACTTATTAAAAAGACATCATCATTATACCTTTCACATCAACTTTTTTCTCCACTTTCCCTACTTACCCATAATCATTACACTTTTACTCACTAACTTTTCAAAATGGAATCTACTTTTAGGGGCAAAATGGAAAATTCACCAACTTTTACCCACTAACTTTACAAAATAGACACTTATTAAGGGACAGCCCAAAATGGAATACCGGACTCTAAAAAAGGGACGGAGGGAGTATTAGAGTAAATGGAGAGATATTAAAATCTCCGGCAGACTGTAATATTGTGGATTATTTACAAGATCCTTGCTATAGATAAGGATCTAGAAGCTGCAGACTATTAAATGTTGGAATGGTTTTTCTTGATTACTTTTCCAGAATCACTCCTTCAAAAAAAAATTACAGTACTCGTACAAAATACAAATCACAGTCGTAGACAAAATCATAGAGAGAGAGAGAGACGTACACTGTAGTAGCTTGTCTCGATTTCTTGGCTTCTTCAGTTCTTCGGGTGAGGAGGACGAGAGCAAGATTTCTCCGGCCAGAGAGCAAGATTTCTCCGGCCAGTCTGGTCGCTGGTCGCCGGTCGCCGGTCGCAGAGAACGAGAGACGGAGAGAGTGGCCGGTGGCGTGGGGCTGGCCGGCTGGGGGCTGGGTGCAGGGGTGGGATGGGATGGGGTGGGGGCGGATAAAACTTGGGAGATTCACTTCACTGATTCAGAACCCTAAATGATAAAAAGTGGACAATTTTATTTTATATAGGGTGAGATTCGGGTCGGGTCGGGTGACCCGATTTTTATAATATTCCACCCGAACCCGACCCGACTGTTTTTCGGGTCTGAAACATTTAACCCGAACCCGACCGAAATCTCTGTTCAAAACCGTCCGCTGGCTTTATTTTCGGGTCGGGTCGGGTCGGGTGGTCGGTCGGGTCGGGTTGCTGGACAGCCCTAATTTGAACGGAAGAGACCCTCTTTGCGCGGCCCCCTGACACACCCCCCCCCCCCCACCTTTCCCCCCCCCCCTTTCCCCCTTTGCCCCTCCTCCCCTCTGTTTTCGGTTTTTTTTTTTATAACTTTTATTAGTTTTTTTGTTTTGGTTTTAAAAGTAAATAATGACTGTTTTTTTTTTTTACTTTTGCTAGTTTTTGTCATACTTTTAAAAGACTTTAATTACTGTTTTAGTTTTTTTTTTAACTTTTACTATTTTTTTTTGTTTGCTTATGAAAGACTTTAATTACTGTTTTTGTTTTTTTTTTTAACTTTTACTAGTTTTTTTTGTTTTACTTTTACTAGTTTTTTGTTTTACTTTTAAAAGACTTCTTACTATAATTTTAATTAATAAATGAATAATTAAAATATAACTTATACTAACATAACTTGTACTAATTTTAATTAATCAAACCAAACATAACTTGTACTAATTTCGTCGAAGAGTGAAAATACATGAAAATTCAATTTCTATTCAATATTTCCACCAAATTCTGCTCATATCCCCCTTGGTCTTGTATCCATTATTTCTTCCCACAACCTCATTCGTGTTGCATAATGATCAGCCCATCTTTTAGCTTGGTTTGATGAATTGTTCCACCACCATGTTGGGTAGGGTGGTACAGGATAATGAGGCTATAAGAAAAGTTGCACAAAGTGATTGTTCCCAACACGAGCAATAGCTATTTCAATGCGCTCTTGGACTGGAACTAGAGGGGATCTCAATGGAAAGTGAGTAAAACAACCTGAAGCATGCCCATCAAATGTATGCAGAACAAGGTTGTACGTCGAAGCGATGACAAATCCCATACTCATAGCGTCCATCCAATGCGCCCGTTGTGCCGAATCTTCAAAGTAATTTAAAGACTGTAGTAGGTGGTCTTCCCAACCTCTTTCTGGATATAACGCATCGTATAGATCCCTATTTTGTTCAATCTCATTAATGAGATCTATTCGAACTTTAGCCCAACAATCTTCAGTATACCCTAAATGAGCGGCTATCGCCCTAAATCCACAATGACCGTCACCTTGGACGTCATTAATGTGAGAAATGTAATGCTGATAAGCCCGAGGTAAATACTGAATGTAGTCGGTAAGGATGGGTGGAACTGAAAATTGAGCATGGTTCGCTTGAGTGTTGCGAACTCTCGCGCCCCTCCCACGTCTCCTAGATTCGACCCCAGATGACGAAGTGGATGCTTCTGTAAAGGAAGGAATGCGTCGTCCACTTTGCTCCTCTTTACCAGTAGGTCGACCTCTATGAGCCGTGTTATACGTTGGGCCTCGAACTGTGCTATGAGATGGATCCGTCATATCGATAATCCTGTCTATCATGTGCTCTCGCATAGATCGATCCATCCCTTGTAATCTGTCCAAAACTTCATATGTTCTGTCCGGTCGTTCTCCCTCATCATTCACAATGGGCGCGCGCATGGACAACCTAGTCCAATGATCGTGAATACTCTGAATCGGAATTGGCATGGAGTACCAACGGTAATATGCAAGATCATGTCTGCATGGCAATCCGTGTGTAATTTTTATTGTACAGTCGCACAACCCGAACTGGAGGTAGGATGTATCTTCAGCGAATTCTAGCTGAACATTGATGAGCTCCATTGCCTGTAATGAAATGCGAGTTCTTACTTGTTGAAAAAGTTTGTCATTTATTTGCCAATGGCGGGGGATGTTGATAGATCTCTGAAATGACCTCCGAATCTCTCCGAACTGATTTTCCAGGGAAAAATTCAAAAAAACCCCTGAACTTTGAACTCAATGTCAAATAGGCACCTGAACTTAAATAAACTTCAATTGAACACCTGAACTTTCACTCCGTTATCAATTTACCCCCTGCCGTCTCAATCCGTGACTTATCGTTAACGGCACAGTTAAAAAAAAAAAACTTACCACCAGTTTGCAATCCTATGAAGCAGAAACGTGATTATGAGAGCCTTAGAGACAAAATTTGATTATGTCTCTTTAGAATAATATGATCAGAATAATAAGATCTTCACACCCGTTCAAACGGATTATAAATTGGAGCACTTAATTTTTTAACCATATTTTTTAATATATAAACGGTCTAAAAAAATTAAGTGCTCAAATTTTCAAAAAGAATTTTAAGAAAAATTCCCCCTACTTCCAACATTTCTCTCTCTATATCTCTCCACTTATTACCCGGACCCGGGAGCTCTGCTGCCCCAAAGGCACATCAGCCCCTACCCACACACCAAAATGGCAACGTTTTGGTTAAATAAAAAATTCATACCACTAGTTTGCAATCCTATGGAGCAGAAACGTGACTATGAGAGCCTTAGAGACAAAATTTGATTATGTCTCTTTATAATAATATGATTAGAATAATAAGATCTTCACACCCGTTCAAACGAATTAAAAATTGAAGCACTTAATTTTTTAATCATATTTTTTAATATATAAACGGTCATAAAAAATTAAGTGCTCAAATTTTCACTCCGTTTTGAATCAGTAAAAAGATATTTAAATGCTCATAAAAAATTAAGTGCTGAGAAAATTAAGTGCTCATAATCACATTTCTGCTTCATAGGGTCCTAAATAAAGAACACATACTTAATATGAGAGCCTTAAAGATAAAAATGAATTACGACCCTTTAGAATAATATGATAAGAATAAAAAGATCTTTGCACCGATTCGAACGGTGTGAAAATTTGAGCACTTAATTTTTTTTGAGACCATTTATATATTAAAAAATATGGTTAAAAAATTAAGTGCTCCAATTTTTAATCCGTTTGAACGGGTGTGAAGATCTTATTATTTTGATCATATTATTCTATTGAGACATAATCAAAATTTGTCTCTAAGGCTCTCATAATCACGTTTCTGCTTCATAGGATTGCAAACTGGTGGTAAGTTTTTTTTTTTTAACTGTGCCGTTAACGACAAGTCACGGATTGAGACGGCAGGGGGTAAATTGATAACGGAGTGAAAGTTCAGGTGTTTAATTGAAGTTTATTTAAGTTCAGGTGCCTATTTGACATTGAGTTCAAAGTTCAGGGGTTTTTTTGAATTTTTCCCGATTTTCCAACATCTTGTCTATTATCCCAAAAGCTTTTTGTAAGGATGACATGGTACCCCCCAAATATAGCTTCAGCCTCGCATGTGCGGACTCTGCCCTGTAATATAATAATGAACTGTGTTTAAATACGAAAGTTACAGAAATATTATTTAGTATAGTGGAATAATGTACGTAATTGAAATAGTAAAGGTAATAATGCATAAAGTGACTATACCTCTAGCTTGAATTGCTTCCGAGGTGCATACACGTATTTGTCCATGCTGCCACAAACCTATCTCTGTACAGCCTTATCCATGTATTGGCAAGGTATTGTAAGAGCTGCTGGTGTTGTTTGTAGTCATCGCACATGGCATTCCACTTCTGATTGAAAGACGCTTCTGTCGTTGAATTAATAAGCGAGTGCCATGACATGTTAAAGTCGTTAAACGACGGACCAAGGACCCCTCTGCAGTGCTTTATTATGCACTGGTTGATGTGCCAAACGCAAAGGATGTGACGTGCCGAGGGGAAACATGCTTCAATGGCGCTAAGAAGCGCCAAATCTCGATTTGTAACAAATACCGATGGCAACAATGCCCCCTTTCTAAGCATCCATTTCTTTAAGGTACTCAAGGCCCATGTCAAGTTCTCTATCCTCTCATTTGTAAGATGTGCAAACATGAGAGAGTAACTGCACATTGTGGATGTGATACCTACAATCTCCAATAATGGTAACCGGTACTCTTTGGTCTTGTATGTGGCATCAATGACCAATACGGACGGAAAGTTCACAGATAAGTCTAGGCTTTGAGGATGAACCCAAACAATATCTGTGATTTCGTTGGTGTATGGATTTGTACGATATTCATGGAGGTATCTTTTCTCTATAAGTTGATTCAAGACAAACTGAGTAGGACTTAGACCACCTCGTTCTGCTATGTTATCTGTATATTTGAGGATGTATATGGACTGGGCACATGTAGTGTTTAACGGGTTTCTTTTCTTTAAAACACTAAGAATTTCACGAGGCGCGGTATTGTTCGCCATGTCGCGCACAATTTCTTTCTCCTCTGGTGTTAGCCTTGACGGGTACTCATGCCCATCAAAATATTCTGCTGTTTCATGGTTATGGCAACCATATTCAACACTTACACCCCACATGACACCCGCTGGAGGTATTGGTATACCTCGCAGCTCAAATGAACACTCGCATTTTTTTGTCCCAGTATTCTTTTGCGAGGATTGCCGTTCAACTGCATTCCATACCGATCTATACTTTCCACTTCTTTCACAACTAAGAATGCACTTTGGCAGCTTGACACCAATTAAACTAGCAGATTTCTTAATGACAACAACAATACCATTTTTCCTACCGACTTCCCGTACCCAAGCTATCATGTCTTCTCTACTTTGAAAAATCTATAAACAAGAAAAAAGAATATGTATAAGTACAACAAGATCCAATCTTATCAAAATTTCTATACTTTTAAATAAAATATCTAATATGCATAAGAATAACGGTAATAACTAACCTCATCAGGTGTGAATTCGAGTGTATAATCGCGAAAATTGTGGGAGATGCCATCCCCACTAGGAACATCATTCTCAACGGACCAACTATCTGAAAATGACAAGTTGTAGCCATCCATAATGTTCTTCAAATAACAATAACCTCATAAGGTAGATATGAGAGTGGAAGCTCTCAACTTATACAGAATTTCTCTCAAGATATGAAAGTGTTGACTTGATATTTGGATTTCTAGCACTTGAAATGATATGGATTGACTTGGTACTCATTAATGAGTTCTTGAGGCTTATATAGCCCTCCATATGCTTTCTAGCCGTTGCAAAGTAAATAGAACCGTTGAGGAGTGAATTAGCCGTTGGAACTAGCCGTTGGAGACGATTTTTACACTGTCCGGTTGACATAGTGGTCGTCCGGGCGGAAGTCCGGCCGGTCGTCCAGGCGGTAGTCCGGCTGGTCGTCCGGACAGGTATTCCTAAGGGGGTATTTCCGGAAAGGCGGAGTGGGGTCGGGGGGGTGCGTGTGTCAGGGGGGGCGCGCAAAGAGATTTGCGAACGGAACTGCAGTGCACCCTGTGTAGTGCGAATGAAGGGTGGCACATGGGTCGTCGATCTCATCAATTAATAGTTGAGATACGTTTTTAAACTTAGACCGAAAATAAATGTCTTTTACGTACTGGTAAAAATTTGTTTTTATTCTAGACCGTTTATTAATAAGATCGACAATTGTGTGCCGCCCTGCACTATAGCACCCTCTATGAGTTCATCGAACTGATAGGTTTCATACTAGTGATCTTAAATACTACTCCCTCCGTCCCTTATTTAGAGTCCAGTATTCCATTTTGGGTCGTCCCTTAATAAGTGTTCATTTTGAAAAGTTAGTAGGTAAAAGTTAGTGCATTGTCTATTTTGTTCCTTAAAGTAGATTCCATTTCGAAAAGTAAGTGAGTAAAAGTGTAATGATGATGGATAAGTAGGGAAAGTAGAGGAAAAAGTTGATGTAAAAGATATAATGATGATGTCTTTTTAATAAGTTGAAGTTACAAAGCAGGACACTTAAAAAGTGACGGAGGGAGTATATTGTATATAGTGTGGAATTAGTGGTACTATGTTTCATTTGGGGTGAGAACAAAGAATGATATAAAGTATGAAAGATTATTTTTGACCGTTACATTAAGAGGGAAGTAATCTCAAAAGGTAAGACTTATTAATACCACCTATAGTTTGTACTATTAGATAGTCCATCATATGTAGATTTAAATGGGCAAATAATCTCATCTAGTTCAGTGAGGAAACACTGAAAGTTAGATTGTTGTTGGGTCCGGAGTGCCCCAATGAATTTGGTTACACAATGTCACTCCCTGCGATCGCTCTAAAAATAGACTTGCGGGTGCGATGTTGAATGCTATAAAAGACTTAATTGAAGCTTTCGCTAACACCAATTGGTTTTAGAAAAAGATGGTGGAAAAGCGGTCCGACAATTATTTTATTATGAGTGTTTTTATTACTTTTTTTCAAAACATAAAATAAGTTGGAGACTTGTTTGATGCAATTTTTTATAAGCTAAAATAAAAGTTTAGACTGTTTGTTAAATAAATTGTAGAATAACGTCAGTATTATATACTGTAGAAACTTCCCAATTCACCGAAATCATTCTATAGAAACACTCTTGAACTAGGCTCCATTGCACTAAGATTTTTTATTTTTTAAGTACTTATTTTTTTGATTTACGAGACATGTCATTCTCTCACAATACATCACATTTAATTCAAAAAAGAAGTACTTATTTGAAACCTTAGCGGAAAGGGGCCTAAGTGTTATTCTGTAAAATGTATTTTCACAAATTCATATAAGAAGGGAAAAAAAATTGATTTCCACATTCCTTTTTTATCATTTTCAACTCTTTTTGTTTTGTCTTTATCCGCATGAATTTACTATGTTGTCCTTTTTCACACATTCAAGAATAAAATCATAAATTCATACGGATAAAAACAAAAAAGGATTGTGGATTGTAAAAAGGAAAGTGTGAAAATCACTTCCCAAAAAAATGTACAAATTGTAGCTTAAAATAATCACACTTGTTTGGTCAAATAAGCTATAAAATCTTAATAAGCAAAATACGATTCATCAACTTTCTTAAGCAAATTAGCTAAATAAACTATATTATAAGTAATGGCAACTCCACAAATACACGAGCATGTGACCAATTAAATAAACTTAAAGTCGGTTGATAATCTAGAAAAGCAACATTTGTATTGATAAAATATTAAAATGATTTCTAATCTATTTCCAACGAATCTCACCTATAGAAACCTCATGAAGTACACAACAAATCACATAAAATAGATCAACATACGTTTGGTTGGATAGTTGGTGATGTCATGTCATATTTTCTGATTATTAAACAGTTTTGCTAGTGACAACCACTGCTTGGTGCAGTTGGTAAGTCTCTATCTTCCCTTTGTGGAAGGTCTTGGGTTCGAGTCCCACAGGGGACAGGCCCTTTGAAAACCAGAGTTATGGATAGACTCTGAACCCCGTGTTAACACTAACACCCTCCACTAACCCCCGCTGATGTATATCGCTTGACCAAAAAAAAAAAAAAGTTTTGCTAGCCTTTAATGACTAGCTATATGTAAATAGTCAAAATGGAATTGGGGGATGGTGTTGTGTAGTGGTGTGCGCAGCACTTGCCGAGATGAGATTCGAGCCGTTGGATGCACGATTTGACGGTTCGGAGGTGTGCAGCACGGCTGCACAGTACCAACCCGAAGTCCGTCAAAATGCAAGTAAATGGATAAAATGCCTAATCAAACGATTAAACCACCAATAGAAAGGAGAGTAATGTTTATATAACTGACATTTCTTTTTCCGAGTTGAAAGGATCATAGTAATATTAATAAAATGTAAACATTTTACCACAGGCCTTCTTCCACCTAGTAGCTTTTTCAAAATAAATAAGAATAGGTAAATCACATAGTAACAATTATTTTCAAATTTGGACATTAAACACAGCCAAATGAATTACCAAAAGGCTATCAATCAAGCTTGATTTATGAAAGAACCAAACCTTTGCCTCAACAGCCCAGCCTCTTCACTACTAGGATTAAACACATGGAAACAGTGGGTCCCTTCAGTTTCCACCAACTCCACGTCACCTTTCCAAATACTTTTCAAGGTCCCACAATAGGTCACACCTCTTGGCTTTAACCAATCCTTATCCGCCACGCAAACGAGCACCTTCAGGCAACCCATTTTTGCCAAATCCGGATCCGACTTCGGGTTCAACCTCGGGTCGTCCTCCGTCCCGCTACTTTCCGGGTACAAGAACTGGATCAACTTGTCCGGTTCGTGATCCGCAAAGTAAGGGTGCGCCATAATTAACCCATGGATCCGAAACCCGTCTAATCCGACCGACCCGGCCTTGACTGCCACTTGTTGGGCTATGTTGGCCCCAGCGCTCTCGCCCATCAAGAAAACCCGGTCAAAATCCGCGTACTTGTTTAGCCACGGGTTGGGTCCGTTCCCGTTCGAGTGGGTAGAAATCCACCGGAACGCGGACCACGAGTCGTCGTATGCGATTGGCAGTTTGTGCTCTGGGGCAAGCCTATAGTCCACGGAAAGGGCGATCACTCTGGCTTCCGAGGCCAGCGAGGAGAGGAATACTAGGGTGGTGGCGTCGAAGGGTGACCCCACACAGAAGGCCCCGCCGTGGTAGTGGACGACGAGGGGCAGCTTTTGGTCTGGACCGTCGATTTTGGGCTTGAAGATGCGGGCTCCGATTTCGGGGGAGATCGTGACGTCCCCGATTTCGACACCCGTTTTGGGCTCGACGGTCACGGGGACGGGTGTGAACTTTTTGAAGCGTTCGATGCGGCCGTCTTTGTATACCCTGAAGTATGGGGGGAATTCATGGGTTACTACTTCACTGGCGCTTAATTCCATAGCTATGCCGGAGACAGAGAGACCAGTTTAGAGAGAGAGAGAGAGAGAGGAACAATATACTAATATAGTATGGAATGGTTGTTGATCGGTTAGATGGGTTGGGATGCGGGTTTATGTATGCAAAAGTTAGGTTCCGTTCCGCAAACCTTCTTAAAAAATAAGTACTTATTTTGTAACTTCTTATTCGAAAATAATAAGGGTCATTTCACAAAAAATAAGTACTTATTTTACTTCACATTTTCAAACTCAAAAATAATGTAAATGAAAATTATTTTTTTTCCGCACTGTATTAAAGATCTCAATGAGATCTATCAAATAAAATCCACAGTGATAAGAAAATTATTTGCGTAAACACATGATTTTTGAGCTTGAAGTTGCCGTATACAAAAATAAGACCGTTGCTATTGTGTTGGCGGCTGACGGAGGGAAAGCGTACTGGTGGCCGCGCCGGGCTGTCTCCGGCCACCGGACGGCCGATCCGAGCAGTCCAAAAAATCTAAAAAAAAAAAACCAATCATATATACACGGAAAAAGGGTGCTCGGATCAAGCACTCTACACTCCTCGGATGCTGTTGATTCCCGCGCGGCCCCCTTGGTTTTTTTTTTTAGATTTTTTGGACACAAACTGAAACCCATTTTTTGTACACAATATTTCACTGTTTTCTCTTCCCGGTCGGTCGGTACCTATACAAATTCTTCCAAAATAAGTGGCTGCCTTCTTATTTTCTGGAACAAGCCTTCTTATTCAACAAAAAATAAGTTCTTCATCCCGTTCTAGAACACAGCCTTAGTGGTAGCTTCTAGGCTTGCTATCCACATGCTATTGGTTAATATTGATAGATTTTTGGAGGGTTCAGACATATAACTAATTGAAAATAGATTGAGTAGCCTCTAAATTTTATTAGCCAAATTTGAATTGATCAGATGAGCGATGTGGGATAAAATCTGACACTTTCTAAATTATATTAGCCAAATTTGAATAGATCAGATGAGCAATATGGGATAAAGTCTGACACTCCCTATCGCGAGCAACTCGAATGTATGTGGATGTACGAATTGAAGAGACGAGGTGATTTGACTCGGGCATCAGAGACTCGACCACATGAGATGAGGCGCACTAAAGACCTAGCTCTGATATCGTGTTGGATTTATGAAGGGTTCCAACAGTTCGTAATAGGCAGAATAACGTCTAGATTATACTAACTAAGCTTGGGTTGTTGGATTAGATGCTAACTAACTCACATAAAAACAATTGCTAATAAAGGAACACGCAACTTAATCTTTAAAGGGCAACGTAAAACCCTGCACTTAGCGGCGTGCGGTTATGAGGGGCTTCTCAATGCTGCCCATACAGCACCGATGTGTGAAGGCAATTAGTCCTCCCAATATGCTTGCTCCGCATTAGTAGGAGGCGTCTCGAGTACAGAGTAGATGTTGGCCCCCATAAAGCTAACATGAGTGATTTAGATGAAAAATATGGGATAAAGTCTAACACAGATAATCTTTCTATAGATCGTGACTTTTCTTTTTCTTTTTTTTTATTATTGTCAATTATTGAACCAGAACAAGATACAACCAGAAAGGTAAATAAACAAAGGGAATGCTAAGGGTCAGCCCCCCTATCCAAGGCAAAGCAACTGCGACAATTCTGGAGGTGGAACTGTGAGCTACAAAGCTTAAATGACCCGGCGCATGCCAGACAAGCAATTTTATTTTATTGTTTACCGAGCAGCTCACATGCACCTTGCTTAATTTATGAGGGAAATTTTTTAGGAAATGATTTTGTCACATCTTTTTTTTGTTAATGTCACACCCTGTAAGTGTATTTTTGCACCAAAAAATATACTTACAGGGTGTAACATTAACAAATAAGGGTGTGGCAAAATCACTAGCCATTTTTTTATTGTTTATTAGTGAATGTCCAATTCAAATTGAGACAATCTTTATATGAACTGACTTTTACGACTTCCTAACCCCAACCCAACCTGTTAAACCACATTAAAGGTTATCTAACATCCTTTCTATAAGAGTTGATTCCATAACCCTACTGCACTTAGGGTATGTTTGGTTGGATGGAATCAAGATTGGAATGGAATAGTCATTCCAATGACTTTCTTATTCCAATGTTTGGTTCACCATTGAATAATGGAATGATGATTCTAAATAGAATTACTATTTATCTTAGTAAATGAATTGTCATTCCATTCAAAAAACTAAGGAATTGTTATTCCATTTCTTCGTCACACCAAAATTACTAGTGCCACTCCAACATTCACTATTGCCACACCAAAAATTAGTATTGCCACTCCAAAAATTACTATTGCCACACTATTCCATTGGAGATGAGAATGACTATTCCTAAGCACAACCAAACATGAGAATGGGAATGATTATTCCATTCTCAATTCCTCTAATTCTATTCCATTCTTAATTTCATTCCTATTTATATTCTATTCCATCCAACCAAACGCACCCTTAAGGGACTGGAGGGCGGTGCTGTGCAGCATCTTGTGCACGGCAAATAGCCGCCGCTCCGATCTCGCTTCGATGATCGGAATTGTTCACTTCGTAGAGCTCGTCGATTAGAACAAGTGTATCAAATATCAGCTCGATCTGATATCATTAAGTACATCATCTGAACATTATTATCTTGAAATTATTAAGTGTACCAAAAAAATAGTGGATTTTATCTAGTGTTTCGGATCCATTCATTTCAAGATAATAATATTCGGATGAGGCACTTAATGATATCTGATCAAGCTGATTTTTGATACAATTGTTCTCCTCGACGAGTTCTACGAAGTGAATGTTTTCGATCGTCGGAGCGAGACTGGAGCGTCGGCAATTTGCCATGCACAACACGTTGCGCAGCACCTTCCTCCAGTCTGCACTTAAGTACGATTCCACACCCGCTAAGTCAATTGCATACCATAGTCTATCTCTCCCCTGATTACGAAGGTTACTCCACCTTCTGTCAATGGGTATTAGCTCATGGGGGGTCTCACCTAACGTGGTCAAGTCACCGTCCGAGTCAATCACCTCGCCTCATTAATCACATCCACTTGCATCCGGGCAACACGTAATGGATAGGGTTGGACTTCATATCACATCACTTATTGAAGCTACCCAAGCTCGGTTAAAATATAATCTAGATGTTACTGCACCTATATTGCCAATTAATTTTAGGTCGGAACCTTCCGTTATCCATTTGTTAACCAAACTCCGGTTAAAAACGTGGAATACCAACAGAGTTAGGTTGGAACACTTTGAAATTGGCCGTTGGCCGGTAGCTTCTCCTCTCCACGAAGAAAATTAGTTGGCAAAGTACATCGGTCTCAAAATGTGACGCCAGGGTGACAAGTGTACTACTATATAAGTATGTTTTAAGATTGAGACGTTACACCAGAAAAAGATTGAGAGAATAATATTTACCAAAAAAAAAAGAAGAAGAAAAAAAAAAAGATAGAGAGAATGGGCAGATTTCGGGTTGGTGCTGTGCAGTCAGGTGCATAGCACTGTGCACGATCCGATGGCTCGGGGGTGCGCAACATGGCTGGTGGTGTGCAGTGGTGTGCGCGGCACCATGTTGTGCACCCCCGAGCCGTCGGATCATGCATCCGATGGCTCATATCTCATCCCAGCAATGAACAACTCTTGATCGTTGGTTGCCGAGATAAGATCCGAGCCCTTGGATGCACGATCCGATGGCTCGGAGGTACGCAGCATGGTGCTGTACAACACCAACCCCCAATTCAGAATGGGCCACTATAATGGTAAGTAATTCTTCAAGGTTACCGGAGTATCGTATTTCTTTGCTTCCGTTGTACTCCCAACTATTCACGTAGCAATAAATTATTAGGTAGGCGACGTTATTATTCATTTGTAAAATACCAAGGACACATCAATGTGTCACACCCAAATCACACTTCTCTCACATTGCAAGAGAGGACCCACATTACGTCTGCGCGGTAACGATATCTTTTATTTGCGGAGAGGATCACGTGGCAAATCACCAAAGCCCCCAGGCCAGCACTTGCTTCTGCTTCCTATATCCAATGTCTTGATTCCCTTCCTCGCTATTCTCGTGCGTACATATAAGAATTCTTTATTATCTGTAACAAGAATTATCCCAATGTCACATCTGTGATTGCTTTCATCTTTTATCCGCAGAAAGAGACTGCTTACATCAAGGATAAGAGGACAGAGTGTCACCTGCCACTACCATGGCCGTTTTTCTTAAATTCTTTGTCTGGTAAATTTTTGGTATTTTTTCCGTAATTTTTTTTGTAATTTTTGTGATTAAACATTTCTCTCGACAAATTGAATCTGAATAGTATAAAAATATGAACCGAGTTTGTATAAAGTTTATATTGGACGACGCTACAGATCGAAAGCCAGTTGGTTTTCTATTTGGCAATTTTTTTTTTGTATCTGCTCTATGTGGCAATTAACCAAGAGTTTTTTGGTACTCTTTATGTCACTTCAATGTTTTTTTTGGGAATGATTTTCATACTCTTCTTTCAACAATTCACACTCTTTTTTTTGTCTTTATTCACATGAATTTATTATCTTATCCTATTTTCAACATACTATTTCACACATTTAAGTGTAACATTGTAAATTCATGCAGATAAAAATAAAAAATACTTCGTAGAGTGTAAATTATAAAAGGGGTAATGACTTATTTTAGTGTGCTTGATCCTAGGAAGATATCAGAGTTATGCTTCAAGTTCAGATCCTCTTCAGTCCAATTTGGACTAAAAAAAACAATCCTAATTTGGACTGAAGATCTGCTCACAGAGCAAGTCTGAACTACTGATTACTACAACATTGAACAGTTAAGATTTCGACTGTCTGCTCAAGTTCGAAATTTAGACCGGAGAGGATCCCACTGCCGATTTGGCAAGGGGATGGGTGCGTGTAGAAGGATGTCTGAAAAGGGAGAGATTTTTCAGTGTCAAGCGGGTATATCCCACGTGGTACCTGCTCGGAACTGAAATTTTTTTCCTGAAAAGGTCAAGGGTTATTTGATGATTATGCGCCAAACGTGATTCCAAGAATGTGGCATAGCATCATGTGCCACTTGCGCCACAATGGTTGCTTTGATGGCCTCCAATTCTGCTAAAAATAGAAAACAAAAATGCTACGCTCACAACCGTTGTGTTGGTTGTGCACGTAATTCTGACCGTCCAGATGTATTTGGATGGTCTAGATTTTAAAAAAATATCTTCCAAAGAAAAGTTTAACTTTTCCAGAGAAGAGTTTGAACGAATCCTGACCATTTATTACAACAATGGACAACTAGAGATTGGTTGTGTATTGTGTTTTACACAACCGTTACGTGTGTAGCACTTTTGAATGGAAAAAGAAAGAGATTGCTTTCATCAAGGATAAGAGGACAGAGAGTCACCTGCCACTACCATGGCAATTTTCCTTTTAAAAAAACAGAAATTTAGCTTAAGATCCAAAAATAGGTGCCTAAAATCACATTTAGTCCAACCTAAATTTCTGTAATATGTAGAGTTCATTAATGAAAATACTCTAGAGTCTAGAGTCCGTGAAAAGACAAAATTGCCTTTAATGAAAGTGCCAACTTAACACATGGGAATACTTGGACACCGGCGCCTTTCATTGTTAGGGACGAACAGAAAAAACTGATGCGTTCCATGAAATGATAAGTGTAGCCTCTCTCTCTCTCTCTTATTTTTCTCAAAGGTGCACACCTCTCCCTCTCGCGCCTGACGCGTGCCCCTCTTTGCGTGTCTGTTTCTCTCTCTTATGAACAGCGCACTCCTCTCTCTCTCTCTCTCTCTCTCTCTCTCTCTCTTACTCCACTATAATTGACTTGTCAAACTTTCAACAAAGTAGAACTTTTTTTTTTTTCCAATTTTTGATCAGCAAAAGATGAAATTTTATTAAAAAACGGGGATAAAGGGAGGGGAATCTAACAAAAAATTGGATAATACACCACAAGGGCAAAGCCCAAACACCCAAAGGTCTACAAGGGTCCAAGATAAATAAGACAATACAGCTTAACCCAACACCCAAATTAGACAGCATAAAGCCCGAAACACCCTAACCCGGTCCAACCAAGGACCGGCCCACCCAAACCAACCCCCTAAACCCTAACCACATCAATCACCGCCGCATACATTTAACTTAAATTATTTTTGTCCTACTATATTTACCATTTCAAGATTCTATTTTATTTTTTTTTACAACAAAGTGGTTGGGAAAGGAAAAGCTGAAGATTAGACTAGACTTTCTTTTTTTTTTTGGAACAAATAACCATATCTGTTCAGTTTATTATGATTGTACATAATACAAATTTACATAAATAATCTTATCTGTTAGTCTTTTAGGATAATACAGTGTATAGATTTGGATAAATAATTATATCGGTTGGTTTTATTGTGATTATACAAATATAGAATTCACAAAAATAACCTTATTTATTGCTATTAAAAAAAAGATAACCTTATTTGTTTGTCTTTTTGGCAACTGTGAGTAAATAATTATAAAAAAAAAACATTGTTACAAAAAAAAAATTACCTTTACATTTTTACAACAAAAAATTGGCCTACAATAAAAAAAAATGAAACACATATGTTGGTTTGGACAAATTACCTTAATAGTTAATCTTTTGGGATTATTGATTTGTATAGATCACTAAATTTTTTGATTTTATTGCGATTATATAAAGTACAAAATTCGCAAAATAACATTATCTGTTGGTCTTTTTTAAAAAAGTACATAGCATAAATTTAGATAGATAACCATATCTGTTACTGCGATTATACAGAGCATAGATTTTGCAAAGATAACATTATCTATTACTCTCTCCGTCCCTTTTTTAAAGTCCAGTATTTCATTTTGGGTTGTCCCTTAAAAAGTGTCCATTTTGTAAAGTTAGTGGGTAAAAATTGATACATTTTTCATTTTGCCCCTAAAAGTAGATTCCATTTTGAAATGTTAGTGAGTAAAAGTGTAATGATGATGTCTCCATAGAGGGTAAATAGGAAAAGTGGAGGTAAAAGTTGATGTAAAAGGTATAATGATGATGTTTTCTTAATAAGTTGGAGTTACGAAGCGGAACATTTAAAAAGGGACGGAGGGAGTAGTATTTTTAGATAATACAAAGTATCAATTTTTATAGATAACCACATATGTTGATTATTGCGGTTATATAAAGTACAGAAACCGCAAAGATAATCTTATCTATTAGTCTTTTTTAAATGATACAGAATATATATTTGGATCGATAACCACATCTGTTGGTTTTGTTGCAGTTATACAGAGAACAAATTTCGCAAAAATAACCTTATCTGTTGGTATTTTTGGTTTTAATGAGAATAGATGTGGATAGATAATGATAACTCCAAGTATCTGGTAGAGATATTAACTTTGTTTGTTGTCTTCTTCTTTTTTTTCAAGAAACCCAAAATAAATTAGCACAAATAATGTTATTTGTTTCTTTATTTTTGAAGATACAAAAAATAAATTAGCACCGATAAGGTTATTTGTTTCTTTATTATTGAAGATACAGAAAATAAATTAGCACAGATAAGGTTATTTCCAATCGCAGAATTTTTTTAAAATAAATAAGGTTATTATTGAGAACTGATGGAACTGCTGCTGGATGGTGATGTTCGTGTTGCTGATATTACTACTTAGCTGTATAGAAGACTAATGCCGTTACTGAGTCTTCTTTTTTTGGAGCTGATTATAGGGAAGCCTTTATCATCTTTTGTAAGCTTCCTTTTGAGGTTTATATTGTAATTCGCTGGGGTTTGATCTCTTGTCAATCCTTGGGTAGGAATAGCATATGATTGTCGTGGGGTAGGGTGCCAACCTAGTTGGGATGTTACTCACACGTTGTGATGCTATCTTATCTTACCCTTAATCTTGTTGTACTACATAATTGTGATCAATAAAATTCCTTGTTTCGCCGTTCAAAAAAAAAAAAAACTTACATGTTGGAACATTTTAAAATAAATAAGGTTATTTGTTCAACCTTTTTTTAAATTTCCAAGAATAGGTAGACTTTTAAATGTATTTATTCCATAAGCACAAAAAAATTAGGGAATTGATATTCGCGCTCCAAGATTTACTGTAGGCGCTCCACCTTTTTGTTTTTACACTATGATGTTGTTGGCAACATCACAGTGTAAAAACAAAATATCAACATCACAGTAAGGTGGAGCGCCTGCAGTAAATTTTGGAGTGCGAAAATCAGTTCCCAAAAATTATCTAAAGAACATCAAAAATGAATCAATTAACAAAATGAACTGAACATCAACATTGATTGGATAAACATATTCTAGTGCTGGGATTCTTGTTTTGCAACTGAGAGAATTGGGATGAGATCCCAATAGAGGAGTTGCCCCCCTGAACAACACAACAAGTCAGGAGCTAGCAGATCTCAGATCGTCGGCGTCGAAGCTTCGAGGAGGCAATGCAAGACCTAAGCTTCGAGAGAGCTTGAATTGTCACTGGCGTCGGCCCAACTTCAGATTCGAGAGAGAGAGGCGGGGGATTGGAGAAGACCGACGTATCGTCGGAGAAGAAGCAGCCACCAGCGAAACTGCTTGATTGGCGCTCCGATGACCTCGATCTCATCAGTATCGGTGGTTAGGACTCCTCCTCCACCCCGATAAGAACAAGTTTGCCTTCGCCTTCACCGCGTTCTGCCTCGTCATCGATCATGAGCGGTTCTAAATGGCTCCGTCCTTGTGACAAGATGTACTATTTTTTTTTTTTTGGGGTAAAGGAAAATGTACTCTTTTTATCCAACTGGTTTCTCCTCCCGTTTTTTATGAGGGTATTTTTGGGAAGGTGGAAGCCAAATGTCTTGGGGCCCATACAAAGAAATTTGATGTCCTTGTTATGGTATAAACCCCTGTACTATGGACCTCTAACCGAAGCTTTTCTGGTATTTTTTCCCATAATTTTTTTGTGTAGTTTTTCATTGTAATTTTTGTGATTAAACATTCGTATGACAAATTGAATCAGAAAAGTACAAAAATATGGACCAAGTTTGTAAAAAGCTTATATAAGACAACACAAAATGGTTTTTTAGCAACTAAGTTTAATTAGCAGCTCCCACATGGCTTGTGATGACCCCCACATGGCTTTCTAGCAACTATGTTGATGGGCCCATACATGGCTGGGGTTCAAACTTTAAGTTTACACCCATTCCGTAACACGTACGAACTATATATCACGGAATTTCATTAAATTTTTTATCTTCAATTTACGATAATTGACCGGATCAAGTTCAATATCTTCGTAACAATACTAAAATACCCCTTTGTAACAAAAATAAAAGAATACCACTTCCTAAAGCCCCCCACTAGAAGATGAATCAAGATCTTAATTTCCTCTCATTGTCTCATGTGACTAGTATGTTATTCGAGATAAGACCTACCACAATTTCACTTAACCATTCATCCAAAACTGTTTATTTTGTAGATCTAGACATGTAAATTATCTATGTAAGAAAATCAGGTAATTGATTGAACATCCGCAAGGCCTGTATCGAATCGTAGTGGTTTTGGCTGTTCATTTGATAAGTGACAATTATGCGTCATTAGTGACGACTACTGATGTCTGATCAGGTCTAATTTTTTACAAGTCTGATAAACACATTGACACCCGCAACGATGTCTCAGATAGTTAAGTGAGATTGTGGTGCACCATATTCAATTAATACTTGGGATCACATCTAAATGGGAGGACTCATAATTTGTGTCTTTTTGTTTAACAGCGATAGAGTGCAAGCAAAAACAATTAGGGGAATAAAGAATTCAAATAAAGACTGATTAGAAATCACGTGGAAGGAATGATTCTCTTAGAACCCGTCAATGGCCACCCACGGGGGCTCAGGGTCGGTTCATATATTTTGAAGGTCGGAAGCGAATTTTCTATATTGAGCCTGAGCTTCTTACATATTTATGAATTTTTTAAAAAATGATAAAAGTACAAAAATAACAAAAAAAATTCAAACTAAAAGGATACAATTATGACAATATAATTGTAAAAAGATATGATTGCAAAAGTTTTTGAAAAAGGAGAAGATACAATTGGATTTTTATTTGGAAACATTGTAATATTAATATGTAAGTTATATTACAATAGGGCCTCAATTTTAGACCAAAATTCGGGGGCCGGAAGTTGTCGCTTCTCTCGCCTCACCTATGAGCCGGCCCTGCAGTGGCTGCACCGATCGGGAACCGACCGCTGTGCGGGAACCACCTTGGATCCCACACGGATGTTCCGAGCCGTTCAATAATTTTAAAAAAAATTGAGTGAGCCCGTGAAAAATCAACTAAATCCGATATGTATAGGTGCTCGATCCAATCTTTCCATTTTTCATTCAGCTTACCGGATCCTGAAATCTAAATAAAAAAATAGAAGATTGGATCCAATTCATAAAAATATTAGATTGAGCTGATTTTTCACGGACCTACTCAATTTTGTTTTAAAATTATTGTACGACCCGAATCATCTGTAGGTGATCCAGAGTCGGCCTTGCACGACGGTTGATTCGGTGCAGCATTTCTGAATCTCTTATTCGAATAGGCTGCTGATTTTGTCACTTTTTTTTTTAACGCCACTCTCCTGTAAGTGTATTTTTTATACAAAAATACACTTACAGAAGAATGACGTTAAAAAAAAGAGGTGGCAAAATCATTTCCTTTCGAATAACACAAACAATAACCAGACGTTAGACTTAGACCATACTTTTAGAAGTTTACGAACGTAGTCAAGTCCAATAGATAGTCTTCATTGTTGTCCGCACTAGTAATTATGATGCGAAAACATGATGACGCTTTTGAATGGGTCAGCAAAGCTAGAAGGTCGGACCACACATTCCAAGCAGGTAATTTTTTTTATATATATAACTTAAGTGTCTAGACAAACTTACGCGAACATTTCAAGCTAGTTAAAGAAAGCACCAAAATTTAGTGTTTCTGAAAATACGAGAAATTATTTACCATTTCCGTAGTACCATGCGGCATTGTTTACATGGTTCTCTTAACCATTTATGTAGTAACAAATTATGCAATATTGAAGTGACGATTTTTTATTTATGAAGAATACCACATGTAAGGCAACAGACATGCCATTTCCCTCAAACAGAAACACTTCAACAAAAGATATTTAAAAAAGAAACTACAAACTAGACCCGATTCAAGAAAGAAGCAACCCGTTTCAGCTGAACCGCAGCCTTCTCACAATCCGGGTCAAATAAATGAAACCCATGACCCTCTCCTTCGGACTCCATAATCTCTCTCTCTCCGACCCACCCGCTTTTCCCCAACGCCTCATAATACCCCCACCCTCTCTCCCTCAAGAAATCCTTCTCCGCAATGCAAACCAGCACCCTCTCACAACCCATACCCGGCAACCCCGGGTCGACCGCCGGGTTCAGCCTCGGGTCGTCGTCCAACCCGCTACTCGACGGGCACATGAACTTGTACATCTTATCCTCCTCTTTTCCACCGAAAAACGGGTGAACCAAAACCAGCCCCATAACCTTCAACCCGTCCATCCCGGCCCGGATTGCCACGTTGCTCGCTATGTTGGCTCCCGCGCTCTCTCCCCCCAAGAAAACGCGGGTAAAATCCACATGGTCGTTGATCCACGGATCGGGTCCGGACCCAGACTCGTGAGAGAAAACCCACCTGAAAATAGGAACAGCTCCACTATTTCAGTTTGACAAAAATGTATATATACACAAAATTTCATATAAATATTTATTCTGATTGAAAAATTAAGGGCAGTGATTTTGCTACACCCTTTTTTGATAATGCCATACCCTGCAAGTGTATTTTTTGGTACAAAAATACACTTGCAGGGTGTGGCAAAATCATTTCCCAAAATTAATCGGGTCTTACTTATTTTATTTTATTGAACTATATTATCTACTTACTCACAGATTTGATAAATTTTTATTTACTTTGACTTCAATGCTGCAAACGAAAAATCAAGTTATATCTTAAAAAAAAAAAAGAAAAAAGAAATCTTAGTTGTATTTTTTAAATCCGGGCTCGCTTGAACCCTAAAACAATAGTAGAGCCGTCCTTGCCTGAAAACATCCCACGCGTCGTCGTACGCGATGGGGAGGGGGTGCTCCGGGGGGAGGCGGTAGTCGACGGAGACGGCGGCGATACTGGCTTCGGCGGCGAGGGAGGTGACGAAGTGGTGGAACTTGGGCGTGGAGGCGGAGCCGAGGCAGAACCCGCCGCCGTGGACGTAGACGAGGAGGGGCAGTTTCTTTTGGGGTGGGGAGGGGAGGGGGGAGGTGGTGGTGGTGGGGAGGTAGAGACGGGCGGAGACGCCGGTTACGGGGGAGATGAGGACGTCTCTGGATCGGACCGGGGATTGAGGGTCGTCGGAGGGCGGGGCGAATTCGGGTTGGCGGCCGAAGCGGTCGATGGTGCCGTCTTTGTGTACCCGGAAGAAGGGGGGGAAGTCGTGAGTGATTTCAGTTGCGGTGGAGTCCATTGTAGAGAGAGAGAGAGAGAGAGAGAGAGAGAGAGAGAGAAAAGGAGTGGTTTACGAACAAAGCGAAATGTAGGTTTGATTATTGACGGGGTAGTTGGCTAAGCAGAAGTATAACTGGAAGTATTGAAATTGAAACCGTCTGGTCAACCCAAAGTTGTGAAATCCGATCCGTACCGGCCCTTAAACGGAATACGAAGGCTCTTGATCCGTTCCGGTCAAAATACCGGGCTGTTTCGGCCAATACCGAATGTACCGACCGATACCGGGCTGTTCCGGACATATTCCGGTGTTCCGTTCCGGTCTTCTTTTTTTTTAACTTGTGGGCTCTAAACTAATATATATGGTAGATATATATTAAATATATATAAAATATTAATTGCGGTAAATCCGGAACGGTACCGAGATACAGTCCAGTACCGGTACGTACCATTCCAGTAGTGAAAACGGTATACTGGCCGGTACAGGATTGACAACTTTGGGTCAACCTAATTGGTGAGTCTTTGTCGGCACACTTTGGTTATACTCCTTAGCCTTGTGATTGGTTTAGCTAAAAAAATATCAGGGAAAGTGATTTTGGCACTCCGTTTTTAGTCATTAGCATTTTACTTTTTATCTTTATTTTATGTGAAATTATCAAATCCTTCTTTATTTTATCAACATTCATCCATTTTAAAAGTACAGTATTGTTGTAATTTCAAATAGGAAACAGATTAAAAATATGAGTGTCAATGACTAAAATTAGAGTGTTAAAAACCAAATTCCAAAAATCTATTGTATCCTAATTTGTGCTTTTTGGATTATTGACTTGTACTTCAGAAAAGGCCCACAAACAAGCTAAGATTTAATTACTTGGTTATTTTATTACATATAGGGATGTATATCTTTGATAGATTTGTGATTTTTATATATCGAGTCGGTGGAATAATCGCGTCTTTTAACTTAAGTCACACGATGTCATTGTCATTTGGCTATATGGATAAAAATAAGATACTGTAAGATTTAATTATTTAAGCTTGGATATATAGATTTCACATCCGAACAAGGCCTTCCCAAGGGCAATCCCAGCAAGCTTTTGGGCTTGAGCAACCCCTTGGGCTACGGCAACTCAAAAGTTTATTTTGTGAACCCAAAAAAAAAAAAAAGAGTGATCCGAAAGGTGCTTCAATCCTATTTAAATGGCCTTGATTAGTGCTTTTAGAAAGTATTATCATTATCATACTCCATATAAAACCATAAGTAGTATTTGAACCCACATAGCTATTTCAAGAATTGATGTAAACTTGTGGTCTTTGTGGCTGGTAAGAAATGCTTATGTGTTCAACAATGCAACTACAAGTGCTGGGGAAGTAGTTGATTTAATTAAAACTAGAGTCGCAATGTGGGTAAAGGCAAAATTCAACATAAAGGTGTATTCAGTTGAGGACTTTAGGATTTTTCTGGATGGAGTCAGGTTGCTGAAACTGTAATTTGTTTGAGTGGTGAGATGTGTGCTATCCAACTTTCTGTTGGAGGGTATTGTTGTAGTTGTTTCTTTTTTCTTGCTTGAACTAGTAAGTGTGTAATCTTACTGTGTTCGAGCCTGCTCGATGTATCCTTTCGAGTGTTATAAAAGTTTCGTTTGCCGAGCAAAAAAAAAGAATTGATGTAAACTTAGAACTTTTCATATGCGACGTACAACTCTATCACAGTTTTTTTTTGGCCACATTTTATACATCAATGGGATTAGGAGGGAGTTAACGAGTTAGTCCACAGGGAATTCAGAGGCTGTCTATAGCTCTGAACTTACAAACATCCACAACGTAGCTCCAACCTTGATTTTTCACTAAAGGAGAACCAGGTGTTACCATTGGGCTACAAGCCCGTTGGTAAAACTCTGTCACAGGTGTTAGATTTTTGGTTGAAATTAGACGGTTAAAACATTGGCTGAGATAAAAGCAACATTTGGTAGAATTTAACCTCTCTGTTGTTACTTTATTTCATTGAATCAAATTCTTGATTCTCACAAATAAAGGTTTGCGGTTTCAAGTTCGTAGGTTGTTTCTCGGAAGGATGGACAACTAACTATTTACCCAAAAAAAAAAAAATGGATGGACAACTAACTATATCTAAAAATTCGGCAAAAATAATCTACAAACTTATGCGATTATTCTGTGCGTATCATGAGACTTTATTATTATTTTGTAACATAATTACTCCATCCGTCCTTATTTATTTGTTCATTTTTTGACTTATCATTGTCCCAAAATATTTGTCCATTTTAAGTTGACTCTTGAAAGTTTCCATTAATGCCCTTCCTTTTTTAACGCATTGAAAAAAGTGCCCTTATTTAATGCTAAAAAGATGAGGGTAATTTTGGAAACTCAATGTCTTTTCATGGTAATCATTATGTTTATTTAATAAGTTGTAAGCGCATCCGCAATGTAATAATCAAAACCAAAAGGTTGTTAAAGTTAACAATGTTTGCTCAAAAAAGTGCTTACATTGTAATAACCAAACTTAGCAACCTCTTAACAACTCATCAAATTTTGGCCTTTGAATAATCAAAACTAACAATCTTTTGTCAATAATCAAATCTAATGGTCCCCATATTTTCTCAATCAAGTACATCCATCATTAAACAAAACCTTCTCTCTCTCTCAAAAATGTTTTCAAAAAATAATTTTTAAAAACGGAGTATTTTTTTTAGAAACTAAGAACAAAACTGTTTTTAGAAAAAGAAAAAAAATGTTTTTTCACTAAACTATTTTTTTTAAATTATTATTTTTCAAAAAAACTATTCAAATTATTATCACAGTTTTTATTTTTTAGAATTTTGTTGTTTGAAAAGGTAATGTGATAAGTTTTGATTATCCAATTTTAATTATTACGTTGTGGACCTCTACATTACTAACCTTAGCAATGTCTTAAATGGATAACCAAAAGGTGATGTGGCAACTTTTGGTTATCTAATTTTGATTATTACATTGTGGATGCTCTATCCCCAAAATGAGACAAACAAATTGGGAACGGAGGTGTTCCGGTTTCTCCAAAAACTATTTTTTTGGAAAAAAAGGTAATTCTAGCTAAAAAATCATGTGTTTACGCAAATAATTTTTCTACCAATATGGATCTTGTTTGATAGATCTCATTTGAGATCTTTTATACAGTGCAAAAAATTATTTTTCATTTTCATCATATTTGAGTTTGAAAATTTAAAAAAAAAAAACTTTTAAAATAAGAATGTAAACTGGAACACTCTCGGAGTACCTTTTAACAACATAACAATAGATTATTTTGTTTTATCAGCCATAGCAGTAGATCATTGATGATATAGGTTTTGTTGTGGCTAATGTTTCCACTGAGGTCCATCCAATAAATGAACGGTTTCCGATTATCAAAGTGACTTCAGAATAGTCCCACAAATGAGATGAGCTATATCGTGTAGGCTAGGCTAGGCTAGGCTACACGATACATCTTCTTTGAGAGATTGAATGAGGATCCAATGCCATTGAGACCGCCCTACTCAAGTTACTAGTACAAGTTTAATTTATAGCTATCCTAGTATTAATGTGACAAGTTTAAGGCTACTCCACATAGGTTCGCCGACCCATATATTATTTCTTCTACTAAAATCTGACATCCGGCCATCCAAATTCTAGTAAGGAGCGTCGATGTAACAATATCCCCGTATTTTCGTGAACAGTAATCCTCTTGAATTGAGTATTTAGACAGTAAGGCAATTTAATTAGGGGAAAAAAAAAGGCATTTTACCTCTAGGTCCAAAAAATAGAAAGTAATTTCCCACCAGGTCTCTTCTAATTAATGAAACACTAAAACCATATGAAAGTGCCTAAAACCTAAACACTGAAAGTGCCTAATCCCTAGGGCACCATATGAAAGTGCCTAAATTCTATGGTACCCTATAAAAATGCCTAAACCCCTAGGGTATCCTATAAAAGTGCCTAAACCGTTAAAATCTTATAATAGAAAAGTGCATCCTAAAACCCCTATGAAAGTGCCTAAACTTAAACCCTAAGGTACCCTAAAATCCTAGGGTGTCCTAAGATTTTAGGGTACCCAAGAATCTTAGGGTGCCCTAAGATTTTAGGGTACTCAAGGGTACTAAGGTACCCACTAGGGTATCATAAAACCCTGACGTATATACTCTAAAACCCTAGGGTGACACTTTCATTAATGGTAATTGCATTTTTGTAAAAGTGGACCTAGTGGTAATTAAGTATTCAATCTCTCCGGAATTAAGTGTCACTTTTTTTATACTTTGAGGTAAAAAAACTGAAGAAAAAAGAAGAAGAAGAAGAAAGACATTCGGTGCCTTTGTGCTACGTGTAGTGCATGTGGCCGGTGTTGTGGTGTGCCTTGTGGAAGTGAGACGTGGAGCACATAAAGGTGGACTTGGTGGCTGTAAAGTGGACGACTTGCATCACTAGGTATACGTACAGTATATCTAGAAGCATAATTGGAAAAAAAACTGGGAGTAGTCAGACGTCCATATAGCAAAGTTAAATGATGAGTTTAATTTAGGTGGTAATAGGATTTCGATATGTTGATCTTGGAGGTGTAGTCTACATGTTCTACGGCTACGATCGCAATTTAAGGTACCGGGTAGTGTGCAATACATTCCTAGCTAAATCACTCTGCAAAGAGTGTTCTTTGATCCTCTCATATTTGTACTCATTTGACCTCTAAGTTTATTGATTCAGTTATTGTCACTTTTTCTATCGTGACACAGAAAATGTTTGGCTGAAAGCCATGGAAAAGATTGGTATGTGTACAAGCCCTCCAGGTCACAGAAGTATGAAAGATATATGATTCACTGCCCTACGGGAAGTCTAGAGTTTTTATGGGGCCCAAGTGCCTAAACAGATTTTGACCCGGGTGGTGCTTGGCATGTTACCGAGATGAGCCGGGTACGAGGCTACAAATGAAAAACGTTTAGAATGATTCTACTTGATTTGCTATCTTCGTTTATTGAGCATATCATTATTGCTAGCCATGTTAATTGTCCTCGTATTGCATATACCACCCAGACGTTTTATATTTTTAAGGTGCGGAGCAAGTTAAGTGGGGACCCAAGTTGAACTATTGGAAGTTTTAGTTATATATAGAGTTTATTATGGAGGAATTTGTGGCCCATCATGTATATTTATTAAGAGACTTGCAATTATTTGACGCGTATTTAATTTATGGCAATGTAAAAAAAAAAAATCAGGCCGTCACAGTCGAACTTAATTAAAATTGAATCCTGATTTTACCTAGCTAGGGACGTAATATTAGCTTATAGTATTATTTTTGTATTGGAATAAATATGCATGTGCCATATGGTACCCATATATGGGCCAAGGGCGAAAGCATCGGAAAGGCAAGGACTCCTAAAAGAAGTCAAGTCCTCGTTACAAAAAGCTCGCAAATATTCCCTTCGTCCCAAAAAAGACACAATTTTTGAAACCTGTATCATTTTTCATCGCTTTTATATCTTTCAATCCATAATATTTTTTATGAGTTTGAAAACTTTGTATAATAGAACTAATCGAGAACTATCAAACAAGATCTATATTGCATATTTTTGGAGATTCATATTGAAAGATATAAGGAATTGAAATTGACACGAATATCAAAAATTGACATTCAATTTGAAACGGAGGGAGTATATTTCAAGTTGTTATTGAGTCATGGCAATAATCATGGGCCGAGAAGATACGGTTGTGGAAGGAATATTGGTTTTTTTTTTTTGGTAAAAAATGAGAAGATTGTATTGATAAATGCCCAACGGTTTATTTTTACATGGATAGAAATCATACTCCTATTATTTTGTGTTTAGTAGAGATTGGCTAGGACTATTAGGAAAGGAGAAGTAATTGGCCAAGAGGGATCCCGACAGGGATTGCGAGTTGCTGCATGTAGTACTACGGCAGCCGCACTACACGGTGTAGCTTATTTAAGAAGGGGAAGAGGGTTTGGGGGGGAACCTCTACCACGGAAAGGAATACGAAGAACAGGAAGCACGTACGTTCACGGCTTGGATTGGAACAGAACAAGATTAGTAAAAGAAGTTCTTGTGAGATTTTATTTTTATTTATGTTAGGCTAAACTTCTAAATTAGGGTTGAGGATGAAACCTCATGAATATTATTGATTGGTTTAATGCATTTGATTTTCTTTTACATGCTTTCATATATAGTTTATTGTTCTAATCTCATTAATTAATTTGGTTGAAACTCGGATATGGATTCAATCGGGATGGGTTTTTAATTTCCATGATTTTATATCACCCTATTAATCGAATTGCTTGGTTTGTCAGAGTTAATATTTAAGTACGAGATATCTACTATGATTTGCTAATATGAATATAGTTGATGATTTTGGCTTAAACTTTGAAGCAGAGGAGGAACATATTTTTGATATAAATAAAAAGGGCTTAACGATATATTATCCATGGTGGTTAATATTAGCTTCTAAATCACTGTGTAGGAATTATAGAAAAAATCGTTGCATAAGATTAGTTGATAAATATTTGTGAGTGTGGATTCCAAAACCATAGTTACTTTTCTCAACTGTAATCTCCACTGCCTTGTCGTGATATTTTAATTATTTTCTCTTGTCATTATTTATTTAATCTTTAGTTCAAAAATCCACCACTAACTTTTGTCAACTAGGTTAGGGTTCAATCAGTTTAAGTTTCTTAAGTTTTCCAATAAAAATCACTAAGTCCCTGTGGGTTCGACCTCGCACTTGCATAACTATACTTCGATACGATTTTTGCGCTTGCGAGTACATTGAAATTTCACTAACATCGGGCGCAACGAAAACTCTAGCTCCGTACAGGGATTTGTGGTGATGCAGCGGTTGTTTGATGGAGTAATTCAACATTTGGATCCTAACGCAGAAAGACCGCAATGTCGGTAGACTAAACTAGACGGCAATGTGTTAAAGTCATTTATCTAGACTTCTACTAATATTATTTGGTGAAGGAGTTGATTAAAACAAAGTATTTGGTCAAGGACATATGCACCAAGGCTAATGACTTCTGTGCCTTTTTCTTTTTCTTTTTTCGAATGCACTCTATTTGTTGTCTTTTAGTAAAAATAACACATGAAATCACAATTGGCAATGGGCAGAAGGAAAAAAAAAAACTATTTCGATATATGCAGTGTATCATGTGTTTCCAACCTTTAAAAAGTACTAGTACCTTTTATGCCCCAAATTTTCTGTCCACTTCTACTATTTTGGACATCCAGAAAATTTGTTTATAGGTTTAAATCTATAATCTTTTTTATATTTGCGCGTAAAATTTTTTGGGCGTAAATTTTTTGATATCATATAAGATGTTATATATTGAAAAATATAAGTAATATACATATGGCACATATGCCATATGTAAAGAGGCTAGTGCATTTCCCGCATTTAAAGGGGCTATTTCCTGAAAAATTATTAAACATACAGAAAGCCACAATTCCTGAAACAGAGCTGAAAAGCGTGTAAATTCTTTTTTTCCCAATTACAGAAACCATTACAACAAATACTACTACTGAATATCGGATGGATAGTTTAGTGGTCTAAGCTGGATGAAATACTGCACTACATGCAAGCAGAACGAAAATTTTGCGGCCACCACCTCAGTACGGTTCTAGGTTTTTTCCCCGGTTTGGGCACACACCATTCGAGAATCATTGTTAGTCATAAGCAATATTTTTGATATAAATAAAAAGGGCTTAACGATATATTATCCATGGTGGTTAAGATTGGCTTCTAAATCACTGTGTAGAAATTATAGGAAAAATCATTGCATAAGATTAGTTGATAAATATTTGTGGGTGTGGATTTCAAAACTTTAGTTACTTTTCTCAACCGTAATCTCCACTGCCTTAAAATCCAGTATCTGATAAGGAAATCTAAGGCCTCTCTCTCTCTAACCCTAAAGAAGCCGCCGCCCTCCATCTCTCTCCTTCCCCTCTACCTCCGGGATTTTATGCCCCAATGGGTGACGGGAGGGGAGGGATTTCTCCCCCTCGTGGGATTCTTTTCAATCTCCCGATTCTAGATCTCGGAGGTTTTCTCTCTTTCCCCCTTCACCTCCATCCTCCTCCTCTCAAAACCACCATCCGCCGCCCCTCCTCCGCCTCTTCTGTGCAGTACGACGGCTTTTGGATGTAGTGCCTTGCAGATCGTAGTTGCCGGAGGCATCCTCCTCCCGCCGGAATGGGAGATCTGGGTGGGTGGATGATGTTTGTCTGGTACGGCGGACTCCGTCCGGTTCCGTTACCGATTTTTTTTTTCTGGTTCTTTTCTTTGGTGTCCTATGTGTGGGATTTCTCCCTGTTTGTGGGGCTTCTATCACCCCTGTGTGGGTGTTTTTGATTATTTTCTGCAGTGTTCCGTCTGTTTGGAGCAATGTGTTTAGTTAGAGTTGGGTACAGTTTCTGAACTGAGTCCCCTCTTATTTGGTTTCTTGATCCCTTGTTTAGAGATAGAGTTTTCTCTTGATGTACTGTTTCTTGAATCTATAATATCACCTGTTACCGTTGTGACAAAAAAAAAATCTCCACTAGTCTTGATAGTTTAAAAATCAACCACAACTTTTATCAACTAGCTAGGTTAGGGTTCAATTAGTTTGAGTTTCTTAAGTTTTCCTATAAAAAATCACAAGTCCCTGTGGGTTCGACCTCGCACTTGCATAACTATACTTCGATACGATTCTTGCGCTTGCGAGTACATTAAAATTTCATAACATCGGGCGCAACGAAAACTCTAGCTCCATACAGGGATTTGTGGTGATGCAGCGGTTGTTTGATACTAATTCAACATTTACATTTATTATCCATGGTGGTTAAGATTAGCTTCTAAATCACTGTGTAGAAATTTTAGAAAAAATCGTTGCATAAGATTAGTTGATAAATATTTGTGGGTGTGGATTCCAAAACCATAGTTCCTTTTCATCAACTGTAATCTCCACTACCTTGTCGTGATAGTTTAATTATTTTCCCTTGTCATTATTTATTTAATCTTTAGTTCAAAAATCCACCACTAACTTTTGTCAACTGGGTTAAGGTTCAATCAGTGTAAGTTTCTTAAGTTTTCCTATAAAAATCACTAAGTCCCTGTGGATTCGACCTTGCACTTGCATAACTATACTTCGATACGATTCGTGCGCTTGCGAGTACATTAAAATTTCACTAACATCGGGCGCAACGAAAACTCTAGCTCGGTACAGGGCTTTTTGGTGATGCAGCGGTTGTTTGATACTAATTCAACATTTGGATCCTAATTAGGGGTGAGCAAAAAAATCCGTCAAACCGCGAATCCAGTCCAAACCAATCCAAACCGAAAGGTTTGGTTCGGTTTTTTAGTAATATGGTTTGATCATAGTTTAAAAAAATTAGAAACTGTTTTATATGGTTTGGTTTGTGGATTCACATTCACAGTTATGGTTCCAAACCGATCCGGACCGTATAATACAATTATATATAATTTAATTATTACCACTGCCCTTTTGCTGCCTTATTTCAATTCAATAGTTTTTAGGAATTATCTTTGGCATTTTATTTGGTTAAATTATATTAAGATGTTTAACAGTTGGTACTCTTAGTTTGTTCATTTAGTGACTTACCAATATTTAATTTTCTTAGTTTAAGACTTGAGGCAATTATTGGTATTCTACTCTTAATTAGTTGGTTGAAATTAGCGTGTTTTGATAATTTGAAAGGAATTGGTTTTAATATAAGTTTTCTTTTAATTTATCTTTGTAATTTTAAGTACTTTAAATATTTTTTGAAGATGATAGTTTAGTTCAAAGCAAACTGTGGTTTAAACCGAAACTGAACCGTATTTATATAGTTTGGATTGGTTTGGTTCTATGCCTTTTGTGGGTTGGTTTGGTTCTCCAAATTCATAATCCGTAGGTATTGGTTTGGTTCTTAATTTACTACAAAACCGAACCAATCCGAACCATACTCACCCCTAATCCTAACGCAGAAAGACCGCAATGTCGGTAGACTAACTAGACGGCAATGTGTTAAAGTCATTTATCTAGACTTCTACTAATATTATTTGGTGAAGGAGTTGATTAAAACAAAGTATTTGGTCAAGGACATATGCACCAAGGCTAATGACTTCTGTGCCTTTTTCTTTTTCTTTTTTCGAATGCACTCTATTTGTTGTCTTTTAGTAAAAATAACACATGAAATCACAATTGGCAATGGGCAGAAGGAAAAAAAAAAACTAATTCGATATATGCAGTGTATCATGTGTTTCCAACCTTTAAAAAGTACTAGTACCTTTTATGCCCCAAATTTTCTGTCCACTTCTACTATTTTGGACATCCAGAAAATTTGTTTATAGGTTTAAATGTATAATCTTTTTTATTTTTGCGATACGGGTATTATTTGATACTATCTTACTCCCTCCGTCCCCTTTTTAAAGTCTAGTATTCCATTTTCAGCTGTCCTTTAATAAGTGTCCATTTTATAAAGTTAGTGGGTAAAAGTTGGTACATTTTCCATTTTGCCCCTTAAAGTATATTCCTTTTTGAAAAGTTAGTGAGTAAAAGTATAATAATGATGTCTCCATAGAGGGTAAATAAGGAAAGTGGAGGTAAAAGTTAATGTGAAAGGTGTAATGATGATATTTTCTTAATAAGTTGGAGTTACGAAGCAAGACATTTAAAAAGAGACGGAGGGAATAATTATTTTCATAAAACAAATTTTTTTATATTATATAAGATGTTATATATTGAAAAATATAAGTAATATACATATGGCACATATACCAAAAATAGACAAAAAAAAAACAAAAACAAATATTGGGACGGATAGTAGGGGCTGCTCCACCATCTATTGAGCGGGTTCAAGCAAATCCCATAAGTTCAAATAATGCGCCAATTTTTTTTTAACATATAATCAATTTTTTTAAAAATATTGTCAGAACTGAATAATTCTTCCGCATTATAGCTCAACCAAAACAAAATAAACTAGGCTCAATAAATTATTAATCAAAATAAATACGTGTAGGATATCAGTGTGATTTGTGGTGATGCAGCGGTTGTTTGATACTAATTCAACATTTGGATCCTAACGTAGAAAGACCGCAATGTTGGTAGACTAACTAGACGGCAAATTCAGGGCCGGCTCATAGGGGAGGCAAGAGAAGCGACTGCTTCCGGCTTCCGAATTTTGGTCTAAAATTGAAGTCCCACTGTAATGTAATTTACATATTAATATTAGAATATTTTCAAATGAAGACACAATTGTATCTTATTTTCTTCAAAAACTCTTGCAATCATATCTTTTTACATTTATAATTATCATAAATGTATCCTTTTTAGTTTGGATTTTTTTTGTTATTTTTGTACTTTTATCATTTTTTTAAAGAAATTCATGAATATGTAAGAGTCTCAATATAGAGAATATGCTTCGGGCCTTCAAAATATATGAGCCAGCCCTGACGGCAATGTGTTAAAGTAAGTCATTTTTCTAGACTTCTACTACACTATTTGGTGAAGGAGTTGATTAAAACACATATTGATCATCTCCATATGAAAGTGGACACATTGTCGTTGAATTCAATCATTAAATACGTGTAGGATATCAGTGTGAGATCCACTCTATTAATTTCAGCTAAAACTATGATTTCCGGACTGAATTTTTCTAACAGTATTGTGACAATATTGCTTAGGTGTTATTTGCGGTCAATGAATTATCGCAACAAGCAATGTGGGTCAAACTCGTATTTTTCTATAACTCAACAAAAGTGATTGTTATTATTAATTAAAGCGAAACTTCGGTACGACATGCAAATTGATCATTTATAGAGCCAAATGAGACGAGCATTCCTGTGAAAAAATATGCCAATCGAACACGATAGTCAAATGATCATATATATAAAGTTTATCTCGAGTGTACTATAGTTCGTATCGCTATATATATTATACATTATTGATTTACTACTTGATTTTGTAGTAGATGTTAATCTAATCAAACGGGCTAAATGTGAATTGGTTATCCTTGAAACAAATTATAATGAAAATAAACTGCACACGCGTCACCAAGTTTCCAACTCCGTACAAGATGTTGGAATTGGTCACACAAAAGTAAGTACTAGTAAAATAAAGCCGGTCACCAAATAGGCATTTAAATTGGCGGATTAAAAAAAACACAAGATGTCACACAAAAGTAAGTAGTACAATAAAGTCGGTCACCAAATAGGCATTTTAATTGGCGGATCAAAAAAAAAAAGAGTAGTGCTATTGGTACCGACGGGTACCATACGAAAAAATAAGGTATTTGGATCGAGTATCTACACACATCGAATGCCGTTGATTCTCGCGTAGGTCCCATAGGTTTTTTTTTTTACAAGTTTTGGACGGTTGGGATTGGCCGTCCGGTGGCCGGAGTTGGCCCGGAACGGTTGTCGATCCATTTTTCGGTATGGTACCCGTCGGTACCAATAGCTTTATTGAAAAAATAAAATAGGCATTTTAATTTCCAACAACTACCATACAAGAAGTCCAGCATTATTTTTTCCTAATTAAAAGTCCACAACCTATCATTTTCAAAAAAAAAAATTGTAATAAAAATCCACGTGGCACGTTTTGATTTAGACACCCTATGTGGTTGATTGACTGGTGAGTGGTGAGAGTGGAAATATAAGAAGCGAAGAATATGAAAAACACAAATATGTATTTTACGTTTTTCTTAATTCCCTAAAAAATAAAATCGGTTATTAACAATTCCGTCATTCAACCTCATACAAAACAAATTTGGAGGGTAGATTATTAACCTTAATTGCTATTAATCCTACTCAGTGGCATTTCCGGGACTCATAGTAAGGTGTTCAAAAATTTCCTTAACTCTACTTGTTCTATTAACCTAATATATACTATACTAAAGCTAATGGAGTATATAAGTATGAATAGTACAATAACGTAGGATTTCGAAATTGTCCTCAACGAAATTTCATATTTTGAACTAAGCAAGACTAAACTTGGCACATTAAGGCTCCGTTTGTTTCGATGTAAAATGTTTTACAATGTAAAATATTTTTCATGTAAAATGTTTTTTCAGAAAATAAAATTCAAAATTTTATTTTTCGGTATTTGGTTGGCACTTGGAAAATATTTTCAGAAATCGACAAAAAAGTGTAGAGAGAGAGAGAGAGAGAGAGAGGAGTGGCTTAAACGGTGGAGAGATTTGAGAATATTGGAATTAAACGTGGGTCAGGACTGACAACCGAGGAAATTGAACAGTGAGAATTGCAGTAGAAGACAGGGGGTTCATTTCGGAAAATAACTTACAGAAGCTTTAAGGGTAAGTAATCCCCGTCTAGAAAGTAAGATTGTCAAAGGTTTTTGCTTAGAATAACATTGAGGCTCCGTTTGTTTCGATGTAAAATATTTTTTTTGAAAACAAACTTCAAACTTTTATTTTCCGGTGTTTGGTTGGTACTTGAAAATATTTTCAGAAATCAACAAAATAGTGAAGAGAGAGAGAGATGAAGAGCTTAAACGGTGGAGAGATATGAGATTATTGGAATTGAACGTGGGTCAGGACTGACAATCGAGGAAACTGAGCAGTGAGAATTGTAGTAGAAGGCAGTGGGTTCATTTCGGAAAATAACTTATGGAAGATTTGAGGGTAAGTCATTTTCATCCAATTGATGGAAAATATTTTACATGTAAACTGTTTTTCTCATTTTTTAAACAACCAAACATCGGAAAATAAGTAAAACATTTTACCGCAAAACATTTTACGTCCAAACAAACGAAGCCTGAGTGAGCCTAAACCGAAAACACTTTCGTGGAAGATTAATTTTGCAACGTAGTTGAATTTCTTTTAAATAAGTTACACCTAGGTTTTTTCTTTTTATTCATAATGGTACGAATACTTAGTACGCATACACCCTAGGCGATGGACATAGAATCGACCATCAATGAAACATAAGGCAGAGCATAAGACCAACAACAGTGCTACGTGCACAACAAAAAAGATCTTTCTTTCTTTTCCTATTGCCGTCTGGGCTGGCGAGTGTTTATAATGTATTGGTTGATTTTTAAATAAATTCTAAAAATAAATTAGTAATAAAACTTTAACGTTTTCTTTTTTCTGAAGTTACAGTTTACCCCTTACGTTTTATATATTATCACATTAATGTAAAATTGTCCAAAATAAAATTCATAACAATTAGTAAAAGAAGAAATTAAATAGGCATCCTACTTAATTACTAAAAAAAGTCGTGTTTATTTATTTTAGGGGTAACTACGTTGGGGTCTAGTTTGGAAGAATACCTAGGATAGGATAAATCCTCTTCTATTATCCAAGGTTTTGAAATGGAGTAATTAAAAATTCAATCCTAATCCGTATTTCACGGTTTTTTAAATTTTCGAATTTGTGTCCGGACCATTAATCCACAGAAAAAATCCAAAAGATCGACACGGATCGATCCGGTCCGGACCGATTTCACGATTCGCAATTTTTCTTGGGCAGCCATAATCCTCTTCTATTATTTTGTGTTTAGTAGAGATTGGCTAGGACTATTAGGAAAGGAGAAGTAATTGGCCAATAGGGATCCCGGCAGGGATTGGGAGTTGCTGTAGAACTGCGGTAGCCGCACTACACAGTGTAGCTTATTTAAGAAGGAGAAGAGGGTTTTGCGGGGACCTCTACCATGGAAAGGAATACGAAGAATAGGAAGCACGTACGTTCACGGCCTGGTTAGGAAGAAGTTCTTGTGATATTTTATTTTTATTTATGTTAGGCTAAACTTCTAAATTAGGGTTGAGGATGAAACCTCATGAATATTATTGATTGGTTTAATGCATTTGATTTTTCTTACGTGCTTTCATATATAGTTTATTGTTCTAATCTCATTAATCAATTTGGTTGAAACTCGGATATGGATTCAATCGGGATGGGTTTTTAATTTCCATGATTTTATATCACCCTATTATTCGAATTGCTTGGTTTGTCAGAGTTAATATTTAAGTACAAGATATCTACTGTGATTTGCTAATACGAATATAGTTGATGATTTTGGCTTAAACCTTGAAGCAGAGGAGGAACATATTTTTGATATAAATAAAAAGGGCTTAACGATATATTATTCATGGTGGTTAAGATTAGCTTCTAAATCACTGTGTAGAAATTATAGAAAAAATCGTTGCATAAGATTAGTTGATAAATATTTGTGGGTGTGGATTCCAAAATCATAGTTACTTTTCTCAACCGTAATCTCCACTACCTTGTTGTGATATTTTAATTATTTTCTCTTGTCATTATTTATTTAATCTTTAGTTCAAAAATCAACCACAACTTTAATTTGTCAACTAGGTTAGGGTTCAATCAGTTTAAGTTTCTTAAGTTTTCCTATAAAAAATCACAAGTTCCGGTGGGTTCGACCTCGCACTTGCATAACTATACTTCGATACGATTCGTGCGCTTGCGAGTACATTGAAATTTCACTAACATCGGGCGCAACGAAAACTCTAGCTCCGTACAGGGATTTGTGGTGATGCAGCGGTTGTTTGATGGAGTAATTCAACATTTGGATCCTAACGCAGAAAGACCGCAATGTCGGTAGACTAAACTAGACGGCAATGTGTTAAAGTCATTTATCTAGACTTCTACTAATATTATTTGGTGAAGGAGTTGATTAAAACAAAGTATTTGGTCAAGGACATATGCACCAAGGCTAATGACTTCTGTGCCTTTTTCTTTTGGGAAATGATTTTGCAACTCTCTTTTTTGTTAACGCCACTCTTTTGCAAGTGTATTTTTGCACCAAAAATACACTTGCAGGAGAGTGACGTTAACAAAAAAGAGAGTGGCAAAATCAACGGCCTTTCTTTTTTCGAATGCACTCTATTTGTTGTCTTTTAGTAAAAATAACACATGAAATGACAATTGGCAATGGGCAGAAAAAAAAAAAAAACTATTTCGATATATGCAGTGTATCATGTATTTCCAGTTGAAAAGCCCAGCCCACACTACTCCTTAAAACCCAGGTGTTAAGAAGAGGGAAACTGAGACCTTATAACCAGCACAAACGGGGCATGTCCAGGCGATGTGGGACACATTCCAACACACCCTCCTGGACCACAACACATGGCAACCGGACAACGGTCCACTAAACAAAGGCCCAACCAAGCTCTGATACCAAGTTGAAAAGCCCAGCCCACACTACTCCTTAAAACCCAGGTGTTAAGAAGAGGGAAACTGAGACCTTATAACCAGCACAAACGGGGCATGTCCAGGCGATGTGGGACACATTCCAACACACCCTCCTGGACCACAACACATGGCAACCGGACAACGGTCCACTAAACAAAGGCCCAACCAAGCTTTGATACCAAGTTGAAAAGCCCAGCCCACACTACTCCTTAAAACCCAGGTGTTAAGAAGAGGGAAACTGAGACCTTATAACCAGCACAAACGGGACATGTCCAGGCGATGTGGGACACATTCCAACACCAACCTTTAAAAAGTACAGTCTACCTTTTATGCCCCAAATTTTCTGTCCACTTCTACTATTTTGGACATCCTGAAAATTTGTTTATAGGTTTAAATGTATAATCTTTTTTTATTTTTGCGATACGGGTCTTATTTGATACTAACTTAATTATTTTCATAAAACAAAATTTTTGATTTTATATAAGATGTTATATATTGAAAAATATAAGTAATATACATGTGGCACATATGCCAAAAATAGACAAAAAAACAAAAATTGGGACGGATAGTAGGGGCGGCTCCACCATCTATTGAGCGGGTTCAAGCAAACCCCCTAAGTTCAAATAATGCGCTGATTTTTTTTTTTAACATATAATCAATTTTTTAAAAAAATATTGTCAGCACTGAATAATTCTTCCTCATTATAGCTCATCCAAAACAAAATAAACTAGGCTCAATAAATTATTAATCAAAATAAATACGTGTAGGATATCAGTGTGATTTGTGGTGATGCAGCGGTTGTTTGATACTAATTCAACATTTGGATCCTAACGTAGAAAGACCGCAATGTTGGTAGACTAACTAGACGGCAAATAGGGCCGGCTCATAGGGGAGGCAAGAGAAGCGACCGCTTCCGATTCCCGAATTTTGGTATAAAATTGAGGCCCCACTATAATGTAATTTACATATTAATATTAGAATATTTTCAAATGAAGACACAATTGTATCTTATTTTCTTCAAAAACTCTTGCAATCATATCTTTTTACATTTATATTATCGTAAATGTATCCTTTTTGTTTGGATTTTTTTGTTATTTTTGTACTTTTATCATTTTTTTTAAGAAATTCATGAATATGTAAGGATCTCAATATAGAGAATATGCTTCGGACCTTCAAAATATATAAGCCGTCCCTGACGGCAATGTGTTAAAGTAAGTCATTTATCTAGACTTCTACTACACTATTTGGTGAATGAGTTGATTAAAACACATATTCATCTCCATATGAAAGTGGACACATTGTCGTTGAATTCAATCATTAAATACGTGTAGGATATCAGTGTGAGATCCACTCTATTAATTTCAGCTTAAACTATGATTTCCGGACTGATTTTTCTAACAGTATTGTGACAATATTGCTTACGTGTTATTTGCGGTCAATGAATGACGCAGCGGAATTCACGAGAGACTAGTTACTAGTCCGAATGAGATAAACAACTCGTTGCAACGAGCAAATCTTGCGCACAAGAAAGAAAGACAAAATCTGAATATTATTGATTAAAAGTTGCATAAACTCTAGGTTACGAACCCTTATATAGGCCGAAAACTCTAGAAACCCTAAAAATAAACTTGGAAAATAAAAAGTCTCAGAATTTGGGGCTTCCTAAAATTGAAAACGGGAAAGAAAAACTAGACTTTCCCAAAAAGAATCAACGTAAAAGGAATTACGGTCTAAGAGTTACTCTCTCCGTCCCTTTATTACAGTCCAGTATTCCATTTTGGGCTGTCCCTTAATAAGTGTCCATTTTGTAAAGTTAGTGGGTAAAAATTGGTGAATTGTCTATTTTGTCCCTAAAAGTAGATTCCATTTTGAAAAGTTAGTGAGTAAAAGTGTAATGATGATGGGTAAGTAGGGAAAGTGGAGGAAAAAGTTGATGTGAAAGGTATAATGATGATGTCTTTTTAATAAGTTGGAGTTACGAAGCAGGACATTTAAAAAGGGACGGAGGGAGTATTAACGAAACAAATCTTTCCTAAAACGGCAAAATAACGCAATTGAAGGCCTAAACGAAGGAATTATGCCGAAAAACACCAGGGCTCACGAACTTAGGGTAGTGAGCCTTGACCGGAGCGCGAAAATAAGTCAGCCCACCAAGTTTGGGCCTATTCCGAACTCGTCCGAATTTTGCCAAATTGGGTAATCTAAAATTAAACACCGTTTGGACTTCCGGGACTTAGCTCGGTCCAGCTGATCATAGAATTAATTGGGCCTCCACGTGTTCTACATCAATGAATTATCGCAACAAAGCAATGTGGGTCAAACTTGTATTTTTCTAGTATAACTCAACAAAAGTGATTGTTATTAGTATTAATTAAAGCGAAACCACTTCGGTACGACATGCAATTCAAAAGATCATATGCAGTTTATCTTGAGTGTACTATAGTTCGTATCGCTATATATATTATACATTATTGATTTACTACTTGATTTTGTAGTAGATGTTAATCTAATCAACCGGGCTAAACGTGAATTGGTTATCCTTGAAACAAATTAGAATGAAAATAAACTGCAGTGTCACCAAGTTTCCAACTCCGTACAAGATGTTGGAATTGGTCACACAATAGTAAGTAGTACAATAAAGCCGTTCGCCAAATAGGAATTTTAATTGACGGATTAAAAAAAAAGTCATTTTAATTTCCAACAACTACCATACTATAAGTCCAGCATTATTTTTTCCTAATTAAAAGTCCACAACCTATCATTTTCAAAAAAAAAATAAAAAAATTCGTAATAAAAATCCACGTGGCACGTTTCGATTTAGACACCGTATGTGTGATTGATTGACTGGTGAAATTGGAAATACAAGGAGGGAAGAGTTATTGGTATTTTACGTTTTTCTTAATTCCCTATGAAAAATCAGTTTCCATGTAATAGTGTTAATCGTTAATCTTTTTCTTAAAATCTTTTCCGTTTTCAGCAAACGGTTTCAAAGTTTTTACGGAGTATTTTTTTTACTTTTTAAATCTATATAAGTTGAGAAGGTAATTGTTAGAATTGTGGCTCATATGTTTAATATGAAGAGATACTAAAAAGTTTTAGAAAGAAGACCAGATGCCGGAGTGGAACGAGTGGAGCGAAGCCCTCTCGCTCCCGTGGACGTACCCAATTTTGAAGAACCACGTATATTGATGTGTCGATTTCTTTACTGTTCTTATACTCGTAATTCGTGTGCAAGTGTGTGACGATCCTAACAGTAATTTTCATTCTCCTAATCTCCCGTGTAGGATCTCCATCACCCCTCCCAGTAGTGCAGAAAATTACTATAAATTGGTTTGGGGCAGGCCAAAAATTTCTTTAACTCTACTTGTTCTATTAACCAAATATATATACTAAAGCTAGAGTCTACTTCTTATAAGGGCGCTCTTACCGTATTACGGTAAGGGCTTTCCATTTTCTCCCATTTTCCAACCAAATTTGGAAGATCCGACCCGCTCAATGTGTTCATAACGTGATTTTAAGGGTACTCGAGAGAAATCAGCAAAAAAAATGACCGGAAAAGGCTTGATTTGAGCAGTTTTATCTGAATCGTTAGATAAAATACAAACAAAAACTGCTCGGATGAAGCCCTTTCCGGTCTTTTTTTTTGCTGATTTCTCGCAAGCACCCTTAAAATCACGTTCTGCACACATTGAGCGGCTCGGATCATTGCAAATTGGTCGGAAAAGGGACGTCATTACGGTAAGGGCGCCCTTATAAGAAGTTATATATAAGTATGAATAGTACAATAACGTAGGATTTCAAAATTGTCTTCAACGAATTTTCATATTTTGAACTAAGCAAGACTAAACTGGCACGTTAAACTCGAATACTTTTTTGAGTGTAATTGTGGCAAATAGATTGGCACAAACCGTTGTTAAGATATGTTCTTCTATTTTGTCTCTATCATTACGACTACAACTAGATTTTTTGTATAATCCCCAACTAGAAATTAAGTAAGATTGTCAAATATTTTCGCTTAGAATAACATTGAGTGAGGCTAAACCGAAAACACTTTCGTGGAAGATAAATTTTGCAACGTAGTTGAATTTCTTTTAAATAAGTTATCTAATATACTCAACAAATAACAGTAGTCACCACCAGTTTGCAATCCTATGAAGCTGAAACGTGATTATGAGAGCCTTAGAGACAAAATTTGATTATGTCTCTTTAGAATAATATGATCAGAATAATAAAATCTTCACACCCGTTCAAACGGATTAAAAATTGGAGCACTTAATTTTTTAACCATATTTTTTAATATATAAACGGTCCCAAAAAATTAAGTGCTAAAATTTTTTATTAATTTAAATCTTTTTATTCTTATCATATTATTCTAAAGGGTCGTAATTCATTTTTATCTCTAAGGCTCTCATATTAAGTATGTGTTCTTTATTTAGGACCCTATGGAGCAAAAATGTGATTATGAGCACTTAATTTTTTGAGCACTTAAATATCTTTGTACTGATTTAAATTTTTAGCACTTAATTTTTTAGGACCGTTTATATATTAAAAAATATGATTAAAAAATTAAGTGCTCCAATTTTTAATCCGTTTGAACGGGTGTGAAGATTTTATTATTCTGATCATATTATTCTAAAGAGACATAATCAAATTTTGTCTCAAACTGGTGGTAAGTTTTTTTTTTTTTAACTGTGCCGTTAACGATCCGAGACGGCAGGGGGTAAATTGATAACGGAGTGAAAGTTCAGGTGTTCAATTGAAGTTTATTTAAGTTCAGGTGCCTATTTGACATTGAGTTCAAAGTTCAGGGGTTTTTTTGAATTTTTCCCCAACAAATAACAGTAGTCATGTTATTAGCACGCATACACCTAGGTTTTTTTCTTTTTATTCATAATGGTATGAATACTAAATTAGTACACATACACCCTAGGCGATGGGCATTGAATCGACCGTCAATGAGGGAAAAAATTTCAGTGCCGAGCGGGTACCACGTGGTGCCCGCTCGTGCAACCGAGCCGTTCATTTCGTATTTGGACGGCTCAGATTTTGAGAGAGAAAAAGGAGAGAGAAAGTGTTGAGGTTAGAGGAGAGAGAGGGTTTCAATCCGAACCGTCCGAAAGTGAATCAGACGGCTGAGATACGCCGAGCGTGTGTCACGTCGGCAATACCCGCTCGGCACTGAAAAACTTCTCGTCAATGAGACACAAGGCAGAGCATAAGACCAACAACAGTGCTACATGCACAATAAAAAAAAAGATCTTTCTTTCTTTTCCCCTCTTTTTTTAGTTTGACGTGATGAGTGTTGACTTTGTTTGGAATATTATATTAGGTGTTTTCCTAGCTAACGAGTGTTTATAATGTATTGGTTGATTTTTAAATAAATTCTAAAAATAAATTAGTAATAAAACTTTACGTTTTCTTTTTTCTGAAGTTACAGTTTACCCCTTACGTTTTACATGTTGCCAATGATGTGACCCATAAGATCCAAGTGGGGTGGCTCAAGTGGAAAAGCGCTATTGGTGTACTTTGTGACAAGAGGGTACCCAAAAAATTGAAGAAAAAATTCTATGGAACTGCCATCAGATCAACGATGCTTTATGGGACAGAGTGTTGACCTATTAAAAAACAACAAGTGAACAAGATGAGTGTAGCGGAAATGAAAATGTTGAGGTGGATGTGTGGTAAGACTAGACGAGACAAAATTATAAATGAAATGGTTCGTGAGATGGTAGGTGTAGCACCTATAGAAGAGAAGTTGAGGGAGAATAGACTAAGGTGGTTTGGGCATGTCTACCGTAGACCAGGAGATGCAGTAGTAAAGTGAGCGGATATGATAGTTTTGGATATCAATGCTACGGGGAGGGGTAGACCTAAATTGACATTAGATGTTGTGGTGCGCAAAGATTTGAGTATATTAGGTTTGTGTGAACAAGTGGTCCTTGACAGAGCTCAACGGAGAAAAATGATTCATGTAGCCAACCCCAAGTGATTGGGACATAAGGCTCGGATTGGTTTGGTTTGATAAAAGAAGAAATTAAATAGGGATCCTATTTACCCCGTTTCAGAAAACTTCTTAAAAAATAAACAGCTTATTTCACATTTTCAAACTCAAAAATAATATAAATGAAAAATAAATTTTCAATTTTTTTTTGCACAATTTAGAAGATCTCAATGATATCTATCAAACAAGATCTATATTGCTAAGAAAATTATTTGCGTAAGCGCGTAATTTTTGAGCTTGAAATTGCTAATTCCATCGCCTAGGGTGTATGTGTACTAATTTAGTATTAGCTGCTTATTTTTTAAAAAGATTTCTAAATTGAGGTCTACTAGAAAAATTCGTGTTTATTTATTTTAGGGGTAACTACGTTGGGGTCTAGTTTGGGAGAGTATCTAGGATAGGATAAATCCTCTTCTCTTATCCACGGTTTTGAAATAAAAATTCAATCATAATTCACATTTCACGGTTTTTTAAATTTTTGAATTCGTGTCCGGACCATTAATCCACAGACAAAATCGAAAAGACACGGATCGGCTCGGTTCGAATCGATTTCACGATTCACGATTTTTCTTGGACAGCCCTAATTTCACTGGTATTAGTACGTACCATACTAGTAGACAAAATGGTACTCTAGCCGGTATGCTATTCAGGACCTTGCTTCCATCAAATCTATCCTTGTATTTTAACCCCAAAAAAAAAAATTCTATCCTTGTAATAAAGGGCGGCATTTTTTCTTTTCTTTCTTCTTTCTAAAAGGGCGGCATTGAACTAATCAACGTTGACACGTCACGGGAGCTATCCGAGCTAATGAACCAAACGACGCCGTTTACCGCATTCAACTGGCTTCAACTTTTCTATTTTTTCCATTCGGATCGCACCATGCCTAGGTATATATACTGGAGAGAGAGAGAGAGAGAGAGAGAGAGAGAGAGAGAGAGAGGTGTAAATCTCGAAGAAAGAACATACACAGCATGCAACGGCCGACGCATATCATTGTTATCGCTGTTTTTGTGCCTATAGATTGATATACACATCGCATGTATTTCACGGAGAAACTGATGCATAAAGCTAGGAGGAAAAGGGGAAAGGAAATAGAGGCGAATCTGAGCTGCCAAATGCCATTCCTATCTCTTCCCTTTTGAGCCAAGAAGAAAAATAAACAAATGGCTGAAGATCTTTGTATCATCATCAAGGTGCGTTTGGATGTCATTAATATGCAAGCCTTCTAGTATTTACGCTTGGATAAAGGGTTTCTCTTATATAATTTTTTATGGATTTGTGTGATTTCTGATCTGGGTATTTGATAATTAATGACTTTTCGCCTAAATTTTGGGTTTTGTTGCAATGTATCAGCAAACCCAGGTTCCATTTTTGCTGATTAGTATATTCCGCAACGTTTGTTTGTTTTTTTTTGGGTAAATTCCGCAACGTTTGTTCCTTTGCTATTTTTATGGCTTTTCTCTGCATTTATTGAATTCAGGCCAAAAAATTTGTAAGTAGTTGCATTTTGCAGCTTTATTTTAGCATATGTATGAACAAGGATTAATTTGACTTCTGCACCTAGCTACTGTCGGGTGGGGGTAGGTCCTGGTGGAGAACTTTCCATACTTTGTATCTGGAGTACTTCACTTAATTTCCTCTGCAGTGTTGGCCTTTGGCGGCATTTATCATGCACTTCTGGGACCGGAGACCCTTGAAGAATCTTTTCCTTTCTTCTTTTATATATGGAAAGATAGAAATAAAATGACCACTTTTTGTATTTATTAGTGTTATTTAGCTTTTGCTTCTTGTTAAAATCTGAGTGAACTTTGATAAGCGCATACACCTTTGTAGGAATCCAGTAGCATTTACTAACGATAGCTGTCTTGAACAATTGAGCAACTTTTGTTCTTACTAGGATTGACTTTACTCCTAATATGAAAACACACGTTGGTTATCATGTGATTTATCTGTTTAATGTTTCGAATTCCAGGATACCAGAATATTAAATGCTTCAAAGAAATCTCCTTCAGTGTTGAGAATGATTGTATTGACACTTGCGATAGTCTGCGGTATTTACATATGCTCAATCTGTATTGAGCAAATCAGTACCCGCACCAACGTTGGATTCACAGACGTCGAAGTGATTAAGAAGCCATGTGAGGAACCTAATATAGAATCATGGGAAAAACGCTATGTGCATTACCCAAATCCCAAAACATTTAGTAGGTAAGACATTGACTTTTTCTTTCCGCTTATGGGGTCCATGCTAGATGTACTCATATTCGGTGATGTGCAATATCAGGGCTGAATGTGCATGCAATCCTGTGAGATATTTTGCAATACTATCGACACAGAGATCTGGGAGTGGATGGTTTGAGACATTATTAAATAGTCATCCAAACATAAGTTCCAATGGAGAGATATTTTCTGTAAAAGTCCGGCGGAGTAATATCTCAACAATCGTGGAGACATTGGATAACGTATATAATCTAGATTTGCTGACTAGTGCTTCCAAGAACGAGTGCACAGCTGCTGTAGGCTTGAAGTGGATGCTTAATCAGGTTAGTGTTGTTTCGAGATAACTCAACCTTTTCGTCCAATAGCGTATTGTGTGTCACTAAAGTCACTTCTCTCCTCTTTCTAGTGGTATGTAGCAAATTTTGTCACGACTCTTTGTGGATTTGTGATTCTTGATGTTATGGTTGTGGCCTTGTGGCTACTATTCCGAGTCTCGAGACTCTCGACCATTGGTCGGGCTTTCATGTGTTACTAGGCCCTCTGCTGTAATCTTCTGACAATAGAAACAACAATAACATCACGGTCATTATAAATCTCAAATAATCTAGTGACTGACCACCTCTGCTCTGCAAAGGCATGTGTGTGTGTGTTTGTAGAGTCATTCGAATCAATGAGAAGTATTCCATTTTTTTCCGAAGATCTTAGGCCTGAAAGATTTCCGTAGTAGTATTTGGATAAAGCCTATGAAACGGTCCAATCAAGACAGTATGGTAGATTTCAAAATAAAGGATTATCAATTTTATTGCTTATTGAGTGTTAAATAGTGCAGGAGGAGTTCGAGGGGAGACAAGGAGATTTTTCAGTCTCTGTAGGTTACCCTAAAGTACCGTCATTCCTTCTCTTTTCAAGAGAACATCTTCATTGTTTTCTCGGACATATTAGAAGGGCGTTTTTAGAACTTCTGTAAGATATTCTTGGACATATTAGGTTACTTCAACTCGAGTTGAAGTAACATAATTGGATTTGGAAATTGAAAGATCTCATCAGCTGGTAGTTATGATGATGGAATTTGCAAACTTGTTGTAATTAGCATGAGAACATTTCCATCAGGGACACAGATGAATTTCCAGCACTAGAGTTTTTACATCAGGGACTGGCATTGAATTCACCTCATTTCAAACCATATCAAAGAGGAGGTTCTATGGTGCTGTTGTTATTGATGTGTAGTTTTAGTTACAAACTAGAGTAGAGTCTTGGTTTTACTCAGATGGTATTTTAGTTGGTGAACTCAATCCTCACAATTAGTTCATTCCTTGAACTTTTAGATTGGTCACACTTTCGCACGGGTTTTATAGGTGAACTTTTGGATTTTCACAAACACTTTTGACACATGGATTGCTCAGCTCAATCTTGTAGAACAGTCCTGTCTGCTAATTCCACTGCGGATATGTTGGTTTTATGCTCCGAGCAGACTTGAAGTTGAGACCCTTGCGGATCAGGTTGCTCATTTACTGCACATGAGGCCCATGTCTTGTTCAAACATAACAACGAAGACATTGCACTGTTTTCTTTGCTCATTCTCTGTTAATAGAAAGATATTTCTACTAAATTATCTGGTATTTTGTTGTGGACAACTCTATATCTATATATCTACAGTGGTTATACTTGGATATCCTTAGCAATTTCAGGTCATAATGTGTGTATCGTATGTGTTTGATGTAGGGTGAATTCCAAGAAAGTCATATTTTATTTTAATTAATTTAGGCTTAGTATTATAATTCATTATATTTTAATTAGTCAAATTATTTTAAAAGTATCTACTTTCTTAGTTTATTTTGATTGAGGTTTCCTATTATGTAGGTTACTTGATCAAGAAAATTAGGGTTGATTTTGTTTCCTTATGTCTTATTTTCCTTTTTGGTATTTTAGGAATGTTGGCTATGTTTAGGAGTTCTACTATTATAAATAAGGATGTAAGCCTTAGGGCAAAGGAGTTGTTTATGAATTAATGAAAATTGAGAGTTTTATCTCTATTTGTGTTTGTGTTTCAAAGGGAGAACCTTTAACATAAGCAAGTTTGTGATCTCTTCTTGCAACTAATTTCGTAAAAGGAGGCTGCGCTGTATCAGTTGATTAAAATATGACTTTCTTGTAATTCACCCTGCATCAGTGTTCCATGAGTAGTTCACTTTAACAATAAATTTTCATGCAGGGTTTAATGCAGAATCACAAAGAAATCGTTGAATATTTTAACACCAACGGTGTTTCGACGATTTTTCTTTTCAGAAGAAATATTCTGCGCAGAATGATTTCAATACTCGCAAACTCTTATGATCAAAATGCTAAGCCGCTGAATGGAACACACAAATCTCACGTGCATTCACCCCATGAGGTCTCTCTCTCTCTCTCTCTCTCTCTCTCTCTCTCTCTCTCTCTCTCTCTCTTAACAAGTGAAACTTTCCCTTTATATGCTGAACAAAATTAAGGATGCTGTTTCAGGCAGCAATTCTTGCAAGATACAAACCGACGATAAATGCAAAATTGCTCATCCCCAATCTGAGAGAAGTAGAGGAGATGGTTACTAAATCATTAGAATACTTCATGAGCACTCGGCACATTATCCTTTACTATGAGGACATAATCAAAAATCACACGGTAAGACAAAGCCAATCTATGATAACTGCTTTGAAAAAACACATGCACATTCATTCTGTTTCCACACACACATAAGTTACTGTTTTCCTTTGGTTTTCCAGAAACTGACAGAAGTCCAAGATTTTCTCAAGGTTCCACGCATAGATCTAAATAGCCGTCAGGTGAAAATACACAAAGGTTCCTTGTCTCAACAGGTTGAGAATTGGGCTGATATCAAGAAGACACTGAAGGGAACCTCTTATGAAAGCTTCCTGCATGCAGATTACACATTTTAGATTGCCCTCTGTAAGTAGCAAATTCTTTGTAATTTATCAGTGGGACCTTGCTGAAATTTTGGCCACAGCATCTGCTTATGGCTTCCGAGTTTTGTTTGCTCCCTCCATGTTTCATTTGCTTGATAGCTTTTAGTTGTAGATCCATTTTTCACCCATAAAAACATTGGTGTAGTTGAGGTGATATAGAAAGAAATCAATTTCACGTAGCAGTCTTTGTTTCATGTTGTTTAAATTGTATGTTAAGTTTGGCCAGTCTTTTACAATCTTACACTGCCTCAACAAGAGGTCAATCGAAACATCTCTTGTCCAACTTCTACATTTTGCAATGCATTACCTCTGGAAACTTGAACTCTGGATACACGTAACCTCTTCCAGACATGAACGCTTCCACTATGTGCTTCAATGCCTCTTGAGTAAGTTGAAACCCATCCCACTGTATGTACTCTGTAGGATTTGAACACACTTTAATGCCTCGATTTCCGCACATCATTGCCGGATGAAAATTGTAGGGACCCCCGAATCCACAGCAAGCCTTCATCTGTGTTTCCTTCCTGAACCCCAAAAGCACACGATTCCGAAGTAGAGCCATGAACGCCTTGTAGTAGTCACCATAAACGATTTGAACGTGAGGAAACTCCAGCCTTAGCTCCATCAGTGCTTGTTGGAGATGATTGTTGTGGAGCATTGTGAAGGTGTTGAGTCCTCTTTGGCAATTGTTTGAATCATAATGCATCTGGTCTTTGTTTCGGAACAATGTCAAGTAGCCAGGGAGACACCCCATCGGTGAAACTCCGGTGATGAACAAATGAGGTTCTCCGCCGTTGATCAGCTTTCTTATGATCTTTAAACCTCAAGAACCTTTGGTACATTAACTGGATACCTCCTTTATGAATTTCCCTTGTAAGAATGCAAGTTTGTAGTCATTAGCCCCGACGTGATCCAGGAACAAGGTAGCCTGATGAAGGTCCTGTTTGGTTCCTCGAAGATTTTTGAAAAATGATTCAATCTGTGTGTCTAGGGATTGCTTCAGAGGATGGATCGGGAACGGAATGTCTCTCTCTACAAAAAAGGCAGCACTCATGACTGTGGCGCCGGCAGTTGCAAAGGATGCGCCATTGAGGAACTCGGCACCAGGAGATTCAGTTGTGTAGGGTTTGGGAGATGGTAGGTGGAAAGCGGAAGCAAAGTGGGTCGGACATGGTTGAGCCGTCGGAAGTTGAGTCGTTTCCATCACCAAAGGTGTATATGGTAGTGAAACGACAGCCTTTTACTTTAGCGGTGGATGGAACGGAGCGGGAAGACAGAAGTAGGGTTGTGACTAGGAGAAAACGGAGGAGGCGACGGGTGGTGGCAGCGGTGGTGGAAGACATGGAATTTGAAGCAGAAACCAAAGAACAAAGACCACAACGACAGAGAATGAGAGTGGAATGGAGAGGAGGGAAAGCCAGCTTTAACTGACAGTTTCAATCCTAAGCGAAGTGTACTTTCGTGTTGTGGCGCTTCTTTTACGTATGGAGTTCTACTCAAGGGTTTGAATATCGTAGGGAACTGATGGTACGTTCGAGTATTAGCGAACGGTTGGTATGAGAAACCGTTCATAGTGAAGTTGGTTGTCTCACCCTCTCTTCCACAGTGGAGGTGGAGGTTCGAGCCTCACGGGAGGCGAATTTGGGGTTCAGGGCTATGGACAGTCTCTGGACCCCCTGCTGACTAACATATTAACACTCCACTAACCCCATTGATGAATACAATATTGGCAAAAAAAAATAAAAATTACCAGTTGGTACCAGACGGTACCGCAGTACTAGTCAATACCAGATAGACCGGACTACTTCGAAATTTCTTTTTCTCTTTCAGTACCGGACAATACTGGTCAAGGACAATAGTCAGTATCGGTAAATACCGAACCATTTTTCAATTTGTTCTCTTTTTAATAAATGTATATGTTATACTGAATTTTTTGATGGGGGAAAATAATAGCAATAAATTCGAAACGGTATTCAGTATCTCACCGGGACCGATATGTACATTCAGAACCTTAGAACCTTGATCCTACTACTATTTTTTTCATTTTTTTTTTTTGTTGGAGAAGAAGATACTTAGTACATGAATATAAGGAAGAGGAGATATTTTTATGAGAAAACTCTTATGAGGAATATATACATTTAGTACGTGAATATAACGGGCCGAGTTGAGTCATTTACTAACGAGCCTCTTTAATCGAGCCAAGCCATCCTTAATGAGCCGAGCTTGGGTCATTTACTAAATGAGCCGAAAACTCGAGCTCGAGCTCAGCTCGTTTACTAAACGAGCCGAGCCGAGCTCGCAAGCTGCTCGGTTCATTTACCGTCCTACTTGCAGGCCAGATTAATAGACGGACCGCGCTTCAACTCCCTATGCCCAAGCCCAACAGATCACTCCTTGGTCTAGGCAAACCCACCCGACATATGGGCTTGGGTCGGACTAAAGCCCAGTGGGCTGGACGGGTTTCAGGCCCGCGGGGTAGAATATGATCTTACTGGAGCTTGGCCCCTTCTGTCTATGTGCTCCACTACTTCTATGCAGGATAAAAAGGGCAAGCGAGGCTCCCGCCATTGCGTGGTCTGGGGAAAGGTTGATGTACGCAACCTTACTCCTGCGAGTAGAGAGGTTGTTTCCGCGACTCAAACCTGTGACCTCCAGGTTACAATGGAGCAACTTCTATGCACGATAAGGCTTTCGTAAATTATCTCTCTACTAAAAAAAGGCAATCTGATGCAATTCAAAGATCCAAATACGAGCCAGAGTTCCCATAGTGCAGGGATCCACTACAGGGGATGTAGGGCACAATCCGAGCCGTGAGGAGTCGAGATGAAGTCTGGACCATTGATTGCTGTCGGTGCACTACAACCCCATTACAAAATTCTTAAACAAAGCGAAAGCTCTACACGGCTGACATTGAGGAACTTGATGACCAGCTCCTCGAACTGTGGTGAACGTTAATCCTTCATAAACCACTGTGTAACCAGATACCTGCAAAATAAAAAACCAAACCCATATCATTTTAAATCTTAAAAGTCATAAACTAAAATCTCAGACGTACCGTCGTTTGAAATTAAGACTCGCGACAAACTTTTATGCGATACTTCACTTGACGCAAAAATGAGATTTGGCCATTTACTTTGTAGATCTCGATTTGTGAATCATTTGTGAGAAAAATCAAGTTGATGGAATAACAGTATATTCATTTGAATGAGTCCCATTTGTTTTACAAGAAAAAGATGGTCAAATTCATCCAATTCTCTTAAAACAAATAGAACTCTACCAAGCTTTTACCGCGGTCTCAACCTAATGGTTTTCATTGATGATACAGACATCGAGAATGAGTGGCTTGGATCGTCAAATGGGATCATGATAAGTCTCATTTTGTGTGAGCTGAAAGATCTCATAAATGAGAAGGATCACCACATGGCTCGGATAGTCAAATGGGATCATGAGAAGTCTCATTTTGTGTGAGCCGAACGATCTCATAAATGACAAGGATCGCCATTTTGGAGAGAGATTGGATAAATGCACTCCAAATAAAGAGAGTTTTAAGTAGAATTGACTTACTTCATCTGCATCATCTGACCAAGGATGCCAAGGTTTGGTGACTGTAAGGTTTAATGCATCAATGGCGTATCGAGTGCCGGATACTGGAACAACTGCATCTGTATCTCCACTGTTCAGAACAATTTTTGTCACTATACATTGAAACAGAATAAGATGAGAGCAAATAACTGCGAAGTTTATGATCCTTTTTTGCTGTTAATTGGAAACTTAACTAGGAAATGCAATATTGGAGCTGATGATTTATAGCTATATAGACAAGTTACTTAACCTGTAAAGAAGTATCCGAAGATCAGCTGCAATGAGCCTTCTGTATATGGGGAACATGGTTGATGGGCTCTCCTTCCAAGAACGGATTACCTCACTGAGAGAGTGAGAGAGAGAGAGGTGTTTAGAATTGCTAGATTAGAGGGAAGAAACTATGCCAAAGCAAGTGGAGGGTAAATGACTAAAACGGTGGGAATGGACGCTCAGGGATCAAAAAAGGTGTGGGTAAGTTAATCCGAACACCCTAAGTTATCACGGAGAAAAGAAACCTAAACCAAAGCAAGTGTTTAGAACTTGAAATTATCCAATGAGAAGCAAGATTGTCTTCTCTTGCCATGAGTACATGCATATTTAAGGGCAGTATCGACAGATACCAGTGGTCATAAGTCCATCTCTTTTTTGGCTCCCCAACAGCTAGGGGCTTCTTTGGTCACACCAAAAGAAGGTTGCCACATATTCGTTTTTTTTTATAGGCGTTGCCACATATTCATTGCACCGAGCGAACTTACGCAGACCTTGACTAATGTTGAGACCTAAAGTTAACGATCAACTGGGTGACCCTCTAGTGTCCCCGAAGATTATTTTGCTGGCAGTTAGAAAAATCCCCTTTTTTTTTTGCTGATCCCCACTTGTTTCATCTATCAAATTGAAATCGAAATTCACAGAAGAAATTCCAAACCTGCAAAGCTCCCAAGTATAAGACAACTTGGTGATATTGGCATGGAAAGCATGTTGCACTTGAGGGAGATTGAGATACATATGAACATAGTCTCCTTCACAAGGATCATACCCTCCAAACCCTATTGCCTTCTTTCTTGCTGATGAATTTGAGGAATTATGTGAACACACTGCACTATATATGTTGTAGAAATCGATGTTTCCGACCTCCATCTCAACTCTTCCTTCGTAATCTTCGCAAATTTTAGTGTTCTTGGATTTCCAGCAGTGATCTAAAAGTCCTCGATAAGTTTCATCCGAAATCAACGCGTGGTTCCAGAGATAATCGATACTTCCTTTCTCATCGGTAGGATCGTTCATTATCCCATTTCCTATCTGTGTATGGTTTCAGCAGAGGAAAATGAATACCCAAAAACCGTTCTATGCAAAATCAAAGAAGCTGAAGAGCTTTTACCATAACTCCATTTAGTTGGATTTTTGAGGTGGAGTCTGCCTCTCTGCTTCTGTTGATAATGATATCTGCCAGCTCTGGAATGTAGAATCCTGGAAAAGTGAATCCTTAACAAATTAGTTATTTCATTAGGTGGGAAAGAGTTAAGTCTTAATGGGATCCACTTCTCGGCCTTGTATCCCACATCGACTAAGTATGGGCTTAGCCTTGTGTATACAAGTTCTTGGGTAGCCTCCCCTTGTAAGTTGGTTTATCAAGCGTGAGTTATAGCTAGCGGTTTGTAGCACCTACTACCAGAGCCAGCCACCACCTTGGATTCACCCAGATACTCTTACTGGTAAGAGTTTACTGTTACCTTTTTTTTTTGCCAATATTGTATAGGTTAACAACTAAAGAGGGTTCGACATCTCTCCATAGACTCGAACCCCAGACCTCCCTCTTGGAAGCCAAGGGATACAACCAGATGGGCTAGAAGCCCACATCTCAATTCATTATTTCATTGTTACCGGTATGTAAGATATCTGGGCAAATCCAAACTATTAATTGCAGCAATGGAAGATCCAGATTTGGACCGTCCGGTCCAGTCAAAATCAAGGACCGAACAGAATCTGTTTCCATGTTGATTCTCATTTTTCATGTTTAGAACATACCTGCATAGCTTTCTCCTGCTATGTAGAAGTCTGAAGCCTTATAATGTGGAAATCTTCTGAACCAGTTGATAAGAAAGTTGTATGTGTCTATAGCTACACAATGAGCATTAACAACATAATTAAGACTGTGTGTATGGCATTGAAAAGGCAATGCTGATCAGAAGTACCATGAATCTAAGCAAGAAAAAATATACAACAAGAATGCTACTAGCATAATTGGGAAGGTTGAACTGTAAGGATGTGTTTGGATAGGGACCTAATTAATTAATTAATTACCAGTCCTTTTGTCCCCTGAGTTGCTGTAATCAGAGGAAGTGTTGGAGTAGGAGAATCCAACTCCTGCTGGTGACTCCAGAAACAGCACGTTTGCAACTGCACAATGAATAGAATATACCACCACAACATTCAGTTTTTCTGAAATAGAAAGGTTACTCCTGCATGTAGTCCTATCTGAAGAGTATTTTTTGTACAGAATCAAGCGATCTTTTGTGATTCTTTCACTTCATATATAATAATAAGTCTAGGAGTGTACATAGGGCCGGCCCTGGGGTAAGCCCACGGGCTGGGGCAACCAAAAAAATTTTAACTTTGATATAAATACAAAAAAAAAAATGTTTCCTTAAGTAGTGCAAACCATTGCTTGGTGTTGTGGTTGCTGGATATTGTCTTAAGTTCCACGTGTACTGAGTTCAATTCCCTGTGGCCCCTTTTAGACCCCTCTATTTCTCTATTTTTGTTTTGGCTTTTTTTTTTCTCTTCCCAATCAACAATATTACGAAAAATCAAATTACTAGTAAATTACTTTGTTGGAAATTTTAGATTTAACAAGTACAACAGTAATGTACAAGTGATATGTTCTTACAGTTTTTTTTTTTTTAAAAACTCATACTACCTCCGTCTCCTTTTTTAGAGTCCAGTATTCCATTTTGGGTTGTCCTTTAATAAGTGTCTATTTTGTAAAATTAGTGGTAAAAGTTGATACATTTTTCATTTTGCCCCCAAAAGTATATTCTATTCTGAAAAGTCAGGGAGTAAAAGTGTAATGATGATATCTCCATAGAAGGTAAATAGAGAAAATTATAACTTTTAGAGTGTAATGATGATGTCTCCATAAAAAGTTGGATTTTCGAAGTGGGACTTTTAAGGGGGCGCGTACGTAGCATTGTTTCACTTCAGTTTTCGGTAGGAGTGTGTGTGACATTGTTGATACTATAAATAGATTAATAGCTACATTTAGTTTTATACTGGTTCAGTTTCAGAGATCATATTCTAGTAGTTTTACCAAATGAAGGTTTTAATGTCTAACCAATAGTCACAATAGGCCTCAAATAAAAGGATAGAAAATCACAAATCATAATTGCACAATTTATTTATTTTTTTACCTTCTTTTCATATTATTGAGATCGTATGAAATCAATCTCATTTTTCAGGTGTAAGTTTTATTTGGCATTCTACTACTCCTATATTTCATCTCACAATTGGACCGTAAAAACTCAGCACAAAAACTTTAAAATAGCATATTTGCATCACTATAGCTATTTATTTTTTTTGTCAAATTTGGACGCCCTGAAAGCAATATCCTGGCTCCATCCCTAAGGCCCGATCGTTTCCAAATTAGCAAAGATGCATTGATAAGGACTAAAGACACATTGAGTTATCATCTGTCTAGACATTGAGTCTAATATTGTTTTTATAGAACAAGCAATCTTGAGGAAGCTAGGTTTTTTTCTAATCAGTGAACGGAAAAATACTACTCCGTAACAAATTTACCAACCTCTGTTCCAAGCATGTCGTCGCGAATAAAGCGATTTCCCATCTGGGTTTACACCGAAAGGTCCAATCTCTACCATAGCACCCATTCCAAGTGATGAACAACCTGGTCCTGGAATATGCAATCTCAAAATGTTACTAGCAGAAAATTATCACCCTTTTTCAATGCGGTGCTGGTGAATATGTATTAAAGTTCATAGAGAAATTTTAGTGTAATAAGGTTTACAACGATAATTCCGCGCACTTCCCATGTGGTCGAACCGGGTCCGAGGCCACTCTTTTTTCATACGCGGAGACCCTGGTACACATAGATCTCATTTGCTACCACTCAACAATCTAACTATTTTGAGTGGTAGCGAATGAGGTCTATGCATACTCAAAATCGAACTTATTTAGCTTATTTGCTTTAAAAAGTTGATGAATCGGATTCTATATCAATTATGTGCAATAAGTTATTTAGATTAACTTATTTTGCCAAAAAAGAAAAGAAAAGAAAAGGTGAGTTTATTTTAAGATCCTCTGCTCCCTCTTTCACGTATTTCGATAGTTTGAGATTTTTAAAAAGTCACTTGCAACTCGCGGTCGTTCTCTCACTCACGCACTCACCTTACAGCACTTAGCGGAAAACACATCGCTTAAACTAAGGCAATTTTCGCGAAATACCATCGTTTAGGCTTTCGAAAGAAAGGTTGTTATAGATTTTTATTATCCATTTCATAGTCAAAGTAATTCCATTTGGGTCTAGATTTTTGTTTTCCCAAATACTTCTTCTTCAGAGTTTTTTTTATGTTGGAACTTAACTCATATCCATTTAGTATTGGTAAATTTTTTTGGTAACTATAGGTTTTATTAGCACATTTATCTTGAAAAACTATAAATTGGAATACACGATTGAATTTCGACAAAAATGTGTTCTGAAAACATGTCAACTGATACCATCCCTAATGATTGAGGAATTTTTCAGTGCCGAGCGGGTATTGCCCACGTGGCACCCGCTCGGCGCATCCGAGCAGTCCGATACACTTTTGGACGGCTCGGATTAAAACCCTCTCTCTCCTCTCACCCCAACACTTTCTCTCTCCAAATCTGTGCCGTTCAAAAATAAAATGGACGGCTCGGATGCGCGAGCGGGCACCACGTGGTACCCGCTCAGCACTGAAAAATTTTCCCTAATGATTGTGTTTTTAATATTGTTGTCAAAAAGTCTTTGATACCATCCCTAATGATTGTGTTTTGAGAGTGCTTTCCTGTGTTTCGATTGAAATTTGAAAAGTTTTTTGAAAAATAGTAGGGGTAATAAGTGGAGAGAGATAGAGAGAGAAATATTGGAAGTAGGGAGAATCTAGATAGAATCTAGGGGGAATTTTTTGAAAAATTCTTTTTGAATTGCAAAGAGAACAAAAAGTTCTTTAAATGAACGATTCTAATGAGTCTGAAAGGAAGTTAACTAGACAGAATTCCGGTGCCTTTAGCAAAGTAAACAGGATTTCGAGCCATTCTTTATTATTAAAAGAGATAAAATTCTTTACACCGACAGTGTACACATTTGTTTCCTTCAAATCAATTATACACATGACGCCATCGTAATATCAAAACACATCTGAAAATTTCAAGACAAGAAAAATGAAGCCTCAATTTGAATGGATAATGTTTCAATCAAATCTCAAAATGAGAGAGAGAGAGAGAGAGAGAGAGAGAGAGAGAGAGAGACCTCCATTTAGCCATAGAACAAGGGGCTTAGAAGAAGGATCTTTGACAGCCTCAGCAAAATAATAGAAAAGGCTACGCCCATTTGATTCATCCACATCCACATACCCTCCATACTGCTTGAACCTCACCACTGATGGCTGCCCTGGAAGCCCACCTGCAGTTTTCGCAAAGCCCGAATCCGAACCCGGTCGGGATTTTAATTTTAAAACCCAAAACTGCCCCTGCGGATAAACTGGAGAAGACAGCAAATGTTCATTCTTACCCTGCAATGAGATCATCTTCCATTTTTCCACCATCAAAAGAAAGTTCTTCACCATCATCCAAATTCGACGTCGTCCATTCCTGGTCGTTGTTGGAGAAACTCCGGGCATGCCTTTTAGCACGCCGCACGGCTCTCAGGCGACCTGCTTGGTCGACACGAGAGCCGTGGCTAAATCCATGGAACATCATCATCATTAAGAGAGCAAAAAGAATGGGCAGGTTTGTGAGTTTAGTGAAGAGGACGCCATGTTTCTTCTCCATTGTTCCAATGGTGGGAGTTACAATCAGTTTTTGAGACCATTTTGAGTGACTAATATAGCAGTTAGTATATGTAGTGCTTCGGGGGTAGTTTTGTACTTCTGTCATTCCGGCCGGCTTTCACATCGAGTGATTATTCAGTGCTTTGAAGCACTGCTATGTGGCGCTCCATGAACATTCACCGCCACACATTCACGTGGAGCTCATACACTTAGCCCCGAACCTACGTGAACGTGTGGTGGTGTAGGGCCTGGAGGCGTTCGGAGTAGCACGTGACAGCATTCCAAGAGTAATAATTAATAATTTCTCCTTTCCCATCAAGACAAACTCTCATCTGTTTAATTCGTTAACAGGTTTAGGTTATGGAAAAACTACTCCACGGAGCTCTACTGAGGTTTTTGATAATTCCATTGGCGTCCATACTAATTTACGAAACTACATTTTACTCCCTTGCTCTCTTTTTCTCGCCCAATATGGAAGGACCGAAATTAACAATCGACACCAAGCTAAATGAAATCTTGTGTCCGAATCAATTAGGAATGGATAGATAAATCCGTTTATCGCGACTCAGGTTGTCGAGGCCATAACATGAAAGGACCTCTCTTTTTAGTACTTGACCCGTGACAAATTAATTATTTTACAAGAAATGATTTTGAATGAACAAAATATTCATTTAAACTCTTATGCGGTTCGTTTCAAGGAAAAGACTCATCATAAAGCATAATGGTCAATAGTACAAGTTTCATATTGTCGTGACGTCTGGCCATCAGCTAACAATAAGGATGAGTAAAACAAGGGAAAACAAAATGTAAAAAAGATATCTGGGCAATTAAGGACAATATTAGGAGAATAAGTGCAATTATCCAATATGATCATTGCAAAGGGGAAATGACATGGAAGTCCAAATCCTTTATCCGGCTTGTGTGTTCCTATAGGAGTATTCATTTACTCAAGCAATTTCCTTAACCAACTTGCAAACTGAAATTAACTTCAACCCCGAAACCATCCATGGAGTGGTGTGGAATGGTCATATTTCAATCAAACTCCGCAAACTTACCCACATTGACACGTGGTTGGTTATTTGGATCGGGTTTGGTCCTGAGCTAAAGTCCCGAAAAATAAGCAAATATCAAGGGCTTCTTTTATTTTGGTACCCATTAAAAAATTCTAAAGATGATTACACATACGAGATACATGCGATGCAAGATTTTGTTCTTATTTTTTTGTGTGCAGGAGGTGAATGTTTGAAGATATATTGTGACAAGTTAGAAAATACTTTGAAACATGAAGGGGCTTTCGACAAATTCATTGAACATTCATGATTAGTACTTTTGCTGCTAAATTATAAAAGAGATATACTTATTTACAGAGGTTGTTTACAGCACCGACCAATCACAGCCGTCCAAAACTTTTGGACGGTCATGATTGAGTGCTGTAAATAAGATTTTCTCATTATAAAAAAGAGTCTTAGTTACGGGATGATTTGAAATCGTGTATTGTTCAATTATTTGGTAAGGATTAGTGATATTCAAGTTATGCTTATGCTTTTGAAATCTTGTATTGTTTGGTTATTGTTTGAGATTTCTCCGTTGCTGATAAATATTTTATTTTTTCGTAAAGAACCTCATCTTTGATTTTCCTTTGCGCCCCCAAAAAGTCAGGACCAGTCCTGACTAGAACATGATTGGTTACAGGGATCTTTGGCAAAACCTTGGCATTAAGAATGGATTCAACTTCTTTGCAATTCGAGTTTGGACTTCAGGCAATTAATGGTTTAGATTTGCGACAGATTTCTACTGGTAAAAATCCGAAAGCAAATCAATTGGCTCCTTAAAACCACTCTTGGACTGCTACAATTACACAAATTGCCTTCTGCAATCTAAAAGCAGACTATGGATAAGTTGAATTTATTGGGAAAAAAAACAACCGCCACAAAAGGTGGGAACGAGGGAGCTTGCAAAGCAATGTGGTTGGGCTTAAAATAGGGGCATCGTTCCGAACCTAAAAACATGATTTGAAACGTTCAGTATGTAGAGCTTAACGCATAGAATAAGATTTAAGAAAAATCAAGTCGATCGTGTTTCGATAACTCAGTGAACAAACCAGATTTTCCCACAGTATATTGTTTCGGCCATTTATAACCATCCAAAAATGTGGTTCATTCTTGAGTTACCAACATCACCGAGTAACAATTCAAATCATATTTTTAGGCTCGGAATGATGCCATTTTTTTGGCACCACCACCCAGCCTATGGTGAACCATAGGCAGATCACATGTCACCTTGGATTTAATCAGCAGAAGCAGTTTTTTTTATTCTTGGGAAATCCACAATTTTATGGGCAATTGGAGAGAGATATGGGCACAATCTGGGGAAATCAGTTTGCATATGCCATACATGGGGGGTGATGACAGTGCGGCGCTTGTTCAGCTTTTGGCCTCTGCATTGGCCAGCAGCAAGATAGCTGACACAGTAGAATACATACAAATTACAAACCATTGAAGTTTACAAATTTTTACTGGCACCTTTTATTATTGGAACGGGAGTGTAAGCGCGAGCGTGAAGATTTCTTTCGAGAACATTTCGAATTGTGTCTATTAGCATCTTACTATATTTCTCAAAATATTTATTTGACAGGTAGTGGAGAATTCACGTCATCAAAGTGAGACTCGCATTGACAACATCGAGAAGCCTTCTCTCCTAAAACTTATTGAAGTAGGTCCTGTTTCGGTACAAAATAAGTTTACACATACTCAGGCTCCGTTCTTGTAAACTTTTTCTTCATTTTGTATATTTTTTCATCTTTTCTAAATTCTTTTAAATTTTCCGAATATTTTTTTTGAATTAATCGTTCGTCGCAACAAGAGGAGTCTAAAAATAAAAAATTATGGCCAAGAGCAAAAAAAAATGGCGAACAGCTATCTTTTGTTACTGAAGCGATTGACAGATCGCTACAACTGAAGATATCTACCCAGCTCTTGAGATGTTAAATAAAAAAAGGCATCAGTATCAGTCCCTAAAGTATTGTTTTATACAGTATGAATTTTATCCCAACATTGGTCTACGTTTTTATATTTTTCCGATTCCTCTCATCGAGACGAATTATTAATTCAAAAAATTACGACAAAAAACTCAACATATAGTTGCAAAAAGTAAAAAAATACCGAAAAAATTTAAAGAAAAAAAGTTTAGAACGGAGCCTCAACTAAAGTCAAGGTATGGAGTTTTTCCTTTAAGTAGGTGCAAAAGCGAAGCCACCAGAGCAAAAGTAGCAGACCCTGACCAACTCTATCACATCTCCCAACTTTGAGAATTCCACAGTTAATCAACTCAATCACCCCCTCCCCTGGAAAAATGTAGTAGAACTAAACAAACTCTGGCTTCTACTCAGGATGTCTAAACCTCAAACAAACATGCGTACGCTCCCGCTCCCGCGACATGTGTCCATCCTACATTTGCTCGCCGCAAATCTTCCACGACAGCCCAAACAATCAAGATTTTCCAACCGGTTGATACGGATTTAAACATGCAAGTCTATAAAGCTCACTCACCTATTACATTACAGACCTGGTAAAGTCCAGGAAACAAGAAGCTGTCCATGACAACAAATCAACGGTCCAGAACTCTTCCCTGTAAGAGTTTCTCTAGGTCTGGACCATTCATTCGTTTTCCTGGAGGGTTTCATGGTCCGGTTGTCCTGGTTTCTATCTTTTCTGATTACATTAACCTTGTTGGTTGACCCTCTGCTCCAAAAAAAATAAGTTCGAACGAAGTCCTAGAAAAAATCTCCAGTACGAATTCAATCCAGCTGTAAAGTAAACAAAAAACCAACACAGAAAAGCAACTAAATCCGTAAAGTTTTCATAGTGTCTTTGATGATTCAAAAGGGCCAGTTCACTAAATTCAGCTGACCGACTGCTGGTGATTGCCGTATCCATTGGAAGATCCCCCATAAGCTCCAGCATACATGTTTGGATCCTGATTCTGTGGCACAGCATATCCATAACCTTGCCTTCCGTAATAAGCCCCATTCTGTTGATTATTGAAATCCATTTTCAGCAGCAGAACACATGCAAATTTTAAACGACGATGAAAAATGGAAAAGGCCACACAAAAAAAAAAAAAAAAACTGCATATGATGGACCTTATTTATCAATTCTAAAAACCGGAACTCAACTATAGAGCTAATAGAGCTTTTTGAGAAAATTATAAGCAATTATGCAACACAAACTCATTCAACAACTAAGATGGATATGAATTGCAGTAATGGCATTGTCTATCTGTTTATTTCTTTTTGTATTAAGCCCAACCAACAAGGCAGCATATTACGGATGTTAATACTGAATCATACAGATAACTTGACAGTGGTAAAATGCATATTTTAGCCTTCTCCAATAATCTCGACCTTGTCACGCATTGACACGAATCGGATAGCCAGAGCTATGGTTGTCAGTAACTTATGGTACGACCGTACGAAGCACAGGACATACAAGACCATATGTACGCTTCTCCCAAAAGAAAAAAGACCACAAGTTAAGCTACGAACATCACCAAGACACTTAACACACCACCCATCTCGAATTTAACCCGCATGCATGCGTTGTGGAAAAAAGACAAATACTTCAGTTCTTGATATTTCAAAGAAATAGATCACAGATATTTTTACCACTAAATAGGCACTATAATCTTGTTTCAATAGAACCTTTTATTGAAGTTGAACTTTTTAGTTTAGCTTCCTTCCACTTCGAAATAAATCTACGACACCTTTGTAACTGCAATCTGAAGCCATTTACGATACTTCCCCGACAGAAGGAACAACTCCTATCCATGTGTATGACATGTATTTGAAGGCCTATATAATTTTGCCATCAATTAACCTAAGGACACATACATTTTTACACATATCTTGCACATACACTTTTATGGGGCCCACCTCGGGTCCCACCAATATGATCCGAACCGCTCATTATTTTTAAAATAATGTTTCAAAGTTTTTGTAAAAAATCAACTCAATAGGATATCGGTAAGGACTTTTTCAGAAATCGCAGGGCGAATCAGACTGTTTCACCCTATGATTTCCGAAAAAGCTCTTACCGATATCCCATCGAGTTGATTTCTTACAGGAACTCTTAAAAAATTATTTTAAAAATAATGAGCGATTCGGATCATATTGGTGGGACCTGAGGTGGGCCCCATAAAAGTGTGTGTGCAAGATATGTGTAAAAATGTATGTGCAAGTAGCATGACTGTTTCGCCATTATAGTAAAGGGTAAAGCTAGTAAGTTTAACTGAGGAAGATGCTTGGCCTCCACAGACCCGCTCTAGGGGGAGCCTGGTGCACTAGGCCACCCTTCGGGCACGCAAATGTTCGGGGGGGGGGGGGGGAGCTATTTCTTCATAATTTCACTATTTACTATATAACCAAATTTGTTTAAATGCTAGCTTTAGAACTCTATAGGCAGCACATGTCATGATACTACAACTCCACCCAAAGTACGATTATTACTCATAGGCAGCGGACTTTGCACTACGTTGAGAAAATTTACCTGCTTGTTCCCTGGACTTCGACCCCAAGAAAGGCGAACCTTCTGACTGCCGATTACAACCCCGGTCAGCCTCTGTATTGCATCCTCTGCGCTATTTCTGTAAACACAAAACCACAAAAGGGGGGACATACAGCAGTTAAGCAGTGAACTTTTCGAACGCAAGCAGCCACCATTTCAGCAACAACAGCAATTACAACATCCAGTGCTTCATTTATGGGGAACGTCTTGAGAAAATGGGTACAGCTTTTAAAAGAGATTTAACTTCTTCGCACTGATCGAAACAAACAAAAAAACTTCTTGGTCCTAGTAGAGATTAGAGATCAATACTTTCACTACTTATATCCTATCAAGACATACATTCAAAATATTATAATGGTGTTTCACAAAGTTGCACCTGTTAGCAAATTGAACAAAACCACATCCTTTCCCAGCAGGTATTTTCACAGAGACAACTTCACCACACTGAGAAAAGGTCTGCCTGAGCAATTCATCAGTGACATCAGAGTCAAGCCCTCCCACAAATAACTGCAACAGAACACGGGTTAAATAAGAAACTATAGTTTCTACAACAAATTGAGCAAGTAAAGCCCGCCCCACTTACTGTTGTGTTCGATAAATCACCATCAGATTGGGCATTTTGGGGCATAGCACCATTCGCTGCATATCCACCAGTTAATACCAGAGCTATCAAATAAGGTAAAAATCAGTTTCCAGTTTTTACTTCGGCGATAGAGAAGAAGAAAAATCAGTTTCCAGTTTTTACTTTGTAGATATGAAATTGACAGCATTGAAATGACAATACTGGTAACCAGCAAAAGATTACCTACTCACCAGTTAAACAATACAGATATAGTTTTAAAAAACTCTCAACTTTTTAGTATGTCAATACTCAAAAGTTATTCATACATATCAAAGGAAGCTCAATCCATTATATACAAGATGAAATACAAAATAATGCTATGCACCTGAATCAAATCCTCAAAAATTATATGCGGAATGATGCTTGCAAAACGTAAATTGCTATTTTCTTGACCGTAAAAACCAAATGACGTAAAACAGCAGAACCAACAAATTTGGAATAACAATTGGTAATTTTTGCTAGGAAGAGACCAAAGCCAAACACCAGTAGATATCAACTCCCAAACAGAACTTGGAAGTAGTGAAAACAAGGCATATTGATGCAAAAAAAGGACACTATACTACACCTTGAGAAGAATACTGTTGTTGCCCTGATTGCTTCTTAGGGGTTGCAATGCTTATGCGCATCGGCCTAGTAGAACAATACATGCCATTCATTTCAGTGATAGCCCTTGACCTCTCATTTTCATCGCCAAACCTAACAAAACCATAACCTTTTGAACGGCTAGTATTTAAGTCAACAACAACTTTGGCACCTTTAACAGATGGGTATCTAGTAGCAAAAGTATCATGCAATGCTGCATCAGTAACATCTGCAGCCAAATCTCCAACAAATATAGAGAAGTCCGAACTAACATCCACATGCCTATCACCCGTGCTGAAGGTCGCCCAATTTAGGCGGAAAGGTTGGTCTGTATTTGGCATCATGGTACCATTAAAACTCTGCAGAACTTTCTCTGCTGCTGCATGAGAAAGGAACTCAACAAACCCGTACTTCTCTGACTGACCAGTCTGCTTATTGCGAATAATCTTTACTGAGGAAACCTGTACACTCGAAGACCTTGAAGTAAGAAACAAAGGGAATACGAACCAAAACGAAAAGCAACATGAAGCGTATAGTTAATCATCTCTATGACCATGAAAAAACTGTCAGATTGAAATGCCACACTCCACAAAATAAACTAGAAGCCAAAAGGGAACTCGTTCCCACAACATGAAGAAGGAAAAATGAAAGGTGCAAATTGGGAATTAAACATGACAGACTTCGGCTGCACGTACTGGTTAACAAGATTACCGCAGAATCGCAGATAAGCATCTAGGTGTAATATTTAGCTAATCTGATTTTTTTACCTAAAATTTGGCCAACTTCTCTCTATAAATCTACTTTTTTTTACCTTCTTCGAGATGCTCAGGTAGACAGGTACTTTAAGCATCTAACTCTAGTACAAGAGAAAATAAAGTGCCTGTCGAAGAATTATATTGAGGAATATAAAATAGTACCAAATAAGAAAATCCGGATTGTCTTGCATTAAAACATACTCAGTAATACTTTTTCAGTGAAATTACATCACCATTATCCTATAAGAAAATAATAGCAATCTGAATTCATTTAATGAGATTAACACTGCGACATTTTCCTCGAGTCCTCATGCAAAAGCAAGAGCTCAAACTCAGCTCAAGAAGAGTTTGTTCACTTAGAAGAAAGGAAATTAAATTTGTCATTTTTCGTCACAGTCCCCATTCCCCAAAGGTTAAAGGACAAGACCTCTCTCGTTCCCTAGACCTGGGCCATTTAGAATATTAGCCAGCTCTAAAGCATCTGGTATAAGAGAGGGGTATATGGGGTATAGTAGGAGCTGTCTAAAATGGCAAAAAGGCCTACCTATCAGTAAAACAAAGCTGCTTAGAGTTACAGACCCAAAAGGTTATAATGGCTTGATCTCACATTTTCAATGGCTCACTGCAAATAAGAAGTCAATGACTTGGTTATAAGTTTAGTAGCAAACTGAGTTCTAACTATATTCCAACAAACTGTGGCACCGAAGAATGGGTAACGTTCCAGAGTTAAGTAGATTGAGGCTCCATGTTGACAGATGGATTTCAAACGAAAGAATCGACATGATTATACAAATACATTGATTTAACCAAACGGACTTCCACATTGATAGTTTAGCCTATTAATCATGATAGATTTGACGTACCAATTTACAGGAGCTACAATGAGTAAGACTCTTTAATTTTAAGAAGTTAGGTAAATGCTAGGTAGCTTGTGAATGTAAATCTTTCCTCTCAAGGATTGTGGTTATACATGGAACTAAATGAAGCACATCTCTTTAACCTCATCTATCTTACACTGTAGTTCCACAAACCACCTAGAGCTAAATACACCTTTAAATTTTTGTGACATTAACGTTAAGTCTATCCATACGGAGCGCTAGTCTCTTTAGACTCTAACAAGAGGATCCAGATCCTCATAGGGCTAGTTATATGAACCTCTAGACGTTGTTTCCCCTTTTCACTAGTGTTAAATGGACTCTTCTACTTTCCTTAACGGTTCTCGTGTCATATGATGGGTAAGAATGTGAGATACACTATGGATGGTAACTAGGAAAAAACATTCTAGTCTTTCACATGGATGGGGGACAGAAATTCCTTTTTTTTTTTAATACCATCTGACTTTAAGTACATTTCTAAACAACTTTCGACACAACCTACAATAAACAATACAAAATCACCTCACATTAAGACTGTCACACCTTATGGATGCAAATGTCCAGCAACTTCTAATTCAAAAGATACTTACATACTCAATAATAAATCCTCAATTCAAATCCATGACTGCTTCTCTTCAAACAGCTTTTACAACAGTGATTAACCAATCAAAAGGTACTCCACATCATTACATTAGGCTTCAATACTACAAACACTACACATCATTAAGCTGAACTTCGATACTAAGAATAAACAACAAAATATCCAAACAGAAAAGACTCGGCTTTCAACAAGTATTGGAAAGAAGATCCACAATGCACATATATCTTTGCATACATCTACGAAACTACGTATACAAAGATGTCCTCCACAACGGGAAATTTTGTCGGGTTTATGAAGCTTGATTCGGTCTAACTTGCGCTTCGCTGACTACTCGGGATATTACGCGGCTAATTGATGATAGTATGATACAAACCCTATGTTATAAATACTTGTCATACGCAGCCTACTTAACTTGTACTACATTCTTCATTCGATACATAGCGGAACCCGATTGGGTACACAGTTGGCGAACCACGTAAAAGTTTCTTTCTTGATTGTTCTTCGCGGTTTGTGAGTGTGTTGATTCGTTCGATTTCTCACCAATGAGCTTAAACATTGCAAGTACACATCAACTAATCCAAACAGGAAAACGATTCAGCATCGATCCACAACGCACATATATCTTTCTACGAATCTAATCAACAATGAATTACAATTAACGGAAGAAAAAGACAAAAAAATAACCTCGCCAGAGGGAGCGAAGCAGCTGTTGAGATAAGTCTCGTCCATCCAGTTCTGGAGGTCGCCAATCCAGATCGTCCGGTTCTCGTCGCTCGATCCTTGAATCTGAGCCTGCTGTTGCTGCTGCTGCTGCTGCTGTAATTGTTGTTGTTGATAGGGCTGGTGGTGGTGGTAAGGCGATAAGTAATGCTGCTGCTGCTGCTGCTGGTACATCATCTGCTGCTGCTGCTGCATCATCGCGGCCGCGGCCGCGGCGGGGTACTGCTGCATCGCCAACCATTGCTGCTGCTGCTGGTACTGCATCCACAGCTGCTGCTGTTGTTGAAGTTGCTGTTGTTGTTGTTGCTGCTGCTGTTGTTGTTGGGTCAGATCTGCAGCGGTGGTTGTGGACGGCATCATCTTGGCAGCTACTCTCTCTCCAGAATTGTTTTCCGCCCTCCCTGTCTCTCTCTCTCTCTCTCTCTCTCTCTCCTCGTTGGAAATCGGAGTGTGGGTTGCGGAGGGATCGGTGGAGAGAGAAAGAGCGTGGGGGCGAGGGACCTGACCTGGTCTAAACCAAGGCTAGAGAGAGAAAGAGAGAGAGAGAGAGAGGAGTTGAAAGTCGGCTTGGATGATTATAGGAGACTGGGAGGGAGGGATCTGGTACGAGCTACCCTTCATAACCCTATCTCTTTTTAGTTACCCCACAAATGATTGGGGTCCGACCCGACCCTATAAAAATGATGTAAATGGAGTACTATTTTACTCCCTTCATCTGTTTTAAGAGTCTACTTGGGAATTCCCGACGTACCCAAAAAAAAAAAAAAAAAAACAGTCTCACTTGGGCCCCCTCCTCTTAAAGTTAACTTAAATCTCGAAGTTTTGTCCTTATTTGAATGTTTTTCGCATTTGTTAGTTTGTTTGCCAAATTTTTGTAGGTTATTGATTCGTCTCGACGAGAAGAATCAAAAAAGTAATAATTTTTTTACTTTTACCTTAGTATTTTTTAGAAATAACCACTTTTTAACGCATTTTAGTGGTTATTTCTCAAAATATTTGGGTAAAAGTAAAAAAAAAATTACTTTTCCGATTCCTCTCGTTAAAACGAATCAATAACCCATAAAAGTTTGGCAAAAAACTAACAAATGGGAAAAACATTCAAATAAGGACAAAATTCTCATATTTAAGTTAAATTCAAGAGAACGAGGCTGAAGTAAATCTATTTTTTGGGTAAATTACAGTTAATCCCCTCTAACTATGCCTCGGTGACACTTAACCCCCTCTAACTATTATTTTTGGCATTTAACCCCCTCTAACTAACTGAAATTCAAACGGCCATAACTTCAAACGATCATAACTTCTTCGTCCGAAATCGAAAACATGCAAATTATATATCGATTTTGAGATCTTGAAGTCAGCTTTCTAATGACACCAAAATCACATCACGATTCAAAGCACACAGAAAGTTATGATCAAAAGAGTAAGGGCTGATAGACAGAAAGACCGTTTTGATCATAACTTTCTGTGTGTTTTGAATCGTGATGTGATTTTGGTGTCATTAGAAAGCTGACTTCAAGACCTCGAAATCGATATATAATTTGCATGTTTTCGATTTCGGACGAAAAAGTTATGATCGTTTGAAGTTATGGCCGTTTGAATTTCAGTTAGTTAGAGGGGGTTAAATGCCAAAAATAATAGTTAGAGGGGGTTAAGTGTCACCGAGGCATAGTTAGAGGGGGTTAACTGTAAGTTACCCTTTTTTTTTTTTTGGGAGATATCATTATTACACCCTAAAAGTTAGAATTTTTTCTATTTTCCCTCTACGAAGACATCATTATTACACTTTTACTCACTAACTTTTCAAAATAGAATCTACTTTTATGGGGAAATGAAAAATATATCAATTTTTACCCACTAACTTTATAAAATAGACACTTATTGAGAGATAACCCGAAATAGATTACTGAATTCTAAAAAGGAACAAAAGGAGTCTCCCAATGGGTCTACCACAATGCACAACTTACATAAATATTCACATTTTATGTAGGAGTCACACAAATTAACTAATTTGTGAATACATATATAACGAGTCGCGCCAGTTGACCTGTTAACCATTGATTTAATCATGTGGCTCAAAAAGTTGGCATTGAGTTATATAGTAACTACTTATGATTCGTTATGAACTGGGGAAGGTGCTGCGCACGGCAAAACGCCGCCGTCCTGGTCTCGCTCTGTCGATCGGAAACATTCACTTCGTAGAGCTCGTCGAGTAGAACAAGTGTACCAAAAATCAGCTTGATCGGATATCATTAAGTGTCTCATCCGAACATTATTATCTTGAAATGAATGGATCCGATTGAGCTAATTTTTGGTACACTTGTTCTACTCGACAAGCTCTACGAAGTGAACGTTTTCGATCGTCGGAGCGAGACCGGGGCGGCAATGTTTTGCCGTGTACAGCATGCTACGCAGCACCTTCCCCAAGTCCATTCGTTATATTCCACCTTCATTTCCATTCCACAGCGGATGTGGGGATCAATGGAGATTTCGCAACATAGATTTTTCCCTTTACCTTGTAAACTCCGCCGAGGAAAAAAACTTGGGGAAAAAATTGATTTGATTTGTTCAGACAGCAACCGACCCTGAGCGAATTACATATCAATTGATAAAATAAACGGTTTACAATTAAAAATTGTATTTATTGCATATTTTATAAGAAAAAAAATCAAATCCAACATCTTTGCAGTCCATTTTTGGACGGTAGAGAAAATTATGTGCAATTATAGCTGTCCAAAGTATTTTTAATGATTCAAATTTATTGATATTATTACAAGTAAAAAAGTATCTTATCAGTAAACATTATTCCCAAACTTGATCACTGATTGTCAAAATGAGCAGCCAAGATTCAGTTGTTTCATGCCGTTCAAACTCGAACTGCAAATAAGCCAGATTCAACTATAATATCGGCACACACTTCTATTATTTTCCACTAAAGCAATGTAATTTTTTTGTAGCATAATTTTTTCCCAAATAATATACCGTTACTATAGTAGGCGTGGGGCCAAAAAAGAAAATTTGAGCAAGAGTTATGGGTAGGGTTGCAAAATAGCCGAATCGAGACAAATTTTAAAAGATCCGGGGACATTGCCATGCGTCCCTGCCAAGCGGGCAAAACAACACCGTTGGCAGCTGTTGTGTTGGCTTTAATTCCTTGTTTGTTTGGTTGGCCTTCCAGAAATCACGTCATTTATTTTTTATTTTTGTAGGACTCATAATGGATCCTACAAAGATAATTCAAACAACAAGTTATTAAAACCACAGCAGCCCCTTTGCATGGTCCAAATGGTGCCATTTTGCCCAATTTGTAGGGGACACATGACAACATCCCCGGATCCACGTTTAGAATGTTCAAGGTTGTTCATCAAATATTTAGTGAACTTAAACTTGAGTGCAATGGAAATTTGACCAGCCAAGCTTAAATTGAGCTTGCCTAAAATTGAGTTGAACTCGAGTTTGTTAACAAATCTTAACGAGTCAAAAATATTAGATATTTATGCTCATGGTCTAGAGTTGCAAATAATTTTTATTTTGTATAGTATATAAATAAGTTGGAAAATATGTAAGATTAAAAATTATACACTTACCAGTTATAAAATTTTCGTTACGTACTTGTATAACTTTGTACACATACAAGATTATATATGAAATTATTATGATTGTCATATATATATAAATATAGTTCAGGTTTCGGCTCATTTATTAAACGAATCTAATTTGAAGCTCATATTCGGTTCATCAAGTAGACGAAACAAACTCGAATAACGAAATGAGCGTTTTGCCGAATCAAGCCTAGAACAGCTTACGAATCACTCGATTTGTTTTCAAATAGTCACGAGGAAAGAGAATTATGAGATATACAGTACTAGACGGGAGCTTGACCCGGGTGGGATATAGGGGTTGCGCCGGGTTTTCATCGTTTGTAACGACACTCGTGTCCCAGCCGTTGATAGGATGGACGGTGATGTTGTTACCACCGTTGGATGTGAGAATGACGGGTGATGATTTGCCGACATCAACTGCATCAGGTCCACTGGATTCGCCGGTGGATTCAAGTGGGGGTTTCTTTTTTGACATTTTTGAACTTTTAAACACATGTAAAATCTGGCCTAATGCTAACAGTACAGACCTAGGGATGTACATACGGTACATCGTAGTGCGGGGCTCATTACAGGCTTCACACAAATAATCCGATCCGTTAAGAAATTTTAAATTTTTTTTGGTGGCCCGATAAAAATTTAGCTTGATTAAGCCCACGCGGTGGTGTACACGGTATTTACTCCCTTTCCTCGGTACTAATAGCAGGGCTCTAAAATTTGAGGGCTTCTAATCAGAGCCCTAGGGTGGCTAGATCCGAATTTTAGGTACTCCATATTGAATCAAGAACTTGTGGGCATGTTTGCGATATTATGAGTATAGATTTTAGTTTCAAATTCTGCAATAGATTTTAGATTTTTTTTTTAGAAAATAACGGCTAATGATGTGTTTTGATAATTAATATCCGCCAAGGACATTTTCAGTATTAACAAATGTTCTCAGCATGTCCTTGACGGGTATTAATTATCAAAACACGTCCTGAGCCATCATTTCTCCCTTTTTTTTTATTTTAGTACAAGTTGATAAATTTGTTTGTTGCAGCTGCGAGATAATGAAAATTTCATTCATTTTTTGAGAATTTGTGCTACAAAATCTCAAAAACTACCCAAACCCAGTTTTGAGATTTTGAGAATTTCATTCATTTTTTTTTAACTTCTCGAAATCTGTAGAATTATCCATTATCTAAAATTTTTGATATACATTCCAAACTGATTTTGAAAAGCTAGAATCTCAAAATTTGCCAAAAAAAAAAAATCTCACAAACACACACAATATTTGTTTGAGCTCATTTTTCATGAGGGATCATTCAAAAAAATATTTTAGAATTAATGAAAAATTTAGATAAATTGTGCGAGCCGATTTGTGCACTATGGGTGCACTTCGCGTCGGTTCCCATAAAGTCTGAAAATCAGTGGGTAGAAAGTCAGAGCCCTAGATGGCTAGATCCCTCTGGGCCGTCAAAGTTTTTCCAGTACTAGCTTTGCTGTCTTGGACTAGGGTTGTAGCGTCCGGAAATAGGAAGATTTGTCTGGCTCTTGCTCTTGCTCGTGCTCGTGCTCCTGTCAAAAATAGGGCTCAGATTATTGATTAGCCCAACAACTCCATGTACGTTTTACCTGTCCATGTTGATTTTGAAAACTTTGCTGGACAGCACAGCATGTGATGTGTTGTTACAAGTTTTGGCAAACAGTAAAAGATATTGGTATCGATCACCACCATCTCGAAATCGTACCGACGGTTTCGCCGGGCCCATTCCAACTGCCATCGGACGGCTGATTCGAGCCGTCCAAAAATTCTAAAAAAAAAAAGGGGCCGTAGCGGAAATCAACGGCATCCGATGCGCGTAGGGTGCTCGATCCAAACATCCCATTTTTGGACGGCTCGGATCCGCCGTCCGGTGGCCGGAGTGGGCCCGGCGAGGCCGTCGATACGATTTCGGGATGGTGGTGGTCGGTACATATATAGCACTACTCTTTTGCAAAATTCTTAGACAGTGTGTTCCACTAACACAAATAAGTATATATTTTTGAATTAAAGGTGATGTATTGTAAGAGAATGACCTATCTCATAAAACGGAAAATAAATACTTATTACTTACTATAAAAAAATAAGAACCTTAGCGAAACGGAGTTCTTTGGAGACAAATGAACGTAAACAGATTCACACAAATGTTTAAGTTGGGGTTCAATGGGTGTTAGTCCCAAGTGCACGAACGGCTATATACACGCAGAATGGAAATTAAAAATAATTAATGAAAATTTCTATATTTCTAGGATATTGGCCTGCAATCATCAAATTATATTTCAAAATAAAAAATATTGCAAAAAAATTTGTCACGATGTTGGCATTGGTGGAAATTGAGTTTGTTGATCTGTTTTGGGAATATATTGAAGATGCTTTGAAGAAGAATTTTTAGATTGCGTTCTTAGAACAAGTTGGGAAGGACAGTATTGTTTTAATTTTTCAAGACTCTTTTTTATAGTTTCAGTTTGGAAAAATTAATTTGAGGTACAAGGTTGATACAGACAAGAAATGACTTATCTGTTGTGAATTATTGTGAATGATCAACTTGCAAGACAAAGGCTACTATTTCATCTAACCTATTTATTAGGTTGTTCCTTGCTCCGGCTATAAATTGATAGTTTAGCCATTGTACATGGTGTGTGTAAGTCAGAAAGAAAAGGCAGAAAACGAGAGAAAATACTGATATAATATAATAGGTCCTGAAGACCTACTTTGCACTCGATAGTTCCTGGAGAAACTATCATTTCTATATATTTGTGTCCAGTGTTCAATTTAGTTTCAGCAATCTTATTTATTACGCTAGGTTTATAAGACGTTATCAGCACGAGTCTCTACCCTACTGAGAAAAGTAAATGGTTTACATTTCCTATAACTCACTTGATCATATATGCTCTGCTTACTATATCTTTTTCTCCTGCATAATATACGTAAGTAATATATGTTAAAAAAAAGGGGTACATGAAGTACTTACCAGTTATGAATCCTGAAGAATTCTATTTATAATAAAAGAAAAGGAATACCTGAAGTATTCTACTAGTAAATACTTATATATATGGAAAAAAAAAGGGAGAATACCTGAAGTATTTTACATGGCATGAAAAAAAAATGAGAATACCCGAAGTATTTTTTGCAACAAAGTGGGTGAGTCTTCAACATTGAATCCGCCATACCGCTTCGAACCCTTGACCTCCTTGAGAGAAAATCACAAGTTTGGCCACTGAGCTAACCCCAGTGGTTGAGAAAATATTCTCATAACTTTATATCTATTATATCTTCTCTAGAATTTTATCAAAATACAAATAAGAATAAAATCATTTGTCAGCAGTAATTTCACGTTCAGAACTCCTAGTTGTATGCAAATCATTTATACTCCATCATTGATTGACTTGAAAAATAAAGGGATAACATTAAGTTGTTATGTCATGAACAATAAATAATACAGTTGGACTTGAAAGTCTCCTAATAACTTATGGCATCCGTACGTAAATTACTTGTATGACTGTATTATAATTGCTTACAGCATCAGTAAGTTTCTTTTTGGTTTATTACTATGTTTTTCCTAGTGTTTAAAGAAATTACGATTTACTCCACATGTTTCCATTTTATTTACAGTCTAACCTTGCAGGTTTAAGCAAACATCGCTTGATTCACATATTTGTGATTATTACATAATGTTTCCTTAGATTTATTATTGCAGTTCATTACATATGAGTCGCTCATTCAACTATTCCTTATTTAAATATTTATCTAAATTGAAATCTCTTATTTTTATAGACAATGTCGAACTACACAAAATTGGAATTTGCAGCACTCGATATTTCAGGAAGAAATTATTTATCATGGATTCTTGACATTAAGATTCACCTCGATGCCATGGAAATAGGAGAAACGATTAAAACCGATAATGACGCGTCCTTGAAGGATCGCGCCAAAGCAATGATATTTATTCGTCACCACCTCCACGAAGACCTGAAGTCTAAGTACCTTATGGTTAAGGACCCATTAACCTTATGGAATAATCTGAAGGAAAGGTACGGGCACCAAAAAGCAGTGATACTGCCAAGAGCTCGTTATCACTGGTTAAACTTAAGGGTGCAAGATTATAAATCTGTTAGCGAGTATAACTCCGCTCTGTTCAAGATAGTTTCGATCTTGAAATTATGTGGTGAAACTATCACTAAAAAAGATATGTTGGAAAAAACTTTTACCACTTTTCACGCCAACAATTTGCTCCTGCAGCAGCAATATAGAGAGCGTAGGTTTGAGAAATACTCAGATTTAATTTCCTGTCTCCTGGTTGCTGAACAGAATAACGAGTTGTTAATGAGGAATCACGAGTCTCGTCCAGTTGGCTCTATACCATTCCCAGAAGCGAATAGAGTCTCTTTTTCCAATCAGGGACGAGGACGAGGACGAGGACGTGGCCGTGGCCGTGGCCGTGGACGTGGTAGCCATAACCACCAAGTCCATGGAGGATATGTTCAGAAATCAGGCAAGAAACCAAATATTCCCCAGAAGTGGAATAAGTGGACTAGACTAGAAGTGTCTGCAGGAAAGGAAAAGAATTTGGAAAATAAGCCTCCCAGGAATTCTGAGGACTCCTGCTACAGATGTGGAGTGAAAGGACATTGGTCGCGTACCTGTCGTACGCCGAGGCATTTGGCAGACCTTTACCAGGCGTCTATCAAAGGAAAGGAAAAGGAAATTGAAACAAACTTCACTGATCAAATGAATAATCAACCTGATCCTTTTGAACCTTTTGATATCTCGTCTTTTGATATTTCTGAGTATATCGGTGAACCAAGTGGAACGAAAATTGACCCCTACGATGAAAACGACTACCCCGAATGGTCTCAACAGTTAGACTAAATTATCATTTCCTACTCATATTGCATGTAATAAACTTTAAGGTGTGTTTATGTTTTAATCATGTTGTAAGAAATATGTCATGTTGTATCTTTGTAATAAAATGTCAAGGTGTGTTTCAGTTATCTATCTCTGAACTTATATCTTGCATATAATAGGGGCATGGATACTAACAGTGCGTTGTCAAAAACAAAGATAACTGGTGAAGATATTTGTTTGGTAGACAGTGGTACAACATACCATTCTTCGGGATAACAAATATTTTAAACAATTGACAAAGATACAAGCAAATGTCAATACAATATCAGGTTCCGCAAACCTAATTGAGGGCTCTGGAAGAGCGAATATTGTGTTAACAAATAGGACAAATTTAAGTATTGACAATGCATTGTATTCTACCAGATCCAGAAGAAATCTTCTAAGTTTCAAAGATATACGTCGTAATGGTTACCATATTGAAACCATCAGCAAAGGTCAAGAAGAGTATTTATATATCACTTCTAATGTATCTGGCCAGAAGCTAGTATTAGAAAAACTTTCTGCATTCTCTTCTGGACTATATTATACGACTATTAGAACAATTGAATCATATGCTGTTATGCACCAGAAGTGCTCTAATCCAAAACTTTTCATGCTATGGCATGATCGCCTTGGGCATCCAGGTTCAATAATGATACGTCGTATTGTTGAAAATTCACATGGGCATCCGTTAAAGAACCAGAAGATTCTTTTGCCCAGCAATTACCCCTGTAATGCTTGTTCACAAGGGAAACTGATAACTAGACCATCTCTCTCTAAAGTCGTTATTGAGTCTCCATCCTTTTTACAAAGAGTTCAAGGGGATATATGTGGTCCAGTACACCCATCTTGTGGACCATTTCGCTATTTCATGATTCTAGTTGATGCCTCAACCAGATGGTCACATACTTGTTTATTATCTACACGAAATGTTACATTTGCTAGATTTCTTGCCCAGATAATCAGATTACGAGCACAATTTCCGGATTACCCAATCAAGACAATTCGTTTGGACAATGCTGGAGAATTCACATCTCAGGCATTTAATGATTATTGTATGTCAATAGGTATTGATGTTGAACATCCTATTGCACACACACATACCCAGAATGGTTTAGCTGAGTCTTTTATTAAAAGACTCCAACTGATTGCTCGTCCGTTGCTCATGAAAACAAAATTACCAGTTTCTGCTTGGGGTCATGCTATTTTACATGCTGCTTCTCTAATTCGTGTTAGGCCAACTGCATATCACAAATACTCACCTTCACAACTTGTATTTGGTCAACAACCGAATATCTCTCACTTAAGAGTTTTTGGTTGTGCAGTGTATGTCCCTATTGCACCTCCCCAACGCACTAAAATGGGTCCTCAACGTAGACTTGGTATCTATATAGGTTTTGACTCTCCATCTATCATTAGATACCTTGAACCCTTAACAGGTGATGTTTTTAAGGCACGTTTTGAGGATTGCCATTTTGATGAATCAGTATTCCCACCTTTAGGGGGAGATAAATCGCAGCCAGAAGCTCGAGGTGAAATTACTTGGAATGCTTTGACATTATCTCATCTTGATCCGCGTACTAATCAATGTGACCTAGAAGTTCAAAGGATTATTCATTTGCAAGGTATTGCAAATCAACTACCGGATGCATTCACCGACACAAAGAAGGTAACTAAGTCTCATATACCAGCTGCTAACATTCCAGCACGCATTGAAGTTCCTGTAGAACAAACCACTGGCATAGCAGGTGATGAGTCTAAGGCACGCCAGAAGCGTGGGAGACCTGTCGGTGCAAGAGATAAATTTCCCCGGAAGAGGAAAAACCAAGGCAAAGAGGCTGAAGCAGCTGGTACTCTCGAAGAGACCAAGCTAACAAATTCAAGCGCTCCTGGAGAGGCTAAACCCACAAAACAGGCAAATGAAAGAATGAATCTATCAATATTTTCCCGTAAGTATGAACCTCCTGAAGAGAAGTCTCCCGAAGAGTTATTTCCTGAAGAGGAACAGGTACCTGAAAGTAATGAGATCTCGATACATTATATTAATACAGGTGAAATATTGGATAGAAACAAAACCGTTGTCGACAACGTATTTTCGTTTAAAGTTGCTCTTGACATTACCAGAAGTAATGGGAACATTACTGGAAGTAATGAAGAAAGCGAACCACAAACTGTCGAGGAATGTCGACATAGAAATGATTGGCAAATGTGGAAAGGAGCAATTCAAGTAGAACTACATTCTCTTGCAAAAAGGGAAGTATTTGGACCTGTAGTCCAAACCCCTGAAGGGATACAGCCTGTAGGATACAAGTGGGTATTTGAGCGAAAGCGCAATGAGAAGAATGAAGTTGTGCGCTATAAAGCACGACTTGTTGCACAAGGTTTCTCACAGAGACCTGGAATTGATTATGAGGAGACATACTCTCCCGTAATGGATGCAATCACATTTAGATTTTTGATCAGCTTAGTAGTCATGGAATGTCTAGATATGCGTCTGATGGACATAGTAACTGCATACCTATATGGATCACTAGATGCTGACATATACATGAAGGTCCCTGAAGGATATACTATGCCTGAAGCATATAAATCAAAACCTCGAAGTGTTTGTTCTCTTAAGCTACAAAAATCTTTATATGGATTGAAACAATCTGGTCGTATGTGGTATAAACGGCTTAGTGATTATTTGCTAAAAGAAGGATATGAAAATGATCCTATTTGTCCATGTATTTTTACTAATAAATCAAACTCTGGATTTGCGATTATTGCGGTTTATGTCGATGATTTAAATCTCGTTGGAACTCCGGAAGAGCTTATAAAAACCGCAGAATATTTAAAGAAAGAGTTTGAAATGAAAGATCTTGGCAAAACAAAGTATTGTCTCGGCCTGTAGATTGAGCATTTGCCAAATGGGATTCTAGTACATCAGTCAACATACACGGAAAAAGTCTTGAAGCAATTTTACATGGATAAGGCACATCCTTTAAGTACGCCAATGATTGTTAGATCACTCGATGTGAACAAAGATCCGTTTCGACCTCTAGAAGAGGGAGAAGATATACTTGGTCCCGAAGTACCATATATGAGTGCAATCGGTGCACTTATGTACCTGGCAAATTGTACAAGACCGGATATTGCATTTTCGGTCAATTTGTTGGCTCGATACAGTTCTGCTCCAACTCAGAGGCATTGGAAAGGAGTTAAACACATATTACGTTATCTCCAAGGAACGACTGACCTGGGCTTATTCTATTCAAATGGATCAACATCACAATTAATCGGATATGCAGATGCTGGTTATTTATCAGATCCACATAAAGCCCGATCACAAACAGGATATGTGTTCACTTGCGGTGGTACTGCTATTTCGTGGCGTTCTATAAAGCAAACGTTGACGGCTACTTCTTCTAATCACTCTGAGATTATTGCAATTCATGAAACAAAGTCGTGAATGTATTTGGTTGAGGTCTATGATTCAACACATTCGGGAAAAATGTGGATTATCATCAATCAAAGATCATCCGACATTACTGTATGAAGATAACGCTGCATGTATCACACAGATCAAGGGAGGTTATATCAAAGGAGACAGAACTAAACACATATCACCAAAATTCTTCTACACTCATGACCTTCAGAAAAATGGTGATATTGATGTTCAGCAGATACGGTCTAGTGACAATCTGGCAGACTTATTCACTAAGGCATTACCAGCCACAACATTCAAGAAGTTAGTAAACAGTATTGGAATGCGTCGACTCAAAGATTTATCTTGCAGCATTGAGGGGGAGTTAATAACTTGAAAATGATTGCACTCTTTTTCCTTAGTCTAATGTTTTATCCCACTGGGTTTTCCTTAGCAAAGGTTTTAACGAGGCATATTCTTAGTATGAGGTCATTCAAGGGGGAGTGTTGTGAATTATTGTGAATGATCAACTTGCAAGACAAAGGCTACTATTTCATCTAACCTATTTATTAGGTTGTTCCTTGCTCCGGCTATAAATTGATAGTTTAGCCATTGTACATGGTGTGTGTAAGTCAGAAAGAAAAGGTAGAAAACGAGAGAAAATACTGATAAAATATAATAGGTCCTGAAGACCTACTTTGCTCTCGATAGTTCCTGGAGAAACTATCATTTCTATATATTTGTGTCCAGTGTTCAATTTAGTTTCAGCAATCTTATTTATTACGCTAGTTTTATAACATTATCAAATTATTTCAGGCTATGAAAACTCGAGGACGAGTTTTTTCAAGCGGGGGGAAGCAGACCGATATTTTAGAAATATAGGAATTTTGGTTTGTTAATTTGAAATTATTATCTTAGTAAGAATCTTTCCATTTTAAGCATGAATTGCCTGCAATATTGGGTTTTCTTATTTAATTTGATTCTATTGCCCTTTTTATTGTTTTCTTATTCTCCAAGACGTAGATTTAGTTTTTCATCATTATTTTATTTTTCTTTTTAGTATTTATAGGTTATTATAAATTGAGTTGTAACTCCTAGGGCTAATTAATTGTTTATGATTTGATTAATGAAAATTTGAGAAGTTTTCTCAATATTGTTTGTTCGTAGAGAGAGTATCGATCTCTAGTTCAAACTTATTCGTGATTGTCCTTATTGCGCGTCCTTCTATTTCAACACGCCTTCCTGCATTATCATCTTTGCTCAACGTTGTAACTTACTGTTAAGTTATTTTTTGATGTTGACAAAAAAAAAAAGAAGAAGTTATTTTTTGAAATTTTCATTTTTCGGGAACCCTAGACCCGCCCAAAACAAAAGGTCGTATAAACAAAAGTCTACGCTAGTCGTACTGTCGTAGACCGTCAAGAGTTGATCAGTGCAAGACTTCCAAATGTACGTACCGTCCATCGATGTTTTTTTTTTTTTTTTTGGGGAAAATATCTGTCGGTGTTAATAATCATTTGACCACTCCGATGGGTTATTTTCTTTCAGACTCACCAACTCTTTCTTCCAAACGCCAAATTGTTGGGATTATTGGTGTATTTTGTAAAACCTTGTGGTCAGGGACGGAGCCAGAAATTTCACTATATGGAGGGCGACCATGTATGGGACATAAAAAATAAAAATGACCATGCGCACATAGCAATGTAAATGCATTAAAACTAAAAAAAGTACAAAACAGCAACACTCCATACCTAATTATGATTTTCAAAAATTAACAGATTGCAAAAGTAGTAATGACTTATCTAAGGCTGCTAAACGAACTAAACAGCTTGAGCTCGGCTCAACTTTTAGCTTGTTTAAACTCGTTTAAAAAAAATATAAGCAAAGTTCAATAATGTTTTGTAACAACCCGAACCCTCAAGCACCACGACTCAAACATAACAAAATCAAATGTTCTACACCACCAGCTCACTAAGCAACAAACAATAATTGAAAAGCCAATTCCCACTTTCTTAAATATATAATTACATAATTACTCGATACGCCTTCCGCATATCCTTCTCTCTCCAACCTACCTTACTCACCTTAGCCTTCCTTACTCTTCTAATCCCTGAACCCTTTCAGACTTAAACTTGCCCCAGGACCTCTCATTCTAGCCACCTTTTTGTTTGCGTAAGGGAATTCTCCTCCCTCCCCTCACCTTTTTCTCCTTTTTCCCCCATTTTGGTATATATATATATAATCATAATCATATACTTCTCATTTCTGCATGTCCTCCACATTGCATACATCCTTACACCTCACACAAATGTCACGTGCATACAGCCCAAGAGATGCCACGCCTTCCATTCAATTTTATTTTCTTTTAGTATTAAATTTGTCTATTTTCACCGTTTACTCTTTACCACTCACTGTACATTGACAAATTTTACAAAATCAACCCTATTATTTGCGCAAACCCCACAAACCTTCCATTTATATTAATTCCCATTAATAATGGTTAACCGAAAGAAATCTGAAGTACGGGTCTCACACGTTTTTTTGTTTGTTTATGAATTCAAGCCAAACTTGAGTATATGAGTGTTTGGCTTTATAAGCTCATGAACAAAGAGGTCATTCTATAAATCTATATTATAAAATAGAGCAATTTTTTTAAAAAATGTTTAGGCATACAAATGAGAATAACATTTTAATTGGATTACTTTTCATTAAAATAATAGGTATGTGATTAAAAAATGAACAATGAAGGAAAATCTAATTATTGCTTTCCTTACCAAATATCTATGTCCTTTTTTTGTAATATTTATTAAATTTTTCCCTTTATCTCTATCTTTATCAAGTTGGATTACTCTTCATTAAAATAGTAGTCATGTGATTAGAAAAGAAACAAAAAAGGAAAACTTAATTATTCATTCCCAAGTTTTCTTTCCAAACATGACAAATTGATTCTAGGAATACATCAATTTGTCACACTCCAACCATAATCCTTCTCACAAACATGTGGGGTCTACACATTTATTGTTGGATTCTCATACATGTATGTGAGAAGGGTGTGGTTAATTAAGATGTGACAAATTAATGTATCCCTAGCATTATTGTTCTTTTTTTTCATAACATTTGCTTTCCTTCTCTCCAATTTGATAAAGATAGAGACATAGAGGGAAAGCAAATATTATGGAGAGAGAGAGAGAGAGAGAGAGAGAGAGAGAGAGAGAGAGAGAGAGAGAGAGAGAGAGAGAGAGATTTAGTAAGGAAAGTAATAATTAGGTTTTTTTGTTTTTTTTCTAATCACATGGTTACTATTTTAACGAAAAATAACTCGATAGCGATAAATGTTGCTCTCATTTGTATGTGTATAAAATAGAGCAGTTATCTTTGAAAATGTCTAGATATATAAATGAGAGCAAATTATCGCTATCGAATTATTTTTCGTTAAAATAGTAAATAGAGAAATTTTCTTAGAAAATGTCTAGGCATATAAATGAAAGCAACATTTATTGCCATTGAATTATTTTTCATTAAAATAGTAGCCATGTGATTAGAAAGAAATAAAAAAAAAACCTAATTAGTGTTTTCCTTACCAAATCTCTTTCTCTATTTTTTAGTACTTCTTTCCTCTCTATCTCTATCTTTATAAAGTTGAATTGTTTTTAGTTAAAATTGTAGCCATGTGATTAGAAAAGAAACAAAAAAGGAAAACCTAATTATTGCTTTCCTTACCAAATTTTTCTCTCCTTTTTTTGTAAGGAGTAACATTTTTCTTCCTCTCTCAAACTTGATAAAGATAAAGAAAGAGAGGGAGAGCAAATATTAGAAAAGGGGGAGAGAGAGAGAGAGAGAGAGAGCAATAATTAGATTTTGGGGTACTTAAATAGGAGTCCTGTCCTATGGAAATACTTATGTCCTAAACCTAGTAGGTTTAAAAACTTATGTTATCATCCTGTAATTTAAAAAAATGTCCATTTCACCCTTAATAATTGTTTTACTACCATTTTAAGTTATATATATATGGATTACCTCCCATAACTTCCGGGAAAAAAAGAGTTTGGGGGAGGTCCTGTTTTAACTCTAATTGGGGATTGGATGACATATTAGGAGGAAAGATATCCCATTATACATGGAAGTTATCACCATCCCAAAAATTACGCGCCCCACCTTCCCCATTCTCTGTCGTTCAAAACAGAAAAAAAGAAGAAAGGGGCACCCGAAACGGCAGGTCCCATTCCGTCATCCTGTCATCCCATCGGCGATCTACATCCCGTTCCGTCATCCCATCGGCAATCTACATTCAGTTCCGGCAAAGAAAAACCTATACGAAAACCCCCTTTCGTGAGTAACGTTGGTTGGTCCATAAATCCCAAAACTTCACTGACCCAACCAATCGGAATCTATTTCTTCCATCGAACTTAGTTGAAAAACCCTAGGCGGTTACATATATCAGCGATTTGGAATGGCTAGATTTCGTAAGTTGCAATTTCTTACCCACAATTACGATTTTTTCTATTTTATGGTGATTTTACAATTTTTGTCATGATTTCGGTATGTGGGTGTTAATTTTTCCAAATTTTGCCATAAATTCTATTGATTCTAGGTTAGTAGGGACGATTTTACAGTACGTATTCATGATAATTTATGTTGTATGGTGCATGATTTCACAAAAAAAAAAAATTCATGATTTTGGTAGGTGTATTTCGGTTTCTCAAATTTTGTCATGATTTTGGATTACTGTAGTTTCGGCGGCACGATTTTACGGAGATTCCATAAATTTGGTCATGATTTTAGTATTTGTGTTTCGTCGGCACCTTCCCCATTCCCTAATTGTTTTGTCTGTTGCCAATAGTATTGACCATATTATGAGGAACTTCTTGTGGAATTGAAGTGGAGAGGGTAGAAAACATGCATTTGACTGAAAACGGAAATCTTAGCTTGTCTAGTAAAATTGGTGCTTCTCTTTCTGATCAAAATTAAAATTGGTGCTTCTCTTTATGTAGCTAGAATATTGAGAGTAGCTTCTGCCCATTGTTATAACTTAAAACATGGCAGTAGTTAGGCATGGGTTCAGGCATATTACGGTTTCCAGTAGACACACCAGTGATTCCCTAAATTGGAGGGATTTAAGAAAAGTGTGAAGAAAGTACTTCTAGAGAGAGTGCGAAGAAAAATAGCTTGCACTTTTCTTTTCCTTTCAAATAGGAACCAAATATAGGAGGGAATGAAAATCACAATCTTTTCTTCCTGTTTCTATCTTTCCTTAAGTTTCAAATTTTGTCATAATTTCAGTATGTTTGTTTCTATTTCTACAAATTTTGTCATAATTTTGGTATGTGTTGTTCTATTTCTCCAAATTTTGTCATTCCGGTTTGCGTTATTCGATTTCTCGAAATTTTGTCATGAGTTTGGTTTAATGTAGTTTCGTTGGGGCAATTTTACGATAAGTATTTATGACAAATTCCGGAAAACCAATATCACACATACTAGCTATCAACATTCGATCACAAAAATCATCAAAATCATGGTTATCTTGAACGGACATAGCTACATAGCTAGTGTAAACTGATCGGGTTGGGTTACTTATGTATTTTTTATTTTTGCATTTTGGTTTAATTTTGCATAATGTATGATATTTGTTAAATGTGTCATAAAAGTATATTCAATTCAATGTTCGAATGTTGTATATCGTGATATTTGTGCAATGATCGAATAATCCCTTGAATTTTGCTGGATCATGGTAGATTCTATAATACATGGATGCGTTGAATTCATGGTAAACGCTTTTATTACTTATTGAATGATGGTTGCTCTTCATTATCACAGGAGTTACCCCTACAAAGGTCACACTGGGAGCTACTTTAAGGATGAGATTTACGGGTTGATCGTACGCCTACCTCGAAGGATAAAGGCACACCAACGTGGGGGTTATTGTTGGCTGCCTCATGTTAATCTTTCGATTGTTCAAGGATTCCCCATCTGTTTTGGGGTTATTGTTGGCTGTAAACATGGTTATGATCCTTTGTTTTTTGGTTGGCTTCTCGCTAACCTCTTCCCCTTCCTTTGGTAGCGGGTGGCATATGATTGTCCTCAACTTAATTAGGTGCCAACCTCTTCCTCTCCCTCTCCCTCTTCCCCTTCCTTTGTGATGCCCTCTTATTCCGTTTCCTTTTAATCATTGTAACTCCTGGTTCGTTGATTAATACAATTTTCTTTGCTGATAAAAAAAAAGAAGAGGATTGTATAATGTGGCATGGTCCCCAATTTGGTCATGTAACCCTTAATATATTGGCTGATCTCGACCAACATATAGAGAGGAGAAAGAGAGTGTTGTTGAACGAAAAAGAAGAACCACGAGCGGTGTCGGAACAGTTTTGGGCGGAAGGTTTTTGGGACTGGAGAATGGAGTGTTGATTTGGGGGTTATATGGATGTGGTATTTACATATGGCATGGAATCCCTGATTTTGGGGAGGATGGAAACCCAAATCCCCTATTTTGTGGAGGACTGGAAACATCCCTAAAAATATGGGAAAATCAAAATTCAATATACAATGTCTATATTAATATATAACTAAGGGTATAATAGAGAACAATACATTCTCAGGATAAGTCTAGTGAATAGGATGCCTATTTAATTTTCTCTTAGATTTTTTTTTTGTTTCTTTTTCTAAATATTTTTAATTAAAACCACACTGTTTTATAATACAGATTTGAGATAATATTTTAATATGTGCGGATATTAAAAAAATGAGATTATTATTAGGAGTGCCTTTAGGCACGAGTAATCCGCTAGTATTACAAATATAGAGATAGATTTAATAAATTTCTCAAAATATGAGATATGTATCAGCATTTCATATGAATATTTTCACTAGTTTTACAGTACCATTGCATTCAAATAGAAAATATCCTCTGTGAAATATGAAAATTTAAGGGTTTGAAAGTTTTTAATTTAATAAAAGTATCTAGTAATAGAATTTTATGTTTATGAGTTTTTTTTTAATCTAGATTAATGATGCTAATTCTTTTTTATAGCAATACTCCATACCTAATTATGTTTTTCATAAATTAACATATTGCAAAAACAGTAACGACTTACCTCAATCTATCTGGAGTAGTAAAATGATTGGACAAAAATATACCTACACCTTAGATTTCACCAAGATTACTTAAGGTTCCCAAAAATCTCTTCTCTTTTGTTCCAATTTTCTCGAAATTGCCTTCAAACTCTAAATGATGTGGGATTTTTATGGGCGAAAAATTGAGAATTTTATTAATTGAATATCACAATGTTACGTAACCCTCAAATTTTATGTTTTGCTATATTTTAATCCTTAGCCTTTAGAAATTAATGTTGGTATCCTTGTATTTCAAAGGTTACCACTATTTGATTATTTTTTCCAAAATACTAGAAGAGGGCGAGCCTATATACTTTCATTGGAAATTTATTTATTTTAATATAATTATAAAGTTTATTTTTTCTTCTTGCAGGGGTGACTGCCCCTACTGGCCCCTCCCTGGCTCCATCCCTACTTGTGGTTGTCGTGTCTCACATTGGCTAGTTACAAAATCTTGTGGGTTATTTGCCGCGAAACGTCTTAAAGAGAGTAACCTAGTCCACAACTCAACCCAAAACCCTGCAACCATTCTTCGATTGGTAAATCTGTATTTCAGTTACAGATTATTGAGGTAATCCGTTCCTTATTTACAACAGTTATTCCAACACAAATTAGTTGCCTCAAATAACATATCCCCTTCGCGTGGATGTGTTACATCCACTTGACACAAAATAATGTTATAAGGTCGCAGATTATCTTCAAATTAAGCAAGATCACACTCCCCTTGGAGACAATTCCTTGGAGCAACCTCAACTCGATCCACGTATATGCGCGTGAAACGTCTGTTAAAAGCACTATAGAGATAAGTTTGAAGTGTGTAACCTGGTTCATGGCACCTAGCAATATGATCAAACGGAAAACTGAGAGTGGGGTATTTCTTATATTAATTATTCCTTCCGTCCCAATTTGTTTGTCCACTTTTTGACTTTTAAGTGTCCCAAAATATTTGTCCGATATGCGTTTGACTTGTTAAAATTTCCTTAATGCCCTTTCTCTTTTAAAAAATAATGCATTGGAGAATGTACACTCCCATTTAATGCTAGGAAATTGAGGGGCATTCTTGGAAAATCAAAACTTTTAAAGAGCAATCATTATGTTCCTTTAAAAAGTTGGAGTTTCAAAAATGGACAAACAAATCGGGACGGAGGGAGTATAACTTATGGTTGTTTATATGGTTTTTTTCTTATTTTATGTGGTGTCTAATAATAGTCTCCATGGAAGAAAATCTCTAGTGTTGCCATTAAAGGACTATTGTCACCTGAACGTGACCCTGTTCGTTTTGGGATTTTGGATTTATAGATAATGAGTGTAGAAAGAAATAAAGTAATGATTAAAAACAGGGGTAATGATTGGAGAGAGATAGAGAAAAAAATGAGAGTAATGATTGGAGGAGAATAGGGTAATGATTAGAATCCAAAACCCCTAAACGAACGGGGTCAAGTCAAATTTCATTTCTCCCTCTTCAAACTTAATTAAGGCTCTGTTTGGAACTTCTGGAAAGATTTAGAAGGGAAGAGAAAAATTTTCCTTTCACTTGTTTGGTTCTTAAAAAGGAGAAGGAAAATTTCCAATTCCCTACTCAATTTCTCTTCAACTTTCCCTCTTATTTTTCTCGTCATTATTTTATCTTCTTTTCACTTTCTTTCCCTAAGGGGTTGTTTGGATGCATCCATGAGAAGAGGGATTAGCTTTCACCCCTTCATAAGACCTGGGGCCCAGGCTTTACCCCCGTTTGGGAACCAAAAACAGAGGGTTTTCAAGAAGACCGGTTCTTGGCCAAGACCGGAGAAAGGGGGCATCGGGGGTCTTATATTCGGCTAGGGTTTGAGGTCTCCATAAGTTATACCCCCCAATCCCCTCGAAATTTGACGATTTTACCCTTCTTTATCCCCCTTCCCTCACCCCCAACCTCCCATTTCTGTAGCCCTCTTTATCACACACATGCACACCCAGATTGGGAAAAATGGAAAATAGATAGAGAGAGAGAGAGAGAGGGGCGTACAGTGACAACGGCGAGGAGCCGCTGACGATCGACGACGAACTGGGCGGCTGCAGCTGCGCTTCTTCTTCTTCTGTCGTTCTTTGACTTTCTCTCTCTCTACAACAGTAACAAGGAGATTAGGAGAGTAAAAAGGACTAGGAAAAATTATTCAGTGCATGTGTGCCCATGCAACCCCACCCATCCACTGTGCTTAAAAAAAACGAAATTATTGCTTGCCTTTGATCCAAAATAAACGAAATTATAAAATAAAACACTTAAAAAAAACAAATTATAATTTTTGATACTTATTAAATTAATTAAATTATAAGTAAAATAAATTATTACGGCTTAAATTGTGAAAGAATAATTAAATTTGCAATTATATATAAAACGTAATACATAATTAATTTAGGGATTGCACAAGGGCAAAAAGGTCATTTGACAACTTTTTACATCATCCACCCTTCCTTATATCCCTTCTCTAATATCTCATCCAAACAACCTACTATTTAATCCCCTCCATAAACATCACATCAATGTGGGCCATCCCTTATTAACTAATACCCCTAGGGCCCGATTGGATGCAGCATTGGGTGGGTGTATTGTGGAATACACCCTGTTTAGAGGTGATGGGACAGTTTTAGCTAGGTTTGGCAAGCTTATTTTCACCTGTATTCAACTCTCCCCCTTCTACGCGAATACACCCTAATCCAGTGGAAGGGGTACTAAATTATTGCTACCCCTGAGCCCAGCAATAGCTTCTCCGGCCTAATACACCCGAATTTGGACTGTTTTACCCCTCATTATCCCCCTCCCCTAACGGGTCTCTCTCTCCCAGCTACAGTGAATCAAGAAGAAGAAGAAGAAGAACAAACAGCGAATCAAGAAGAACAACAACAGATCACCACCACCACCACAAAACACACGAAATATGTAAGTATATGTAGAGAGAGAGAGAGAGAGAGACGTACCTGTTTTTCTTGTGGGACGAACGGATTTTTTGACTGTTTGTGGGAGAGAGGGAGGCACAATCGGATTTGTGGGAGAGAGGGAGGGACGATCGCCGTCGTGTGACCGCCGTCTTCTGGTCTTCGTGCGAAAAAATTGAAAGTCGCCGCCGTCGTCCATGGGTCCATGGGAGAAGGCGAGAAGGTGGGTGGGTCGGTGGGGTATAAAGAAAGAGAGAGTGATGATGCAGAAAGTCTAACGTTTTTTAATAATTTAAATTAAATAATTAATTATTATATTAGTTAACTAATTTACTTTTGATTTTTTGTGAAAAAAATTAATAAAAGTTCGATTTCGTAATTAAATATTTAATCTAATCAATAATCTAATTTAACACTGCACAAGGACAAAAGAGTCAATTGACAACTTTTTACATCATACACCCTTTCTTATCCCTCCAATTTATCCTTCATCCAAACCAAGTATTATTTTATCCCCCTTCTCTAATACACCATCCAAATCATCTACTTTTTAATACACCCTCTATAAATATCACATCAATGTGGGTCCTCCCTTCTTAACTAATACCCCTTACTATCTTATCACCCCTTCATAAATAATACACCCAAAACTCATACGGCATCCAATCGGGCCCCTACTATTTTATCCCCTTGTTAACTAATACCCCAAATCCTTATCCCACATCCAAACGGGCCATAAGTTCCAAATAGAGCCTAAAGAATGCCCTTCACCCCCTAGAATAGAAAATACTAGTACAAAATATTACTCCAGACATATACCATTGGTACTTGTGTTAGTATTTTCTATTCTTTGCCATTGGTACTTGTGTTATTGGGTTGGTTACCGTTGCTCCAGACATATACCAACAAAGTCTTAATTACTTTTCCGTTTCGTTAAGATTCTTATTTTTTAAGTACTTATTTCTCACTTTACGAGACAGATCATTCTCTCACAATACATCACCTTTAACTCAAAAAATAAGTACTTATTTTCCTTAGCGGTACGGGGTCAACTTACCTAAAAACATGCAAAGACATTTTTCACTACAAAAGACAATCTCATCTCTTATCTTTCTTTTTTTTCACTTGTTTTTCTTTTATCAACTTGAACATGGATTCCAAAAAATTTCAGAAGCTGATTATAATAGTCTTTAAAAAAATTCTCTCAATTTATCAATGAACGAAGCCAATTTTCTGGTCAATGCGCCCAATTACCTATCGAAAATGATATGTATACCGACCACACCCACCGAAATCGTACTGACGGCCACCGGAGGGCCGTCTCCGGCCACCGGACGGCCGATCCGAGCCGTCCAAAAATTCTAAAAAAAAAAACCGACGGGCTCCTACGAGAGAATCAATGGCATCCGATGTGTGTAGGGTGCTTGGATCAAGCACTATACATATATACACGAAAAAAATGGTGCTTGATCCAAGCACCCTACACACATCGGATGCCATTGATTCTCGCGTAGGCCCCTCGGTTTTTTTTTTTAGAATTTTTGGACGGCTTGGATCGGCCGTCCGGTTGCCGGAGACGGCCCTCCGGTGGCCGTCGGTACGATTTCGGTGGGTGGCTGGTCGGTACGGCTAGCACTACACATTACCTATAGAGTGCGGATACATTTTTGCGAAGTGGTGTAGCAACGAGAACATGCATTAGGTGGCAACTTCTCCATGGCTGCAGTTCAAAAAATTAAATAAAAATATTCTCCATGCCTGAGAAATGTTTAAGTATTTGAGTTGATCATACACAAAATTTAAAAGTTAGTATTGCATATCACATGTTTATATGAATATAATTAGTATTTGTTTAAAAAGTATAAGCAATAAAGAGGAGTGGCACCAGACCAGGAGCAGTACAGGATTGCAGAGGAACTTCAGGAAACAGGGCCGGCCCTGATATTTTGGAGGCCTAAAGCGAATTTAAAAGATGAGGCCCTAGGTTGTTTAGCAAAAAAATTCAACATAGGTGGCTAATATAAGGTAAAAAGATTCGACATAGTATTTTATAGTCTCATAATTCAACTAAAATAAAATTCTAATTCTATTAGGAAAAAAAATGAATCAAACGTAACGAAGTACCACTCATATACTGAGTTTTTTTCTCTAAGTAATCATGTTATTAACTTTAATTATAAGAATATTAGTTTTAACAATAAGAGAATTATCTTATTTTAAAAAAATTATCAAAATTTGTTGGGTGAAAATAAGTTATTTTGGTTTTATAATGTTTTATTTGTGAATTTGATACTAAAAGTTAAAAATTAAAATAAAATAAATGAAAACATTTTTGTTGTGCAAGAGATTTGAACCACTAAGACATAATTAATTTATAATACAAGAGGTGCAAGAGTTGTATATTCTTTACACCTAAATCTCACATAAAATATGAAAAAAATTTACTTTACACTATAAAAAAAGAAAAAGTTACTTTGCCAAAAATGCTTATCAAGAATCGAACCATGAACCTCTTGGTTTAAAAGAACTGCCCAAACCACTGGTGCTACCATTCACATGTACTAGAAAACGGAACATTTAATATATAATATATTAATGTTGTATAAATATTGAGGCCCCAGTTTTTGCTTAAATTTGGGAGGCCTAAAGCGACCGCATCTGAGGCTTCACCTCAGGGCCGGCCCTGTCAGGAAACTATCATATATAGCAGGCACTAAGTTGGGCATTAAGTATGATGACACTGGTGTATTGAGAATGAAAAAGATGATCGAACAGAAAGCTAAGAATCTGGAACTTCTACTGAGAGACAATCCTTTCGCTCCTCTCCAAAGGAATAAGCACCAAATGAATGAGTCCCGGGTTCGACAAAGGTCCTGATCTGCTTTCTAATGGGTCTGGGGCGTAGGAGGTGGTGTGTGGGGTGTTCTGATATTTTGTTGAGCTAGCTGTGTGCGTGTGTTGCTGCCGATGGTGGTGTGTTGGCGGCTACTCTGTTTTTGTGGCGGCGGTGATTAAGGTTGCTTGGATTAGGATTTGGTTTTGGTTCTTGGGTTGGGCTTATTATTTCAGTTGAGAGCATTTTGAGGCCTTTAGATGTTCGGGCTTTGCCTCTAAGGTGTTTGGACCTCAGTCCACTATTTATTTTTCATCTAATTAACCTCGGTTGGATTTCCCTCCCCTTCCCCCAACTTGATGTACCATTTGTCAAGTTTTCTTAATAAAACTTTTGTTGCCTATCAAAAAATAAAGAAGAGTGGCATGGGCAAAAAAATTTGAATGTAGAAGACATATATATTATTTTACAATGAATCAATAAAACTAGAATAGCTAGATCGAAAGCAATAAAGTATTTTAGTTTTGAAGGATATATCTATTAGAATGCACCACATAACTCGTCCTTCAAATTTTGAAATATGGTAGCAAAGTATAGTTTATATATAATAACCTTTTGAGGTATGTGGCAAGGATATTGATACAAGGCCGGACTTCCAAATCCGCTATTGATTCAGAAGGGATCGATCGCCTCTATGGCGCCCCACTACCATCCGAGCAAAACAAGCTAGCCCTCTCTCAAATGACATCTGATTTAGGCCAGTCTAGTACTATATCGCAACGGAGTTCATTCCTGAAACATTTGTCAACGAGCATCACCAAGACAATTATTGTCACCGATATTGCATGAGACACCTAATTGTGAATGTCTCTAATTAAAAAGAACACTACATGCAATATTGTCACACCTCTGCGAGTAGCAAGAGATTAATTAATATGCAAAGAAAATGTTTTCGCATTTTCGTTCTTCAATGGATCAAATGGATTTTCTTTCTTCAATGGATCAAATGGATCGATCGTTCTTTTCTTTTTCTTTAATTAATACTCCGTAATAATTAGTGCTTGCTTCTTTCTTCAATGGATCAAATGGATTTTTTTTTTTTTTTTAACCACGGAAAGAGAGAAGATTTTATTAACGAAGAAACCAGTCAAATGGATTGGTTTGCTTAGCGGATTATCTTGAACGACCTTCCTTCTCCTTCCATTATACGCATATACAATTGCACTCAAATGTTGACATTTTTCCATTTTTGTCTTTTTCTCTCTCTATTTTTTAATGCATTTTTGTTATTATATAGAGAGGAATCAATCACGTGTTTGAATTAGCTAGAACTACTATATATATATATATATATATATATATATATATATATATATATATTAGTTTCTGTGACCCTTTTATTTTATGGTCAAATTGGACAGATTTGAAGCATGCGATATTTAAGTACCTAATTCCTTTATCAAATGCCCTCATATATACGCGTGTATGAGAGATTATTTAGTGCCCTTGAGACATCACGTGGCGGTGCCCCAAACCTCTCCCCTCCATGCATTCGTGTGGGGTCTATATATATACTTAGTCTCGGGCCCACAAAAATGTGTGATTGAGGAGAAACATGTGACCCAGGAGCATTGAATAATTTTTTCTACGTGTTCATATTGAGGGCACGACTTGTCTGCCATTGAGGGTATTGAAGGGGTGCAATCCATCCATTTCAGTCCTGATATCGGCCAAAATTTTCGAATCCTAACCACTGTTCATATTTTAGATCACGTCAAGATGCATATTTTTCACCAAATATTATTTTAATCGGAGATCTATGCGTATGAATGGAGCAAAATTTAGATGCAAAAATTTGGGTGCAGGGGACCCAATTTACACATCCAAATTTGTTTCGATCGTGTACTTATAGATGTTCAATTAAAACAAATCTCCACAACAGTTATAAGCGTTTTAATGTGATCCAAAATATGAACGGTTCAAAATTTGAAATTAAGGCTGATATCAGGACTGAAATGAGCGAACTACACCCATCAAGTTGGACCCTCAATGGAAGAGAAGCCAAGTCCTATTGAGAAATCCCATGGGTCAATATTATGCATGCAAAGTAACCAATTGGCTTGTAGGTCACCGGTTATCTCCTGGTCCTCCCATAAAAATCAGGGTTCGAACCTCGACAGACACGTTTGGGGTTCAGGCTATGAAAATATTGCCAAAAAAGTATGCATGCAAAGTCAGATGAAGCAAAACGTTACAATAGGAAAATGCACATCTCGGACAAACATTAACGTCCATTCTACGTGCGTGGGTGTTAAGTCGTCTTTGGAAAATCAAATACAGATGCAACAAAGTTAATTAAGGGGGTGTTGAGTAGGAGGGCATACTATAAGGGTTTTTGCTATAATAAGGACATAAATATTTTCCCGTAAAGTCTAAAGGACATTCTGCCCAGGATTTACAAAAAAACCCCTCCCAAGGTTGACCGGCGTTGAAAGTGTCTAAAAGTCTAGGGTACCCTATGAAAGTGTCTAAAATTTTAGGGTACCCTATATATGAAAGTGCCTAAAACCCTAAGGTATCTTATGAAAGTGTTTCAACCGTTAAAATCCTATAATAGGTAAGTGTACCCTAAAACCCTATGAAAGTGCCTAAAACCCTAGGGTACCCTATGAAAGTGCCTAAAACCTTAAGGTACCCTATGAAAGTGCAACAAGATCGAAAAGCACGAAAAAGACATATTTTGTATTAACCAAACAAGATTCTTGTCTCATTTAAGACAATTTAAATAAAAAAAAGACATTTTTTATGTTAGCCAAACAAAACCCTTGTGTCATTAAAAGCAATTTTGTCATTTCACAGACTCTACACATCACAGAAACTTAGGCTGGACTAAAGCTCCTACGGGGTTGTTTCATTAGGATTTTAGACTAATATGCTGATTGATTAATTGTTGGTTTTTCATTTTAACATTTTTTTTGCTCAGTAAAAGGAAATTTTATAAAGCTCGAAAGGATACATCGAGAGGGGAGGCTGAGGAGCACAGTTGCTCTACTCAACCGGGGGAGGGGGAACGTAAATCATCCAGCACGAAGTTGAATGATAAACATTGCGGGTGTTAAGCTGCGAATTGTGGAGTTCATTCTGGCGAAACACGTTATCAGAGATCAATTAGGGACTGTAGAATCCGAAAATCACCTCCCAAAGAGCTTAACGGTCACCTCCGCGAATTGTGGTTTGTAAACAGGGGAGGACTCAGGATTTAGTTGCAGTGGGGTCAAATATCTACAACATATGTAATTTCGTGAGATCTTCAGGGCAAGAATATTATCTTTTGGGGCAAAATTACAAAATACTCCTCAAAACTATACATACTCTAGAGGTATTTTGGAACTCAGGGGGGCAAAATTACAAAATACTCCTCAAAACTATACATACTCTAGAGGTATTTTGGAACTCAGGGGGGTCACGTGACCCCCCTTGCCCTATACTAGTTCCGCCACTGTAATTGTAAATTATGAAATTATAATAAGAATCTGTGTAAAATTGTTGGGATGATGTAAGCAAAAATATAGATATGGTGCAAGCATTTTAATTTAGGGAGTGATTTTGTCACTCCCATTTTTGTTAATGTCACTCCCTTTTGTGTCTTGATTAGGCGATTTGTTTCGTGAGAGAAGGGGAGTGTCATTAACAAAAAGGGGAGTGACAAAATCAATTCCTTTTAATTTTTATGAGTGAAAGTATAATCAGGGAAATGATAATGCCAAAACTGTTTTTGTTGGTGCCAAAACTCTAGTGCACAAAGTCCTTGTACCATGTGCAGTGTACAAGACTTTTATGCGCTGAAGCTTTGGTACTAACAAAACAGTTTTGGCATTATCACTACCCTAATCTAAATTCAAATTGCTCCTATGGGCGATATTTGGATTCTGCATTCTCCATTTTAGAATCCATTTTACAATCTGCCAAACACCCCATTGTTAGAAACTTCGTTCACGCTAGTGATTAACTTATGGACAACTTCTTTTTAGTTTTGTCTTCATTCAAATTTTTTTCGCGTTTGTTAGTTTTACTCTAAACTTTTATGTGATATGAGTTAGTCTCAACGAGAGGAACCGGAAAAGTAAAAAAAATATGACTTTTACACAAGTATTTTGGAAAATATTCAAAGAAAAACTCAAAAAGTCAGTTTTTTTTTGACTTTTTCTTGGATATTTCTAATCAAAATACTTGTGAAAAAGTTTATCATAAAACTAACAAACGCAAAAAAAAATTGAATAAAGACAAAACCAAAAAATTATGCTGCATAAGTTAATTACTAGCGTAATCTAGTACTCCCACCATTTATTACTCAGAATCTGAAAAACTTGGCCCCCAAACACGACCTAATTGTCTAATCCAATTAGGAAAAAAGAAAATGAAGTGTGAATATATTTGTTGGCAATAGAAAATCTTGTGACTCTAGATGCACATGATAAGAACATGGAACTATTCAAGTTTCACCACCTGCATGCCATGCCCATGCCCATGCCCGTAGAGATATCATGACTTCTGGAAGCAGATAATAGAATACTGATTTTTTTCCCATTTTCCTGATTTTTTAATTAGCAATGATATTCAATGACATAAAATAAAACTATCCTACATGCCTTTTAGTTTTTTTTATCAGCAAATAATTTTTTTTATAAATCCTTGAAAAAGATTACAAAGATTTAACTTATCACGGGCATGCCGGTGAACCCCACCCGAGAACCAAACTCAAAGGAAGGCAAGGAGCCAGCCAAAACACCACAATCATGAAAAACAAAACCGAAACATCCGCTGAAACAACCCAAACAACCAGAAGAAAAAAAAAACGAAATTCAAGAGAGCAAACCGAAAGAAAAAAGCCGGTGAAAACGGTTCAATAAAAAACTGCTCAAATCAAGCCCTTCCAAGTTATTTTTTTTGTTGATTTCTTGCTAGTATACTTAAAATCACGTTCTGATCACATTGAACGGCTCGGATCATCAAAATTTGATCGGAAACTATGAGATTAAGATTGGGGGCGGGGGGTTTAGAGGTTTTTTAAAAGGTCCCCGAAACCGCCCGATATGTATATACACACACCATTCATCCAATGAAATAATTAATCAAATTAAAGACCAATTCCCCCAGTAGTAGATTGAAAGAATGATCTTAGTTTTTTGACTGGATATAAGTATCAGGCTTACATATTCAGAGCGGCCATGTATCTAGAGTTTTTTTTTTTGGACCCCCTGTCCAAGTATGTTCGTATTTGGGTAGATGTTACTCATATATGATTGTAGGTGCGGTCAAAATTATCAATCCCAGACCAGAGGAGACTGTTTGACCCCCTGATGTAGGACAAAAATGGAGAGTTTTTGTATTTTATTTTTATTGCTTTAGAATAAGATTTTGACTAGGAATATTTTCGTTTAGGTTAGAATTATTAACTTTCCGTATTCAGATTGATTTTGATTTCTACCTTTATTAGGATTCTTGGTCTACAAGAATTAGAATTTTATTTTAATTAATTAGAAAATATCTTTTATTTAATGCCGCTTGTTTTGGCATGTTTTTTATTTCTTTTACAGTAGGATTTCTAGGGTTAGGGTCTTATAAAAAGGGCTGTAACCTATTCAATTATTCAACTTTTAAGCTTTTTTTTATCAATAATATTCAGACTTTGTCTATTTTTTCTTGTGGATTCAAGAACTGCTCGTGGCTACGAGTACCTATTTCGTTTTGATTAGTACGCAACTAATCTCTTTGTGAATTCCGCTGCGTCAAGTGGTATCAGAGCCACGCTTTTCCTGGTTCGATGGCACTAAACACAGATGAAGACACACCCATTGACGTTGGTCGTGGGCTTGCTGACCTAAGGAAGATGATGGAGGAAACCCGAACACAGTTGCAGAATCGAAGCACTCAGTTAGCCGAGATCCGTCAGGATAATCGTACTCAGTTCGCAGAGATCCGTGAGTTGCTGCAGGGGTTGACTCTACATAATCGCCAAAGGCCAGAAAGGGTTGAGAAGGATCGCGCGTTGGGATTTGCCCATCACCAACCTCCTAACCAGAATAGGAACCGCGTTGAGGGATTTGCCCGCAACCAACCTATTCATCAAAACGTCTTCGGAGGATATTCTTATTATCACTACGATAGTAGGAATAAATTTGAAGGCAAGCTATTTGAGAATCATGATGATTATCAGTCAATAAAGTGGCAACCAAATTTCAGGTATTATAATAATTTACCTAAATTTAGTGGTTCTGAATATTTTGAGGATATTCTAGATTGGATACTTAATCTTGAGGATGCTTTTGAGTATATGAAAATCTCGAATGGAGAAAAGGGGAAGTACGTGTTGTTAAAGCTTACAGGTCCAGCCCTAGATTGGTGGTTAGACTTGCAATCTTTGCGAGATCAACAGAACAAACGCCATATTTGTGCATGGTCAAGAATAAAAAAATGTCTGATTGAGAGATTTTTGCCGCATAATTATAAACAATTGTTGGATGAAAAGTACGGATCAAATCAACAGAATACAACTACTTTTGCCAAAGATGTCATTAAAGAAATTGATAAGGTGGTCATAGAGGGAGTTGATGATAAAAAAATTGAAACAGAAGTTTGCGATCAAGTTGTTGAGGGCCAAAACAGTTATCCATTGAAGATGGTTGATACTAAAATTTGTGTTAAAGAGGAGCCGAGCTCGCTTCAAGTGGATCACGTTGACCTCGACAATTGGGTTTTGCTAACTAGGGATGATTTTATTGAAAACGTCCCAAGTAATATTAGAGAGAAAGAGGCTGGGCGAAAGAGGAGATGTTTGTTGATAGCCCAGATGAGTTAATTCTTTCTATTGCTAATTGGGAAGCAATGACTTGTGAAATTGAAGAGAGTTCGGAGGAAAAAGATGATAGGCGGGATGCGGGGGCACATGAGTCAACCAATGGACATCACCTCAAAGCTCTTATCGGTCAACATTCATCACTTGAGGGGAATATCAGTGGTCTAGTTGATGGACCTCATGAAGAAAAACTGGAATTTCTGTATGACGTTCAATTTATTGATTTTCTTGGGTTGGAGCAGATTGAGTTTTCACTCAATGCTCGTATTGTGGAAATCGTCAATCAATTGAAGTGTGCAGGAAAACTATCTTGGCAAGCGTACTTTTATTGGAAGACGAGCGAGAAGTTGAAATATTCCAAATATCTATTTCTTTGGAAGGGAAGGTGGCAAGTTTCTAATGAGAACTCGAGGGCGAGTTCTTTTGATAGTAGTAGTAGTATTGATGTAGGACAAAAATGGAGAGTTTTTGTATTTTATTTTTATTGCTTTAGAATAAGATTTTGACTATGAATATTTTCGTTTAGGTTAGAATTATTAACTTTCCGTATTCAGTTTGATTTTGATTTCTACCTTTATTAGGATTCTTGGTCTACAAGAATTAGAATTTTATTTTAATTAATTAGAAAATATCTTTTATTTAATGCCGCTTGTTTTGGCATGTTTTTTATTTCTTTTACAGTAGGATTTCTAGGGTTAGGGTCTTATAAAAAGGGCTGTAACCTATTCAATTATTCAACTTTTAAGCTTTTTTTTATCAATAATATTCAGACTTTGTCTATTTTTTCTTGTGGATTCAAGAACTGCTCGTGGCTACGAGTACCTATTTCGTTTTGATTAGTACGCAACTAATCTCTTTGTGAATTCCGCTGCGTCACCCCCCAATTGGCAGTGGACACGTAGCAATGGGACTCGCGCGGAGAAGAAGCCTTGGTCAAAACTACATTTGAAAATGAATAGTTGACTACCCAATGAAAAGAGAACACGTGTGTAAAATAGAAGGATGTGCTCGCAAAAAATGTCCGCGGAAAAGGATGCTACCGCGAAACCCCCGCTGGTCCCGCGGGAGAACCAGATGTACCCCTAAGAAGCCTCAGCGACGGGAAACCATGGAAAGGTCCCACGGATTGTTGAACGCTAATAATTACAAGAAAGCTACATTGAAGAATTCTCAGGGTTCCATCCAGGCCTAGAGGCAGGGTTCGGAAGGAACTTCGCGGAGAGCATACGATCGCCGCGGGTCGCGACCTTACTCCAGCGGGAATTGGGGAATTTCTTGTGGCTTGGTGGCTTGGGATGGAGGTAGCGCCGCGGAAATTCGAGCCCTCCCGAGGAAAAGCTTCCGCGGGAGGGCGAGTTTCTCCAAGGCCTAGAGGTACAGAGGGGACACATGTTGGGGTCTTATTGGAGAGCCGTTCTGGGCCTGACTTAGGCCCAAGTGCCTTATAAATACCCTTGACATTCCTAATGATGGTGAGGGTTGACTTTTCCTGAAAAAAGAGAGGGCGTGAGCACTGAATTTGAGGAAGGAGAACATTATTCCCCAGAGAAAAGGTGACCTCACCCATTTTGATCCGAAAAAGGCCAGACACCCCCGCGGAGAACAACAGGGACACGCTGCCTTTGTTCCTTCTGTACCTCTTGCTCCTTCCCTCACCTCACAAGATTACCTCCCCTTTTCCTCTTGCTAACTATCGACCAATCGCACCTCTCCAGCTCACACAAATTCATACGTAAGCGACGCCCGCGAAACCCCATACCCCTACAATGATTATTTAGTTCCATCCATATAGTACTGATGAACGAACTGATTGAGCTGAGCAGTTTATTGTTTAAGGCTTTAAGCTTCATTTAAAAATTAAACGATCTTCAAATACATGTTCAAGCTTAGCTTATATAAGAGGCTACTAGGCTAGCTGTTCAATCTCAGACGAATTAACTTTAATCGAGAAGATCTCAAGTAGCGCAATTTTTCTATACATGATCACAAACTGAATGAGCCGAACAATAGCTTAATGAACTTTTGAAAAATGTTCAAACTTTCTTTGTTATTAACAACAATTTTTCTTTGGTTCCCGTTTATCGACGGCCCCATTCTCCTTAACTTTTGATCCTTTCCGTTTTATTTGTTTTTTGTGTTTTCTGAATTATTGTTAGATTCACGTTATATTGTTTTGGATTAATCATCATTCTCAACGAGAGAAGTACAAAAAGTAAAAAATTATGATCAAAAGCAAAAAAAAAAGTTCATTAAAGATGGAAAAATACCAAACAACTGTACGTCTTTTTTGTCTGAAGTTTCATCTTATATGAGTTTTTTTCAATATCGATCCATATTTATATACTTTCATGATTTCTCTCGTTGAGATCAATAATTAGTCCAAAAAATTACGACGAAAGACTAAACAAAAAATTACGAAAAGTAAGACATATCAAAAAAGTACTGGACAAAAGAAGATAGGAAGAATAGAGGCTTATTAGTTTATATTGTAGTTTTCCAAAACATGTATATATACGAATATTATATTGCAGCTTGACAATGTTTGGTGATGGTGGTTCCGGGCTGCATATGGTTCTCATTAGAACACGACACAGACATGTTAGGTGTGAGAAAAAGAAAGTTAACACAATCTTTATACCCTGTTGGCGAATGATCATAATTAGGGACTTGTGAGTGAATTTTCGTTTGACCCAAAAAAAAATAATAATTAGGGACTTGTGCTGCACTGCAGAAGTTTTTTTTTTTTTGATCCGCTACTGCAGAGGTTCATTACAAGTAAGGTTGTAAACGAACTGAGCAGCTTGCGAGTTCGAACTCAAAATTTTGACTTGCATGTTTAGTAAACGAGTCGAGTGGAGCTTGGCTCGTTCGACAAAAGCTCGGCTCGACTCGAGTATAAGAGGCTCGTTTAGAAAATGACTAAGCTCAGCTCGTTAAGGACTCGGCTCGTTGAGCCTCGAGCTCGACAAAGTTCGGCTCGGCTCGTTTACTGCCCTAACTGCAGGGGTATAGTGTGTCATTTGAACCGTCTATATCAACAATCAATGGTTCAGATTTTATTTTAGCTCTTGCAAATCTAAATGGTCTATTATTAAGATGAAGTGTGAATCATTGATAGCCGAGATAGATGGTTCGGATTGCTGATTACACCATGTAGTAAAGTGCACTGTCGGACCTTGGTTCTAATAATTAGCCATTGAAAGTGATAACCCAAGAAACATACTGTAAGTCAAAATCTGTTCCCAAAGCTCGAGCTCGACAAAGTTCAGCTCGGCTCGTTGAGATTCGAGTCGAGCTCGACAAAGTTCGGCTTGGCTCGTTTACTACCCTAACTGCAGGGGTGTAGTGTGTCATTCGAGCCGTCTATATCAACAATCGATCAATGGTCTAGATTTTATTTTGGCTCTTGCAGATCTGAGTGATCTATTACTGAGATAAAGAAGTTTTTCAGTGCCGGGTGGGCACCGGCCACGTGGTGCCGAGCACCATCTCGACTGTCCAAACATGTTTTGAACGGCCCAGATTTGTTTGCGTAATTTTTAAGTGTAAAATTACCAAAACACCCCCTCAAGCCCAAATATATCTAGGCCGTCCAAAATACGTTTGGACAACCGAGATGCGTGCTCGGCACCACGTGTCCCGTGCCCGCTCGGCACTGAAAAATTTCTCACTGAGATGAAATATAAATCATTGATGGCCGAGATAGATGGTTCGGATTGCTGATTACACCATGCAGTAAGGTGCACTGTCGGACCTTGGTTAGTAATAATTAGCCATTGAAAGTGATAACCCATAAAACATAAGTCAAAATCTGTTCCCAAAGTGGAGGAATCCTATTGCCAAAAAGCACATGCCTGGTCCTTAGCTTGCCTAGGCAAAATGATGGCGAATGTTGAACAACATTATGCAATTCAAAACCATTTATTACAAAGTTATTTTTCACTCCATTGCTAATTAATGTCTTCCCTTATTGAATTTTTTTTTTGGACCCGCTTCCAACTGTTTGGATCACGGGAAGCAGTAGTATCTCATCCGTCAATCTTGACAATTTTAATGATTTACGTTCCCGAAAGATTATTTTTGACAAAGATACTTTTCTTACGGTTACAAACATTACAGGATATATGAAGACTACGAAACATTAAAAAAACTTTTTGTAACTTCTATGATTACACGAAATGTCCTCTCCAGTCTCAGAAAAAATTACTCCCTCCGTCCCTTTTTAAATGTCCTGTTTCGTAACTCCAACTTATTAAAAAGACATCATCATTATACCTTTCACATCAACTTTTTCCTCCACTTTCCCTACTTACCCATCATCATTACACTTTTACTCACTAACTTTTCAAAATGGAATTTACTTTTAGGGACAAAATAGACAATTCACCAACTTTTACCCACTAACTTTACAAAATGGACATTTATTAAGGGACAGCCCAAAATGGAATACTGGACTGTAATAAAGGGACGGAGGGAGTACGATTGATTGATTTTTTTTTCTTCTTCTTTTATATTAAAACAAAGTTCGAAACAACAGTAGAACAATACTGAAAACAACTAGACCCTCAAATGGCTTCCTCCTAATTAGGGCTGTAAGTGAGCCGAGCTACTCGCGAGTTCGGCTCGACTCGGCTCGTTAAGGCTCGGTTCGGCTCGACTCGTTTAGTAAACGAGCCGAGCTCGAGCTCGAGTATCCGGCTCGTTTACTAAACGAGTCGAGTCGAGCTTGGCTCGATTAAGAGAGGCTCGTTTAGTAAATTACTAAGCTCGGCTCGTTAAGGGCTCGGCTCGTTAAGGCTCGAGCCGAGCTCGAGCTCGCTGAAGCTCGGCTCGTTTACACCCCAACTCCTAATGCATCTTCTAGCACAAAAGTGCCTCGCAATGGGAGGGGAGTCCTCGCGGCACCATCCGATTTGCCACTTGTTATGCAACCGTATTCTTTCTAAATGATTTGGCACATGTATTTGCTCGGTGGTATACACTTCCTCTGTGCCAAAATGTTTTTCGGGTCCAAAAAAAGAGAACTTAAAAATAATAGTATTATTTTTTCAAGAAAAATTCAAAATAAAACAAACAAATCAACAACATTTACTAGATATATATGAATAAGAACTATCGAGGAATAAAATTAATGCATAGACTATATATATGTGTATCTACATTTCTTATTCGTACGTCCTACAGTACACTCACATATAAAACAACATTTACGCGTAGTTTTCTTCATTTAAAACATTCAATTGTTGGCTCTGGATTTATGATTTATGATGGTTATTGTGGGAGATGAAAGAAGGGAATTGATATTCGCAATCCCTTTTTTGATGTAGGCGCTCCACTTTCAATGTGAAGTTACTAGTAACTTCATAAACAAAGTGGAGTGCCTGCATCAAAAAATGGAGTGCAAATACCAACTTCTATGAAAGAAACTGACATGCACTTCTTAATTTTTTTCCCCTCTTTTATAAATTCAAATACTAAACGCAATGAATGTCAAAGAGGACTATTCCTTGGTAATTACATCCTACGTCCACATCTGTCTGCTCTTTATAAAAAAAATTACTGTAATTTATTAGAGGAACATCATAATTATACTACTTGTTATATTATGGTTTTTCGTTTTTATCCTGAAATAAGTAAGGACACTTAATGACACTTTAAAATTGCTTCTATATAGTTTGAAAAGGAAAGGTAGAAAATTTAAGTTAATTGTTTGATGTTCATTACAATCATCATTACAATAAGAGGCAATCTTGTTGCTAAAATAAATCAAAAATTAGGGAGAATTAGGGTATCCACAATGCTATAATAAAAAATTGATAATCAAAAGTTGACACATCAGCTTTTAATTATTCATTTAAGAGATTGCTAAGGTTAACAATGTAGATGTCTACAATGGCGTAATCAAAATTAAATAACCAAAACTTGTCATATCATCTTTTCAAACTACAAAAAACTAAAAACTGTGAATAATAGAAAATACTTCTTCTAAAAATAGTTTTGAAACTAATAGAAATTATTTACTAGAAATAGAAAATAAATTTTGAAACTTTTTTTTTTGGAAAAAAACTATTTTTAATTTTTTTTCCTACAAAAATAATTTAGCAAAAATTTTTCTTTCGAAAATATTGTTCGAAAAGAAAGAGAGAGGAAAAGGGAAGAGAGATAGAACATTTTTGTATAATGATTGGTGTATTTGATAGAGAATATTTAGGGTCTTTTAAATTTGGTTATTGTTAAAAGATTGTTAGTTTTAGTTATCCAAAACCCAAAATTTGATTATTTCTAAGGAGATTGTTAAATTTGATTATAGTATTGTGAGCCATATTTTATACTAATATTATTAACTTTAAAAACCTTTTAATTTTAATTATAGCATTGTGGATACTCTTAGGGAAAAATTCTCCACCAAATATTTCAGTCAAAATTGGGCAGCCAATGGGCCATACTAGAAGTGGCAAATGGGCGGATTAAAACGGATCGTAGGTTGAATGTGGACAGGTCAAATACAAGTCGATAGAAGGCAGGTTGAGACGGATTGGGTCAAATATAGGTCAAGTCATACCCAAACCTAGCCCGACCCATTTTCTCTCCCCACACTGAACAAGGTGAAAAATAATCATGTGCACCCTGGGGAAAAAAAAAAACCCACTCCCACCTTTCATCTCTGCCCTCATCTTCGAACACAATCCAACACCCCCACCCCTTTTCCTCTCTCTCTCTCTCTCTCTCTCTCTCTCTCTCTCTCAATTCCAACCAAACCATTAATTTACTTCTCCCGTGCCAAACCAACCAACCCGAAAATATTCCGAATTGTCCGAGTATTTCATTTTGTGGGCTTTTTTCATTGTTCTTATTCAAATTTTTTCACATTGGTTCATTTTGCGATAAACTTTTTACCCTTATTGATTCGTTTTAACGAGAGAAATCGGAAAAGTATAATTTTTTACTTTTATCCTAATATTTTTTTTGTAATATCCAAGATTTTGGACTTTAGTTTAGTTTCGCATCAATTTTTTTTGGATTATTGGTTCGACTCGACGAAAAAAATCGAAAAAGTAAAAAATTATGATCCAAATATAATTTTTTTTGAATAAAGATTCCTCTTGTCATGAGAACACAATAATTCACAAAAAATCAACGAAAAACTAAAAAATGCGAAAAAAATATGAGCAAATTAGATTAGGTTAAAAATGAGCGTATTTAGACGAGTTAAAAAATATTCCGTATAGGTTGAGATTGCCATTTTTAGGCCACACCATTCAAGGATAAATCCAAAAACTCTTTTAAACAACCCTGGCATATGAGGTCATGAATCTCAAAGTACAATTTTCAATGGAATGGAATTAACTCATTATTACCACTCGAAATTGTTGACCATATTTACCACTCAAAATTGTCGCAATCAAATCGCCACCAACAATCATCATTTGCCTCTCCCCCTTTGAAATTCAAAAGACTAGAGCTAGGGTAAAGGTTAACGCCAGCAAACGTCAAGTCAAATGAGAAGTCATCCAGCATTCAATGCTAGAACCATACTACAGTAGTAATTTACATACGAAAATGATATTGGTACCGATGGTGGGCGTAAGGAAATCATACCGATGGCAGCACCGGACTGTCTCTGGGCAGGTAAAGGTTAACGCCAGCAAACGTCAAGTCAAATGAGAAGTCATCCAGCATTCAATGCTAGAACCATACTAGTAATTTACATACGAAAATGATATTGGTACCGACGGTGGGCGTAGGGAAATCGTACCGACGGCAGTGCCGGGCCGTCTCCTGCCACCGGACGGCCGATCCTAGTCGTCCAAATTTTTTTTTTTAAAAAAACTGAGGGGGTTTGCGCGGGAATCAACGGTATCCGATATGTATAGGGTGCTTGATCTAAACACTCTATTTTCGTGTCCGGTGGCCGGAGATGGCCCTATGCAGCCGTCGGCACGATTTCCCTACGCCCACCGTCGGTACCTATAGCACTACTCATTTACATATTCACACTCACAAGTAAATCCATTTTTGGATCTCACACTTAATGATCGGACCTATTTAATTTGTTAAAACATTATTTAAGGATTCTTGCAGAAAACCAGCTCATTCAGGGATAAAACTGAATGAATCGATTAAGCCTTTATGATATTTGAATGAATGAATTTTTTAGAGGCACTTTATAAACATGTTTAAAAAAGTTAGAACGGCTCCTGTCATTTGCTAGGCACCCCGAGATTTGACAACCCACAATCACCATGAGCGCGCTTCAGCAAAGACATCATACAAGGGTAGAGAACTATTAACATGAACATCGTTGTGAAACAATATTGTCTAAAAAGACCTGATGTATAGACAAAATATTTGCTTAAAGATGAAACTATCACTCTTGCCGAAAGGAGAGACAAAACTCTCCTAGTAAGAAGAGACAAAACTCTCACAGATCAGACGACAAATCATTAATTAATCTGAAAAGCCAAGAGAAAGATAAATAGAAAGAATAGATAATAGAAACAAAGATCGAGAACTAGTTTCATATATGGTCTTTCTCTCTCGCAGCCATATAAGAGTAGTGAAACCCTTGGGGGGGGGGGGGGAGGGGAAGGGAGAAAACAGTAAGTCTGTTTACACAGACATTTCCCACACAAATCGCACATAGATCCGTGTGTGGGGTCCACTCTAAGTCCCACACAAATGATCTGAGTCGTTCATCAAATGTAAAACATTTTTTTAAGGCCCGCGCGAAAAATCAACTTAATCCAATATTTATAGATGCTCGATTCAATCATTTAACTTTTCATTATTCAGAAATTCGAATGAAAAGTAAAATGATTAAATCGAGCACATATTAGTATCGGATTGAGCCAATTTTTTGCGGAGGCCCTTGAAAAAATATTTTACATTTAATGAACGGTTCGGATTATTTGTATGGGACTCATAGTGGGCCTCATAACAAATCTATGCACTTTTGTTGTGTGTGTAGCATTATTGGGGAAAAAAAAGATAAATGTGACCACTAAGGTTTTGAGAGGGAGTTTTAGAGAGTTAGAGGAGTGTTTAGGAAAAATCGGATATTTATTAAGTACATTAAAAATAGGGTCCATAATTTAACTAAGTACACTAGGGTCCAGAATTTAACTAAGTATAGTTACAAAAAGTCCTAACTGACAAAATCACAAAAATGTGATGTTTTTTTTGATAAAATCATAGATATCTGAATGAAAAAAAATGAAAGATTGGATCGAACACCTACACATAATGAATTAAGCTGATTTTTTACAAGTACACACAATTTTTTTTTTAAATTATTGAATGGCTCGGATCATCTGTGCGGGCTCTGTAGTGGGCCCCGCGAAAACCGTTGGTATCCCATCGGTTGTCATTTGATATCATTTGCATTTATTTACTATGTCCTCCTTGCCAAAATTGTTTTTGTTGGTGCCAAAACTCCAGTGCATAAAAGTCTTGTACATTACAAATGGTACAAGCCTTTTATGCACTAGAGTTTTGGCGCCAACAAAAATGGTTTTGGCATTATCATTTCCCCTTTTAATTTGAGCCTCTTTTAGAGTTGAATTAGGACCACTGTTTTGCAACGTGGCGCAATGTAATTGATTTGGAGGAAACAAATATTTACACCGGCGGTGTAAACATTTGTTTCCTCCAAATCAATTATATTGCGCTACGTCGCTATGTTCTATTGATTAGGACTACAATTTTACAACGTGCGCGCGATATAAAGAATTTATTCTCTATTCATAAACAACAATTATACTCCGTACTACTTTACAAGTTCTTCAAAAGACCCTTTAGACCTTTTTCTAAAATCCCTTCAGACCATTGTGAACATGAAGAAATTTGTCAAATACCATGAAAGAGACGGAAACTGAAAACTGCGTTCCAAGACTTCCAGCTGCGTGTACTGGATTGTAGATTAAAAAACAGAAAGTCTACAGGCACAACAGATCTGTGCATAGATTGTGCACAGATAGCGTTGTGGGACCCACTAAGGGTCTCATACAAATAATCCGAGCCGTTCATTATGTTTAAAATATTTTTTCAAGTGCTCCCGCGAAAAATTAGCTCAATCCGACACCTATAGGTACTTGATCTAATCGTCTAACTTTTAATTCTCTAAAAACCCGAATGAAAAGTTAGATGATTAAATCAAAAACTTATAGGTATCGGATTGAGCTAATTTTTCGCGGAGACCCTTGAAAAAATGTTTTAAACATAATTAACGGATCGGATTATTTGTATGGGACTCTCAGTGGACCCCACAACGCAATCTGTGCACAGATCTGCTGTGCCAGTAGCAAGGTTCATTAAAAAAAGACTCTTAAAATTTTAAATTATAATCAAAATTTGAACGAGTTTTTAAAAAACACGAGCAGAATAAATTTTTACGGAAACAAGTTTTAAAATACGCGTTTAATGGTATAATGCGAATCCAAAATAGTGAAAATACTCTTTGGCAAGATGATTTTTTACAATTTTGTATCCTCTCATTCAATTTTTGATAATTATTTCTTGCCATAGAGAAAAACCCCACAAGAAAATTCACCATCCCAAATTCCAAACACGCGCCAATTATTCAGACAAAGGGGAAAAAAAAGCATTTAAACGGCGGCTCTATACCATGGGACCATTCTGCTCTCTCTCTCTCTCTCCTTTCCTCCCTGTTTCCCCTCTCTCTCTCAATAAATCTCCCTCCCTCTCCTTTCTTCCCTGTTTCCTCTCTCTCTCTCTCTCTCTCAATAAATCTCCCTCCCCAGAATTGCCAGCCTCCCCTCAACTCAATACCTTCACTTCATAGAAATGGAGGTAATGATACCCTCACCCCCGGCCTTCAACTTCGACAGCACTTCCACCACACCCTTCCTAACCCCACCGTCCAGCCCTCCCCACTTCTCCCCCTTCGTCAGCGCCCCCACCAGCCCCTCCTCCTCCTTCCACCGCCTCGACGTCTTCTCCGCCGCCGCCGCCAGCACAATCCCCTTCAGCTGGGAAGAAACTCCTGGTACTCCAAAAACCAAACAACGCGCGACAGATAATTTTTTCGATAACTCAAGTGTCCGCAGCGGCTCACATGCAATCCCCTTCAGTTGGGAAGAAAAGCCTGGTACTCCCAAAACCAAACAACTCACAGCCGAGAATTATTTTTACAACTCAGGTGTTCGGACCGGCTTACGCGCAGTTGAAAACGAAGCGGACTTCGAATTCGACTTCAGCGGGCATCTAGACATGAGGAACTCCCTTTCTCTCTCCACAGCCGACGAGCTCTTCGACGGCGGCGTCATCAAGCCTCTCAAGCCACCTCCCCGGCTACAATTCTCCGAAAACAACGCGCTCGGCGATTCTCCGAAATCGCCGAGATCTCCCATCAAGGCTAATTTTTTCAGAGAAGCTCTGTCTCCGAGGCATCATAACAAGAAGAAGGATTTCGACCCGTTCGAGGCAGCCATCGAGCAGACTAGGCGAGAGAGTTACGGCACCCAGCAAAAGAACGGCGAGTCCGATACAACTGAAGGAGGAGAACGACAGAGCAACGAGAGAGGGAGAGAGAGGGCTTACGACTCGTCCGGCAAGGGCAGCCGCAGAGCGAAAGGGACTCGGTCGCTGTCCCCTTTCAGGGTGTGCGATATCTTCACCGAAAACTATCAAGAAATGAGCTCGGGCTCGGGCTCCTCCTCCAGCTCGTCGAAGAATTGTTCTTCGGCGGGTTGGAGAGGGTACTACAAGAAGTGGAAGCTGAAGGATCTGCTGCTGTTCCGGAGCGCGTCGGAGGGGCGGGCGGCGGCGGCGGGGAAGGATCCGTTGAAGAAGTACTCGTTGCTGAAACAGGGTGGCGGTGCGACGGAGGACGTGAAGAATTCGAGTTTCCGGTCCACGGAGAGCGCCGGTTCGGTGTCGAGGAGGAGGGGATCATCGGGCGGGCCGGTATCGGCTCACGAGTTGCATTACACGACGAACCGGGCGGTTTCGGAGGAGATGAGGAGGAAGACGTTTTTGCCCTACAATCATGGGTTGTTGGGTTGCTTGGGATTTAATCCGGCCGTCCATGACATTTCCAGAGGGATCGGATCCGTGACACGTGGATGATCCTGATTCGTTATCGCCTACTATTTTTTCTCTTTAGTAGTTGTAAAATTGTATACACTCATATTTTTACTCTTTTTAGCCCTCTTTTTCTTGGTTGGTGCCAAAGTCCAAAATGGGTTTTCTAAAAGAAAAATGCCAAGGGCCAGTTCCAAAGAAATGTGCCAAGCAAAATACTATTTCTGATAAAAAAAAAAAAACAAGCAAAATATTTTTTGTCCTCCATATTTTATTAGAGGTAAAACAATGTGATTCTATGTCGGACCCATGTTTGATTTGTTAAAAGATTATTTGGTATGGGGTGTAAGAATATGTGTCGATCGAATTGGGTACATTTTTTGAATTTGTTAGGTATTTAAGATTGGTTTAGAACAATCTCATGTGTGCTCTAATTCTGTAACAACTTACCCGAGCTCATGAACTCGACTCTAGCTTGTTTGCAGCTCCCTCGAAAAGTTATCCAATTAAATGTGTAATTATATGCTCAAGAAAGAGTTTTCAATTACATTTGAACTCGAGTTTATAGGGGCGTTTAGCTGTTGAATTTAGTAGTTAAGATTCTGCTATTTGGGAATTAACCAGTTCATATGATCCTTTGGCAGTGGCGATTGCAGGCAGCAGTAAGGGTTTTGGTTATGGGTTTGAGCTTGGCCATTTTTGTTGGTCTCTTATCAATGTTTGGGTCGTCTTAGGTTATTAATATTTTCTTTCGGTTGCTCTTTATCCTTTTAATTTTTGTAACTATTTAATGATATAACATTTCTTTTGCCAATCAAAAAAAAAGAAGAAGATCCTCTGTCAAAATTTAGATTTATCGGCAAGTGTTGTAACTAACGAGAAACTTTTTTGTATATCGGGTATACCAACACCTTTGGTATCCCCTCCGGTCTATTTCTAATTTTCCGGTCATTTTTCGATCACATTTAGATGATCGACTCCGTTCATTTTGTAGAGTTTGGCGAGAACCTTGAACTTACTAAAAATCGTATTCAACAGAATTTTGTAAATACATGATCGACACACATGAAAATTGAAGAAAACCAAAACTGGATCCAAAACCACATTGAATCGGAACCCAGTTTTGTTTTGTTTTTTTTGGTGGTAATTTTCACGTGTGCCGATTATGTATCTATTAAAGTCCGATAAACACGATTTTGGATATAATTATGGTTCTCGTTGAACTCTACAAAATGAACGGAGTCAATCATCAAAGTGTGATCGGAAAATGGCTGAAAAATTGAAAACGGACCGGAGGGGATACCAAGGGTGTTGGTATCCCCGGTATTCTAAAAAGTTTCTTGTAACTCTATACTGAAAGTTAATTTATCTGCTTGTTAACTTTAAGGTTTCAGAATTAATCGAAGTGTGCGCAAGTTGTCCCAAATATCCGATTATAAAAAAAAAAACACTCTAATATTAGAACATATCTAAAGTTAGGCTTATCGCATTATCTAGGTGAATAATGTAAGTTTGCAAATCATGAATCAAATCCGATTCTGTTGTTTTCTTCTCTTGTTTCGGCGTACTTTTTATTTAGTAGGAGTATTATTTTCAAGACCATGGGTATATAATTGTATAAAGAGAGAGGCAATCATTATGTGGGGTTTTGCTTTCATTAGGCAATAGTGTGTTCTTTTTTTGTAAGAAAAAAAGGAAGGGGGGAGCCAGCCGATTTGCCTGGTGGTATATTGAATTTAGGGGTTTGCTCCTACTAAGATTTTTTATTCAAAATCTTTCATGTCGTACGTTAGGATCAGTTCATACAGTGCTTTGTTCTGATTTTAATGGGGCTCTGATGTGAACAGTGGAATTGGGTCTCCAGAATTAGTCGAGATTCACGTAAGCTTGCCCAGACACCCGAAGGGCCTAAAAAAGAAAGGAAAAAAAAAAAAAAAGAGCCACCATCCGTGCTTGCAGAATTAATTCCGTTAGGACCAGTTCATATGGTGCTTTGCATCAATTTTAATTCGGCTCTAATGTGAACAGTGGGATTGGAACTTCAAAATTAGTCGACGTTCACGTAAGCTTGCCCAGACACCCGATATATAAAAAAGAAGGGCCCAAAAAAGAAAGGAAAAAAGGAAGAGCCACCAAACCGTGCTTGCAGAAAGTTGTTTTTATTATCAAATGCCGATTTACGTCTATTTATTTTATAGGAGGAGAGTCAGCAGACCCACGAGAAACCATTTTAATTAATTACGGCTACTTTATTTCGTTCTCTTTTCTTTTCTCTTCCATTTAATATGATTTAAACTTTGGACCCTATTGGAGATGAAGAAGAACAAGAAAATGTTAGGGACCATGATAGATTGATAGTGGGAGTTGTTAAATATATGCAGAATTTTGTGAGAGTCATCAACATACATAGTATATATATAATGACTTAATTCAGAAAATCATATCTCACTCGCCTTTATAAAAATGGTGCGATTCAGGTGATCTACCTATACGTGATAGCGGATGCATAATTCGGGTGTACGACAACCAAATTACGGTACTTTCTTATGGTTCTGCTGAAGAGTATGCGTATAAAATTTATACATATGGTCAGATCCTCGCTCTGCTGGACTCACACTTGCAGAGAGAATAGCAATTTTAGATTTGTGTCCGATATCCCTCTCCGGGAAAGTTTACAATACACACCCTTTAAAAAGGGTGTACCATATGTACCTATTTTAAGGTTCATTCATAACATTTTAGTGTGTTTCGTAACTTTTGTTCTAGAATTCATAACCTTTCAGCAGTACGATTCGTAATATTTTCATTATGATTTATAACATTTTGGTGTATCTCGTAACCTTTATACGATTCGTAACTTTTTAGCAATACGATTCGTAACTTTTTCTCTAGAATTCATAATATTTTGGAGGTGCATATGATACACGCCCAAATAAAGGGTGTGTATTGTAATCTTTCCCTCCATCTCCTCCTTTTCAAATGAAAGAAATTTGAACTCAACAATGCTGCCTTGTTGGGAGGCATTTGTAAAAGAGCTGGGAAAAAGTTCTTAAAAAGTAGAGGACAAGGGTCAAAACAATTATGAGAAAATGCGAAAATGAAGGGAAAGTGGAGTGAAAATTCAAGGGAAAACTACAGGACTATCTCGTCTCGGATTGCGAAAACTCTTGCTATTAGAGATGGGTTCAAACTTGGGATGACTATGGGATTTCAATGGGTGGTAATTGAATCTGATGTGGAAGCAATCGTGAAAAACTGCGTAGACTCATAAGAAACCCCTTCCAATGTTGCGGTATTGATACATGATTGTTTTGATCTTACGAATCAGATTGGTTATTGTGGTTTTAGTTTCACTACTCATGATTGTAATCGGGTTGCACATAATTGTGCTCAGAAAGTCCTTTCCGATGGTTTGTCCAGTCTGTAGACGTTCATTTTGCCCTCATGGGGTTCCCTCTCTTATCTGATGTTTAGGCTCATGCCTACTAGATGAATAAAATTTCACCATTGAAAAAAAAAAAAAAACTTACATGTTTTTGTTGGAAGTGGGTAAAATTTTGCGTCAAACACATTGTGAGGGTATATTTGTCTACACGAATTTATATGCATGTGAAGCATATATTTCATTTTTTTTTCGAAAAAGGTAGAAGATTTTTGCAAAACTGTTCTTGTTCTTTTACTTTAAAATCTGGTTATTTTTACACTTAAAAAATTAATTACTAGCATTACATTTAGAATTCACGTATACTAGCAATTTTAGTAACATATATGCTGATAATTGAAATGGGTTTAGATATGAATGACTAGATTCATGGCCTTCTCACGAGGAAGTATTTCGCTACAAGATTCGTGGCCTTCTCACCAAAAAGTATTCGTCAAACCGTTACACTCTATAAGTGCGTCAGGATATATTGTTGTCGCCGGCCATTCGACACCTCAAGCTGATTACAAAGTGGATCCTCTATCCCCACTCTAAACATATGACCAACAACGTATGTAATTTGATACTTAACGAAATACTTTCCACATATGATTGACCACGTGTTAAGTAGTGCGACCCAAGTTTTTCATGACCGATCATCTGATACCTCAAGGTCTTCGGTCGCACTTTTAACACAAGGTCGACCACATGTGAAACAATATACCGCGTAAACTCGATCGGTAGAGAACCAGTGTGGCATGACGGTTTCGTCAAAGTACTTGCCATTCATCACATGGCAAAACAACGAGACAGATGCATTTTTAATGGTCACCCACCCCTACTGTCACTGCGGATGTCTCTGACCTCAATGAGGAAAAAAGGACCACCTTTAAAAGTCAAACAAAGAAGGCCGACCGGCCCGACCCAAGTCAATATGACATCAACTTGAAACAATACTGGGAGTATACTAGATTTCATGTGCACAGATTATGTGTTGATGATCCGTGTCCACGTTGAATTGTTTGACTACAGAGTCCATAATATAACTCCACAGATTTTGTGCAGAGATCACGGTATGCAGAGGCGGCTCTACATATAGCCTTCTATGGTCAACTGAACACTCAAACAAAAATTTTTTGCTTAGAATACATGTAAAAATTATGAGCTAGACTTTTTTTGAACACCCAATTTAAATATCAATGAACACTCAATTCTAATAGTCTTGAACACTTGACTCAAAAAGAATTGAACACCCAACCCAAAACTAGTTGAACACTCAATCATAACCCAATCACAGCCCATAAATCCACGTAATTCATGTTTGAACATTTAACACATTAATTACTTCAAATAAAACTCATAATCAAAATAAAGAAATTGAAAAAGGAAGAATCTATTGGTGTAAGTATTATGCTCAGCGTTATCTCTCCAACTTTATTGTTGATGGTTCTAAATGTGTTAATTTCGCATTCATTGCAATTATAACTACTTTATTTGTTTTTATCTTGTTAGCTAATAGAATTACGGACAAAACTTTAAAAAAATTCAACTACATTGCAAACCCCGTTAACTTAAATAATACTCCTATTCCTTTGAATTTCTGACTACGATAGAAAATTAAATCTCATCATATTATCCTAAAGAACACCATATTTTCAAGAAGGTCAGTTTCAACATATCCACTACAGTTTTTTTCAAAAGTGTTTTATTAGATTAATACGCCGATTAAATGTTGGCACAAAATATGAGATCTCATCTAGGACAATTGTAAAAAAAAAAGCCTCCTCCATTCTCAAAAAACTATCTACTACGCAACTTTCAAGTACATATTTTTAAGTTATCATTTCACCTCGTAGTTAATTTTTCTATTTATACTAATATATGACATTTTGTACTTATATTATTGGTTAAGAGATCAACTAGTAGAGTTAAGGTAATTTTTGAACACCCTATTACAAAATCCTGGAGCCGCCACTGATGGTATGAGACTCACGCTGGGTCCCAAAAAACGATACAAGTTGTTCATTAAATTTTGAATATTTTTCCGAGGGGCAATTCCAAAAATCAGCTCAATCCGGTATCTATAGGTGTTTGATTCAATCGTCTAACTTTTCATTCAAATTTTAGGATCATATAATCTAAATAAAAAGTTAGATGATTGAATTGAGTAGTACTAGGTATCGGATAGAGTTGATTTTTTGCGGGGGCCTTCGAAAGTATGTTTTACATTTAATGAACTGCTCGGATCCCGCAGTGGGCCCCACATTGTGATTTGTGCACAAAATTTGTGCAGTTAGTCGGGGTGCATAATAAATCAGTAATTACTAAAGAGGGTGGTTGACCCCAACAACTTCATAGTTGACTTGATGATCAAGCTCGAAGCAAATGGTTGTGGGTGCGTTTCTATTCTATTATTGGACTAGATACTAATAGCAATAGTTAAGTTATTTTTGCAAAATGATATTTTAGTTGATGTATGTGAGAAGAATGATCTGTCTAGAAATTCGTGAAAACATGTGTTTTAGTCCATTTAGTTTTGCAGAAACGCAATCTTCTCTTTTAGCCCAAGGTTTTTTTTTCAATAACCAAGTCTTCAGGCCAGCTTACGTGCGTCTTGGCTAATCTTAGGGGATCATAACTTCACCATCTACTGGCAAGACTCCACTTAAAGCTAGAGCAAATACTCTGTATGGACTGATCCCAAAGGAGTTGATAACACCTGAGAGGTTTCAAACATGAGACATTAGGAGGAAGCAGACCCTTACGTCCAGACTTTGACCACCAGGCCAACTCCTTGGGGTGCTATAGCCCAAGGGTTTGTCTGGTTAGTTGGTCAATTTTCTCTCCACATAATTGATTAGGGTTCGATTCTTGAGGTGAGGCTGGAAGAAAGAAATATCTTTTGAATTCCCTAGCCCCAATGTGGATGACTTTTCTTTGACCGGACTGAGAATGAAATTAGTTGAGGTGCGCATAAGTTAACCCAAATGCCCTTAACTGTCGGGAAAAAAAAAATCCTCTCTTTTTCTAGTCGTCTTCCACATCCAGACTATATACTGCAATAATTAGTGGAGGGAGTAGGAGCGAGAATGAGGCAAGGATTTGACTTGACACACAAAGGCCAACCATTTGACCGAACTAAGGCTATATAATTGATAGGTTTAATTGTCCGAATTCATGATAGGGTAGTCTTTGCATTCGGGATGCTAAAGAGATTAATTTTTTTAACATTTGTACGGATGTGATGACGAATTGTAACGCTACCTTGAAGTTATGTAGAGTCGCTATCCATGGTGGTGACATCGGCCACTACCTTTCTTTGAATCAACAAACTTCCCACGTTCGTGCTCTATTGTGTTTTCTTCGTAAAACCCAATGGAACAAAAAGTCACTAAGAATCTTTTTTAGGTCACCAAATTTCTTCGAGTGCTTAGAATTACTTAATTGCAAGAACACCCCCCTTAACTATTATTTTTTGGTAACTTCACCCCCTTAACTATCAAACTCCCCAATTACACCCCTTTAACTACCAAATTCGAGCAACTTCACCCCTCCCTCATTTTCCATCCAATTCTGTTAGGAATTTGGATGGAAAATTGCAAAGTTGGTTGGAAAATGAATTCAACATACCAAAATGCCCTTTTAGGGTGTTATACACCCCCTCTTTCTCTCTCCCCTCTACACCAGATTATACCCCCCTCTCTCTCCTCCACATCAGATCTTCTCCTCTCTCTGCACGATCTCTTTCCTCCCTCTACACCACCTGACCTAAACCTAACACCCCCTCTCACGACCAACACCTATTGAAACTATTTTTTTAAACTTAGGGGTACGTTGGTCATTTTCTTTCATTTCATCCATTTTTTTAAACGGAAAATGGGGAGGGGGTGAAATTGCTCAAATTTGGTAGTTAAGGGGGTGTAGTTGGGGAGTTTGGTAGTTAAGGGGGTGAAGTTGCCAAAAAGTAATAGTTAAGGAGGTGTTCTTGCAATTAAGCCGCTTAGAATTGAGGACGATGATATACTAAGGTCCCTTTTAACTGAGATTTGCAATTTAAGGCAATTGACTTACCTTAAAATGAGTTTGTCATTTGGAGTTGTAAAACTTCTTTGTGTCATAAGCAATTTGAAAAGTTTGCTAACCTTAGATCTTCGAGAATCATGAAATGTCTACTTTTTTATGTTATTTGGAGTACGTAGCAATTAAGACACATTCTCTTACCCTGTGCATGCTATCCTCTTCCAGTTCGTCAGGTAAATTGCTTGGATTTGTTCCATCCAGTTGAATTTTCTTTAACAAAACTCTAGACCCTATATGGGCTGCCTGGTGACCTTTTTAAGGCAGATTGGTTGCATAACCTTGTTGATTTGAAAAAGTTACCAGGCAACCCATATAGGGTTTGGAGATTTGTTAAAGAAAATTCAACTGAATGGAACAAATCCAAGCAATTTACTTGACGAACTAGGAGAGGATAGCATGCACGGGGTAAGAGAACGTGTCTTAATTGCTTCATACTCCACATAACATCAGGAAGGTAGACATTCCATGATTCTCGAAGATCCAAGGTCAGCAAACTTTTCAGATTGCTTATGGCACAAGGAACAAACTCAATTTAAGGTAAATCAATTGTCAAAGAAAGAAGGCTGACCCAAGTAAATGACATGATCAACTTGAAACAATACTAGGAGTATACTAGATTTCATGTGCACAGATTATGTGTTGATCCGTGTCCAAGTTGAATTGTTTGACTACAGAGTCCATAATATAACTTCACATATTTTGTGCACAGATCACGGTATGAGACTCACGCCGGATCCTACAAAAACTATACGAGTTGTTCATTAAATTTTAAATATCTTTCCGAGGGGCAATTCCAAAAATCAGCTCAATCCGGTTCCTATAGGTGCTCGATCCAATCGTCTAACTTTTCATTTAGATTTTAGGATCATATAATCTGAATAAAAAGTTAGATGATTGAATTGAGCAGTACTAAGTATCAAATTGAGCTGATTTTTTGCGAGGGCCTTCAAAAGTATGTTTTACATTTAATGAACTGCTCGGATCCCGCAGTGGGCCCCACACCGTGATTTGTGCACAAAATTTGTGCAATTAGTCGGGTTGCATAATAAATCAGTAATTACTAAAGAGGGTGGTTGACCCCAACAACTTCATAGTTGACTTGATCATCAAGCTCGAAGCAAACGGTTGTGGGTGCGTTTCCATTCTATTATTGGAATACATACTACGAGTAATAGCAATAGTTAAGTTATTTTTGCAAAATGGTATTTTAGTTGATGTATGTAAGAAAAATGACTTGTCTAGAAATTCTTGAAAACATGTGTTTTAGCCCAAGGTTTTTTTTTTCATAACTAAGTCTTCAGGCATTCTTACGTGCACATTGGCTAATCTTAGAGGATCATAACTTCACCATCAACTGGCAAGACCCCACTTAAAGCCGAAGCAAATATTCCGTATGGACTGATCCCAAAGGAATTGATAATACCTCAGAGATTTCGAACCTAAGACATTAGGAGAGAGGTTTCGAACTTGAGACATTAGGAGAGAGGTTTCGAACTTGAGACATTAGAAGGGAGCAAACCCTTACGTCCAAACCTTGACCACCAGGCCAACTCCTTGAGATGCTATAGCCCAAGGGTTTATCTGGTTAGTTGGTCGATATGCTCTCAACACAATTGATTATGGTTCGATTCTTGAGGTGAGGCTGTAAGAAAGAAAGATCTTTTGAATTTCCTAGTCCCAACGTGGATGACCTTTTTTTGACCGGACTCAGAATGAAATTAGTTGAAGTGCGTATAAGTTAGCCCAAACACCACTGGCTGTCGGGAAAAAAAATGCTCTCTTTTTCTAGTCGTCTTCCACATGAACATCCAGACTACATACTGCAATAATTAGTGGAGGGAGTAGGAGCGAGAATGAGGCAAGGATTTGACACACAAAGGCCAACCAATTGACCCAACTAAGGCTATATAACTGATATGTTTAATTGTCTGAATTCATGATATGTTTTTTTTTTTTTTTGGATAGGCAACAAAATTTATTAGATATCGACAAATGATACATCGAGGAGGCCAAAACTCCAGATACAAGAAGACCTTGGAGCTAAAGAAGGCCAAAAGAAAGAAAAGAAAGGAAAGGAAAAATACATCCAATGAGACATTGAAAAAACCACAGTAAAGAGTGGAATCATCACAGCATATTGCGCAGCTTGAAATTGTGCTGATTATGTTCCAGCACGCACCATAACCGGCCACTAATCCTTACACCACCAAAAACCTCCTAAATGGACCCTGCATAGGAGGATTCTTCCAGAACAATACCTCAAACTCAGCCAACAGAGCAGCAATGCAGCAGAGCAACAATAAAGCACAGGCATAGTAACGTTGACACGTTGCCAAAGAGGGTAATTCGCCTTGGAATAAAGCAATACGTGTGATTACCCATAACCATGACAACTGATATAGCAATATCAGCTAAAGACAAGGCCTCTTAGCCCTCCCAAAGTGGGAGTTGAATACAACCAAACTTAGGAATTCATACAACCAGAATTGCAGCAGCTTGACCATTCCCAGCATAACAGCAAACATCCTTGAACCTCTTCACTACAAGAAAAAATGGCTTTCCCGGCGTTTATAAAACGCTGGTAAAAGTGAAATAAACGCCGGTAAAAGCCTTCCCGGCGTTTTTCCCGGCGTTTTCTATAAACACCGCGACTGCCGCACTCGGGAATACTATACGGCGTTTGGCAAACCCCGGGAAAATACCCGGCGTTCTATAAACGCCGGCAAACGTTTTCCAGTCACCGGAGCTTTTCACTGTTACTGGGGTTTGTTGAAAACGCTGGGATGATTACCCGGCGTTTTTTCCGGCGTTTTATAAACGCCGGCAAAAGTTTTCCGGTGACCGGTACTTTTACCTTTTACTGGGGTTTGTTAAAAACGCTGGGAAGCGTACCCAGCATTTTTTCAAATGCCGGATCTAAAATCTTTTACCGGGGTTTGTTAAAAACGCTGGGAAGAGCACCCCACGTTTTTTTTCAAATGCCGGATCTAGTATCTTTTACCGGGGTTTTGTTAAAACGCCGGGAAAAGTACTAGGCTTGTTTTTTTTTACCGGGGTTTTTTTAAACGCCGGCAATATATCACTGAATTAATTTTAGAAAATGTAGCCCTATTGCACCATTTTCCGCATCCAATTAACTAATTTACAGCATACAACTTCGGAAACACATCTAACATATAAGCTCTCAAAATATTAAAAGTCTCATAGCACAACCAATGTCAAAATAGAGTTTCCTGCTATAGCCCATTGTTGTCTTTCAATATCTCTACTACATTCAACCAAATATTTTCCAAAATACAAAAAATCTACCATAATAGATGAACATAACATTAGGTCTTGGTACCACCATAGTAGACAGCCATCACATTACGTCAAGTAACCACTTGATTCTACACCATCTTTAACTTCGATAAACCTAAAATCAAACAACAAAAAAATAAGAGAATCAGAACACTAGCTTGGTATTGGAACACTATATTAAGACCAAAATAAACTCAAAAGCATCCAAGCCACATCTGTTGATCTAGAAACCGTGTTAGGTAATCACCACAATTCAGCCCAACGTGAAACATAAGTTCCAAAGTAAACATTACTAAGCCAGAAAGCATGTTAGGTAATGGTCAAGTGTTTACTCAATATAATAGTGAGCAAATAAGGGTCAAGACCAGCTGTTGATCCACGTTTGCTTATTCGTACGGAAGGGATAAAAATAGATTAAGTTTTTGAGGTATGGCCTATAAAGGGGTGCCTATTCAAACATCCCTCGCTATACTTTAAGGAGGAAAAGCATACAATTTTACTGTGTCCCAACAAAGAAAACTTAGTTTTGAGTCTTTTGCCTACAACAAGTACTTGTTTTGACAGTTTGCTCTATGTTCTTGAGATTCTTAGCAAAACTACCGTCCATCAGTCTTTTTTGGTAACATCACATCACGTTAATTCTTACTTAGTACAGCATACTTGAAACTTAGGCTGAATCTCTAAATAACGGATGCATTGTTCACTTCTACTTGAGGTACTTTCATGGTCAGCCCAATCTTTATGGAAACAACACTTCATAATGGAGGACTAAAGAAGAGCAACAGTGCAGAAAAACGAAAGAATGCCTTATCCATATGAACATACAATGCTATGAAGCACGGATACTCTTCTTTAGCCTCCGTATCTCGTACCGTACGCGTATCGGATACGGATACGCTCGGATACGTTCCGGATACGTATCGTATCCGTATCCGTGCTTCTTAGATACAATGTTGACAAACAAATAATCCCTAAACAGACTTGAATAAACAAGTAACATCTGATACTCAAGGTTTCAAGATCACAAAAACCAAGTAACATAAAGCATGATCAATTATCTATGGAAGTCGGTCACTACAACACATTCCTAGCACGGAAAGTAAAATCACTTAAAATTATCTATGGAACTATCATGTTTTTATGTAAACATCCCTCAAACTAGGCACCGATTGATTCCTATCATACTAAACCAACGAGTGTATGATATATTATCCGGTGATGCAGGGGATACACGGTTCAGCGGTTTCAAGAGGAAATTGGACAGCAGCAGCAACCTAGCAAATAGCTGAAAGGACAGCCAAAACTGGACAGCAGCAGCAGCAAAACGAAGCAAAATAAAGCTGCAATTCCTAAGCTCAAAGAGCTGCATCTATTCTATTGATCCATCTATTCTATTGGTCCATCTATTTCCTTGGAGACCTACAATTCCTAAGCTCAAAGGGCTGCATTTTCACAAGTTCAGAGAGCAAAAACCAGTCACAAAATAGAGTGCATCTTTACAAAACCAGTCACAAACAAAGTGCAAAAACCAGTCACAAACAGAGTGCAACAAACAACCAGTCAGATTCACAAAAACTATGCGCCAATACTGCTCATTAAATTCTTGCTCAGGCTAGTATACCAGTCCAACCACAAATATGATGGGGAGATAGAGTGCAAGAAAGTGGAAGCAACAACTCACAGTGAAAGCAGCAAAAATAGACACAAAGATGCCCCAAAGAAACTCAATTTGAACCATTTTGCGATGTTCTTCTCTTCTTGTTTGTGACTCTTGTAGTCTAACATATACAACACAAGCACATTGTCAGAAACAAAGCTTCAGCTCATGATTCCCATTATCAACAAGAAGACTATAATCTCAACCTAAAAGAAAGATGACTACAATAGATTATTGAGCTTATAATTAAGAGGGTGGTGCAACCCACCTTGCGAGCATCTCGACTTGCCCCAGCTTGCTTCCACATGGCAAGGTCAGCAGCAGCCGTAGATCCTGGCTGGGATATCCCAATTAGATCACAAAGACTATATTAATGTATGGGAAAAAAAAGAGAAAATGAGAGACAAAGAAATTGTGCAACATACCTCGCACTGATGATGAGAATCAGCCTGTTGATTCGGTCGTGGAAATGGAGTTGGTTCCGGCTGCGACCGATGTGCCAAATTTATCTCTTCTGGACTTGCTTGGTTATTGCCAATTGTCATTTCGCGGTGCGCGCTAGAGGCATCCGGATGCTGTTAATAATTAAGTGCATATAAAGTCAAGTTTAGCAAAGAAAATGCCATAAGGAACAAATGCAATATTCAGTATATTAATTCATGAAAATGAATATGGTACATTCTCGTTGGGTGCCACATTGAACTCATCTGAATCGTCATCTGTGTCATCTGTGTAACCCATAGCTTCTAAGAACCTTTTCATCTTTTGCACTTTGGATTTCATCTTCATGAACTCTCGATCACGTTCGGTGGAGGATTGGGATGGTGCTTGATCATTATTCTTCGCACCAAGCATCTTACTCTTAGTTGCTCCTAAGCCTAGCCCTCGAGTACGCCCGGGTCGCTCAGGTCCTATAGCTTGACTGAAAATCGCACCCTCTGACATGGGATGTGAACTAGACCCATCTTGGCATCGCAACGCTTTCAATTTGTTCTATAAGAAGTCTCTCAAGTGTTAGGGCAAAATTTTAAAGATACAATCTTATTACGTAACAAGATCAACACTAAAAATAACCAAAGAACATGAAAACCACAAATCAACTTACAACGATAGCAGAAGTTTCTTCATTAACTTCTCCACCACCTTTTCGTGTATGTGTTTTGATAAATGTATCAATACGCGTAGGGTTTTTTCCGTCATCCTTGTCCTAGCATCACCATTAATGCATATGAAAAGTAAAACCTCGATCATGTCAAAAAAATGCTGTGAAGTACAATAAAATAAAATAAACAATTTTTATCTATCAAACCTTCTGCTCAACCAAATAATGTGGTGTCCGCCCGCTTGTGTGTAGTAATTTTTGTTTGGACCTGTAACCCTTGTTGTTTGCACTCTTCTCCTATCAAAATCAATAATTTTAATTTTCTCTTATCTTTGACAACAATACGGAAATTATAACATCATAACTCTTATATTAATCTGTTTCGCATACCTTCACATCTCTATCATTCCAATAATAGACCAAACACCGCCACTGCTCCTCCGTAACTCTACTAGGCCTATGAGCTATTCTGTCTGCATCATTATTATATGGCGTGTATCCTTGTTTTTTTGCGTCACATTTCCATCCTTGCCATTTCCTTCCAAGAGATTGCATGAACCACCTCTCCAAAGAATCATTTGCATCTGTATGAGCCTACAATACAAAAAGATACTTATAAAGAATTTAGTAAATTCTGAATAAGACAGCCCAATATGTATATATAAACCACCCCAAGTTTACCTTGATTTCTTCCCATACTCTCTTTTTATAGTGCGCAGGGACATATCGCCAATCCGTATAGTGCAATGGTAGAAGGGAACCATCCCTCGCCAACACCCCCAAATTAGTGGCAAGAGAAGATGCTTCAGGCATTACAGGTTGTCCCCTATCATTTAGTACAATCTTTATTGGGTTATTACCTGTACTCCATGATGCATTCATCAATGAGGGACCTCTCCCCCGGGTTTGCGTTGAAGAGTTACCTAAATGAGAATATACAGAACATTACAGAACCAAGATTGTAAAAATGTAACAGGTGGGTGCAATGGGTAAAGCAATGCATCTCAACAGTAAAGCTTCAAAATTGTAAGAATGTCAAGGCTATTTTGGATGACTATGGTGTAGCTACTGGTCAACGTACCAACCTGGATAAGTCAGGTATCTTGTTCTCTTCTAATATGGCTGACGGTGATAAACATTTGATTTCTGAGTTTCTTGATATTCCTGCTATTTGGAAGCTCAAACTGTCCTATTTGTTTTTCTGAGATTGAATCCATTGAACACCTGTTTTTTGATTGCGCTTGGACGGGACCAGTTTGGTTTGGGATTAATATCAATGTAAGTTTAGATGGAGGCCCCCCCTCTTCAGTGATCAAGTGGACATAACAGCCTAACACCATACTAAACTAAACTGAAATTATTTACCAGCCTAACACCATACTAAACTGAACTTGAACTCCTTTAAAAAGCAAGGATACAACCACCACAAACTGAAACTAGAACATTATAACTACAAAACAAACCCAACAGATAACATTAATCGACAAGTACAGAAGAATGGATATCATGAATAATTGCATTACCAACTTCCAATGATGAGCCATCTGAAAGTGATCTAGTCTCGCCTTGGGAGGACGAGTTGAGGTTGCTGCCAATCGGATACCATGTACGTGGTGGCTCACGCATCCTCCCATGCTCAACAGGATCCTCTAGTGTAGTGGCACGTCTACGTGACATTGCAATCTGCAAAAAAATAAAACATTTACTGTTACTGATACAAATTAAATTGCTGGTAAAAGGAAATAGACATGACACAAGTAATCGTAATCGTACCTTTCGATTGGAATTGCTAAAATAAAATAGACAAGTATCAGATATTAACGTCAATAGATATATTCGAACTACTAGAAAAGAGACAAGTATCTGATATTAACATAGAGATATATTCGAACTACTAGAAAAGAGACAAGTATCTAATATTAACCTAACACTTCATGAACTACTACTCATTATCCTCATCATTTAGTGTTAGGCCAGGTAAATCATCCCTAATCCACTCATTATCCTCATCATGCAATGTTGTATCATCTTCTTCTTGCTGATAGATTCCATCTACTTCAATGTCTGCTACGTGACCATCCCCAACTTCACAAATTTCAAACAAGTCTCTAGGTTTCATTTTGATTACAATGCTCCAATCTTCTTTGGCCGGATCTTGCACATAAAAAACTTGTTGAGCTTGAGATGCTAGTATAAATGGTTCATTGGAGGCATGTTCTGTTGTATAGAGCAAACAATTGAAATTGGCAAGTGTGAAGCCAAATTCATCATTCGGTACTAAACCCCGATTGTTATCTATCTAGTCACAGTTGAATAACACATGTTTGTGGTCGTGTGTATAATACAACTCCACCATGTCTGTGATCCTTCCATAATATGTGACATCTCCTTCTTGAGGATTCATATCTCTGGCGCTCGAATAACTACTAGTCTTTGCCTTCAACATAACTCCACTGATTTGTGTTTTCCTTCTAAGCTCACGCTCTTTGGTGTGATATCTAACCCCATTGATGATATAGCCACTAAATCTAATTGCTGTGTCACGAGGACCCAACGCCAGAATTGCAACCTCATCTGATACTTCTTCGGACCCCTCAAGTTGTAACTTGTGGACCTATTAGAGAAATTATATAAAATGAATACTCAAAATTGTCATTAAGGATTTGATTTCTTTAGTAGTACTAAAATACATGACTTACGTGGGTTCGAAACCAAATGGGAAACGTTTCATGGTGAAGGCGTTCAAGTTCCCGATCTCGAATCCGACGATTACGTTGTTTAAGAAATTCACAGTGTTTCCTACAATATTCATCCAACTTGTTTAGAGAGAATAAGTTTGAATAAATTTAGTTGATAGATAGACTTGGAATATCTTACTCTCGATACGGAGTGATGGATTCAGTGTTAAATAGGATATATCGATGAGCCTGTGTCTTTTGTAGGAGATTAAGAGAAAACCTTTCTTGCTTTCCTAAAGGGCGGCCCCCTACTTGACCCGCATCACCTCCATCATCATTCCTCACAGGTCGATTTAACTTGGATTCAACATCATCCAAGTACCTAGAACAGAATGTCATGCATTCTTCAACGAAGTACCCCTCTGCAATAGAGCCCTCCGGACGAGCTTGATTACGCACATATCTCTTAAGTGTCATAAGATACCTAAAATCAAATTAGTTTATGTGAGAATTGTTTAAGTGTGTTAAAACATATTACTAAATGGACAGGAAATGAAGCATAGTAGAATCCATACCTTTCGACATAATACATCCATCGGAACCGCACCGGACCACCCAACTTTACCTCCTCAACTAAATGAACAATCAAGTGCTCCATTATGTCAAAAAAGGATGGAGGAAATATTTTTTCGAGCTGACATAAAGTGAGCACTATTCGAGATTGAAGGTTATCCAAGTCATCAACCTTTACAACTTTCGAACACAATTGCCTAAAGAAATTACATAGCTCTATCACTGGCTTACTCACTTTCTTTGGAAGTGTTCTACTTACTACAATTGGAAGAAATTGCTCCATCAATATATGGTAGTCATGACTCTTTAGTCCAGATATGGTTCGCTTTTTTACATTGACACAACGTGAAATGTTAGAAGCATAGCCATCTGGAACTTTCACATTCTTCAAAAAATTGCAAAACATAGTTTTCTCCATATTGTTCATTGCAAAGCATGCATGAGGCAGATACACTTTGCCACCATCTAGAATTTGGGGATGCATCGCCTTTCGAAGCTCCATTAGTTGAAGGTCACGACGCGCATTTAAGTTGTCCTTCCCTTTGCCATCAAGATCCATTACTGTCCCGACCAAGCTTTCACACAAATTTTTCTGAATATGCATCACATCAAGATTGTGTCGAAGCGGATTTTCCTCCCAAGTCGATAGATCAAAGAAAATGCTCTTTTTCTTCCAATTACCTTGTAAAGCATCTTCATCTTCTCCATCGCGTGTCTTTCTTTTTCCTGTAACAGGTCCATCCTCATCCCCCTCCATTCCAAATTTATTCACATAGTTAGCGGGAAACATTGCTAAGACTTCACGACCAGTTAAACGAGTTGGACAAGGACGAAGTTCAACGGTCCCATCCAAAGACATGCGCTCATATCGAAATTTATGGTCCTTATCCAACCATCTACGATGCCCCAAATAACATACCTTCTTCCCGTGAACTAACCAACGTGAACAAGTTTCATCAAGACAAACTGGACAAGCAAGATAACCCTTTGTACTCCAGCCTGATAACATAGCTAATGCAGGCAAATCATTAAGTGTCCACAACATTAATGCTCGCATTTTGAACATCTCATTGCCAAATGCATCATAAGTGTTAACACCTATATCCCACAACTCCTTCATCTCGTCTACTATAAGCCTCAAATATACATCAATATTATTTCCAGGTGACTTTGGTCCATCAATAAGCAGTGTCAACATCATGTAAGGTTGTTTCATGCACAACCAAGGTGGTAAATTGTATGTCATCATCACCACGGGCCAAATGCTATAAGTGGTGTTCATTGTACGATATGGGTTAAAACCATCAGATGCTAACCCAAGCCTGACATTGCGAGGATCTTGAGCAAAATCCGGATGGAGGTTATCATAGAGTTTCCATATATCGGAGTCAACAGGATGCCTCGAAATGCCAATAGGAGCTGGGTTCTCTGCATGCCATCTCATTAAGCCAGCCGTCTTTTTGGACGAGTACAATCTTTTTAGCTTAGGTATCAATGGAAAGTACCTAACAATCTTTTGCGGAATTTTGCCTCCTTTTTTTATCCATCTGTTTGCTTCTCTGGCTTATATCTAGGAACATTGCAGACTTTACAATCAACTCGTTTTGCATCTTCACCCCAATACAACATGCAATCTCTAGGGCATGCGTGAACTTTATGATACTCAAGGCCCAAACCACCCAATAGTTGTCTGCTCGCAGTAAAAGAATTAGGCAATATTTCACCTTCAGGCAAGGCTTTCTTCAACAGCTTAAGCAACTTGGTAAAAGACTTGTTACTCCAACCACATAGGCACTTAATGTGCATCAATGCCACAAGGAACGAGAGCAATGAGAACTTTTGACACCCTGGGTATAACTCTCTCTCAGCTTCCTTCAAAAGCTTAAAAAACTTGGTAGTTTCTTCATCAAGAGTATGTCCATCACCCAGAGGTGGATCAAGATTATTTCCATCACCCAGAGGTGGATCAAGATCAATATCATGGGCTTGAATTGGCGGAATTCCAAATGCATCACGCACCATTTCTTGCATCTCATCTTGCCCATTAAAATTGCCACATCCACTATTTTCAACACCACAATTTGTAGGCTGTGATTTTTCCCCATGGAAAATCCAAACGGTGTAACTTGGAGTAAATCCATTCACGACAAGATGTTCCTTTACTAAATCAATGTTTTTTCTAGCCAAATTATGACAGTTCTTACACGGACATGCAATTTCTGTTTGCCGATCAAGAATGTTCTTACAAGCAAATTCCATGAAATCTATAACCCCTTGTAGGTATCTTGGATCGAGCCTAGGCAAATTTATCCAACTCTTATCCATGTTTGTTTCCATTTACACAATTCTGGAGAAAACAAATAAAGCAAATGCATGCAATACCACATTAGATACAAACTTTGACAAAATTAGTTCAACTTAAAACGGAGCATAGTTTCAGCAATATGTAAATATAAGTGATGCACCAAAGTGGTAGAGTGTCTCACCATACCCATGAAATCTATGTTTTTTTTTATAAATGTTTCGGTGTGTTTCGTTATCTGTTGGCAGAAACATTGGGTTTCGGGATTCCGCTAATATTTTGTTCTGGTCAAACTTTGTTCCTGGGTCCTACCCTGTATTATAAGCTGTTTTGCAATAGATTTATCAATTGAACAGCCAGATTTAGCATTTGGATTCCTTTGGCATGTAATGTTGTGTAGGCTCGTCAAGAGGAACAGACTGTTGTGGGAAGAGTTGCAAACATTTGGGAGGAAGATTATTACAACTGTCCATTTAACCAGTTGCGGCTTGTTAAGGTAGTTGGCATATTTGGGGTGAGATGTGAACTAGATTTCATCAACTTTCTACTTGTAAATTTGCCCGTGCTTGAAAGGATGACTGTTAAGCCTGCTTCAAACGAGATTAGATGGGAGTTGCTCAAGGAATTGGTGCGGTTCCGGCGCGCTTCAGTACGGGCAGAAATTATTTACTTGGACCCATCATAAGTATCCGAAAATGGTATGTTATGAACTTCTTAGAGGTCTTTAACTCTATACAATGTGCTTATGTTTTGTGGGAGTTGTCGGTGCCTAAATCAATTGAAACAATTTGACATAGCAGAACCTACTGATTCTTGAGGGTGTCAATAAAGATTCTAAACAACCTATTTTCTGTTAAGGATTTTGAATGTGTTTTACTCCAAAAGGGTGTATTTGAGTGGTTGTTTTGTGAAAGTGGAACTTATCTTGTCATCAAGTTATACATATGGGCGAGTAAAATTGTTTTCTGTTGAAAATAACATATAGGTAACAATAATAGTACACGTACCACATTAGGTTACTGGTATGCCTAACTGGGTCAAAACCTTTCAATAAGAACCTAAGCTCAGAAAGATTGAACGGGATGTTTTTGTTGTACTCAGTAGAGGTTAACCATTAAATTATGTTGTATGCAAAAGTGGATTCGTTTTTTTCCAAATAATCCAACAAGACATGTTACTACTATTTGGGACTCGACTCCCTTCTTTTATTTGGGTTCTTTATGGATGCTCATTTTGCAAGAAAATACTTCCAAAAAGAGTTGTCACAAAAGCAATCTCAGGTAAAGGTATTAGAAACAATTTACTGAACCCAGAGCCGGCCCCGGGGTAAGCCCCACAAGACCTTGGACTTGGGCAACCCCTCGTCATGGGGCAACGAAAAAAAAAATGTAAACCCAATGTAACCTTGTTTTCCCATTCTTTAGCAAAATGGAAAAAACAACGGCCGAGCGCGTAGAGCAACAAGTTATGGCGGGCAGCGAGTTAGAATTTTTTTTTTTGGTAAGTCAGCAAGTTAGATGTTGGAATGTCAGGATGTGTAATTTAGTTATTGAGATTAGATTATTGATTAGTCACACCTACCATTACCTATATTGGTGAGGTTAATCTCTCTAGTCATAAAGGAGATAAAACGATTAAAAAAAAAAAGAGAGAAAAGTTCACTCCATTAAAAAAACTACGGCATAAACCAAAAGGGCACAAATTTCAGAATAGAGAAATACTAAACAATCTCATTGTGTCGGCATCAAAAGGAACAAATTTGATAAACTAATCAACAAATTCGGATTTCAGTATCCAAAATCTACATATACATACACGCATACATGCAAACAACAGGAAGGAGAGAGAGAGAGAGAGAGAGAGAGAGTGTACCAGAACTAATTGCTGAAACAAAATCGATTTAGTAAGCCTCTTGTCGCCGTCTCTGACTCCGACGCCGGTGCACGTCCTGCAGTCGCAGAGAAAGAGTGAGAGGTAATCGATCAGAATAGATGGAGAGAGAGAGAGAGAGAGGGAGAGAGTGTACGGGATAGAGCAGCGAGAGAAGCGTGAGAAATCCTTCTCCGACGCCGGCGTGCAGTCGCAGAGAAAGAGTAGGAAATCGATCGGAATAGATGGAGAGAGAGAGAGAGAGAGAGAGAGAGAGCGCTTACCTGATAGAGAGCAGCGAGAGTGGCGTGTCTAATCGAGGAGGAGGGAGCAGCTAGGGCTTTTGCCGAAATTTTGGGGAGGGAATTTTGAGCGGGGGATGAAATTGGGGGAGGGAATTTTGGGGGTGAAATTGGGTCAGGGCCGCTTTCATCGAAACACAGTCGTTTCATGTGTGAGCAGGGGATGAAATTGGGGACACACTTTGCCCGTTAGCTTTCTCCGGCTGCTAGCGTGTTTTTTTGGATCATTCCCAGGGTTTTTGGCAAATGCTGGGATTTGAGTGCCGGGAAAGCTAATATTTCTTGTAGTGCTTAGCCCTCCAAAAATTGGAGTTGAAAGAGTAATCTCATCTGTGCTCTAACTGTAGTAAGTTGGTTAGACCAAAGTTCTTAGCCCTCCAAGAAGTTTGAGAAGAGCATTAAAATCAGTCGAATAACTCCTTGAAGATGTCAATAACAAGTATTTTCAGAGCAGCAAACTCAAGCTATAGAATTTCAGCATTGTGAAACAGTATTCCAGCAATTTGACATCCACACCTCATCAAAACCATTAAACAGCGCCTGACCTCAGAGTGTATTCCAAGGCCTCTTTCTCCATGAGAATCTTCCACTAGAGAACAAGAGGATTGGTTGGACTGACTCAACAAAAAGAAAAACTGACCTAGACCAGACAAATACCCCAACAAGATGAAAGACACCCCAAATTGGACACAAAAGACTAAAAGAAAAAGACCAAGACCAGACACCCAACCCACCAGAGAACACACAAAGACCAGATATCTTACCCCCTGACCAACCAAGACCCCCAACAAGACACATAAAAAGGAAAGAAAAAACAGAACAACCAAACGAAAACCCAGACCTACAACCCCCCACAATGACCAAGACACCAACCCCACCCAAACCAAAAGCCGCCAAGCCACCCAGAACAAACCCCAGTTCAGATTTTCACTCGTCTGATTGCATCTAGGTTACTCTTAAAATCATCCACAGAGTAGTCCTTTACATCATACTTTCCTTTGATCCAAATTGCCATCCTTGTTTTCACCAGATCAACAATCTCCCCCACTGTCCATGTCTTATGATTGAAGACACTCTCATTCCTGCAAGTCCATATAGTCCATATCACTGCATAAAAGATTGCAAACCAGCATAATTTTTCCAAGTTTCTGAAACTAACATTATTCCAGAATTGAAACAATTGCATCAAGTTTTGAGGGCATATCCAAACCATTCTCCACCATGCTAGTACATCTGACCATATTTCCCATGAGATATGACAGTGAAGTAGAAGGTGAGTGGGTGTTTCCTCTTCATTATTACAGAACAAGCATAATGCTTGGTTTCATGAAATGATTCCTCTCCTAACTAGGACAGATTTGGCAGCTATACAATCTTGCACTGCCATCCAAACAAAGAGCTCAGACTTTGGGGGGCAAATGTTTCTCCATAGTGACAGAAGCTCTTTGTTTTCTAAGAAACTCTGATCCTCCCATTTTGAGTAGGCTGATTTAACAGAAAAAGACAAATCTTTACTCCACTTCCACTGAAGACAGTCCTCAGAGTCATCTTGAGCTGCACCACACTTACGAGTTGTTTTAAAATTTGATGTTGCTCTCTTTCCCAAGGGTAGAGGGTTCTCCTGAATTGAAAATCCCAATAGAGAATGTTCTCCTTCTTTTGACCAATTTTTGGATTGGTTTGAGCTTTTCCATTCTCATGGGAGTGTATAGGGCCTTTTTGTCTTGTGGCCCGTTTTTGTGTAATTGGGTGGCTTTCCCTTAAAGCCTTCTTATTAATATATTTATTTACTTATCAAAAAAAAAAAAATCCCAATAATCCTGATCCTGATCATTCACCATATCTGCAATCATGGCTTCTTTCTGCTCAGACAACAAGTACAAGCTGGGAAAAACTGCCTTCAAAGTTTCCTCTCCCAACCATTTATGTTCCCAAAATTTGATGCTATTTCCAGAGTTAACTTTGAAAGTGAAACCTTGGATAATACATTCCCCCATAACAGCTGCAACACTCCCCACTGAGCAAATATCTTTCCAGATGTTAGAGGTTTGCCTCTAACTGGAAGTTGAGGTAACCATTCATCTTCCTTAAGACCATATTTCTTTGATACTACCTTTACCCATAATGCCTCTTTCTCCTTATTGAACCTCCACCACCATTTAGCCAGCAGGGCTACATTGTGTTCCAACAACCTTTTGATTCCCAATCCTCCATATTTCTTACTTCTTGTTATCCTATCCCAGCTTAACAAATGAATCTTCCTTCTTCCCTCTGAATCACCCCATAGAAATCTCCTTCTAATTTTCTCTAGCCAATTGGCTACTGCTGCTGGCATCTTAAACATGGACGTATAGTAGATGGGCATATTACTCATGTTTGATTTAATCAAGGAGATCTTCCCACCCATAGAATATGTCTGCTTTTCCACATTTTCAGTTTCTTTTCCACACTGTCAATAACTGGTTGCCAAGTACTTATTCTTCTGGGATTAGCTCCCAAGGGTAGACCAAGATACTTCATAGGAAGTTTTCCACTCGCGCAGCCCAAGATCTTAGCTAAATTGTTCACCACCTGTTCTGGAACTCTCACTCCACATAGCATGCTCTTTGAGTAATTAACCTTAAGCCCTGACATCTCTTGGAACCACCTCAGAATTGTTTTTAAGTGCAGGATTTCATTAATGTCATTGTTACAGAAAAATATGGTATCATCTGCAAATTGTAAATGAGATACCTTGACACCATTTATCCCAACTTGAACTCCTCTGATCATACCTCCTTCTAGAGCTCTTTCCATTATAATACTCAATCCTTCCACCACTATATTAAACAAAAAAGGGGATAGGGGATCCCCTTGCCTTAGACCCTTTTCCTGGTGTAATTTCCTCAGTTGGTGAGCCATTGATGAGAATAGAGTAAGAAGGTGTTGAAATACACTCTTTGATCCATTCACACCATTTTACTCCACATCCAAACTTCCTTAACATGTTTAGTAAGAAATTCCAGTTTACATTATCATAAGCCTTCTCAAAATCTATCTTTAGAACAAGTCCTTCGTTTTTCCTTTTCTTCCAGCTATCAATGACCTCGTTAGCAATAAAAACCCCATCCAAAATCTGTTTCCCCCCCCCCCCCCCCCACAAAAGCTGCCTGAGTTGATGGTAGGTAAACCTTTCCTCAGTCTATTAGCAAGGACTTTAGCTAAAATTTTATAAATGCAACCTACCATGCTTATTGGTCTGAACTCTTTGAAACATGAAGCTCCATCTACTTTAGGAATCAATGTTATGAAAGTACAGTTGATACCTCTTGCCAATGTTGCATGGTAGTAAAAATCAGCAAAGAAGTTGAGCATGTCTTCCCTCGTGATTGTCCATGCTTTCTTGATGAAGGAAAAATTAAATCCATCTGGTCTAGGAGCCTTCAAACTGTGGCAGTCTTTAATTGCTGCTACAATTTCTTCCTCTTTAAAATGTTCCTCAAGCATTTGAGATTGCTCAAGAATCCACCTCCTTTTGAAATGCCCATTTATCTCAGATCTGACTTCCTTCTCCTCACTATAACTGAGTTTGAAGTAATTTACTGCTGCATTCCTGATCAGAGCTGGTTCTTCTAAAATTCTCACCACCACCCACCCCCCCCCCCCCGCCTTGATAGAACAAATCATGTTTCTCCTGAGCCTATTTTTGGGAGTGATTTGGAAGAATCTTGTGTTTCTGTCACCCAACTTAAGCTAATTTATTCTGGACTTCTGCCTCCAAAGGCTTTCAGCTAGCTTTGATAACTTCCATAATTCATTTCTTTGCTTCTTCTCATCAGGGTTTAAAGGTCTTGTTTCACTGAGCATATCCACCTGATGAATCTGTTCTTTGATTTCCTTTAGCTTAGAATGTACATTTCCAAACTCCTCTTTATACCTGATGAATTCATGATATGTCGCGTAGTTTTTGCATTCGGGATGCTAAAGAGATTAATTTTTTTAACATTCATACGGATGCGATGACGAATTGTAATGCTACCTTGAAGTTATGTAGAGTCGCTATCCATGGTGGTGACATCGGCCACTACCTTTCTTTGAATCAACAAACATCCCACATTCGTGCTATGTCGTGTTTTCTTTGTGAAACCCAATGGAACAGAAGGGTCACTAAGAATCTTCTCCACGACTCCAAATTTCTTCGAGTACTTAGAATTGAGGACGATGATATACTAAGGTCCCTTTTAACTGAGATTTGCAATTTAAGGCAATTGACTTACCTTAAATTGAGTTCGTCATTTGGAGTTGTAAAACTTCTTTGTGTCATAAGCAATCTGAAAAGTTTGCTAACCTTGGATCTTCGAGAATCATGAAATGTCTACCTTTCTGATGTTATTTGGAGTATGAAGCAATTAAGACACATTCTCTTACCCCGTGCATGCTATCCTCTTCGTTAATGCTTTGTGATTTGAGTAGTGTTTTTGGATAATGAGTGGAGAGAGAATTGAGAGTAATGAAATGAGAGTAATGATTGAAAAGTTAGAGAGAGAAATGAGAGTAATGATTGAGTTGAAAAATATTTTTTGAGTAGAATAGTGAAGTGAACAAGGCATAAATTGCTTGGATTTGTTCCATCCAGTTGAATTTTCTTTAAAAAAAACTCCAGACCCTATATGGGCTGCTTGGTGACTTTTTTAAGGCAGATTGGTTGTGTAACCTTACTGATTTGAAAAGATTACCAGGCAACCCATATAGGGTTTGGAGATTTGTTAAAGAAAATTCAACTGAATGGAACAAATCCAAGCAATTTACAGAGGATAGCATGCACGGGGTAAGAGAACGTGTCTTAATTGCTTCATACTCCACATAACATCAGGAATGTAGACATTCCATGATTCTCGAAGATCCCAAGGTTAGCAAACTTTTCAGATTGCTTATGGCACAAGGAACAAACTCAATTTAAGGTAAGTCAATTGTCTTAAATTGCAAATCTTAGTTAAAAGGGACCTTGTATATCATCGTCCTCAATTCTAAGCACTCGAAGAAATTTAGAGTCCCAGAGAAGACTCTTAGTGACCCTTCTGTTCCATTGGATTTCACGAAGAAAATACAACATCGCACGAACGTGGGAAGTTTGCTGATTCAAAGAAAGGTAGTGGCCGATGTCACCACCATGGATAGCAACTCTACGTAACTTCAAGGTAGCGTTACAATTCATCGTCGAAAAAGAGGAGAACGCCAGAACTAGCGCACAACTCTAGGGAAAAAAATTTGTAATGAACATGAAGCATAGTCCATGAGATTAAAGTATGCATGCTTAGAATGTAACAAAAAAAGATAACGCTCGAATCTAAATCGGGATACGTATCGTGTATCATAAGATACGTTAACGGAAACAAATTTAATATAAAATAATATTTATACTTAATTATACTATAAAAATCTATTGGATATATGAAAATAAGTGTTTAATGTATGAAGAATAGACTTTTAGGATGAAAAATTTCAAGTCTCCCAAGTAGGGTCTATCATAGTGAGGCTTTCTGGTTCCTAAGTATGCAATATATGATCGAAACATGTTCTTTCTTCTATTCGAACTTTGAATTTTGGTTTTCACTAAATGGTTTGGATACGTCATAATTAGATCAAACGATTTAGAATGCGTTTGTGTTCTAATTCTTAAAATATAGTATGATTTCTTCTCAATAAGAAATCGTAGGATACGTTCCGAATCGGGATACGCTATTATATTGTAAGATACGTCACTATATTGTAGGATTTCTATGCAAAAAGAATACGGGGTGGGATACGTATCGTTTTTGGGAGAATATGATATGAATCGTAGGATACGCATCCCATATTGTAGGATTTTAACAACCATGAGCAGTATTACCCAACATTAGAACAAGTTTTAGGTTATTCTGAAAGAAGGTACGCAAGTAGAAAAAAATACAATCACAGGGGCAGTAGCGGCATCAATAACATTAGCAAAACCTGTAGCCATAACAGTACTAGCAAGGTCATTTATGGAACACACTACTTCACCTCTTCATTGATTTCATACAAATAGAATACAACAAAAACAAAACACAGAAATGAATAAACAACAACAAAACACACCCCTTATTCTTCAAAAGATACCAGAAAAGCAAGAAGAGGAACCTGGGCACGAATGTATCCACATAGCGCAAAAGTGGAGAATTGACCAGTATAACGGCCAGCCTCATCCAAATGTCCGACATTAAGCTGGACAGAGGCATGATCCTTAGCAGTGATCAGCCTGTTCTTCAATATGGCAAGAAATAAGTGAGTGAAATCTCTCATGTCCAACTTATTGATAGGAGCCTACGCGATTGTAATATAAAATGAAAAAAGATATACCACTTCCTGGAGATGTAAAAGATCCATGTTCTGTCCCTCATCATTCTGCATCTTGGCGGATTGTTTCAACGGGGAACTAAAAACAACTGCATTTGACAAGACAAAAAAAGTACTTCAAAAACACCAATTATCCATTCAATCTAATATTGATTTGATGCCTAAGTATTCAGAGACTCTCGTGAGGCCGTATATAACTTGCAACCCTAAAAAACACGAGTGAGGGAGAGGGATTTTAGAGAGAGAGGGAGAGCCCTACGTCTATGGGACAAAGAACTTGCCCCAGACAAGTGTAATTTTGCTTTGTTTGTAACTTAAGGAAAGGAAGGGAAGAGAAGGGAAAACTTCAAAAAAAAAAAAAGAGAGAATCATCTTCCGTTGTTTGGTTTGAGAAGAAAAAAACGAGAAATTAGGAAAATAAATATTATTCAGCAAAATTTTCCCTGCATTGCTCCCCATACTTTCCTCATAATTTTTTCTCTAAACAGATTCTGAAGTTCACCAGTGAAACAAGATTCATGTTAACAACCCCAAGAGGATACTGCACATGACCAAAATGTTTAGCCATCCATGATTTACTAAATTTCCACAAGCAAAGCATACAAAGGATGGGAACAGAACACACACAGACAAGTTTGTCACCCGTTCCTAACTACTCTGGATACTTTTTAGATAGATCGCTCACTAAAACTATGTTACGATAATATTACTCTCCATGCACATGATGTGACATAGATTCCTACCTCATAAAAGTTTGTTGCATGGTATCAATATCACACGAATCCCACATAGCCCAGCTTCAAAGATCATAAGTCGAATTCAGAGCCACAATTATGCAAGGATTGAGTAGGATTCACCTGCAGCCAAATTGAAGGACCTTTAGTTAGCTAAATTTAACTAAATAATAATATATGAGGTTGGCAAAGGGTGATACAAAACCAGAATGGATTACCTAAATTAGTATGAAGCAGAAGACTCATCAACAATTCATCAGTGTGATCTTGAGAGCGAAATCATAGCGAGTAGAACCTGGATGGGATGATACCATCATTAAAATCCAACCAGATTGTCAAAACAACCACTCAGCTACGAAACCTCAATAAATTAAAGAGCTCTCACTATCACTTGGAAGAAATCGGGCGCAACCACGAGCAGGAACACGACAATGGAGATAAAAGGCATTCTGGACATGAATATTGCAGCCCCTTGAGAATTTATATTAGAAGAACCATTGATTCATTGAATGAAAACAAGAAACAGGTTTGTAAATGACAGTTGTGGGTTCATAGTGGATGTCTAGTTCATAGCAAGTGGACAAGGTACAAGGTTTTCCCCATCTTCGGAGGTTCATCTTGACTCATATAAATCTTTAGTCAAAAAAAGGGACTTGCTAAATTCTCTCATTGGCCACTCTTACCTGAACATCAAGAATGTGTTCAACGGTCCCTGATAACAACAAGGTACAAATACACTTTACGCCCTAGCATGGATGGTTTCACCACTGTTTGGAAGAAGACCATCCTTGGCCATTTCAGACAGAACATTAAGTACTGCAGTCATGTTCCCTTCTTTGTGGTTAACCTCAACTAGAACTTTCGCAAGTTCTGCATCAGTAAGCCTACAGCTTCTCAGCGTATTCCCTATAACATGACTCAAGTCCTCACTTCTCCCTTCTTTGAAAAGTTCTTTAATCAGAGCAATGACAGATACAGTATGAGGAACAAATCCGTAACGCACCATCTCATTGTATAGATCAAATGCCTTCTGCACATTTCCACCCCTACAGTGGCCATGTATAATAATATTATAAACTGCTTCGTCAGGCTTGTACTTTCTCTGAACCATCGATTCAAAAACACGATCTGCTTCATTCATCAATCCTTGCATGCAGAATCCCTTAATCAGAGCAACCACATTCTTAAATTCACTACTACTACAATTTTCTATCAGTATATCATACGTGACATCGTTTGGAATAGACTCCTCATAATACAATTTGAAGAGAAGCTGCTTTGCCTCCCTCGTCCGAGCTTGTTTGCTAAGCCCATTTATTAGCACATTATATGTAACAACATCAGGGAGGAAACCCTTTTTCATCATTTCATCATGCAAATGAAGAGCACTTTTAATATCCCCTTCCATGCAATAAGCATTGATCAAGCTAGTATATGTGCGCTCGTCAGGAGGAAGATCCATTCTCCACATCTCCTGAAAAAGTTCACAAGCTTCATTCAGCCTTCTCTGCAGGCACAAACCTTGAATCAGGGATGAATAAGTTACCGCATCTGGCGAAACTCTTTTCTCCACCATCTCCTGTTTCATTCGGAAAGCCTTGTCCAAATCTTGAGTTTTGCAAAACCCTGATATGATTGTACTGTAACTCACAACATCCGGGGCCAACCCTTTTCCTACCATATGCTCAATAATTCCTAATGCATCGTCCATCCTACCCAATACACAGTGTCCATTGATTAGGGCATTATACGTCACAATCGAAGGTGAAAACCCACATTCAGTCATTTCATTCAGGACCTGATAAGCTTCCTTTAAGTATCCCTGCTGAGAAAATCCATCTACCAATGTTGTATATGTTCTCTCATTTGGACGAAGTCGCCTAACGTGCATCTGATCGAAGAATTCCATTGCACGATTTAAATTCCCAGCCTTACACATACTGCTTATTAACGACGTATAAGTAACAACATTTGGAGAGAGACCGTTCCTCACCATCTCCGCATGCAAAACAAGCGCTTGGTGAAGATTACCATCTTTACAATACCCATTGACAAGGGTATTGTACGTCACCTCATCAGGTACAAAACCCTTCCACCTCATCTCCTCAACAATCTCACCAGTCTCCTTCATCCTCCCTTCTCTACACAACCCATTGACAATCACATTGTACGAAATCAAATTCGGCTCCAAACCCTTATCTAACATCAATCTCAACAACCTAAAAGCGTCATCAATCCTCCCCACCTTACAGTATCCGTCGATCAACGTATTGAAAGTAACCACATTGGGAAAACACCCTTTTCTTTCCATTTCACTCAACAACCCCAAACCCCTCTCCAATTTCCCAACCCTAACGAAACCTCGGATTAGCATATTATATGTATACACATTCGGCGAAAACCCAGTGTTTACCATATCCTTATAAAACTCCTCAGCTATCTCCATGGACCGGGACCTAATCATAGCATCAAGAACCACGTTATACGACAATATACCCGGCATAAACCCATTCAACTTAGCTAAACTAATGGTGTTCAGAGCTCTATCAATCATTTCCAAGTGAGAGTAAGATTTTACCAAGAGATCAAAGACGGCCGAGCTCGAATTGCAGTCATGGAAAGTCTCCTTGAGGCAACGAAAAACTTCGTCGTCGTCACCGGAACCTACGGCAAGGTCTTCGGCTAGGGTTTGGGCTGTCTTGTAAAGCTTGAACTTGGTGAGGATGTGGAGGGATATGCACTTGCATTTGGAGTCGAAGAAGGGGAAGGGGCGAGCCCAGTTGATGAATTTTAGGGTTAGGGCTTTGTCGAGCTGGGACTGGAGGAGTAAATGGGAGGCCGATTGGGGGGTAAATTGGGAAGAGAGGGGTTGCAGGTGGGCTGGGTGGTGGCGTTTGAGGATGGCGATGGCTTTGTCGACGAGGTGGGGGGTGGAGGGGGAGGAGAGAGAAGAGAAGGGCGAGGAGGAGAGAGAGTGGAGGTGGGTTCTGGTTAGGGTTTTAGCGAAGGGCATGGCGGTGGCGGTGGCGGTGGCGGTGGCGGGTGGAGATTAGGAGCCAATCAGATGTTGGCGGACACTGCAGTGGCGTAGCCCAGAAATCCATGTAAGTGGGGGCATTTTTTGAACACATTTCAACCAAAAAATTGCTTACTAAGAAACGTTAAAACGTTTGTGCTAAGAATTAAAAAACCTAACATATTTATTAGGCTCCGTTCCAGAAATTTTCTTAAAAAATAAGCAGCTTATTTCACATTTTCAAACTCAAAAATAATGTAAATAAAAAATAATTTTTTAATTTTTTTTGCACCGTATTAAAGATCTCAATGAGATCTATCAAACAAGATCCATAGTGGTAGGAAAATTATTTGCGTAAGCACATGATTTTTGAGTTTGAAATTGCTTTCTTAAAAAATAAGTACTTATTTGGAGTTGCGGAACGGAGCCTTAATATAGTAAACTATATAGAATATAAAAACAATCGAATTGATTGAATTGTCTCAGCGTATCAAGTCTAAGAGCAATTCACAGTTTCACTATACAATATTTAGCAATATTGCTCCCATTGTTAATAATTGCTTAAGTATAAAACGTATAGCCCATGGTTTAGGCATTTTTGAATTTTGGACATTATGCATTAGAGAGTTCCAATTAGTAAGTGACTGTTATTTTTCACATTAGACATCTCATTTTGTCAGTGTAATGACAATGTTCAAAAATGTGAAACAAAAAATTGAGAATGAAATGATATTCGACATGTCATAGAAAAATTAAAAGTAGATTTATGAAACACAATTAACAAGACAAAATACAAAATATACATTTTAAAATCTTAAATTTTAAAAAAAAAATTCGAGTGGGGGCGCGTGCCCCCGCTCGTCCTATGCTCCCTCCTCCACTGGCGGACAGACAACTATTCGTGGGGGGTCACGAAAATGTTAGTAAGAGCCAAAACAACTATTCGTGGAAGTGTCCGTTACCTTCTCATGAACACGTTTATGGATAGTGGTTGTGGACACTTTCTATTAAATTTTGTTCCGATTTTAATTGAGCTCTAGTAAAGAGTCCTACGATTGGTATCGTTGAGAATCTACCTAATAAAACACGAAGGTGTGAGGATCACACAAATACAAGTTGAAAGAAGGGCTGAGATTCATTTAATCCAATGGCTGATGTGTGCTCTCCAACTCTTTTAAGAAAATACCCACACTCTCACAAATATATTACAAAAATGTCATCGGTTCTTTTTATCCACTGCTCGGCTTCTGACATTGGCATAAAAAAAATAAAAATATATATTACAAAAATGCCCGTGCCTACGGCACTACCGGGATGCGTAGTGCCGTAAGTACGGATAAGTACATAGTGCCATAGGCACGGACAAACACTAGTGTACTTACATATCGGCACGCAAGACCCACACAAATAATTCGAACCGCTGGTTAATTCTACAATATCTTTTTCGATAGTTTATGTGGAAAATTAGCTCAATGGAATAACTGCAAATGCTTGATCTGATGCAACAATTTTTCCTTCGGAATGGAAGATCAAGCACTTGTAATTATTCAATTGAGGTTATAACACTCGAAAAAATATTTTAAAATTAATAAACAATTCGTATTATTTGTGTGGAACTAGCTAGTGGGTCTTGCGCGCAGATATGTACATTGTCGGTACATTCTCATCAGTCCCTTTAGGATTTTCGCTCTATAATGGGCGTTGTATTTAATATAAAAATTTCGTGGTGGAATTTGGATATCAATAATTAAATTTTTTTTTTTGAAAAGGGATATCAATAATTAAATTGAGGTGTACAAAAATCCGCAATTCGAGCCAACTGTCAAGCAGGGGCGGGACCTAAGTGTAATTTTTCAACATGAAATAATTTACCATAACATGTACATTTATTTTCAAAAAATAAAACAACAATACATATAACTGGTAGGATTTTAAATCCTTGATTAGCTCGTTTTTTGTCCTAGATCAATTGAACATTAACAATATTTCAAGATAATTGAGATATCTTAGGCCTTCTTTGTGGTTGTTTTCTTAGATCAACTGATAACTGAGATATCTTAGGCCTCCTTTGTGGGTTGCTCGTGGTTGGAAATGAGTCTTATTTGTGTGAGGTCCTGAATGTTCGTTTGTGAGTTTAGGCCTCCATTGTGGTTACTTTCCTCCCTTTTTGGAGTGGCTACCCGTTCTCGATGTACTTTATTATTTTCGTACTAATGAAAACACTTCTAAACTTTGAAAAAAAAAATACTCCTATAATTGAGAGGAAAGAAAAAGGAGCAGTAAAATCTCCTGAACACTTGGATCTCGATGGGCACTATCACTAGTCAATTCTTAAAGCTGCACTATTTTTCTTATTTTTTTTGTTCTTGTAATTTCGTTTAGCTACTTAACTTTTATGTTTTTTTGGAACTTAGAAAAAGTGAGGAAAAAAAAAAAAAGAAAAGTTAAAAAAAAATTCTTTACGATAGTTTGAATATAGGAGAAAGGAAAGAGAAAATAACCAATTCTAGAAATTTTCCTCGCATTATCTTTTTTTCTCCCTTATTTTTTCTAAGTTCCAAACAAAGTGTTACTTGTTTTTCTTAGCGGCTTTTGAAGATAGGTCGTTGAAAGAAAATGTACAGTTTAACACGTACATTTTATTTCTTGGGCTATGACGTAAAAAGAAAACATACAAAGAAAAGCCAAATTAAAACGAGCCAAATGACACTGAATTCATGCTCATCTTGGGTTTTTTTTTTTTTTTTTTCATGAAACAAAACAAATTAACAAATACATTTTCTTTCTTCTTTTGAAGGAAAAAAATAAAGACAAAGAAATAAAGAAGGCCAAATTAGAACGAGCCATATGAGGCTCTAAATTCATGCCCATATTGGCTTTCCCACTTAAAAACATTGTGAGACATTGTTGCTTATTCATCTCACGTTCTTGACTTAATGCTGGATATCGGTCTTTGCTACTCATATTACCTGGGCTCTAGCTCACTAATTGATACTTCATTCACAGACCACACTATTGATTTGCTTCTAGCCTGATCCAATGCAATGTCAGTTCTGCTTTGGGCGTAGAATGCAGGTGGTTGGGGAATTGACAGCGTACTAGAATAGCCATCGAGCATTGGAACTACAATTGCCATGGAGGGCCTGACATCCGGATCATCTTGAACACATAACAAAGCGACATGGATGCATCTGGTGACTTCATCTTTCGAATAAGGCCTTATCTCAGTCCCATCCATCAAATCCAATGCTGCTTCATCACTCCAGAGCTTCCAAGCCTATAAGAATTCATTATATTTGTCTTGTTGATGAACAAAAAGGAAGATTGTACGTAATTAGGCGGTAGAGTTGATCACTTACATAGCTCAGAAGGTCCATGGGAGCGTCTGATTGGTATAAGACGTTATTCTTTTTTCCAGTAATAATCTCCAGAACTAAGACCCCGAAGCTATACACATCAGACTTGGCAGACCATTGTCCATGCATCGCATATTCTGAAGTCATATGACCACTACAAGCCAACGATACCAACTAGTTTGTCAACATAACAGAAGAAAATAAGAAATCTGTGCAACAATCTTTTCTGATGAAATCAGATACAAAATTGTTGACGGCAGAATGGCCCAAAGTCTAGCTGAAAAAACCAGTCCATAAACAGTCACTAGTAACCTAGCATGAAATTTATTTCCTATGTTTTGACTCCAAGGATACATTTTTGAAGAATTGTGTGGATGCATCCACTGTCATCGCACAAAGAACCCGTTAATCGAAGTCATGGAAAACCTAACATACGGGTTATGGTGATATATAACTTACAATGTTCCATCGATTTCACTTGCATTTCCTTGATTTTTATCCATTCCTAAGATCCTGGCAATGCCAAAATCTGAAATATATACGTTCATGTCACCATCTAATAGAATATTGCTAGCTTTGAGGTCACCGTGGATGATTCTAAGCTGAGAATCTTCATGAAGGTACAACATCCCTCCAGCTATCTCTCTTATAATCTTGAAACGTCTTGACCAATCCAACGGTTGTTGTTGTTGCGGATCTGTACATTGATCGAACAACATATCTATGTTATTTGGTTTTGAACTGATCAAACTCAAGAAAACTTTAAATTGGGCTCATCTATGAACTAAAAGTAATTACTACTTGTTAAAATTTGAGAAGTTCAACACATAGCAATTCAGTGTTACCGGTGAAATCGAAAAGCAATATTCAGAACTACAGTTGTTCGGATTGGACAAACCGAACAGAATGCAATCGAGGCTTTTGTTGGGCGGAAGTTCATAGATGAGCATCTTTTCTTCTCCTTCCAAGCAAAATCCCAGTAACTTGACCAGATTCCTATGCTGAAGCGTGACTACCGATACCACCTCATTCTTGAACTCTTCTATACCTGCCCAGAGGTTCGAGAAAGCTTCTTCACAGCTATTGTTTGTCCATCTGCAAGTAATCCCTGAGGATACACAATGTAATCTAGTTAAAATTCGGGGCAAAGTCCACTTATAGTACTCTATATCTGATTTGGACTATGTGCAGATCGATACACCATAGGTTCAGTTTTGTTCATCCGCACCCCATGTGGTTTGTAACGTGAACATTAATTTAAGTCTGGACTACATTTAAAACTTTTGTATGGTACCGAAAAAACGAAGAAAGGAATTCATACCTTGTAGAGCGGTCCAAATCCATCTCCACCAATTTTGTTTTCATCCGAGAGGTTGTTTGTGGCAGCTTGAATCACACCCAAATCATATTGCAAGGACTTTACTGATGTGATTTCAGTCCAAACTGTAACATATATATCAAACGTCAAAACAAGAAAATACATTATTTTATTTTTTTTTAATTTATCTTTCCTCTCACTTTCTTGTGATTGTTCTTACCAGAATCTTCTCTGATGTTTTTAAGTTTCTTCTTTGCCCTCCTACTTATGAAACAGAAACACGCGACGACGGAAAGCCCTATAATTGAGACCGCGATCGGAACTACGATGGCGATGAGATTGAGCACTTTGAAAGAAATTCCCTTCTTTCCTGCTTCAGAAAATATATTTCATTAGATCTTCAATAACATAGAAGACTTCTCATAACAAATCGTTCCCAAAAGGACTACACACCGAATCTACTTTTAGCATCAAAACAAAAAATGTACCTACTTTTTTTTTACTAATTTTACAAAATAGACAACAACCCGAAATGGAATATTGGACTCTAGCTAATAAAGGGACAGAGGGAATACGTTCGTTTCATATATCAGTTTGTAATTAAGAACAGAGGAGAATTCTAAATCTTTAAAATTAAAACCTAAACCATGCTTTGTAAAGATCACATACATGAATTATCTAAATGCCTTGTTTGGAGTTTTACCAGGATTGCTTGTAGGAGGATGCGGCGGAGGGAGGACTGGTGGAGGTGAATGTGGAGGAAGGACTGGTGGAGGCGAACGCGGACGCGGAGGAAGGACGGGTGGAGGCGAATGCGGAGATGCGGTGGACGTGCTATAAAATGGGAAAGTGGCAAACCCGGCATTACAGCTCGGAAAGCGATACGTGGCATACGAATATCCGCCGTAGTTGCTGAATAGATTATCGGTGCACTGACTTAGGCAGTCACTGCAATTCGAAGCAGATAAATCTGGCGTGCATTGTGCTAGTGAGTACAGCTTTCGAATCAGAGAGAGATGTTCCTCAGTAGCAAATTTTTTACTCGAGTCTCCACTCGAAGCCTGAGCAACTATATCGTCCAAGGCCTTGTCAAGTGTGATAGATAGCATAGGTTAGTCATTAGACAAAAATTTAAACTTGATATCCCACTAAAAAAATACAAAACTTAATACTTGTAGAATTGAATAAGAATTCCCATTCCAGAAACCTTCTTAAAAAATATGGAGAATTTTGCATAGGCCCACTATAACAATTTCAAAACACATCTAGTCCATTTCTAAGTTTCATAACCCCCACTAGCCTACAAAAATACCAATATATCCCAATATATGTAGCCTTAATAATTATTTCTTTTCTATTTCCTTTATTCCATTCAAACGTAGAGAGAGAGAGCGCGTGCCCAACCTCGCCTTTTTTTCTCAATTTGATTGCAGTCTCCGAAGTCCTTCTTGATCGATGGTCCCCATTAGCATTAGTGCTAATTTCCTAGCCTCCTTGTCGCCGTCATGTAGACCGCCGGCCCAGTCTCGTCGTCCCAGCCTCGTGTCTAGCTTCACGGGAAAGTACACTGGTAAAATCTCCGTCTAGCCATTTCTCTTTATTGACATAGATCTTGCGTGTCTAATTTGGTAGATCTCGTATAACTACAAAATTTTCTCAGATCTTGAATTTTTAGATTGGTTTATACCCCAGTAAAAGTATAAGAATCATTCTCTTTCTGAAGGACTATATGTTCAGATCTGTTAGGATTTTATTGTTAAATGTTCAGATCTGTTAGGGTTTTATTTTTTGTACTTTTGTTAGCTGCTGTTGGGTAACATATATGATTATATGCTTAGATCTATTAGGCCACTGCGCGAATCAATTCATATAAGGTTGTCTGTGGTTTATATATATATATACACACACACATACATACACACACACACAACCATAACCATGTATATATGTTCAAGTTTGTACATGCTTTATTAATGTATATAGAGTTATATGTCCGAGCTTCAGTATGCTTTATTATTTTGATAGATGTGATTTGTTATTATTTGTGCAGATCTGGTTTGGTTAGGGTTTTGGATGAACTTATGGAATCAAATAATGTTATATATGAGCTTCTGAAATCGTTTTCATTACAGTGGAAGAACATATGATGATATATATTTACATCTGATTCTTTAACATATATAACTCTAATATTTACATACCGACTGCAATATAATTAGGTCGGGTTCTATGGCCGAAATTACACCCCAAGTTCTTGAAAATATCATTTTCGCGGGGACTTCGCCCCCACACCCCCAGGCTAAACCATTGTTGATGGTTGTCTTCACCCCTAACAGTGGAACCATCATAATATTCGATGAAATTTATGTGTTTGAGTGACATTTATGATTATACGTGAGCATCTGTCCTATGGAATTCAAAAAAAAGACTACATATAACACTGACGTTATATGTACTCTTTTTTTGGAAGTTGCTGGTTAGCATAGCCACGCCTTGTGCGAAGATGCCAATGCCGTCCAAAATGATTTTAAATGTGAAACTCTGACATATATGGTTATTTTGACAGATGTCATTCTGTTCGATTGTTATTTTGCTTGTGTTTTTGTTTTTACCTGTTCGAAAATATTTTGTCAATTTGTTATAGTTTGGTTAGGTTCCGGTTTGGTCATATATGGTTATTTATCAATTTCGTTATGTGATTAGTGTTTGTCCTCGTTAGGGTTTTGTTTTTTGTACTTTTGTTTAGCTGCTATTGAGTAACATATATGATTATATGTTCAGTTCTGTTCATATAAGGCTGTCTATGGTTATACATGGTTATGGTAACATATATGGTTATAATTGTATATTTATACATATATATGTTCGAGTTTGAACATGCTTTATTATTCTTTCATAGGGTTATATGTTCAAATTTGATCATCCTTTATTATTGTATATAGGGTTATATGTCCTAGTTTCAATTATTATTTTGATAGATGTGATTTTCTTTCATTTATATAACCATGGAATGACTGGAGTCGTTTGAAGTGGAGTTAGGTATTTTATTAATGTCTTTCTATTTCAGTAATGGTAGTCCAATTGCACTGAAACCATTTTTTTTTGCTGGCTTTGGAAATGTTTTTTGTACTTTTATTTAGCTGTTGTTGGGTAACATATATGGTTATATATTCAGGTCTGTTATAGCCGTTGCGCAGACCAATTCATATAGGGTTGTCTGCTGTTATATATGGTTATGGTAACATATACGGGTATATTTGAATGCTAGTGTTTAGGTTATACATGATTCTTGAATCTATTTTATTACCATGCTAGTGTTTAGGTTATATATATTTGCATCTGTTTAACTCTGTGCATCTTTGCAGGAATGACAAAACCAAATCAGAAAGGTAAACAATTGCTACCTGTGGAACAAACATATAATGTCCGGCCAATAGCAAGGATAGACCCTCCAGCATGGATGAAATGATGAGATAATGATAGAGAATGACTGAGATTGTGTCATTGTGAAACATTTTATTTTATTATTTTATTTTTTGTGGGGGTTTGAGCAAACTTTGTCTTCGATTGTCTGAACATTAATGATGTTTCATTTTGAACAAGTTTTGACTTGTCCACTGACTTAGGTGGTACATTTTGTATTATATGGTACATTTTGGATATATTGAAATTGATGGCGTGTTACGGTTTGATACTACATTGTATAATATTCATGACAATGAATTGCACATATAATCATATATGTACCAATCTGGTCCCTGTATAAATGGTTAAATGTTAGCATGTGTAATAAGTAACCTTTAAAAGGAAAACATATAACGTTATATATGATCTAAATATATAACCATATTGTTCCTTACTCGTTATAACCATATAACCCTATAAAAGAATAATAAACCATAACCATATATAACCATAGACAACCTTATATGAATTGGTCCACATAGCGGCCTAACAAACCTAAACATATAATGTTATCTGTGCAGTGGTAGAGCGGGTAAGATCTGGAATGTAGAGAGAGAACGAGAGAGTTGTCAAAATTCTAAAATGAAAAAAAAAGCCAGCAAGGGCATTTTTGTCTTGTATTAATTCCTTTTTGGCTTGATAAGGACCCAGTTTGGTAGCACAAAAAATGAAAAAGAATAAAAATACATTTTATGGTCTAAGCCAAACAAGTCTCTTGTCTGAGTGGATCGATCTAGTGAGTTACAAACTGGACCTAATGGGTTACAAACTTGAGAAGTGGACTAGAAGGGTTTACAAACATGCTATAATGGATCCTAAACAAATTTTTTTTATATAAAAATAAGCAGTTTATTTTACATTTTTAAACTAAAAATAAAGTAAATGAAAAATAAATTTTCAATTTTTTTTGCATTGTTTAAAAGATTTCAATGAGATCTATCAAACAAGATCCATATTGGTAGGAAAATTATTTGTGTAAACATATGATTTTTGAGCTTAAAATTATCTTCTTAAAAAATAAGTGTACTTATTTGGATTTATGGACACGATTTATGGCATGACAAAATTGTATTCTAACATGGAATTAAGCTTCTTCCAGTGATAGGATCAGTGTAATCATATAATCATATAACTGTATAAGAATAATATGATCGATGAAAACCCAAACTAATTAACCCACTTCATCCTCTCAACCCATCCAACAGTTGTAGTTAGTGAATAATTTTTTCCTTCCTCTTTGTAGATGGTTATGAGTAGGAATTAAGGAGAGAGTTCTTAAATTTGGGTAAATTTCATTGACAAGCCCACTGGCGGAGGTATATAGGGCCCGGAGTGGCCCCTGCCCCTCCTGCCATTTCAAATATTTTACTAATATAAAACTAATATGGTTATTGTTTATATAATTAGTATAGCAATCTCTAAAATTATGAATTATTTTGATTTGATCTAGCCAAAAATTAAAGTTATTATACATTGTCAAGTAAAAAAATTTCAAATTCTTTCATAGACGAAAATAATCAGAGATGTGCATTGCAATTATCGATAATAATGCAAAAGATATTATATCCAATCTATATAATAAGGAGCAGTGGTATTTGAATTATGTATATAAACAAATGATCCAGATTTATCTCATCTTTGTGCATAAATCTCCACTTTTCATTCTATAAAATGACATTTTGGCAAATCCTTTGCTTTTTTAGGACCAAAAATAGAGCACATTTTTGGAAAGAGAATACTGGTATCAAGTCTGTATTTTTTTTATATTTTAATATCATGTTAATTGCATTTCAATAATTCAACAAATTTTAAGAAAGTGAAAAGTTTTCTCACTTTAAGAAGCAAGTATAAATATTTTTGTTTTCCTAACGTAACAGAAGTTCTTGGCTAGGTAAGTGTTTGAGAAATCAATTAAGGGTGCGTGAGTTTGAAACTTGACAACGCCAAGACAAGAAGATGGTCTAGTAGATGCCAAGAAAAGATCATGTGCAATGGTTTTTCATCTCATTTTAGGGCGTGATCATTTTAAACTTTCAATCGTGGTTTATTCTAAAGTAGGAGATTTACAATCTCATCCGGAAAGATCAGGTTTTTGGACTATGATTTAAGACATACGATTACAGTTAATAAGTGTGATCATTTTGAACTTTCGATCACAGTTTATTACCGTGATTTAAAGTAGTAAAAGACTTACGATCGTACCTAGAAAGACTACGGTTTTAAGACCGCGATTAAAGACATACAATCATAGTTAATAACTGTGATCATTATCGTCAATTCTAGTAGTGAACCCAAAGCTCAAAAACAACAATGAAGCCCATCCCAAAAGAAAACCCTAAACCTAACCTTACGCCGGCGCCCACCAAAACTGACAAATCCATCGCCACCTTCAATGTCCACCAAACCACCACCGACCATCGATCCCACGGAAGATGTAACCAAAGCCCAGAAAATCAAAACTGCTGCGGATGTTGCACCATGCCGTTAGGCGAGAACCGGGCCGCCCAACAACGGCCACAGTAGGAGCCAACGCCAACCACTTCATCCAACCCGAAAATCCCTTTCCATTAAGCGAAAATTAGAGAACCCAACAGAAACTCCAACCGGGATCAACAAGCCGATTAACAGCCAAGAAATGGTGGTAGCAGACACGACGAGGGAAGGGGGTCCAAAAAAAAAAGAGTTGAGCCGGAGAAGACGAAGGAACAAGAGCCATAGACCCAGACTCGACAGATCAAAACCCCTGAAGCATCCGCCATGAAGCTGCAGCAAATCGGCTCCCTAAAACGGCAAGAGGTAGACATCCGCTGAGAAGACTGCAAGCACCGCCATCGCAGGCCACCGTCATCACCAACTCGCTACCATTCCACTCGATTTTTTGAATATCCGAAAACAGAGAGAAAACGAACCGGAAGGGTGGGAAAGATGGAGAAAATGGGAGGGGAGAGAGAGAGAGAGAGGAGGCCGGAGGGAGGAGGGGAGAGGCGGCGCCTCCCACACGGTGGCAGAAAACCCTAGGCTTTTCGACGGGAGGGAGGGTGGGAGTTAATGTCAAAATTCTAATGAAAAGACTTGGTATTTAATGAAAGATATTAACTAAAAATCATGTCCTTTAACCAATAATAGATCTTCTAAAATCAAACAGAATCTAAGTAGTCTTGACAATTAATACAAAAGTAGATTAACTTTTCAATGTTAAGTTTTACAAATATATATTTTTTTTTTTTTTTTGTTGAACTGCTATAAAAAAAAGTAGAGATTAAAGCCACTCAGATACATACCCCTCTCAACACGCTAGGAAAATCGAGGTCCTCGATGAGTATAGCATCATTAGTGGAACCACTATGGTACGATACGTCCAGAGTGCCGAAGATGGAGACGTTGGAGTAGCGTAGCATGCACTCATCGTACCAGATTATGACCTGCTTCGATCCGGGGCACCGTGTGGCTACATCTTTAGTCGCGAAGACGATGCAGTCGAAACAGTCGTCGGGGGAGAGGTCGCCACGGCATAGAAAGAGTCCGTAAGAGGCATCATCGCGCGCGGGCGGTGAAGCTGTAAAAGCCGTTGGTGAGCGCGGCGGGGTTTGTCGAGAGACCGGAGGAGAGATCGGAGTGTAAGGTGGTGGTCAGTTGGTGATCAACGGAGTGATCGTTTGTGCTTGGTGGATCGACTGGGCAAAGTTTATCGACAAATCGGGGCTCAGCTGCTACGGTTGTTGAGGGGCTCAGGAGGCCAAGCAAGCAAAATGTGTAAAGAGGGGCAAAGGGACTCTCGAGGCTGCCATGCATGGTTATCAATCGAACTCGTCGATCAACGCAGAGTCCGCGTGAATGATTTGGGATGGAGAGGCGTTTCGGGGTGGAAAATATATAGACAATGCCATGACAAAAAGTTTGGTTCGTGATCGATCATTTTTATTAAAGCTCCTTTAAGATCATTTCCCATCACAAAAAGTCAACCTTAAACATATATTTAAAGAGAAAAACTTATTCACGGAGGAGCCGTGAATAAGTTTTACGGCACTCAATCTCGGCTATTCAAAAGTGTTTTGGACGATTCGGATTAAAAACAAGTCGTCCAAATACTTTTGGACAGCTGAGATTGTCCGGAGCCATGAAGCCCGCATTTGCTTTGAGTTGGCTCGTTGAAAACTCGAGTACTAAAACCGAAGACGAGCAAGCTTGTACATACAAAACGCCGGTTTACGCCTAACTCAATCTCGGCTTGTTTATTGAACGAGCTAAAAATTATGCTCGAGCTCAATTCTTTTGCTAAACAAACAGAGTTGAGCCTTTAACAAGTCGAGCCTTGAGCTGCTTGCAAACAACTAGGTGAATCGTTTGCAGACTTGCAGCTCTAATAGAGTCCTTTTGAAGAAATTTTCCTGAGAAATCTCTTTGCCCATTCAATTTTGGTAAACGTAACGAAAATACGAGAATTAAAAAAAAATTGTGAATTTTTCTCTGTTCAGTTTTTAGGAAATTTGCTTAGGGTTTTAACTTTCACTGAATGATGCTATAAAAGGGTCATCAGCACATCATCTGGGAAGTATTAGTGCTACTACGGAGTATTAAATATTAATTCCCTCGACCCATTTTGAGTTAGAACCGCAACACGATTTTTGACATAATTTTCCAACACATGTACGTGTAATGATTCAATCACTGTTAAGGCTTGACCAACTTTGAATTTAATTAAGCTATTTGAGCCGACATTAATTTGGTTGACCCTGAAGTCTAATTGATGAGAAGGTGTTGAGTGCCGGGTTGGTACTACACACGTAGTACCTTGTCGATAATTTCAGTCGTTCAAACGTGTTTCGGACGGTCCAGATTTTAAAGAGAAAAAAAGAGGAGAGAGAGTGGTCGGGTGAGGGGAGAGAGTGGTTGGGTAATCAGAGCCGTACGTCCAAAACACATTTGGACGGTTGGGATCACCGATGAGTACCGCCACGTGGTACACGCTCAACACCCAAAAATTTCTCCTAATTGAGGCTGTAAAATTTGAGAGAATAAATATTTTATTGAATTCGATAATGAAACAGTATAATGAGGCCTTTATTTTTATTCAAAAGGAAGGAGCCTAACTATGGAAGAAAATCATCCCAATTATAATGAAATCATAGTAATCAATTACAATCAAATCACAATCTCAATATCAAAATATGATCACGATATTATTTAGTACAGTATATTCTAACAGAGGCAATGGCAGATTACCAACCATAGCCATGTGGACTTTGAATCAACTCGTTATTACTAATTTGTTACTTTGTTTCGTTTTTCAGAACTTCATCGTGACGCACATGTTGTCTTCAAGTCTTACATATGTAGCATATATCAGGTAATTTTGGAGCCTGAGGAGATAATTAACATAAAAAAAAATTTGGGTAATGGAACTATGTGGTTTAAATACTTATCCAACTAGGTACATCGCGACGTGCAATGCACGTCCGTCATGCCCGTTGAATTGAACGGATTTTTTTTTTTGGAAATATAGGCTGCATAAGCTCAACGCACTTCTTCACCATAGAGTGATTGGGTAACTGATGAACTCGGAGTGCTTCTTGATCAAGTCCTTCAGTTGGTATTCATCAAGGTACTCAAGCTAGTCTTCTTTAAGGTAGAGGGTAATCTTTGTAACCCTGCCCTGCCAAGAGCCTCGCCAGAGGTGTCTCATGCTAACATCGGCACCCGCAGAAAGGGCTTCCATGAAATCTTTGGTTCTAGACCTTGCAATAGTTCCAAGATTGTTCACCAAATCTGGAAAAATAAGATTAGAGAAGAATTAAGTAACCAAGCATAGCATGTAATGATCCCAAGATTCCAAACATAATGGTACAAAACCACATCTTCATACCAGCTTTTGTCATGCCAATGCCACTGTCAATGATGGTCAAAGTGTTGCTGGCCTTGTCAGGAATGATGTAGATGAAGAGCTCTGGTTGTGCATTAACGAATTTTGTCCAGAGCCTATAGAGTATCAAAGTTCCCATTATTACAATCAGTATTTACAAACAAACAGTTCCACAAAACCTATAGGCAATAGCAGCAAGACTGTGTTGGTACTGCAAAATTAGAACCAGAGACATTCCCTAATCTCAATAAGTATTTACAAATAAACAGTTTCATAAAACCTACAGCAGCAGCAAGACTCGCATTGGACAACAAAGAACTAATTTTTCATCAAACATCTTAGCCAAACCAGAAGGATACCACCACATATTCCAATGGAACTACAAAATTCAAACCAGTTCTATAGATAAATATAGTACCGCATGAAAGCATCACTACAAAAATATCTAACTATTCAGATACAATCAGCACATACAATCAAGTTCAGATACAATCAGCGGCTAATACAGGGGTGTCCCGAGCCCTGCACTACTCCAAATATTCTCACCAGTTATACAAGTTCTTCAAGCCAATTTAGAAAAGTTCCATTAGACCTGGCATTTAGCTCTGTTCTCATATAATTTAGTCAGAGCATGGGAGTTCTTAGCAGGTATGACATTACTCGATGAAACGGCATTAAGAGCTTTTCCCTGTGTTATTTCAGCCACAATCAGTTTTAGAATCAGAATCACAATTCTATTCAAGTTTATTTTTCTTAATGTAGACTAAAACAAGCCTGACAATGAAATTCGAAAGTACCTGATCAGCAAAAATCTTCCCATTTAAGTCTAATAAGTCGGCTCGTTCCATTCCAGGCCCACAAGGTTTTGCTCCAATCAAAAGTGCCCAGTAAACATCTTCAAATACATCATATGGGTCTATGCTAATACTGACCTCCCTCAAAAAGGGATATAATGAATCCTCTAGTTCCATGGCCACTCCTACATGAATTACAAGGACCATTGACTCATCATGGCTATGAACATGAGGATAAACATCTCACCACATACTAAACATGAAGGTTTTCTTTTGTAACCGTGTTAAGCAAAAGCTTACCTATTCCATTTGTTTGGATGACATGCTCATGGCTGAAGTTGATTTCATGAGTATGATGATGTTCTGTGCTACTTCAACCAAGATGCTGATATTCTTTTTTTATTCCAAGCTAAACCAGTCATCCAACAATGTGAGGAGAAGAGATACCAGAAGCTGAGATTTCAGAGGGCAGCAGTTTCAACAATATGAGTGCAGAACCAATTGCAAGTACAGTAAAAAAATGCAAGGGGGAGGTACTTGGAGAAGAGATGCTAGAACCACAAGCAAGTAGTGGATTACCATGTTGAAACCTGCACAATGCCAGTACAGTTGGATTAAGATAGTCATACATCGCACTAAATTCATATCGAAAAATGCATTTTCTGGAACACATTAAATAAGAAGAAATTATGCACGCACAAGTACTGCTGGTAGAAATTTTTGGCAGTTCAAAAAAAAATGCTGGTCATTGAAACCATTCAATTCATAAAATCACATCCAGTAACATAACGACTCATAAAAGCATCAAGAGAAGAGAGGAAGATGATATTTAAGTTAGATTTAGAGCTGTTTTCCAAACGAATAGCAAGGAGAATATCACCACTTGTTTGCATAAATATGTGTGAAATTTGAGTAAATGCAAGGTCTATTTTGTTTCTAGAAAAAACAATGAGATTTGGCGAAAAATCATAACCGTTTCATTCCTCTTGAAATCACTCCATCCAAAGGGGCAGCAACTATTCAAAATTAAAGGTAGTTGTCATAGCAAAAGGAAATGAAAAACCTTGATCCAAACACAACTAAACGAAATGGAACTTCTTTTTTTCCTTTCTGATTTTAACGTAAGAACATATGCAATACAATTAGGACCCTTAGAAATCCAAAACTCAAAAATTTAATATTCACTACTAACAACAAACTAACCTAAAAACCCAATCTTGCTAAAAGGAAACAATCGCGCAAATACAAAATTCTTTTGGAAACTTACAAAAATTTCAGGACTTGTAAATACGCTAAATCGCTGAAAAAGATAGGGAAAAGAAAACAACAAATCACCTATAGTGCAGTAAAGTGGTAAAAATCAAAGATGTAAACTCTAATAATTAACGGGGTACCAAACCATAAACTAAACTCACCATTTGTTCTGAGCAACCAACTCGTTCCATAACAAGATCGTTCGATTAACCCTAGAAACCATTGTAGCTCCGTTGGCATCCTATGGTAAATTCGTCAACCAAATCGAGAGTCCATCAACGCATGTATCGAGACCTGCACATAAAAACATGCATCCCGCCGGTCAATGCAAAAAATTTAAACCAAAATTAAGATGCTAGTACTAAAAAATCTCCCCAAGCAAGATTTCCATAATCAAACATGCAAGTGAAATTAGGTACAGAATTTGAGAACGAAGGAACAAAAGTAGACATGCAAGCTAAATTAGGTACAAAATTTGGGAACAAAGGGACAAAATCACACATGCACGACAAATCGCATTAAAAAATACATGGGAAACTAAAAATCGATGTCCTAAATAAATCTCTATACACAAATCAAATACAAAAACTACAAAATCCGAAGAACATACTAAACCAGAAAACGTAAAACAACTGATCATCGTAAGCATTACCTGTTACAAACAGCGACAGGCACAGAGTTCTCGGACGGCAAAGCTCCGCAAAGATGCAGTTGCCAGTTGGTAGGCAATTCGAATTCCGCGTTGAAATCCAAGTCCAGGGGAAGAGTCGTGCAACCCTCTCATCGCGATCTGCTTTTTCCATTCTCGAAATCTCTCGAACTCAACGTCCCTGATCTTCTCCGATTCAAGGAGTACCGGCGTGATGGCGATGATGATTTCGTTCCAGAGAGGGAGAGAGAGAGAGAGAGAGGCAGCAATTTCGGTTGGAGAGAGAGAGAAGGGGAAAGTAAAGTTGAGGGAACCAGAAGTGCTCCTGTACCTGGACACAATGAAGCCACATATTCAATAGGACACGTAACCCACCACATGCACCAAGTTTCCCACCGCATGCAAAAAGTAGAATGCCCATTACACCCAAACCAACAAAGACAACGTCCATATAATTGAGGGCTACAATTGTCCAAATTGGACCAAAAGTGCCAAGCGAAAATCACTGGCACCTATGTGAGACCATCAACCCATGTGAATGTGCGCAAGTATTTATGTATCACTTGTGGTTGCGAATGAATAATCATTTGCATGTCCACATGACCAACTTCTAGTTGGATTTGGGAAAGCTAATTCAAACAAAAATTTGGTTGGCCGGGCGCCATTTCTCAAGAACAATAGCTTAATCTCTTCACCCCTCTTGAAAAATGGTCCATGTCAAGTTCTGCCAACTACACCCCTCTTACATATGTATGGACCTCATCCCGTAATTAAATGTATAGGACCCACACACAAGTGAGAGGGCGCGTGGTTTGTAGGTGTGTATGTAGCCCCTCCTCCCTCTACACTATTTTGTTGATTTCTGAAAATATTTTCAAGTGCCAACCAAGCACCGAAAAATAAAAGTTTGAAGTTTGTTTTCTGAAATAACATTTCACATGAAAAACATTTTACATCGAAACAAACGGAGCCTAAGTTTCTCTCATATTTAAAACTCATTAAGTTGTCGAACCAAATTTGGATTTGTTTATTAGTTCTGCATTGGTTTATTACTTATTTTAAATAGGATTTCTTTTATACTTTTAATTTTTGTGAGCTTTAGGTCAATTTTTTTTTAGGAGAGATGGAAAGGTAAAAAAAAGTTATGTTAAACAAGACAACAACTACCAAGAAGTTCACTTAAGTCTGAAGATAAACGTATGGAAAAATCCATAAGTATAGTTTCAAATATTATTTTTGTTTATTAACAATATTTTTGAAGATCGGTCTATAATTTCACTTTTTGATCTTTAAATGAACCAAAAAAGTTTCTAGACTATGTTTCTTAATTCAATACACTGGTGTGGTGACTGCTCGGTCAAGGGCATGAGATTTAAAAGCAAGAGCGTCTCTGATGGGATATAGACCAGGGACACTAAATCAAGGTAAAAGCCAAGAGATTAAATTCTACACGTAGGGGCCGTGTAGAATGTTTTGTGCAGACCGCCACGGATAACTGACACATCACCTGGCGGCCCATTTAACTTAAAACCCAATTTAATTCCTTGCCCATGCTCTCTCTCTCTCTCTCTCTCTCTCTCTCTCTCTCTCTCTCTCTCTCTCTCTCTCATCGCAGCAAGTTCTCGATCTCTCCCTCTCACCGCGGTATAAACTGGGTTCGAGACATTCAGTGATCCACCTTGTGCACCAGCCTAGCAAAATATTTAGCGAAATTAACTATCCAAAAGTCACTTTTTAAATTTAGCTCCTCACTTTTTGAATACACACTGCACCAGCCTCTTTATCATTCCTTCATTCAAAAAAAAACTAAAAATCCAACCATTATAGTACTATTTTAAGTATACGGCGCTGAACGCGGACTGGTGCAGCTCTATTTTTTATTTTTTTTGCCTAGGTATTATATCTAAGTTTGGTGTTTAGAGAGTCTCATGCACTTGTCTTTTTGGGGATTCCAACTATTTAAGGAGACTTGTAATGATTACACCTACAATGCCTATTATTTCCATTATTTCCTCTCTATTTTACCTACTTTATAACACTTATATTCACATTTGAGGGACATTTTTCGAAAATCATCAAAAATTTCCTTCCATTTTTGGAAAAAGAGCCATCATTTTGGAACAATCCAAAATGAAATAATGGACTCCCAATTTAGAACGGAAGGAGTATGAAGAAATTATTTATATCCTCGTTAACAATTTAATACATCTCAATACCAATTCCAACTCTAATCACACCTCTTTACGAATTCCTCCACAGCAAAACCTGGTATTAAATACTCCCTCCGTTCCAAATTGAGAGTCCCTTTTGGGAATTCCAACTATTTAAGGGGACATGTAATGATTACACTTACAATACCTATTATTTTCACCATTACCCCTATATTCTACCTACTTTATAACACTTATATTCACCTGTGAGTGACACTTTTGAAAAATCACCTAATTTTTCCTTCCATTTTTGGTAAAGGGCCATCATTTTGGAACAACCCAAAATGAAATAATGGACTCTCAATTTGGAACGGTGGGAGTATGTCTTTAATGTATAGTGGTCTTTTTTTTATTGTTTCATCTTTGGCCTTTTGACTGATCACCAATTGATTGAACCTCAATTAAGGGGGAAGAAAGGAGATCAACCCCTTTTTCTCTTTCGTATTGCCTTTTGCAACTAAATTCTACACAGAGGGGTCGTGTAGAATAAGTTGTGCGGACAGCCAACGAATAACTACATAAATTATAACCGCGTGCATTCCTCTCTCTCTCTCTCTCTCTCTCTCTCTCTCTCTATAATTACACCATGTTCTACTTCTCTCTCTCTCCACCACTCCAAACCTGTGAAAAATAATCCAGTGCCCTTAATGCACCACCGCCCCAAACATCTATCCACGCATTTACGAGGACCACTTAAAAATTGATATCATTGAATCAAACACTTAAGGTTATCCGATTAAGATGATTTTTTTTTTGCAAGATTACTCAAAATAATTATTTTAAAATTAATGAACAGCTTATATCATTCGTGTGGAATCCATAAGTGGACCCCATAGGTCGATTTGCGTACGTACACCATCGGTGCATTATACAGCGATACCCTAAAATTACGCAAAATCCATGATGTCTTGTGGGATCATGAGCAAACAAACTGCCACAATACAACAGAACAATGCTTCATATTATTTTATCGGTCTTGTGATAATATGCCAATAACTCCAAACAAGTTCGGATACTAATAAATATTTCACAAATATCAATATGCCTTTTTCGGATATCAATGCACCTTTATTTATTTTTCTTCTGCGGAAGTTAACATTTTTCATTGTTTATTGTGTGCAATCTTGCCTTTGAATTTGAGGAATATTAACCTTGTTCCGGTTAGAGCAAGTGCATGAGACTCTCTAAACACCAAACTTAGATGTAATACTTAGGCAAAAATAAAATAAAAATAGAGCTGCACCGGTCCGCGTCGAGCGCTGTATACTTAAAATAGTAATAATGGTTGGATTTTTATTTTTTTGAATGAAGGAATGATAAAGAGGCTGGTACAGCTAGCCTGATTTAAAAAGTGACTTTTGGATAGGTAATTTCGCTAAATATTTTGCATGCTAGGCTGGTGCACAAGGTGGAGCACTGGATGTCTCGATCCAAACCCAGTTTATACCACGGTGAGAGAGAGAACTTGGTGCAATGTGAGAGAGAGAGAGAGAGGAGTGTCCCTAGCATTACTCTTTAAATTGGATGGGCCACCAAGTGACGTGTCAGATATCTGTAGTAGTCCACACAAAACATTCTATACGGCCCCTATGTCTAGAATTTAATCTCTTGTCTTTTACCTTGATTTATATATTGTCCCTCTATAATCTATATCCCATCAGAGACGCTCTTGTTTTTAAATCACATGCCTTGACCGAGCAGTCATGCTACAAGAAACTTTTGCCACATTTATTATCATTAAATATAAGTAGACGAGTTATGCGTAATCTGGCCTGGAGACTTAGTTATATATTAAAAAAAAATTTAGCATAGGCAATGTTTCTCTAGAAGAATCATATAATTTGTTCCAATTGAATTTTAAGGACAAGAGTAGTAAATTGAAAATTCGGGTACTTCTTCCATTCAATTGTTTTCGAGTTTGTTTGTTCTTCCATTTAAATTACGAATTTTTTTTAAAAGCCCTGAACTTTCAGTCAATTCGCAAAAAAATACCTGAATTTTAACTAATAACAAAAAGACACCTGAACTTATCATTCCGTTAACAAATAGGCCCCCGCCATCCAATTCCGTCAATTGGCTAGTAACGGATGGAGCTAATAGAAGGCGTTAACCTTCCTCTCTCTCTTTTTTTTTTTTTACTTTTTACTTTTAAAAATTACATTTAACTCTTTCTTTTTTTAGTAGTAAATAAATATGCAATAAAATTCTTTTTTTTTCTTGCCATTTAGAGAGAGAGAGAGAGAGAGAGAGAGGGGGAAGGTAAAACTTGAAAGTAATTTTTTTTGATAAATAGTAAAAAAAAATTTATTGCATATTTATTTACTACTAAAAAAAGAAAGCGCTCAAAGCGTAAAAAGTAGATAAAAAAAGAAGGAAGGTTACCGCCTTCCGTTAGCTTAATCTGTTACAAATTGACGGAATTGGATAGCGGGGGCCTATTTGTTAACAGAATGATTAGTTCAGGTATCTTTTTGTCATTAGTTAAAGTCCAAATGTTTTTTTTTGCGAATTAGCTGAAAGTACTTCAGGGCTTTTTTGACAATTTTCCTTTAAATTATTTTACTTTATTTGGTTCTGTCCCACATAGTATATGGTAGTATTTACTGGGAGAAAAATCTCTTATAATTATATTTTTTGAGCTCAAAGACAAGCATCTTTTGCAATCAGACATAAGGATAAATGTGCCTATGAAAATGCCTAAAACCCTAATCCCTAGGGTACCCTATGAAAATGCCTAAAATCCTAGGGTACCCTATATATGAAAGTGCCTAAAATCTTAGCGTACCCTATGAAAGTATCTAAACCACTAAAATCCTATAATAGGAAAGTGCACCCTAAAATCCTATGAAAGTGCCTAAACATATTTTGGCCTTATGGCTAAAAAAACTCAAAAATTTAAAGGACCTCCACTGAAAACTATTTTGCTGGCGTCCTTCTCCTAAATTAAAACTATTTTACCATCATTATGACTAATTTTCCCTTAGTAGGAGAGTGGGAGGAGATCGAGGCAAGTGTTTGACACACAAGGCCAAACTTATTTCACATGGATTCAGGTACAAGTGCGGGTGTATGCCCAAGAGTCGAGTTTACCAAAGATTATCATAAGGAAAATCTTAGGCTATAACTTTTGTTACCGGAATACCTGTCTAAAGCGTAGGTGCCCGTACCGACATGATAACATATCCCGAACACTTATTCCTGCAGCTCCTCTCATGTTCTTCACCATCCCTTCACGGCTTCAGTACCTACTGCTGCCCCCGCAGCTATCTTCCGATTTTTCTTCAGATAGTTTCTGACAAAAGGAAGATTTTTCCAACGACAGTCCACTGATTTGTTAGCCATTTTGATCATCTTGCTTCTACTTGTGCTATATATCAGCAAGGCCGACTTAAGAAATTAGAGGGTTGCCACCAACTTTCAACCAGAAATGACACCAATTCCAAAAGTATATGGCACTCCCATCAGGCCGATTACGATCTCTCGGAAATATCTAATGGATTGCTTATTCACATCTTGAGTAGGCTACCCTCTTGTTGGATCTCGAGATAGAAATTGTAATGACACCCACTGGTTAACCGATAAACAACACCTATAGCTAGCATCAAACTAGCACCTTTGATCCGCGAATTGAAAATAACATGAAAGAGAATCATGTTAGCTAGGTACTCCCTCCGTCCCAATTTGTTACGCCTATTTTGACTTTTACGTAATTTAAGAAAATTTTATAATTACATTGACTTTTCATCAATTTTACCCCTTGACAGAATATTTAAATTAGGCAAAAAGTGAAATTCAAATTTTTTTTGAATGAGGCGGGAAGTTTCCCTGCCATGCTCAAAAACTGATTTGTCTATCATAATTGCTCTCTTTTGGTTTCTTGAAAACATAGCCTCTTTTAAATGTATAAAAGAAAAAGAGGGGCAAAATGGTAATTTAGATATCTAAAAATGGAAAGTTTTGAAACATACAAATCATTTTGGGACATCCCAAAAAGAAATAAAGACGCAACAAATTGGGACGGAGGGAGTATTTATTTTTATTTTTTTTGATAATTCAGGTGTCCGGGCCAATTTTAAGGTATTAGTGATAAATGCATAATGCCAAACATTTGTACCCACAAGCTATGAAAGAACCAAAATCCTATCAAGACGAAGTTCAACTGGTGCAATATGCAAGATGCTTTTTGACGACCCCAAGATGATACTGCACTGGCTATGACACATGACCAAAATCTGTAGTCATCAATGCCTTACTAAAGCATCCGCTAAAGATGATGTATTGTAAGAGAATGACATGTCTCGTAAAATAGAAAATAAGTATTTAAAAAATAAAAATTTTAGTGGAACGGGGCTTAAAACTATGCTACAGTACCACAAAGACAAGTTTGTTGTAGGCTTTACTCTAGCCTAATCTTGAATTTTTTAGTGGGGTAGAAGAGACAAAATGGAGTAAATAAGGGCTGCTCAAAAACAGTCAGTTTAGCCGCAGGAAACAGGGGAGGAAAAGAGGTTCTTCTCTGGATCTCATTCACTCTAACATAGGGCCAATTCTAGACTTAAACAAAATAGGAACTCGGGCTTTTGACTTTAACATTTAGGCCCAGCTACAAAACCAAATAACTTAGCCCAACCACAAACATAAACTTGGTCCAATTACAAAAAAAAATAACAAGGTGTTAGATTTTACGGTGAATTGGGCTAGGGTCCGTTTTGAAGGTGTTTTTAGGTGTTTAGTCCAGCCCAATGTGTAATAGTGGTGAAGGTGCATTCCTGTAACATTTATGAGGTCTACAGTCCGTTTATAGACGAAAATGCCCCTGACTGCCGTGTACTATATAATGTGTTAGTTTTGAACTTTAGTCCAGTCTGTTTCGCTGGTGCTTTGGATAACGACCTTGCAATGGATCTCGACGACGATCACGAGTCACGACCTTGCTTCTGGTGCGTCTCTCTCTCTCTCTCTCTCTCTCTCTCTCTCTCTCTCTCTTCCCGCGATCATAGCTCAGTTCTGTATCACGATCACTGTCACGATCTCGATTCTGTATCGTGATCACGATCTCGATTCCCTTTGTGACGATCTCTCACGATCACGATCTCTGTCTTCCGAGTTTTTTCTGATCGCAATCTCTGTCTTCCAGTCTGTTTCGCTGGTGCTTTGGATAACGATCTCCCTTCTGGATCTCAACGACGATCACGAGCTCGCTGGTGCTTCTCTCTCTCTTCCCGCGATCACAACTCAGTTCTGTATCACGATCACTATCTCTGTCTTCTGAGTTTTTTCTGATCGCAATCTCTGTCTTCGGAGTTTTTTCTTTCTCGCTGTGTTCTTCTCTGTCGCAGTAATTGATTTTTGCTGTGTTCTTCTATTTTTGTGTTTATAGAGTTTATTTGCTGAGATAGCGTTATCTATTGCTTTATTCTGGTAGATACTGAGAATGTTTTTTGTTGAGATAACATTATTTATTGCTTTATTCTGGTAGATACAGAAATTATTGTTGCTGAGATATGTGTATCACTGTGAACTGCATTTGCTGAGATACTGTTATCCCTTTCTATTTTTGTTTATTTGCTGAGATAGCATTATCTATTTCTTAGTTCTGGTAGATACTGAGACTGTTTTTCTTGAGATAACATTATCTATTGCTTTGTTCTCGTAGATAGACTTCTTCTTTTTTGAGATATGTGTATCTAATTTGTTTATTCTGATATAATGTTATCTGTTTTGCAGACTGAACTGTTTTTTGAAGTTGAAATGGATTCTTCTATTCTTCTATTGTGCAAATATGGATCCTATAGTTTTGTTGTTAAGGTGATAGAAGGTTATCAATTTGAGGATCTTATTGGAAGTATTTCTAACAAGTGGAATGGTTTGGTATCAATGAGGTTATTGTATTCTGTTTGTGATCATCTTAATATACTCCTTGAGAATGATGATGATTTTCGTAATATGATGGATTTAGCTGCTGCATATGGTGCTCGTTGTGTTGAGGTATCTGTTGAAGACGGTAATTGTAGAGTTAGTAGCCGTTTTGAAATCGGTGAAAGTAGTCGTAGCAATGGAAATGGTGGAGTAATTAGTAGTTCGCATTCTGAAATTGTTGAGGATCCTCTTGAAAAGTTTTGTCCTCATCATGAGACAAAAAGACTTTCTGCTGATTGGGCATATTTGATTAGTCATGTTGGTCAAGAATTTAGAGGTGGTGTTAAGGATTTTAGGTTATCTTTGTGTAAGTATGCAATTGAAGTTGGATTTAGGTTTAAGTATTTGAAGAATGATCAATCAAGAGTGACAGCTGAGTGTGCTTTTAAGGCAGATGGGTGTAAATGGTTTGTTCATGCAATTCTAGACAAATCAAATCGTTTTTTTTTGCATTAAGGAGCTTGAAAAAGAACACAGATGTGGTGCTACAATTTGTAATTCAAAAAATTCTCGGATGTCTTCAAAGCTTGTTGCGGAAGAAGTTCTTGATGAAGTTCGTTCAAAGGCGTCGTATAAGCCTATAGATGCTGTTAGATTCTTCAAGCAACGATATGGTACTACAATCGGATATCACCATGCGTGGTTAGGTGTTGAGATGGCCAACAATGATACTCAAGGTGATTATGCATTGTCATTTAACAAACTTCGATCGTATGCAGAGGTAGCGAAGGAGAAAAATCCTAGTAGTGTTATGGACGTTGAATGCTGTGAAGATAATCGGTTTCGAAGGTTATTTGTGGCATTTGATGCATGCATCAAAGGATTCAACTATTGTCGGCCTTTTTTGTGTCTTGATGGTACTTTTTTGACGGGGAGATATAAGGGAACTTTGCTCGCAGCCGTTGGGAAGGATGCTGATAACGGTCAGTTTTTTTATTTTTTTCAAATTCGGAGAATGTTTATACTGAGATAGAGTTATCTCTCTCTTTTCTTTGTGAACTGTATTGTCTGTGATACTGTTATCTCTTTCTAGTTTTGTGATTATTGGCTGAGATAGCATTATCTATTGCTTTATTCTGGTAGATACAGAGACTATTTTTTATGAGATACCGTTATCTCTTGCTTTATTCTGGTAGGTAGAGACTATTTTTATTGAGATATCATTATCTCTTGCATTATTCAAGTAGATACAGAGACTGTTATTTTTGAGATACCGTTATCTCTTGCTTTATTCTGGTAGGTAGAGACTGTTTTTATTGAGATATCATTATCTCTTGCATTATTCTGGTAGATACAGAGACTGTTATTTTTGAGATACCGTTATCTCTTGCTTTATTCTAGTAGGTAAAGACTATTTTTATCGAGATATCATTATCTCTTGCTTTATTATGATAGATACAGAGACTGTTATTGCTGAGATACTGTTATCTGTTGTTTTTTGTGGTGTAGGCTTGTTTCCGGTTGCTTATGGTGTTGTTGATTCCGAAACCGACGATAATTGGCTTTGGTTTTTGTTGAAGTTGAGATCTATTCTGTCAGCTCGTGAACTTGCTTTTATAACGGATCGCCATACTGGTCTTGTGAAGCATGTGCCAGAGGTTTTCTCAAACGGATATCATTCTTATTGTCTGCAGCATTTGAAGAATAACTTGAGGGATAGGATGTCAGGAAGAGCAGCTAATGGTTTTCGGGAACGAGTAGTGAGTCTCTTCAATGATTGTGCTCTTGCACCTACCGTATTAGATTTTGAAAACTGTGTAAACGAATTGTTTGAGGTCGGTGGAGACAGAGCTAAGGAGTTTGTTGCTTCCATTCCGTTGTATAATTGGGCGAATGCATATTTCCCATGTAAACGATATGGGGAAATGACCTCAAATGCTGTGGAGTCTTTCAACAACTGGATCCTTGAAGCTCGTAAGTTGCCAGTCCTTAAATGTGTTGATACGATCAGGGTTCAAATCATGACTCAAATGTGTGAAAGGAAACAGTTATCAAGAAAGTTGAACAGTGTTTTGTGTCCTGAATATGATGCGAAATTGAGAGAGTTCTTTAATAAAGGACGGACATGGACTGTGTTTGGATCAAGTGATGAGGTTTTTGAAGTGTCTTCATTACCAGCTGTTGTGGTTGACATAAGAAACAAGACATGCACATGTTGTCGTTGGCAGCTCTATGGTTTCCCTTGTGTGCATGCATTCACAGCTCTTCAAAAAAATGGCATAGATGTGTCCAATTATATTGATCCATTACACACTGCTGATGCTTTCCGATTATCCTACGACTATCCTATACATCCTGTTCCTATTTCTACTCTTGGAGTTGCAGAAGTATCTGAAAATTCTGCTGTTATTCTTCCTCTTATTCTTCCTCCTAAGACAAGGAGGCCACGTGGGAGACCCAAGGTTGCAAGAATCCGGTCAAGGGGTGAAAAGGTGAGGCAAATAAGGTGTGGCAGGTGCAAGAAGTTAGGAAATCATAATAGGAAGAGATGTAAGGAAGCTTGCGATTGATTCATTGTGTTCTATTGTTGATTCATATTCATATTCTTTTTGTTTTTACAGAGCATGTTTATGGTTTATGGGTTTAGGGTTCATAAAGAATGTTTTGTATGAGATAGCTTTATCTGTCACTCTATTTTGTGAAATGTATTGGCTGAGATATTGTTATCTCTTTTAATTTTTGTGTTGATACAGATTTTATTGGCTGAGATAGCATTATCTCTTACTTTATTCTGGTAGATAGACTATTTCCCAGCATCAGTTGTATATCAAATGAAAAGATATAGAATTGTTATCATAACAAAACGATGACCTGTTATTTCCCATTGTTTGGAGCCGATCATGCATATGTGTCATTTTTTAACAAAAGAACAACTATTGTAATTTAATACAGATTTTATTGGCTGAGATAGCATTATCTTTTGCTTATATAGGCCTTTTCTTAGCTAGCCAAGCTCCGGTACTACCTGTCTCCAGCTTAAAATAACAAATTCTGTATCGCAATATAGAATTCCTTAGAAATGCTCAAACCAACCTCCACGATCTGTTCTTGAAAATTCCTCTCTGTACGTGTGGAAAACTTGAAAACCGATATCCGACCATGCATATGTGTCGTTTTTAACAAAAGAACAACTATTGTAATTTAATACAGATTTTATTGGCTGAGATAGCATTATCTTTTGCTTATATAGGCCTTTTCTTAGCTAGCCAAGCTCCGGTACTACCTGTCTCCAGCTTAAAACAACAAATTCTGTATCGCAATATAGAATTCCTTAGAAATGCTCAAACCAACCTCCACGATCTGTTCTTGAAAATTCCTCTCTGTACGTGTGGAAAACTTGAAAACCGATATCCGACCATGCATATGTGTCGTTTTTAACAAAAGAACAGCTATTGTAATTCAATAAAGAGCAGGCAAGACATTTCATATACAAGCCCTGGTACGGCGAATTCCAATTGTTCGGAGCTGACCATTCATATGTGTCAGTTTTAACAAAAGAGAACACCTATTCTACTTCTAACAGAGCAGCCAAGACATTTCATATACAACCCCGGTACGGCGAATTCCAATTGTTCGGAGCCGACCATTCATATGTGTTAGTTTTAACAAAAGAACACCTATTCAGCAAAAAACACGTATTCAACTTTCCAACACCTAGTCAGTCTTCAAATCTAACTTTCGGTCTTTCCAAAGAGCTTCAGTCCATGTTCTTGGTTTATCATGCAGGAACCTTTGCAACAATAACACTCTGTATTGTCTGATTTCATCAGTTGTCAATGACTCAGGGATGCGATCTCCCTGTGCAAGCTTGTCAATGATGTAGCAGACTATAATTCCACAGTCAACACTGCAAAAGTTGTCATAATCAGAGTTTATAATCACTTTAGAATGATAGAAATAGAGTGCACAGGAGTATCGAAATAAGATGCTGCACAAGATTAATTGGCTTACGTTCCAGGTCTTTGTTGCGGAGATGCGGGTGAGATTATTGGAGCATCAAACTTTTGCTTTTCAAAGATTGTTTCGTTTTGTGATGACAGGACGAATGTTGGGGTATGGTTTTTCTTCATGAATCCTTCAACGTACCTTTTCTGCATTTGCAAAGTTAAATATTTGATATTTAATATTTTTGTGTCATTTGAGTATGGATTACAAGAAGTCTAAGTATTTTTACCATTACACAAGCATCTGTAAGGTATGCATCAACATTTCTTCCAGTTGGTCTGATGGAGTTGTAATGCCTCCATTGCCCATCCTCAATGTCATAAACCAGGACAGTCCAATGGTATGGATCGTTGTCCTTCTCTTTATTACCTCCTGAGGAATTCATTGGGAAAACCAAGTAGCGATAGGGATGCTCTTTTTGAATGAGTTCTAGCAGCTTGTCATCAAGGAACATATTTCTGACCTTATTTTTCTTGTCCTTCAGTAGGCTCTGTCAGAAGGAAGTGTTTCACAAATCACATGTGACAAAATACATACCATATACCAGTTGAGATAACCATATCTCTTGGTTTTTGTTAGATACTTCAGAACATAGAATTCATGAGATATTCTTATATCTTGTTCTTTGTGCGCAAAAACAGTATATGTGAAGCAAGAGATAACAGTATCTTTGACACATAATATGTTTTTGATATTCTTATCTCTTGTTCTTTGGGGGCAAAAACAGTGCATGTGAACAAGAGATAACAGTATCACAGAAAAATAACATGCATTTAAGCAAGAGATACAGAGATCAAGTAGTTATGCGGGACTAGTGCTTTACTTACCCACAATATTGATTTGAAAAATAGAATTTTACTTTCATCTCCTTGCTCTCTTTCCAACATGAATGTAAAAGAATCGATGACCTGCACACATTGTTTCATGTGAGACTTAAATGCACAAAAGTTTAGTAACATTTTTTGGTAGTACAATGTACACACATGCGAACGTGGATAAAGCAAGAGATAGTAATATCACAATATATAAGACTAAGTGCACATTAAAACCCTAACAAAATAAACTAAGAGATAACTCTATCTCAGCCAATTCTATCTGCCAGAAATATAATCTATTGGCAAAAATGAAGCAAGAGATAATAGCATCTCAGATAAATTGTGTTGGTATCTCACAAACTTAATAAAGAGATAATGTTATCTCATCGAAAACATTTTTTGGTAGTACAATGTACACACATGCGAACATGGATAAAGCAAGAGATAATAATATCATAATATATAAGACTAAGTGCACGCTAAAACCCTAACAAAATAAACTAAGAGATAACTCTATCTCAGCCAATTCAATTCACAAATAAACTAAGAGATAACTCTATCTCAGCCAATTCAATTCACAAATAAACTAAGAGATAACTCTATCTCAGCTCAAGTACCAAAGCCAGCATTATGACAACAGTCCAGATATCAAAATTTTCAACACTAGAACAGTTTCCAAATAAAATCCTTTGTATGCCATTAATTCCAACTAGCGTTCTGTGCACATGTAATGCTTGTGAAATCTTCAGAAATGAATTTCCTCAAACTTAAAACGAAACCAACAGAAGAAAAAGAAAATCGAACAAAACAATTACAAATTTCACCCAAACCCTAGGAAAATGACGTTAAAACCCTCGGAAAGTGACGCTAAAACGATGACGGCGAAAATGATGATGATTGGAATGATGCAAGCGACGATGATGGTAGCGACAAATAGAAAACTTAAGTTACCTGTTGAAACGGTCGAAAATCAGCGACGATGACAACAGCGACAGTGAAAGGAACGACTACAATAACGACGATGACAGTGACGGGGAAAGGATCGACGATGACGATGGGGAAAGGAGGATCGACGATGACGACGGTGAAAGGGTCGACGACGCCGACGCCGATTAGGTTTCTTCGTCTCTGAAACGGTCTTGGAAACGCGTGTGTAACGCCCCGATTTTCGGACATGTTAATTAAATCATTTTAATTGATTTAATAATCCGTAAAACTAATTTAAGAAATGAAATTTTATTAAACAGAGTTTAGCAACGGAAATCTCAAATATCAAATTCAAAACTACTTAACTGTCTTACAACCCAACGAAATAAAACAGAATTTGACAAATGTGATAACACTTTTGGAAATTCAAATAACAATATTTTAAATTAATAGAGCTTCTAAGAGTAAGGCATCCAAGGCTCGACAAACTCTCTTCGGTTTCCTGATTACCTGGCATGAAACGCCAGACCAACGGCACTATAATGAGTTTTGAAACTCAGTAGATAAATCTTACCCATTAACCCTTACTCTACAAGCAATCACATTTATAATAAAAAGAGGTAATAATCGAATAGCACAAAACTTATTTCATTATATAACCATCAACTTAAGTAAATTCCAGAATTTCAACTTCCATAATCAACGTTCCAAACTCAGAATTTCACTGGACATACTTTACAGGTCCTGCTAGGCTACCCTCAACATCTCGAGGTCCTAGTAGGCTACTCTCACCATTAGGCTGCCCCAAAGGTCCTGCTAGGCTACCTCCAATACTTGAGGTCCCTGAGGTCCTGCTTGGCAACCCTCACAATTCTAGGTCCATCAAGCCCTCAAGGTCCCGCTAGGCTACCCCCAATACTTGAACTCTAGGTCCTGTTTGGCCACCCTCACAATTCTAGGTCCATCAGGTCAAGGTCCCGCTAGGCTACCCCCGATTAACACGCCACTGAGGTCCTGCTTGGCCACCCTAGCTACACCGGGTCTTTAATGCTAGGTCCTACCAGGCTACCCCCGATCACACGAGGTCCTGTCAGACCCCCAAGGTCCTGCTAAGCCCACAATTTTCAATTTGTTTCCTTTTTCTGTTAACCATAGCAACGTCTACATAATTTCTCCAAGTCCATAACTCATCCAATGTCCCTAATGTCCTTTCTACGTTCTCGGCTCAATCGACAAAGCAATTATTTCAAATAAGGAGTAAACATATCATAATATAACTACAGACATAGGATAACTGAACCGCCGCACACCCACGTCCAGTGAGCTTAAGTCCAAGCTAACCTCACAACGATTTCAGTATGTTCCGATGCCAAAGTAATTGCAAGTGGATCAACAATAACAACATATCATAAAAAAAATTACTGAAGCATAACATTATCGGCAGTTCAAAAGGCAAAAGAATTTCACATGAAGTATTCGGATTTATCCTTGTGATTTTTGGGTTTCATTAGGATTTCGCACGTAGGTTCCTTTTCAACTCTTTGAACTTTGAACTTATACTTAGGTAATTTTAGTCCTTTCTGTGTTTCTTTATTGATATTATCTTTATTCTTTCTTTTTTTTTTTACCAAATCATGTTCTTTAGTTCCTTATAGAAATAATACTCGTGAAGCTTACGTCCTAAAATCCAGTGTAAAATGTTTTGCTAAAAGAATCCTTGAGATTAATATAATACATTATGTCTAATTACGTGCGAGTATTAATTTGGACAATAGGTTAATCATTCAAATTTCTTTATGCTGGGCACTCAAGTTTTCTAACCTTTCTAGTACCACAAATCATGATAATATATATTATGATTTCCATTGTTTTCTAGTAACATCTTGTAACTATGTAGTTATGGTTTCCAATATAAAGTTCTGTACGTAGTGTTCAATTAGAACCAAAATCATGTGTACGCTTGTTCATGCATTTGTTTTAGGAAAAATACAATGACATTAACAGGTAAGTATACAAATCCATCACGTACGGAACATTACAATCAAACATTGAATCTAAGATTAAAATATGTTTTTGTTCTATCACGGCTACTAGGCGGATGGTCGCCAGACTTGCCACCGCGAGGTATTGATGGGTGTGTTCAATTTTTGGTAGTTCCGGTTTCTCTTTATATGAGTTCGATTTGAACCGCGAATATACTATGAAACATATTTAATATACTTAGGGTTAAGGGGTAAAGAAAAATCTACCTTAATCCTTGGAGTCCTAGCTAGGACGAATGAATGTGGTGATTTCGAAAGCAGAGGGGGTGGACGGAATGGTGTCCTGCTTCTTCTTTATTTCCCTTTAATTTCCTTTCTTTCTTTTCCCTTTCTTCTTTTTCCTCCTCCTCCAGCAACCTCTCTCTCTCGGCAAAATAATAAAAGAAGAAGAAGAAGAAGAAGATAGTGGAGGATGATGGTGATGACCCCTCTCTCTCTCTCTCTCTCTCACACACACACACTTGTTCTCTGCCGAAAAAAAAATATGGGAATGGGAGAGTAATATATGGAGGAGTGGTGGAGGAAAATTGGAGAGTAGTTATTGTTTTTCTCTCTCCTCTCTCTCAGCCGAATAAATGGGGGATTGGGTGGGTTCGGTTTTTGTTAGATAAAGATAAGAGGGGATGAGATAGAGGGGTGATGGAGAGGTGGTGGAGTGTGAGAGGGAAGTAGAGGTTTAGTTCCAATAGGATTCTAGTTATGGTTTAGATAGGAAGGGTAAGGGATGAATATATATCTCTAAAGTATAATATATTTCGTATACGATTTTCTAAGTAATATCAATTATACACACAATAATATATTTTAATTAATTAATCTAACTAATTATTGAATTAGTATTTAACATTTTACGCGTGTAATGTGGCTAATTGTGGAACGCGTGTGATTAAAGGACTGGAGCCGCTACAAATTCTTTAGATGGACTAATTGCATGTTAAACCCTGTAGTATGTCCTTATCAACAAGGCTCCCTAGATTTTAGGGTTATTTCCAAGTACACCCCTTCAACTATTACATTTTGTCAACATGACCCCCTCATGTTTAAAACTCATCAATCTCACCCCCTCATCTATCAAAACTCATCAACTTCACCCCCTCCCCTCATTTCCGTTAAAAACTTGGACGGAAACACATAAAAAGACTGAGTTACCCTTACAAAATGCTACAATGACAATATACAACACCATTACAACACATATCTGTCACCACCATCTCCACCGACGCCGACGCCTGCATGCCACCGCCGGTACGACGCCACCTCCATCTCACTTACCTCGCTCCTCATCGTTTTGCATGATTTCTCTCTCTCTCTCTCTCTCTCTACAGTTTCAAAATTTTGTCCATAACTTTGACGGGAAAACCCAAATCCCCAAACCAAATTCTGCCCATTTCTCCCCCCAAACCCGTTTCTACAACACCACCGGAGAGAACCAAAACTATTTGTGTACATTTCCTATAGAAGAAGACGATTTAGATTCGATCATGAAGAAGATTTTTGGGTTTTTCCACTTTAATCAATCAATCCAACTTACAAATCAACAACCAGCTTCCATAAGATCCTTAAGAAACTACAACTTTCCTAGAAATTATCAAATGTTTTTCCTCTTTAATACAGTAATTGAAATGGTTCTTGAATGTAAAGCGACAACTGGGACAAATTTATGTCTTTCTTTTCAAAATATACAGCCTCTTCGTTGTGAAGGCTTAAATCCCATTGATTTCGTGAATCGATGTTTGAGATTTTGTACCGGACTTCCTAACCTTGTGTTGCCAGTACCGAATCGAAATCTCGAGATTCCTCGTAGCCGCTTCGTCTTCCTATCCTACTCGTCATCCCCTCATGGATCAACTGGACCGCTTGGTTTCACCATACCTTGGTGGTGCCTTGAACCTCGTCGATCAGCAGCCATGAATAAACTTCCGCTTCAACTCAAATAACCCAACTACAAAGCTTATACACTCAAGATTGAACGATTTGGGGAAACGATTCGGAAGTTTTGGATGTGGAGAGAGAGAAGATTTTGGGAAATATTTCCTCGTCAAAAAAATTTGGGAGAATCGAAGGCTCATCGACGAGAGAGACCTTGGTCCAAGTTCGAGCTCGTCGTCAGTGTCGGTGCAGTGGTGGTGGTTGCGAGAGGCCCAGGAGAGGTAGCCGACTCACCGGAGTGGAGAAGGCAATGGTGATGGTGGGGATGGTGGCTGGGTTGGTTCTCCCCCTCGCTCTCTCTTTGCTCTAGAACGTATGGAATGAACAAGGGTTTCAAACGTTTTTTGTTTCTGATTTTTCACTTTTTTTTTGGCTGGGTTAAATGTTTGGATTTTGATTTTTCTTGGGGAGGGAATTTTGGTTTTTCTGGTGTTGAGGGAGGGAGAGGGTTGGGGAGAAGAAGAAGGAGAGAGAGAGAGAGAGAGTGCAGTGGGTTGAGGGAAGGGCAATTTAGGCTTCAAAATGTTTATTCCGTCCAAGTTAATGGTTTTTGCTAACATTTCTTAACAGAATTGGACGGAAGGGGTGAAATTGATGAGTTTTGATAGATAAAGGGGTGAGGTTGATGAGTTTTAAACATGAGGGGGTCATGTTGACAAAACGTGATAGTTAAAGGGGTTTCCTTGAAAATAACCCTAGATTTTAACACTCCCCCTTATTTGCCTTGTTGTAAAACCCACATTTCTCTAATATGTTTGAAACTTTTTTTTTTGAAAGAGCTTCGGTGAAGATGTCTGCCACTTGATCTTCGGTAGCACAATACTCAAGTTGAATCTCTTCATCTTCCACGGTTTGTCGAATGAAGTGATGCTTGATGGCAATGTGTCTGGTGCACCTATGATAGACGAGATTCTTTGTCATTATTACAGATTTGTTGTCACACAAAATTGGTGTAGTTATTCCTTGCTTTTTATCAACATCCTCCAATATATATCCTCCTTAGCCATATTGCTTGAGAGGTTGCCCATGATGCCAAAACACACTGGGCCTCGAAGGCAGATTGTGCCACGATTTGTTGCTTCTTAGATGCCATGAGAAGATGCCCGTTAATTTTTTGTAAACCTTTTTCCTTTCTTTTATATATATTTTCCTTTGCCGATAAAACGAAAAGGGAACACCTAAGGTATCCCCTCTTACGGTGTTCCCATGTTATACCTCCGAATGATTAATGGTTATGCCTTCGAGTGGTTATGTTACGCCATTTTGAAGGAACACCATAATAATGAGATAACATTTTTTAAGGGAGAAACCATAATAATAAAAAGGTTATGCCATTTTTTGAAAAGTGTTATTCCTTCGATTGGTTATGTTATGCCATTTTGAAAAGTGTTATGCCTAATATAATAATTAATAATAAAAGTGTTATACCATTTGTTAAAAAGCGTACGTTGTGCTTTCGAATGGTTCAATTCAATGTTATGCATTCCAATAGTTATGTTATACAGGTGATACGATATCTTCCGGACAAGAGGAGAGATACTCTAGCATTATCCGAAAGAAAAACTATGGAATATACGACACATACAATCTCTATACGATAATGACAGAATGTTACCAAGAATTGTACGTGCTACTTGAACTTCATCAAGTACAGATTTCAAAAAAGTTTTGAGAATACTTTAATAAAGCATGGAATCCAATAGCAATTGATCAAGAATACATCTATAAAAATGTAACACCTAGGTTTTCTATTTCTAACCACATTTTCTCACTCCCAAACACAAGTCAATAGATCTTGAGGTGCTGCTGGTCCTCTGATTTTCGCTTAATTAACGGCTAGGGTCCTTTCCGGTTTCGGTGGAGAGGTCGGCGTTGGCTCCTGCTGTGACTGTCGTTGCGCGGCCCGGTCCTCGCCTAACGGCTTGGTGCAGCTTCTGCGGCAGGTTGGGTTTGCTCTGGTTTCGGGTTTCTCTGCCGTGGGTGGCCTGTGGAGGCTTGGTGGTTGTCGGTGGTGTTTCCTGGTGGTGGTGTTAGCTCTGTCAAAGGCGGGGACGGCGATTTAGGGTTTAGCTTTTGGGTTGAGCTGTATTTGTTTTATTTGGGCTTTTAGGCCTTTTGGGTGTTCTGTGCTGTTTATTGTATTTATCTGGACACTTTAGGTCCTCAGGTGTTGCATTGGGCCTTGTCTCTTTGCTTTGGTTCCAACTTTTGATAGGAAACTTTTCCCCTCTCCCCTAATAAATTGCTATTTTGCCGTTCAAAAAAAATAGATGTTGAGTAAACCTACTTCTTTGTGTCTACAGGTGAGGAAATGGGTTCGACTCTTGATTATTCATTACTCTCGCAAACTTTTACTATTCGATAACAAATGTTATCCACAACAGAAATCGGAAAAAAAGAAAAGAAAAGAAAAAGAAAGCGAAACAAAAAATCGCATTATTCGTAAATAGAAAACGAGAAAATAAAATAGATCTCGTGGGCAGCACTGCATCTTCCCAAGCCTAGCTAGTTCCCGCAGCATCACCAATGCCAGCGGCGAAACAATGGCATGATGGCGAACTTCATGAGTCCCTGGTTGCAATGGACTCCATTTTTTTCGCCGCAGGCAAAGAAGTACGGCTGCCACCTCTTCAACTGGAACTCGAATCCCTCTCCGCCTCCTTGTGTCGGGTCCGCCAGTTGCCTAGCTTGGGTCAGGTCGCAGTTCAAGAAGCTCCAGAAGTTGGTGAACAAATACACACTGTGAGGGTGCGAGGAGTTGTCGACTGGAGGGTCATACTTAAACACTGCATACAACCACAATAAAAAATGATGATAACAATTCAAAGAAACGTAACAATGATGATTTGGATTTTTTTGAAACTCTTCCCCCCCATAAAACTACTCCAAAATGATTTGTGCATTGGTTTGTTCAAGAAATATAGAAAATAAAAACAGAAACAAGTAATATTACATTTATGGTAGAAATGAGTCAAATGACGTAACAGGAGCCTAGTCGATCCCTCCGTTTTATTTTGTCCTCTCTGTCTGGTTAGGAGCACCACATGCACATGTCACAATTAATAGTGCTCTAGAAGCACTGATTAGTTAAGTTTTTATATCAAACATACTTTTACAAGTCGATCAATAGAGTTTTTTTTTCCCCCTACAACCATTGAACCAATAACAATAAATTGAAATGATTTCAACAAAAAATTTGCCACAAAATACTACTTGACAAATGGATATATCGAACCATGACGTAGTGTCTAACAAATAAAAATGTGTATCAACTTACCAAGAGTATCATTGAGATAGAATGGGCCATTTTTCATAGCCCAATCAGTGTAGTTGAATCCAAACTGCCATTTAGCAGACCCGCCGACGATAATCCTGTTGGGCCCAGATCCAGTATTATTGTTCCGGTGTTTGGCGAACCAGTCTGTGTAATTAAACCCAAAGTTCCAACGTTGGGTGGCAGAAATCTTCTTATCTGCCATTCCAACAGCTGCCATAGAAGCAACAGTTAGTAGCAAAATGAGCACTTGTGCTTGTTTCAAGCCCATCTCTGTATAATTTTAAAACTTGAATGTTTTGAACTTGAGGAATAGATATTGAAAATGCAGGTGGTGGAAATGAAGGCTTGAGCTGATGGGGTTTTATAGGGAGATTTAGATGCAAAAGGTGAGTGGAAATGTGTTACAGGGAGCCGAAATATATGTGTCAAACATTTTTCCTGAGTTGGGTTGGTAAGAGATGGAAAATTTGAGGTGAGAAGTTTAATTTTCTTTTGTTGTACTTATTGTTTTTTGATTTTGAGTCAGTCGACAAATTGAGACTTTTTCTCTTCCTGTTTGTGGGTTTACAACACAATGTTTTACTCTGTCAACTTACCACCACAAATTATACATTACTTGACATTGACCATTTTTTTAAGAGGGTGAAGAGCTTTACCCATTGTTCTTGAGAAATGGCTCGATCTGGCTCATTCCTCAAAAGAAGTTTTCACTGGATGACTGGATCTTTATCTACCAAAATTTCGACTTATGGTTCTGACAAAAGAATAATCATTTACATATCCACATGTAAAGACCTGCGTCAGCTAATTTGTTAACCCTTAGTCTTACCACGTAGCTCGAAAGATTAACCTCAGGTTATACAGTAACTCGTTAGGATTCGTTATATTCTAAACCATTTCCATATTGTCCACCGATGTGGAACTACTTAGGTCCCATTCAATTGACAGGAAAGTACAGGAAATGATGAAAAAATCAACTTTTCCATAACTTTTGTAGTGTTCAGTTGGCAGGAAAATAGTGGGAAACATGTTTTTAAGTTTTCCTGCAAGATTTACTTTCTTGCAAAAGTGATCCGGCCAAAAGCATAAGATTTTGCGTCACGGGAAAAGTTTTCTCCATGCATTGTGGGGCCAAAATAATTGGCAGGTAAGAAAAAAAGTGAATAACGCCAATACCAAAAAAAATACGAATTAGGTTCTTAGAAAGGCACTTTGAGATTTACGTGAGCAACAATAATTTTGACTATTATGATGCTTTCTGAGATAATTATTGTGGAAAAAGATTGGTAGTTTATTTTTTTGGAAGTATTTATTTATCTTGTCATTAGTGTTCAATTTTGTTTTGTACTAACTATTTATCAGTGAGTTTTTGTATCGGCAACTAACCAAGCATGGTTGTTTAACATTTGTTTATTTAGTTATCATCTACTTATTTTTTAAACTTCATTTATACGGTTGATTATTAGAGGATGTAAATTTAAATGAGGGATTTGCATGACCATTCAAAAAAATAGTAAATTGAATAAGGAATTGCAAGTCGATTTTTTCATTTCATGTTAAGGCTTTGCATTAGATAAAATACATTTTCCGTATGTGTTAATTTTTGAAATATGCTAGCTTATAATTTAGCTCTCAAAGTTACTTTTATTTAAAAATAGCCATGGGAATAAAAATAAAGAAGTTTCTCATAAGTTTCTTTTTTCGACAAATGAACCACTAAACTTTAATTTTCCTGCAAAAAAAAAAATTGTCAAATGAATACTCACAGGAAAATAGATTTCTTTTTCCTCTACTTCACTTTACTTAACTTTTCCTGAGAATAACTTTCCAGTACAACATTCCTGACAACTGAACGAAGCCTTAAGGGGGTTCTCACACCACATGACCAACTTGTAGTTGGATTTGGGAAGGTTGAAACACAAATTTGGTTAGCGCAACCCTCTAATGGTACAGAACTTTGCATAAAATACTTATGCACATTCACATAGATTGAGAGCCCACATATATATGGGTGCAATGTGTGTGGGGTCTTCCGAGCATACAAGTATGTGTAAGTTTTTATCTAAAAGTGTGTGTGTCGACTAGCAGATCAATTGATATCTTTAGATCAGATTTATTTAAACATCAATGGTACTACTTCCACATACTATTGGTACATATGGGGGTCGCGCGCGTACGGCACACTTTCATCGTTTATTATGTGCGGCCCTCGAATTCTCTCATATTCGATCAATGATAGTTGGTGCATGTAAATAACTTTTCTCAAACGAAAATAACTTGTGAGCCACATAGTGAGGCATGTCATGTGCGGGTTTTTGCATCTAAAGAGCTTGCCAGCTCCCAAGACACCGCAAGTTCGAATCTCACAAACATTATTCCAACTCAATCTTGGGGCCATTGGAGATTCGTCCAGTCGTTAACTTCAACACTTGGTGGTGGGTGTGGCTGTGGACGGCGGGGAGCGGAGCCGGTGGTGGTGGGTACGGTTTTGGTGGCAGCGTTGGTGGATGGTGATGCTGGTGGTTGGCAGCTTGGGTTAGGGTTTGGGGCTGTTTGTGGGCTTTTAGGTGTTGGGTTTTACCAACCTTGGGCTGTTAGGTGTTATTTTTCCTCTTGGTTTAAACTCAGCCTGTTGGGTCTAAATCAGTACCTCCATGTGGTCTTGGGTGGCCAGGCCGGTGTACCCAAAACCCTATTAGCTCTGTACTTCGTGTTATGAGTTAATGAATCCTTTTTTTGCCGATCAAAAAAAAAATACACTCGGAAATTAACTAGTCGAACTGTGGACAAGCTGACCTGAACATCTGCTTATAAAAGAAAATGGTTGTTAACATGTTGATTCAAAGTCTACAGACTCTACACGGCTGTGGTTGGGTAATCTGCCATTTCCTCAATTAGCTAGACGTTGGGGTCAACCAAATGTCTGCTCAGTAACAGTGACTGAATCATTTGTTTTAGAAAATTAAGTCAATATTTGTGTTGCGGTTTGAACTGAAAATAGGTCGACAGAAAGTGGGTAAGAACCAACTAGTATTATACTACTCTCTCAGTCCCACTTTGTTCTGCCTGTTTTCTGTTTGGGAAGTCCCAAAAAATGGTCTATATCTCATAATTTATAATATTTTATATATATTCAATATAGATTTTGTTTGATAGATCTCAATTTATTTTTTTTAACAAAGTTTTCGAAATCATAAAAAAACATTATAAATTGTGAGATATAGATAATTTTTTGAGACGTCTCAAAAAGAAAACAGGCGGAACAAAGTGGGACCGAGGGAGTACTATACTTACCGGTTGATGCGCTCATGATGACCCTTTTCATAGCATCATTTTAGCTATAAAATCAAATAAGATTTCCCCTCTTTTTGATTCCGACTCAGGTCCTCTCCAGTTTTTTTCCATCTAGTCTCGTGTAGTTTTAGATTTTTAAGGACCCATCACGGACTCACGACAATGATCGGAGATTCGTAAATTTTCATTTTGTGTAGCTCGTCGAATTCTTCAAGCCTAGAAAAATTCAAGTTCAATGTATACCGAATAATGCCTTGACGAAACACATTTATCTTGAAACAAATGTATTGTCCCATCTTTTTTATTCCGAAGTTAAAGAGAATTATAAATGAGAAAGTAAAGTACCATATCTAAACATAAAATTATAATACCTGAATCTTGAGAAGTTTTTCAGTGCCGGGTGGGCACAGGCCACGTGGTGCCGAGCACCATCTCGGCCGTCTAAACGTGTTTTGGACAGCCCAGATCTGTTTGGGTAATTTTTTGTGAAAAATTACCAAAACACCCCCTCAAGCCCAAATAGATCTAGGCCATCCAAAACACATTTGGATGACCGAGATGTGTGCTCGGCACCACGTGGCCATCCCCGCTCGACACTGAAAAATTTCTCCTGAATCTTTGTCCAGTTGTGACTCTGTTCCTCCAACGCCTAAACATCATTAACATATCAATATATTGTTGACTCTTCGACAGTTGTGATTGCAAACATTTTGGAGGAGAATGTTGTGGGTCGACCCAGGAATTTGTGGTCTAAGAAAATCATGGCCATCTGGAAGAACCGATCAGAGGATTACAGCCCTTTTTCTGCTTTGTGACCTAACAATAGCAGACAGAAGACCAAACCCAATCATAAAGCTAAATGTGATAATGGCAAGCCTTCTGAAAACCTCACCCGGACTAAATGTAGACGCGAAAGGGTCATTGAGGACAGTTATGGCGACCCTAAACCCAAGATCTCATGTCAAACCATTGAAGAAAATAATACCTGATGCGTATCTGTCGCCATAGAGGATGAAAACCTTAGTGTATGGTTATTCGTCATCGGCCTCCAAAATCATTCTCTTGATCTTGACCTTAGTCTCACACACGATGGAATGGTATGAGAAAAGAGGCTAAGGTTTGGAGTGGGAACCTTGACCACCTATTTATAAGCCCCGATTCCATCATAGCTCATCATAATAGATGGAACCATATTGGGCCCTTTAATTGGTCTGTACATATATATTATTAGCCCGCACCACTTAACGCACATAACTTGACCCAAATATGTGTTAATAGAGACGCGTCTATTACCCAGTCACATCAATTGAACGATCACAACTTAATACTAGGTAATACCAACATCACTGAAACCTTATTCGACAATATACAATATTTAATTTTATGATTTATGTAGGCCCACCAACAGAAAATTGCTAACACCTCGTACATATCATATTCCTCAACGCCGTGCTTTCCATTGATTTTCTTTTATCTCTTGTTCCTCACATTTGTTTTGAAGGTGTTTGATGTTCGTGTATTCGTGTTGGCGGGGAGGGTTGAAGTTTTTTTACAAGGGTTTTGCGTCTTTTGTTTCGTTGAGTTGTTTGTTTTGATTGTGTCGTTTGAATCAGTTGTTTGTGGGGTAAATTGCTTATAGGAATCGATCCATAGTCCATATTGGTTTCAAACAAATGAATGATAAACCTATATGGGAGAATCAAAACAAATATGCAACGGAAAAATACTTACCTTCTGTCATGGTGTTTAAGTCTTGAGAAATCCGGACACCGTTTTGATCTTGAACCAAATTGCCTAACACTCACAACTCTCACTGTTTTGTTTGGAGAGAAATGGGTAGGATTTCCGGTCTATTCTATATCACGTTTATCCCATAACTTGATGGTAATCACAGGCCTTTATATAGATAGACAGGGACCCTTTCCCAATAGTCACAACCCAATATGTGACTCCTCACCAAGAGTCACACCTCGTGACCCTTCGCCAAGAGTCACACCCTTTCCAATAGTCACACCCCTTAGACTTCCTTCCATCAAGAAAGTATTAGGCAACTATTCATAGAGGTACCATTATATATGGGTAATTAACTTAAATCTAATATCCAAGTTTTAATAAATATAATACATAAATACAATAATATCGACCCATTTCAGTATTGATCTTGGCTCTTGTGGGTTTGTTGACAAAGTCAATCAGAGCATTTCTTTTGCTTCTTTAATGCTCACTGTAAATCCCGGAACTTCGACATTGTTGTCGATTTCCATCACCGGTCCATGATTTTGCCATTATAAAATTGGTTCCTGATTTGTTTGGTTTCTCTGACTTTCAATATGGTCTGTTTTGTATTCTTAGTTCCATTAGGCATTAACAGATCATCGTTCTTTATGTTTCTGAGTACTACGGTCATGGAATTTAGTGCTAAACATAAATCTGATTAAGTTTACTATAGCATGTTAGCCAAAGGTTTTACTATTGTGGTGGTTTTTCCGAAATCCTTTCGGTTACAGTTGTATTCAACCGATTTGCTAAGTCATCTATTTGGTTGAACGGTGCTTTTGTTTTTATGTGCGTAGATTGCATATTTTAATAGTTTATGGGCTACGGGCATGTTGATAAGGCATTTCATGTAATGCATATGTACTTTGGTTAAACTGTACTCCATGCGACTTAGTTTACTTTTGATGAATAATGCCAAAATCTATTGTTTAAGAATAGCCACAGCATCTTAAAATAATTAAACTTATGTGGAGTATTTACTTTGGCATTTTCATATTGCAATTATGTGGTTATGAATTTTACTTGGCCCCACAGGGAAGTAATTATACATAATTGGATTAAGATAGTAAGTCAAACAATAAAAGTTTAGATATCGTTAACCCATAGGTATGAGATCTTTTCTTTAAGTGTTTGCTTGCTAGTCTTATACTAAAAGAAATTAACGAGTCTAATGCATGTCGCAATCTTTACCCACAGGAAGATTTAGATTTGTTACTGAATTTAACATTGGTTGGTTCAGATTAAGTTTATTACTTCAAAGCATTGATATTCGTACGTATTCTTGGTTAATATTGCAGTTGGTACTACCTCTTTAATGTCTAGTGAGTCTTCTCGTATTCCGTTCTTAAGTGGTGAAAATTTTTCGGAGTGGAAGGACAAAGTCCTTTTGGCATTAGGGTGTATGGATCTCGATTTGGCAATTCGTGAGGATGAACCACCAAAGCCCACGAACGAGAGTTCAATTGCAGTTAGGATTGCCTATGATCGTTGGGAGCGATCTAATCGCTTAAGTTTGATGCTTATAAAGACTCATATCAGTTCTAGCATCAGAAACTCGATCCCGTCATGCGACAAGGTAAAGGACTACATGAAGGCAATTGAAGAGCAGTTTGTTAGTTCTGATAAGGCACTCGCAAACACCCTAATGAATAGGTTATCAGGAATGAAACACAACAGTTCTAGGAGTGTGCGTGAACACATTATGGAAATGAGGGACATCGTGGCTCGCCTAAAGTCCTTGGAGATTGAGATATCTGACTCATTCCTTGTTCATTTCATACTCAATTCTCTTCCTGCTGAGTTTGGACCATTCAAAATTTCTTACAACACACATAAGGAAAAATGGTCCATCAATGAACTTCTTACCATGTGTGTTCAAGAAGAGGAGAGGTTGAAGCATGAGAATATAGAGAGTGCTCATTTTGCGACACAGAAAGTTGAACAAGGAAAGAAAGGCAAGAATGGTCCAAATTTGAAGAAGATTGGAAAACAATCTTTTAAGCGTCATGGCAAGAAGGATGCTTGTTTCTTCTGCAAGAAAAAAGGACACATGAAGAAGGATTGCTCCAAGTATAAGGAATGGCTTAAAAAGAAAGGTAATCTTTGGTCTCTAGTGTGTTATGAGTCAAATTTTGTCAATGTTCATCAAAATGATTGGTGGATTGATTCGGGTACTACAATTCACATTGCCAATATCATGCAGGGATTTCTCAGCCTAAGGAAACCGACGGGAAGTGAACAAGGCATCTACTCTGGAAATGGGATGCGTTCGCACGTTGAAGCTGTGGGAACTTTTAGACTAGTTTTAGAAAGTGGTTTTGTTTTAGATCTTGTAAACACATTTTACATTCCATCGTTTTCTAAGAATCTGATTTCTGTATCTAAACTAGTACTGTATGGTTTTGAGTTTAAATTTAGTGGACCACATTTTTATTTTATTAAAGATTCTTCAGTTGTTGGTTCTGGTTCACTTGTTAATGGTTTATACAAATTGAATTTGGATCCTAATTTTGAACAAAGTCTTTTAACCCTGCATGTTGACATTGGCACTAAGCGTAACATTATTGATGAGACATCCTCCACATTATGGCATAGGAGATTGGGACACATCTCCATGGATAGGATTAAGAGGTTGGTAAAAGATGGAGTGCTGACGACTTTAGATTTTTCCAACATCGGTACTTGTGTGGCCTGCATAAAAGGAAAGCAGACCAACAAGAACAGTAAGGGTGCCAAAAGGAGTGATGGACTACTTGAAATCATTCACACTGATATCTGTGAATTTTCTACTCCTTGCTTAAATGGTCAGAGATATTTTATCTCATTCATTGATGATTATTCTCGATTTATGTATCTCTATCTTCTATTTGATAAATCTGAGGCACTTGATGCTTTTAAGGAATATAAGAAAGAAGTAGAGAAACAATTAGGAAAGCAAATCAAGATAGTCCGATCTGATAGGGGTGGAGAATATTATGGTAGATACACAGAAATGGGACAAAGACCGGGTCCATTTGCTAATTTTCTAAAGGATGAAGGCATTGTTGCTCAGTATACCATGCCGGGTACACCACAACAAAATGGTGTAGCAGAAAGGCGAAATCGTACCCTTATGGATATGGTAAGGAGTATGCTTAGCAACTCTAGTGTTCCTAAATTTTTGTGGAGTGAAGCCTTAAAGACAGCAGTGTACATCTTAAACAGGGTTCCATCTAAAGCAGTTCCTAAAACGCCTTTTGAGTTATGGAAAGGATGGAAACCGAGTTTGAGACATATGCATATATGGGGCTGTCCAGTTGAGGTTAAAGTATATAATCCACAAGTAAAGAAGCTGGACTCGAGAACAGTCAGTGGATATTTCATTGGCTATGCAGAAAAGTCAAAGGGCTATAAGTTTTATTGTCCTTCACACACACCTAGAATTGTTGAGGCTAGAAATGCTAAGTTCATTGAGGATATTGACATAAGTGGGATTAAATCCCAAAGAATTGAGTGGGAGAAATCCCCAGGTTCTGTTACTGCGCCTGAGCATGAAGAAAAATTGGTTGTCATACAAGATAACCAGCAAGATATTCTTCATGAACATGAAAATGGAGAACCTCCAACTGATCAACAAAGGCCAGTCAACACAGATTCTTCAACTCAAAATCCTCCAAATGTAAATGAGGTTGTAGAAATACGAAAATCCTCAAGAATAAAGAAGTCAGCCATTTCTAGTGATTATTTAGTGTACTTGATGGAGTCTGATTATGATATTGGACCTAAAGATGATCCTATTTCATTTACTGATGCTGTGAATGGGGAAAATTCTAATTATTGGTATGAAGCCATGAAGGAAGAGATGGAGTCCATGGCTAATAATCAAGTTTGGGAAATTGTAGAGTTACCTAAAGGAGTCAAAGCAGTTGGCTGTAAATGGGTCTATAAGACTAAAACAGACTCGAATGGTAACATTGAACGATATAAGGCCAGACTTGTAGCCAAGGGTTTCACTCAAAGAGAAGGCATTGATTACCATAATACTTTTTCTCCAGTTTCTAAGAAGGATTCATTTAGAATAATTATGGCATTAGTAGCTCACTTTGATTTAGAGTTACATCAGATGGATGTCAAAACAGCATTCTTAAATGGGGATCTTGAAGAAGAAGTATACATGAAGCAACCTGAGGGTTTCTATTCTGATAACAATAGTCACTTAGTTTGCAAACTTAAGAAATCTATATATGGACTAAAACAAGCCTCCCGACAATGGTATTTAAAATTTCACAATGTCATTACTTCTTATGGTTTCACGGAGAATGTTGTGGATACATGTATATACCTTAAGATCAATGGGAGTAAGTATATTTTCTTAGTTCTATATGTGGATGATATTTTGCTTGCAACTAATGATTTGGGCATGCTGCATGATACTAAATTGTATCTTTCTCAAAATTTTGAAATGAAGGATATGGGTGAAGCCTCTTATGTCATAGGCATAGAGATTCATAGAGATAGATCTAAAAGAACATTAGGACTATCTCATAGAGTCTACATTGAAAAAGTTTTGAAGAAATTCAACATGAGTGAATGTAGTCCTAATGCAGCGCCTATCTTGAAGGGTGACAAATTTAGTTTGAGTCAATGTCCGAAAAATGCTTTGTATTGCTGCCCCAGAGCGGCATAGATGCCTCTCCGCTGTTGACCGCACCAATACTTCCTCCGGAACTCGTGGAATTAACAACGCCCATGTTGCTGTCCCATAGACATTACTTTAATTCATTATTTGATAACAATTGAGTATTCAATAACAAATAACAACGCCCCTTCCTTATTCATTAGTCATTACTTTCGCAATCTTTTATTCGATAACTAATGTTATCAACAACAGAAATCGGAAAAAAAAGAAAGCAAAAAGAATCGCGCGCATTCATTATTCGTAAATGGAAAACTAGGAAATTAATAATATAAATTAATCTCGTGGGCAGCACTGCATCTTCCCAAGCCTAGCTAGTTCCCGCAGCATCACCCATGCCAGCGGCGAAACAATGGCATGACGGCGAACTTCATGAGTCCCTGGTTGCAATGGACTCCATTACTTTCGCCGCAGGCAAAGAAGTACGGCTGCCACCTCTTCAACCGGAACTCGAATCCCTCTCCACCTCCTTGCGTCGGGTCCGCCAGTTGCCTAGCTCGGGTCAGGTCGCAATTCAAGAAGCTCCAGAAGTTGGTGAACAAATACACACTGTGAGGGTGCGAGGAGTTGTCAACTGGAGGGTCATACTTGAACACTGCACGCAACAACAATATTTATATATGTTATCATAATAATGATGATTTGGAATTTTTTGAAAAGTTTTTTCCCCAGAAAACTAAAAAATGATTTGTGCATTGGTTTGTTCAAGAAATACAGAAATGAAAACAACAACGAAAAAGGGAAACAAGTCGATCCCTCATTTTATTTTGCCCTTTCTTTCTGGTCAGGAGCACCACGTGCACATGTCGCGGTAGTGCTTCAAAAGTACTTATTAATCAATTTTTTTTGTATCAAACATACTTGTACAAATCAACAGAGTATTTTTTTTTTTTTTAATTTTACATCCATTGAACCGGTAACAATAAATTAAAACGATTTTCACAAATACTTTTCCCCAAATAGTCCTTCACAAATGACTGTAAAACAAAGTAAGAATGTGTATCAACTTACCAAGAGTATCATTGAGATAGAATGGGCCATTTTTCATAGCCCAATCAGTGTAGTTGAATCCGAACTGCCATTTGGCAGATCCACCGACGATAATTCTGTTGGGCCCAGATCCAGTATTATTATTCTGGTGTTTGGCAAACCAGTCTGTATAATTAAAGCCAAAGTTCCAGCGTTGGGTAGCAGAAATCTTCTTATCTGCCATTCCAACAGCTACCATAGAAGCAGCAGTTAGTAGCAAAATGAGCACTTGTGCTTGTTTCAAGCCCATCTTTGTAATTTTAACACTTGAATATTTTTGAACTTGAGGAGGAATAGGTGGTGGAAATGAAGGGTTGAGTTGATGGGGGCTTTATAGGGAAATTTATATTCAAAAGGTGAGTGGAAATGTGTTACAGGGAGCCGAAATATATGTGTCAAACATTTTACCTCAGTTGGGTTGGCAAGAGATGGAAAATATGATGTGAAAAGTTCATTTTTCTTTTGTAAGTTTGTTGGACTTATTGTTTCTTGATTTTGAGTCAGCCTACAACTTGAGACTTTCACTTCCTATTTGTGGGTTTACAACACAATGTTTACTATGTCAATTATCAACACATGCATTGTTTCCTATACCATTGAGCTCTTACCTCAGTTGGTACGCCTCCCTCAGTGGAGACATGGTTCGAGCCCCGCGAGGGGTGGTTAATTTGGGATTCAGGGCTATGCATAGCCTCTGAATCCCCTGTGGACAAACATACTGCTAGTGTATACAATAATACAATATTGACAAAAAAAAAACTATCACCACAAATCTAGGAATGCTACATACACACCTACAAACCACGTCCCTCTCACTTGTGTGTGGGTCCTATACATTTAATTATGGAATAAGGTCCACACATATGTAAGATGGGTGTTGTTGGCAATACTTGACATGGACCATTTTTCAAGAGGGGTGAAGAGATTAAGCTATTGTTCTTGAGAAATAACCCGGCCAACCAAATTTTTGTTTGAAGCATCCCAAATCCAACCAGAAGTTGGTCATGTGGACATGTAAATGATTATTCATTCGCAACCACAAGTGATACATAAATACTTGCGCACATTCACATGGGTTAATAGCCTCACATAGATGCACTGAGTGGGGTCTTTCGTGTATACAAGTATGTGTAAGTTTTTATTTTATTTTATAGTACAAGTTTGTGTCACTGGCAGAATTAATTTCTTTAGATTAAACGTATTGTTAGAATCCTTGCATATACTAAATAATATTGTGATCATATCGTGATATTGAGATTGTGATTTGATTGTAATTGATTACTACGATTTTATTATAATTTGGAATGCTACATACACACTACCAATCACATCCCTTTCACTTGTGTGTGGGTCCTACACATTTAATTGTAAGATGAGATCCACACATATATGAGAGGTGTGGTTGACAGTACTTTTTTTTCACGGGTTAGCAGTACTTGACATGGACCATTTTTCAAGAGGGGTGAAGAGATTAAGCTATTGTTCTTGAGAAATAACCCGGCCAACCAAATTTTTGTTTGAAGCATCCCAAATCCAACCAGAAGTTGGTCATGTGGACATGTAAATGATTATTCATTCGCAACCACAAGTGATACATAAATACTTGCGCACATTCACATGGGTTAATAGCCTCACATAGATGCACTGAGTGGGGTCTTTCGTGTATACAAGTATGTGTAAGTTTTTATTTTATTTTATAGTACAAGTTTATGTCACTGGCAGAATTAATTTCTTTAGATTAAACGTATTGTTAGAATCCTTGCATATACTAAATAATATTGTGATCATATCGTGATATTGAGATTGTGATTTGATTGTAATTGATTACTACGATTTTATTATAATTTGGATGATTCCCTTCAATAATTAAGTTCCTTCCTCTTGTATAAATAAAGGTCTCATTGTGTGGTTTCATTATCGAATTCAATAAAATATTTCTTCTCTCATATTTTACAGCCTCAATTAGGAGAAATTTTTGGGTGCTGCTAAGCGGGTACCACGTGGCGGTACTCATTAGCAATCCCAACCGTCCAAACCTGTTTTGGACGTACGGCTCTGATTACCCAACCACTCTCTCCCCTCACCCGACCACTCTCTCTCATATTTTTCTCTCTCTAAAATCTGAACTGTCCACGTTTGGACGACTGGAATTACCGACAGGGTGGCGCTCAACACCTTCTCATCAATTAGACTTCGGGGTCAACCAAATGTCGGCTCAAATAGCTTAATTAAATTCAAAGTTGGTCAAGCCTTAACAGTGATTGAATCCTTACATGTGTTGGAAAAGTATGTCAAAATCTTGTTGCGGTTCTATCTGAAAATAGGTTGACGGAATTAATATTTAATAGCACTAATACTTCCCAGATGATGTGCTGATGACCCTTTTATAGCACCATTCAGTGAAAGTTAAAAACCTAAGCAATTTTCCTAAAAACTGAAGTGAGAAAATTCACAAAAAATTTATAATTCTCGTATTTTCATTTCGTTTACCAAAATTGAATGGGCAAAGAGATTTTCTCAGGAAAATTTCTTCGAAAGGACTCTATTAGAGCTGTAAGTCTGCAAACGATTGACAAAAGACTAACAAAAACCCTAACAACCAAAGCGACCCTCAACATCCAAACTGTCGCCTCATCGGAAAGCGCATCAATGACACCATTGGAATCTGGGGAACCAGCCCATATTGCTGCCCCACAGCGGCAAAGATGCTTCTCCGCTGTTGACCGCACCAATACTTCCTCCGGAACTCGTGGAATTAACAACGCCGGCCATGTTGCTGTCCCATAGACATTACTTTAATTCATTATTTGATAACAATTGAGTATTCAATAACAAATAACAACGCCCCTTCCTTATTCATTAGTCATTACTTTCGCAATCTTTTATTCGATAACTAATGTTATCAACAACAGAAATCGGAAAAAAAAGAAAAAAAAGAAAAAGAAAGCAAAAAGAATCGCATTCGTTATTCGTAAATGGAAAACTAGGAAATTAATAATATAAATCTCGTGGGCAGCACTGCATCTTCCCAAGCCTAGCTAGTTCCCGCAGCATCACCCATGCCAGCGGCGAAACAATGGCATGACGGCGAACTTCATGAGTCCCTGGTTGCAATGGACTCCATTACTTTCGCCGCAGGCAAAGAAGTACGGCTGCCACCTCTTCAACAGGAACTCGAATCCCTCTCCACCTCCTTGCGTCGGGTCCGCCAGTTGCCTAGCTCGGGTCAGGTCGCAATTCAAGAAGCTCCAGAAGTTGGTGAACAAATACACACTGTGAGGGTGCGAGGAGTTGTCGACTGGTGGGTCATACTTGAACACTGCACGCAACAACAATATTTATATATGTTATCATAATAATGATGATTTGGAATTTTTTGAAAAGTTTTTTCCCCAGAAAACTAAAAAATGATTTGTGCATTGGTTTGTTCAAGAAATACAGAAATGAAAACAACAACGAAAAAGGGAAACAAGTCGATCCCTCGTTTTATTTTGCCCTTTCTTTCTGGTCAGGAGCACCACGTGCACATGTCGTGTTAGTGCTTCAAAAGTACTTATTAATCAATTTTTTTTGTATCAAACATACTTGTACAAATCAACAGAGTATTTTTTTTTTTTTAAATTTTACATCCATTGAACCGGTAACAATAAATTAAAACGATTTTCACAAATACTTTTCCCCAAATAGTCCTTCACAAATGACTGTAAAACAAAGTAAGAATGTGTATCAACTTACCAAGAGTATCATTGAGATAGAATGGGCCATTTTTCATAGCCCAATTAGTGTAGTTGAATCCGAACTGCCATTTGGCGGATCCACCGACGATAATTCTGTTGGGCCCAGATCCAGTATTATTATTCTGGTGTTTGGCAAACCAATCTGTGTAATTAAAGCCAAAGTTCCAGCGTTGGGTAGCAGAAATCTTCTTATCTGCCATTCCAACAGCTACCATAGAAGCAGCAGTTAGTAGCAAAATGAGCACTTGTGCTTGTTTCAAGCCCATCTTTGTAATTTTAACACTTGAATATTTTTGAACTTGAGGAGGAATAGATAGTGAAAATGTAGGTGGTGGAAATGAAGGGTTGAGTTGATGGGGGCTTTATAGGGAAATTTATATTCAAAAGGTGAGTGGAAATGTGTTACAGGGAGCCGAAATATATGTGTCAAACATTTTACCTCAGTTGGGTTGGCAAGAGATGGAAAATATGATGTGAAAAGTTCATTTTTCTTTTGTAATTTTGTTGGACTTATATTGTTTCTTGATTTTGAGTCAGCCTACAACTTGAGACTTTCACTTCCTATTTGTGGGTTTACAACACAATGTTTACTATGTCAACTATCAACACAATGTTTACTATACCAATGAGATCTTAGCTCAGGTTCAGTGGAGGCATGGTTCGAGCCCCGCGAGAGGCGGTTTGGGATTCAAGGCTATGGATAGCCTTTGAACCCCCTGCAGACTAACATACTAACCCCCGCTAATTCCTCGTTGATGTATACAATATTGACAACAACAACAAAAAATACCACCACAAATCTAGGAATGCTACATACACACTACCAATCACATCCCTTTCACTTGTGTGTGGGTCCTACACATTTAATTGTAAGATGAGATCCACACATATATGAGAGGTGTGGTTGACAGTACTTTTTTTTCACGGGTTAGCAGTACTTGACATGGACCATTTTTCAAGTGGGGTGAAGAGATTTAGCTATTGTAATACCCGCCCCGAACATTTAGTGTTTTAAACTCATATTCTAAATTGAATTATTTGTTTACGAGGTTGAACTGCATGTAGTAGAAACTCGAGGGCCTTGTATGTGAATTGTGGGTTGGAGTATAAGTTGTATATGGTTTCGCTTGCATGCGATAATTTTCCTTTGGACCGAACAAATATCCTGGGAGATATTTTCTCCCTCATTTTTATCTTTTACGGAGAGAGAGAGAGAGAGAGAGAGAGAGAGAGAGAGACGCCAGGAGAAGAGGGAGAGGAGAAGAAGAAGAGAAGAAAAAAAAAGGGAAAGCCTTGGGTTGATCTTTCTAGCGTTGATTGAAGCACAAACTTGGTAAGTTCATAGTTCTCTTACTTGAATTCTATGTTGTTGTTGAATTTCGTGTTTGTGTAGTGAATTCGTGAGTTTGTAGTTCGGTCGGGATGGAGTTGGGTTTTTGGGTTGAGTTCTTGGTGAACTCATGATTTTAGTTTTGAATCCTTGGATTTAATGTGTAGAACTTAGTTTGATTCATGGGGTTTGATGTTCTTAGGTAACTCTTTGTTATGTATGAGTTTGAGCATGATTTGGTGTAGTTTTGATGTGTTTTAGATGTGTTTTGAGGTGTGGAGGAGGTTGGGTTGATGAAAACTTGAAAGACGGAGTTTTCTGTGCGAAATCTAGGTTCTACCGGTAGGAGTTGTGTCCCTACCGGTACAAACGCTGTCCAGTAGTGTCACTTTTGTGAAATTTTGGTCTTCTACCGGTAGAGATTAATGTCTACCGGTAGACATTGAAAAATCAGCATTTTTGGAAAAACTTCGAACGAGCATAACTTTTTCATCCGGACTCCGTTTTGGACAAATTTTATATCAAAATTGATGTACTCGGAACGTACTTTTCGATGGTGGTGGTTTCATGACCTAATTCTAAACCTATAAAATGTTATGATCATTCTAAGATAGATTGATTGTGGAATATGTTATCTTTTGGAGAATTGAGTGGTGTTTGAGCTTCACACTTATTTGGGACACTTCTAGGTATTGACGTGGACAAATTGGTATTCGTTGGATATCGTTTAATACATTGATAGCTCTATAACTTGATATCAAATGGTTGTAAAATAGATTAGGGGACGTTTGGTGATCTTGTTAACCTTTGGACATGTGTTAGCTTAGTAAAATGTTATGGGGTGTTATCATACATTTGTTTGATCATTCCAATGGAGAAGTGCGCTAATAAGAGTTAGTCTATGACTAGGTAGCGAGCTGGTCAATTGGGAGGTGTCGAAATCGTAAGTTTGGCATACTCCAGTCGAATCGAAGGTGAGTGTGTTTGATATGGTTCTTCTCCATATAATATTGTTGTGGTGGTGGATTTATATCTTGCTAGTCGTGATTAGCTTTCGATATGATTATCTTTAATGAGATATTGCTGTAGTGGTGAGTTGTATATCATGCTATTGTGATTTAGCTTTGATATGTTGTGAATGTGTGCGTGTGAGGCACACCATGTCGTAAGCCACATCGTTCAATAGACGATGGTTGGGAGCGTGGTGTGTGGGACACGAGGTTTGGTTATTATATGTGTGTTAGATGAATATACATGCAGATGGGTGTTGTTTGAACCGCCGAAGGTTAGCGTGTGAGGCATACCATGTCGTATGCCAGCCGGCTAATTGTCGGTGGATGGGAGCATGGTATGTGGGACACCTCGTCTTGGGTACATGCGAAGTGGCAGACGTGTCACTGCATGTGATGTGATGTGATGAGATTATATTCATGTTGTTGTGCATGTGGACTGGTTGGTTATAACTGTTGTATACATTCAAGTATTTTAGTTACGCTAGTGATGTGTTCTTGTTGATATTCCTTCGGGTATTGTGGTATTATATTGAGCATTTCTATATCTCACACACTCTGGCTTTCCTTTTTGGTCTGCCAGGTAGCAGATTGCTTAGAGTGGGTCCACTACCGGTCATCGTGTTGAGGAGTGTTTGAGCTAGCGTTGGATGATGTGGATGTGTGAGTTGGTTATAGATAGTGAACTAAATAGTTGATTATTTAAGTTGTAATTAAGTTGTCGGTAGACATGTTGAAGTACGAAATTTTGTAGAGTATTGTACTCGAAGTTGTAGTTGGTTGGTCAATACGTTGACTCATTTTTTATGTTAAGGTGATAAGTCTTCCGCTGGGTATTTATTCTGACAGTTTGTGAGGTGTGGTTTGATATTATGTGTGGAATGCCACGTGGTCGTGCCGACTCGGGCCCACTTTGGGTGCCGTTTGCGGGGCGGGGCGTGACAGCTATAGTTCTTGAGAAATAGCTAAATCTCTAGCCCGGTCAACCAAATTTTTGTTTGAAGCTTCCCAAATCCAACTAGAAGTTGGTCATGTGGACATGTAAATGATTATTCATTCGAAACCACAAGTGATACAAATACTTTTCATAAATACTTACGCGCATTCACATAGGTTGATAGCCTCACATAGGTGCACTGTGTGGGGTCTTCCGCGTATACAAGTATGTGTAAATTTATTTATTTTTATATATAAAAGTTTGTGTCACTGGCAAAATTAATTTATTTCGATCAGATTCTAATTAAACGTATTGAGTGGTACCACTAGCACATACTATTGTTACACACGGGGCGCACGCATGTGGCACACTGCTGCTACGTTTGTAAGCCACATATTGGGGCCGGCATGTCATATCGTTTAAGCCACATGGTTCCATTACTCTTTTTTTTTTATGTTAATTAATTTTCTCCTCAAATTTTAGGCTTGAAAATTAATTACCTGATATATGTAAGAGGGAAAGACAACATGTGCGTCACGATGAAATTCTGAAAAAGGAAACAAAAACAATAGTACTACAAATGGTCGTTAACAAACTACTAATAACGAGTTGATTCAAAGTCCACATCGCTATTGACTTATCAAAAAAAAAAAAAAAAAAGTCCACATCGCTATGGTTGGGTAATCTGCCATTGCCTCAATTTGGAGAAGTTTTTTGGTGCCCTCCACAATCCCAACCGTCCAAACGTGTTTTGGACTGCTCAGGTTACCCAACCACTCTCTCCCCCTCACCCGACCACTCTATCTCCTCTTTTTCTCTCTCCAAAATCCAGACCATCCAAAACACATTTGGACGACTAGAATTACCGACGGAGTACCAGATATGTGGTACCAGCCCGGGAACCAAAAGCTTCTCATCAATTAGACTTCGGGGTCAACCAAATGTCTGCTCAAATAGCTTAATTAAATTCAAAGTTGGTCAAGCCTTAACAGTGAATGAATCATTGCAACTTGCAAGTCTTATTAGAAAATTAGAGTAAGTCAAAAATCTTGTTGCGGTTTTAATTGAAAAAATAGGTCGACGGAATTAATATTTGATAGCACTAATACTTCCCAGATGATGTGCTGATGACCCTTTTATAGCATCATTCATTGAAAGTTAAAAACCTAAGCAAATTTCCTAAACACTGAACAGAGAAAAATTCACAAAATTTTGTAGTATAATTCTCGCATTTTCGTTTCGTTTACCAAAATTGAATGGGCAAAGAGATTTCTCAGGAAAATTTCTTCGAAAGAACTCTATTAGAGCTGCAAGCTTGCAAACGATTCACCGATCGACCTGTTTGCAAGTAGCTCGATCGACGCTAGGCTCGTTAAAGGCTAAACTTGATTTGATTAGCAAAAGAACTGAGCTCGAGCACAATTTTTGGCTCGTTTAAACAAGCCGATATTGAGTTAGGCATAAACCGGCGTTTTGTATGTACAAGCTTGCTCGTCTTCGGTTTTAGTACTCGAACTTTCAACGAGCCAACTCAAAGCAAATGCGGGCTTCGACTGGTTACTGTTACTGTTTCTTTCTGTTTTCCCTTTGGGCTTTGGCCCATTAAGTGCATGGATGTGAGCTCCTTGGTTTTCAGCCATTACCTGATTTCGGGTACTGATTCGGGGTAGTGATGTGAAATATTTTACATTTAATGAACGGATTGAATCGTTTTTGTGAGATCTGTGGTGGCCCTACAGCGAAATCTGTGCGCAAATCGTCTGTGTGGGTAGTAGCGTTAATTATAGGTATCAGTATTTACAGTAGTGCTAATGACACAGATTTTTTACTCATAGATCTTGCACAGATTGGGATGTGGGGCCTACTACGGGTCCCACACAAACGATTCGAGCCGTTCATTAAATTTAAAATATGATTTGAAGGCCCTCTATGAGAAATCAGCTCAATCCGCTACCTATAAGTACTCGAACCAATCATCCAACTTTTCGTTTAGTTTTTAGGATCTTAAAACTTGAATGAAAAGTTAGATGATTGGATCGAGTACTTATAGGTAGCGGATTGAGCTAATTTCTTGCAAAATTCCTTGAAAACATGTTTTAAATTTAATGAACAACTCGAATCATTTACGTGAGATCCGTAGTGGGTCCCACATCCCAATCTGTGCACGATCTGTACATAAAAAATCTGTGTGGATAGATTTAATGTATAAATATCCATCCAATCATTAACTTTTCATTTAAATTTCAAGATTGAATCGAGTACCTATACGTATCGGTTTGAGCTGATTTTTCACCAATGCCCTTAAAAAAATGTTCTAAATTTAATGAAATACTCGAATTATTTTTATGGGACCCGTCATGAATTCTACATCAAAATCTGTGTACAATCTATGAAAAATACGATTTTTTTTTTTTGGAAAAAGAGAGTTCTATTCGACTTTCCAGGTTATGGGGGTTATTTATTAGATATAAAAAAAAGAACCAAACCCGCGTGAGGGTTTGATTTTCATCCGCAAAGGGGCTTTTCTTTCAAATGCATCTCGATCGTATCCGTATGTTGTTCGTGTGAGATCGAGAAAGGTACGTTTACCAATGGATCTCCCGCAGTTCCAGGAATCGTCGGAGTGCGACGTCTGCAAATGCAGCTTCAACGCCTTCAGACGACGGGTATTCTTTCAACCCCTGTCAAAACCTTATTGTCATCTTGTTGGCGATGGGTCAATCGAGTTTGATCTGCTATTGCCAATCTTAACTTTGGTTCTCTGTGTATGTACCAATTCAATTCAATTGGTGCTCAATTGGCAGGCCCGACTAAAATTCTGATAATCTGCATCTGGGTTACTTTTAATCTCTAATGTTAATTGCTTATGACACTCCATAATTTTATGCTTACGAATCCATGTCCAATTTAGGGCTGCAAATGTTCTGAACGTCTGGCTAACATTTTGGTTTGTTCGCGTTCGGTTATTTTAGAAACAACCGAGATCAGGTTGTTTTCCATAGCTCCTTTGCTAAACGAGCCGGGTTTGATCCGCTCTGTTTGTTGGGGAACATAATCAATGGCATATCAATTTCTCGTAGGACATCTAAACCGTACTGTTGTGTTTTTATGTTATGCCAAAATTCTAGTATTTGAAAAGGAGACTTCCTTTTTGAAACTTTTTTTTTGCACCACTGAGCCAACTAGGTTACCCCTTTAATTGCCTTGCCAAGTTTTAGTCTATCTCAAACTTGTATATCACCCAATCATTGCTCAACCCCTTACCCATGTAATAAGACTGCTTACATCGCTAAGCCTTGATATCCTAGTTAAGCAACTCAAGCAGATGGGCTCCAACAAGACCATGTCTTTAGTTTTACTTTGACCACTTTGGGTTCATATTGGAATTGTATTTGTTGCTATATCACTTGATTTTGAAGGAGGACCAGATCCTCCACTTGATGTATTTAATCGTCCCTGCTTTGAACACTGTAACAATCAGCAAATTCAGATTCCGGACTCATGGTGCACTTTTTATTCCAACAGCTGAACTCAAAACCAATTATGATCGTTTCTTGCAAAATTAACTAATTCCATGTCATTAAGAAAAAAGATAATAATTATATCAAATTAAGCACAAGTAATGACCGTAAACCGACCCCATCTATGTACTCATATGCATAGTTGTTAGGTCATGATATGGATTTCTCGTGGCTCCACACGGTTCTGCTGCGGGCCTTCTTGTTGGATCTGCTTTGGTGATCTCGCAACAGTAATGCTTCCTGATTGTGTAGCAGCAATACTCGCGATACTTGTGGTACTCTTATGGGTACTTCTTCGCGATAATTACTCCCTAGCTATCCATTACTCTTTAGCCACCGAACCACTAGTCTTCAGAATTCCCATAAAAGAGCTGGTCAGGACATGTCTCAGTCTTGGCAATAATGTGAAAGAGGGCAAGCTCGTGACTTGTCTTAGTCTGGCTAATACTGCATCGGGTAGGTTGTGACCTTTGTCAATCTCCCCAATACACAACCTTAGATGTCCCCTCAGGTCCTACCTAGTGGAACTTACTATTTCGGTAAATCGTATATGTATGGAAAAGTGGAGTCATACTCTATGTCGCACCAACTTAACCATGTCTGTTGTAGGTCCCTCTATTCCCGAGAAAATTTAGTTACCCCGTGGACCCCGTGTTAACAATTATCTTTGCCGAACAAATTAAAGGTATCACTTTAGTCAGTACCTTGGGGGATCATCATGTCGCTTTAACTATGGTGGATTAATTTGACAATAGGCCTAAATGATGGGGGAATTTTGAACTATGGATGTTATCATTACTTAGAGATCCCCATAACCTTTGTTTACAGATGGCTCATATTGGTAAACCTGGTGGTCCTAGAAGGGTTGAGGATTTTAGCTATGGCATCAGAAATCCTTTATGCCTTTGTAGTTAAAAGTCGATTTGTGACGTTTAAGATGCAATATACGAAGAAAAAGTGGGATCATCAGTCATTCCAAATTTTTTGGAAGACTTTAGTTGTGTTCACCAGTCAAATAATGCATGTTGGTCTACACAGTCCATTTTGGCGCCGATAATCTCAAATGCATCTATGAGAGTCATCCAGTTGCCTGCCTCATAGTTGTTAGAATCATATGATCGTACAATTGGATACGATTCAGTGGGTCATAGATACGAGTAGGTTGCATGAATCAAAAATTGAATCATAAGTGAGTTAGTGAATTGTTCAATTCACTTTCAATTTGCTGAATTCAATTTTGGCTCGTTTTTTGTATTTTTTTTAGTTGCAAAAGGAGTTAAAACTTTTTTTGCGGGGTTGGTTTATAATTTTTCAAAGGGCCATAAATAGGGCTGTAAATGAACCAAACCGTTCTTGAACGGCTCGATATAGGAGAGCCACTGTTTTAGTGATATTCTGAGAGCAGTCACTTTGTGCATATATTGCCAAAGGTTAGGTCTGTCTCCAATCGTCCTCCGCCCATACTCCCAATGATTGGGGATTAGATGGGTTCTATTATTGTTGTTGTTGTGAGCTGTCAAGGGCTACTTGTTCACTCAAACCCATTAGACTCATATCTTTGCGCACAATATCATCTAATGTCAATTTAGGTCTTCCCCTTCCCGTAGCGTTACTACCCAAAACTATCCTATCCGCTCTCTTAGCTAGTGCATCTACAAGTCTACGGTAGGAATGCCCAAATCACCTTAGCCTATTTTTCCTCAACTTCTCCTCTATAGGTGCTACACCAACCATCTCGCGGACCGTTTCATTTCTAATCCTGTCTCGTCTAGTCTTACCACACATCCACCTCAACATTCTCATCAAAACTTCCTCTACTACACAAGTATAAATATATGTTTGTTGTTGGTTCGTTAAGATTTGTGAACAAGCTCAAGCTCGAGTCAAGCTTCGACTAATTCGGCTCGTGCTTGGTTCGTTAGCTTTTCACTAGTTCGAGCTCGAGCTCACTAAATATTTAATAAACAAGCTTTAACACGGCACAACTCGGCTCGGCTCAGCTTGTTAACAGCCCTAGCCATAAATAGAAATCTCAAATCCACATCTCTTACAATTTGCAAGAGAGTCATCTTACCTATTAGACCACAGTCTTATGGATTCATCATTTCAAACAAGCATTTGTTTGTTTAGGCCTTAAATTCTCACTTATACTATTTTTTTTTGGTCACCAAATGTATAACTTATTTCACCGTGTATTTTAGGAATCAAGACTAAATTGAGTGATTCGCGATTCGGAAAATGAACATTTCATTTGCCCTATGAAGCACCGACACCTCTAAAGGTTGACGTATTGACACGGGGACACGGCGGATCCCATAATTTAATTTAAATTTTTGAGGGGGACACCAATGGGGACATGGCGGGGGGTCAAAGCGTAATTTCTTAAAATTTTGGGGTCAAATTGTAATTTCTTAAAAAATTTGGGGGTTGAACTGTAATTTCTTAAAAAATTCAGGGGTCAAACTGTAATTTTTCAATAGGGTTGTATTGAACTTATGGATGTCTTGTTTTGTTTGAATGGTATTGGAACTATGGATTTTTTGTTTTGTCCACATTTTGCCATTTAAACGTGGAAAAAATTGAAATAAATAAATAAATATACACGTGGCATGTCCCCGCTGTGTCCGTGTCCCCATTTTTTTAGAATTTCCGTGTCTGTGTCCGTGCATCATAGCATTTGCCGATTCTATTTGACAGCTATGGCCCACCTATCCATCATTTTTTGGTCGGTATATGTCATACGTCGCTATCATGCAACTTGACGAGATGATCACCTGAATTTGAATTGTAATTTGCCAAGTTTGCAAAAAAATCCTCCTAGAACCTGATGCAGTGATGTATATCCATCTCTCTTGTACATGTAAAATACAATTCAGTCTTCAATTTGTATCCTGAAGCTTAATAATACTTGTGAGAGGACTGGTGCAAGAATATGCAAAAGTGGTTACAATATTTGATGGACTCATTAAATATATACGAATTGTAGGAATGTTATTCATTCAGTTTTAGTTATAAAGCAGAAGAAAGAAAATTTATTATCATCGCCCTCGTAGAAATTTAAATTAAAATGCTTGTGATGCATTTTCTAGGAAGAAAGATAAATTTTTGATGTGCTTTGCATAGTTTCATGCAGTGATACCTATGAACTATATAGATTCCTCATTGTAAAATGTTATATGCTGTAGAGTTCTTCGCATCTTATGCAAATCAAAATTTTCTTTAGGCCTAACAATCACCCCCCTCCCTTCTCTCTGTTTCAAATTTTGCAGCATCATTGCCGTTGCTGTGGTCGGACATTATGTGCTGAACATTCATCGAATCAAATGGTATGAGCTATGTGGAAGTCGTGTATATCTTTAATCTGAGTTTGATAACCTCCTTTATCTACCTCATTAGTTTCGTAGCAATTCTTCCAATGGACAATGGGTGGATTTTAATTACTACATCTTCTGTTTTCTCTTTCTTTTGTTGTTTCAGGCCTTACCACAATTTGGTATTCACTCGTGTGTCAGAGTTTGCTCTGACTGTTTTAGTAATGATTGTCGGTAATTGCTTCCAACTCCTACTTTGTAATAACTACCACACATTTTAGATGTCTCTTGGCTTTCTCAATTGAAATAAGAGTGGGGACCTAAATCAATTTGTACAGGAATTTGTTGCATTTAGTGAATGAAATGTCAATATTTTGACTGGGCAATAGTGATTATTTAGCTTATCCGACCTATGCTCACCCATATGCAATAGTGATTATTTAGCTTGCCCACTAAACCAAGATATCCGCCTTGATATGGTAACAACTGCCTAGAGGTTGATCAACTTAAAATGGGATATTATGTTCAGGAAGTGTCTAAGTAGGCGTAGACCCCTACAAACCAAAATATTAAGCTCATATTTCCTTTGAGACAAATTAATTCCTTTGTTTTACCTTGCCGCTTCAAACACAAAAAAAAAATAGGGCAAGCCCAATTCTTTTTTATAAGAAACGAGCTTAGGAACTCTTCAATCCCTTTCTTATCACCAATGATAATGCGTTTGTTAAAGCATCAAAACCAATTAGCAATAAGTGGAGAGGCCGTCCCGGCTCATATACTAGTTATGGAGATTATAATTTACCAATATGGGACAAGCTCTAACACTCCTCTGTACGTCTGACCCTTAACCCGCACGTGGAGAGGTAAACAAAGGATCCATAACATTTGGATGATTGGATCGCAAGGTGCACTTATGGCACAAACAATAGGGCAATCAATCAAGAGGGTCTTGTTGAAAGCCTCTGAAACCCTAGCTCTGATACCATGTAAAAGCATTCAACTCAAAGCAATTGGCAATGAGTGGAGAGGTCGCCAGGCTCATATACTAGTTATGGAAGTTATAATTAACCAATGTGGGACAAGCTCCAATAGAATTCATAAACATAAACATAGATTTGATTTCAAATACCAAAGAAAAGTTATGACAAATGTTTACAAAGACATCTAGTACAAGAACCAACCATAATGGTACAGCATCATAGATTTATTTAGCCCTCAGGTACATGAACTAAGCATAAGTTTGTAGATTTTTCAAGGTACTACAGCTTATGTAAGCTGGTTTCTCTCTTATTGTATCTTGTAAGTTATCTGTAAGTTGGCATCTCTCTCTTCTCAATTTTTTTATTTGAGAACGTGGCATGTCTGATTCTTAGCCAAAATGGCGGATTCATGTAACATAGGTGGTGCTGTGACTAAGTATTGCTAATGCCTTATGATACTGCTCCAAAAGATGGATGTATGGGCGGCTCCTCTACCTCATAGGGTGTCATAGATAACCAGAATCAGACGAGGCTATGCCTGAGTCTCAATAATATCTCCATCACGAGTCTCATGTTGCAATAGATATAGTGGAATATGATGGATGGGCGCCAATGAAGCACAGATACGGGATACGGATACAACACGATACAGATATGGCGATACGGCAAAACCTAAAAGACTAGGTTACGGATACGTCAGGGATACGGCTGTGCAAATTATATATTATTATAATTATTAGTCTCCTACTAGGTATAAGAAGTTAAAAGAGTAGTTAAATTGCCGATAACAAGCAAGGTTTTGAATCCCGTACCGGCCGGTACGTACCGGATTTGCCGCATTTGCGTAAAACCGGTAACTTGCACTCTCGATATTGTCCCGGTTCCAATACTGGTGGTTACCGGAAAATACCGCCGATTCCGGCCAATGTCGGGCGAGATGGCATTACCGTTGATTTCGCCCGGTATCGTTTTTGCACCACCTCTGACTAATCATAACCATTTTCCGGCCAATCTCGTTCTTCAAGAAACCATTTTCGTTTGTATATTAAACGTGCAGATCAGAATGGGGAGAGAGAGATCTACACCTCTACCATGGCAGAGAGAGAGAGAGGGAGGAAGGGAGGGAGGGAGGGAGAGAGAGAGAGAGAGAGAGAGGGGGAGGGATGGGGACGCAGAAACCCTTAGTGCAGTTGCGCAGGACTAAAAAGTTGAAGACGGCAAAGGTAATAAATGAGAACCCTAAAACCATCACAATGACAAAATCACCCTTTTGTTCAATTAACATTTACAATGGATTGTCTGAGAATGTAGTTTTCCTGTGAACTTGAAGGGTTTTCCTATTTTATCCAACTTTTTTTTTTTTTTTTGTTTTTTGAATAGGATTTAGATTGATAATTTGAATAGTATAGTGAACAATATAATACGAGGGTAATTTTGAGATTCAGGTAATAGTATGGTGAGTTGTAAAATTTTTATCAATTTTTAATTATATATATAATGGTAGTAGCTCTAAATCCGAAACGATCCTTGACACCAGTCCGGTACCCAGTTAAAACCGGTACCCAAGCCAATACGGTATTCTGAACCTTGATACCAAGCATTAAGCACATGTCCAAGACAAAAACAAGAGTCATTCCAAACAAAGAGAACCTAACAAAAACTAATACGAAGCATCCTACATCCAATACATGCCAAAAGTCCAAAATGAGAGTTGAAGTTCCAATCAATGTCTACTTACATCGACGTTAGCCTTCACTTATCAACTTCAATTGCATCCCCTTTGCCTTCATCGTTGAATGTCACGGCTTTCATCTCCGACTCATCAAGGGAAAGATTTGCAATTTCAAGTATACCAACATCCTCAAGGGAATCAAATGCATCTCCACCAACATCCCACAATTTTGTATCTCCTTCCGTGTATACTCGAGTTCTCCTTGGTAGAAGACGAAGATTGTTGTGCACGTAAATTAAATCTTGTGCTCGTTGTGGTGTCATTTTGTTCCTTTTGATAGAAAGAATAAAAGAGTAGGTACTCCTATTTCTTTCACAACAAGATGAGGAAGATGGTTGACTAAGCAACTTCAACAGTGAAGATTGGAGTGTAGGTGCAGGAGACCCATGTGCAAAGTGCGAACCACCAAATACCCTCAAAGGGAATCAAATGCATCTCCACCAACATCCCATAATTTGGTATCTCCTTCTGTATATACTCAAGTTCTCCTTGATAGGAGATGTAGATTGTTGTGCACGTAAATCAAATCTTGTGCTCGTTGTGGTGTCATTTTGTTCCTTTTGATAGAAAGAATAAAAGAGTAGTGGTACTCCAATTTCTTTCACAACATGATGAGGAAGATGGTTGACTAAGCAACTTCAACAGTGAAGATTGGAGTGTAGGTGCGGGAGACCCATGTGCAAAGTGCAAACTACCAAATACGTGGTTCTAGTGCCCCTCTGTCACGTCACTTCTTGAGTCAAATCTCCGAAAATTTTCTAAGCAACTCGAAAACTTGGAATAATCCACATTGACAACCCTTCTCTCATCTGGATTCGGAAAGCATCTTTGGAAACACTTGTTCCTCATTCTTGAAATCTGTTCATCCCTATGAGGAGGAACACACTCAGGATTTTCATCCAACCACATTGTACTAGTACCTAGATAAAGAGTTGGAAAGTACAAAAAAATAGGATTATGCCAGCCACATCCATCATATTAATGCAAATAATATTTACTACTATTTTGTACAGATTCATAAATGCATTGTTATCTTGGATTTAATGAATTTGCACGGCAATGAAGAGGTGTGTTACTTTTGGCCCACCTGTCAACTAGTATATTGTGCACCATAGAATAAAAAACTAGCTCATCATTTTGATCCTTATTCTCATGCTTGTAAATGGCTGCCCTCACCTTTTCAATCATTGCATCCCACATCTCATAAACCAAGTGTAGACATGGTTTATCGGTGTCACAAGCCCTAAGCATCTCATAAATTGGCTATGTGAATGAAAGTATGTCATCAATATCACCCCACCACTCCTCTTTCAACAATAAGGTCCTCACCGCTTCAGCTTTCGCAACATTATCCTCTTTGTAAGCAACCTATTTTCCACTAACCATCGATTGGAGGCCACACTTTATAAGTTTAAACCTTTTTAGCATCATAGATGCAAAGCGCGTATCCGCAACAGCAAGTAACTTCAAGGGCACGAACTCACTGAAAATTGCTAACCTCATTGAATGATTCATTACGAAGTTCTTAATATCAGCCACATCATCAACAATACTAGTAATCCATGTGCATTCATTATATGCAAAAGCGGTACCTCCAGTCTGCTTTGGTGCACAAATATTTTTGAGAGCAAGATTCAAGGTGTGCTCTACACAAGGAGTCCAAAAAACTTTGGGATACTTGCCTTAAATAAGTGCACCAGCAGCAGAACAAACAGGAGTATTGTCGGTAATCACTTGAACCACATTTTGAGACCAACATCTTCAATAGCTCAAGTCATCATCATCAACTAGGAAATGAAAAACTTATCTTTGTGCTCTTCCTCACAATTAACAGCTTTCAAGAACATTGCTCCAGCTTCTTCTGAGCTGCCATAAAATTAATAAGGGGCCTTCATTGAGAATCTGTCCATCCATCCGTAACAACACTCAATCCCTTTTCATTCCATGACTTTCTAGTAGGCTCCAACAACCTCTCCACATTTGCCCTTTCCTTCTGTAACGGAGTCGTTCTCGACAAATTATAACCCGGCGGTACATAACCACTAATTAAGTTGTTTGCAGCAAATTGAAAAACACTCACATAATACGGGTTTCTAGATTGAATGCGAGCAATCTCAGAATGCAACTGTTCTCGAGCACCAAGATTGAATGCCTTCTCAATAGCAGTAGTTCCACTTGCCTTTCTTTTTCTTGTTTCATACCCTTCCAACCTAAATCCTCCAGTTTCAAAACTCATTCACCAATACAGTGATTTAAAAAGCGCGTGAAGCGCGCGCTATAGCGCAAAGCGCAGCGCAGCGCAGGTGTTGCGCTTCGAAGAATAGCGCTATAGCGCAGAGCATCAAGGCGCAAGCTATGGCGCAAGGCGCACGCTATAGCGCAAGGCGCAGAGGCGCACGCTTTTAGTCTTTGATCCAAAAATTGATCCGACGGTGCAGAAAAGACATGCGATGGCAGCGATGCACTGAATAATTTTCCTTTTTAGTCTGATTTAGCCCTAAATCAACCATACGCTTCATACCCAGCGTAACCCAGCAGTAGAGCAGCTCCAGGCGATCGAGGCTATTGACGTCGATCCAGATTCCAGAGCAGCTTCAGTCGACAACAGCAACGGTAACCTCCTCCTCCGCGACTTCTTCTTTCTTCTTTTTTCTTCTTCTTTCTTCTCCTCTTCTTCTCCTCTTCTCCTCCTCTTCTCCGAGACTCCTGGCCAAATTTTTTCTCTCTCTCTCTTTTTTTTTTTCCCTTTTCTTTCTCTTCTTTGAACGCCCAGGAGCTGCCGGCTGGGCTGCCGGCTGTGTTTTCTCTCTCTCTCTCTCTCTCTCTCTCTGTTTCCTCTTCTTTCTTTTCTTTGAACACCAGTGGGCAGCGGGCTTTCTTTTGTTTGAACACTCTTTTTTTTTTTTGTTTTTTTTTTTCCAGCTATGTGTTTATGACTTTATGATATTATTTGTACTTGTTAATTGTAGATGAAGTTCTTGGTTCTGAGAATGATGATTAATGTCTATGCATGACTCTAGATTTTATTGCCTTTCATCCTTTTGTTATATCTCTAAGGCTAAACATTATTATGTTAGCTTTTCATGGATGATATGTTATGTTTTGTGTTTGGTACTTTTGTTTAACCATTAACATGTTATGTTTCATGACATTTGAAAGTTTTACAAGTGTTTGTTTGTGTTGAAAACTTGTTCTAATAAAATTTGCCTCGTTGTGGAGAATTTTTTTTTTTTGCGCTTCGCGTCAATAAAGCGCGCGCCGCGCCTTGCGCCTTGCGCTAAAGCCCCAGGGGACTGTTGCGCCTTTCGCCATTTAAAACACTGCACCAATAGAATTAGATTGGCGAGACGAAGGTGGCAAAGGAACATTTTTAGGCATGTTCATCTTCACCTTGTTCTCAGCATCATCAATTTTCTTTCTCATTTCGGCACGGTGTCGAGGAGTCACTTTAGGACCATTACCAGTGATTTTCAAGAGATGTGCCTTGGCCCTAAAGTATGACCCCCTATATTCATATTCATTAAGACAAAAGTGGCATTTAAAAATGGTGTTTCCACCTCCACCTCCCAATTTTTCTACCCTAGTAGCATAAGCCCAAAAAGGAGCTTCTTCTCCATTCGTGTGATTGCTACTACTGCCCATGGAACCTAAACTTCCGGTTCTAGAACTGCTCATCCTTAAGTCCAGAGAGTGAGATAGAGAGAACGATTGAATCGGGATCTAGGTTTGGACTTTGTAGGTGTCGAGTCTGTCGATCACAGGAGAAGTCGTATAATGTAATACTTAGGGTTTCTATTATAAAAATATATACTTTATAGTTTTATTACAGTTTTCCCTTTACAGTTTCTACTTTTTCTACTTAAATGTGTAATAAAAAAAATTCATTTTTGACCCCGCTGTATCCCAAAATGTATCTGGACATATCCCGTGTGTATCGCTCGCGTATCCAAAACGTATTCAAAAATAAATACATTTAATTTAATTATAGGATACTTATTTGCCGTATCCGATACCTGTATGTGACTAGTTTTGGAGTATCCGTGCTTCATAGATGGGCGCTGAAAAAAGAGTGAAAAGGAAATGTTACTTGTTGTTCTTCCTGTCAGAAAAGTATAAGGCTCAAAGGTGCATTGGTTGGAAAGGAAATAACTGCATCGATAAAGGAGTAATATTCAACGTCACCGCTCATTTTTGTTTACAATTTACTGACAAATGTAATACGTTTTCTTTGGATTAGGCAATTTTCTAAGTCAAAAAAAAAAAACAATTGCCTATAGGTGCTGTTTTTTGTTTCTATTTTGGGCTTGGCTTTTTGTGTGTTGTTCTACTCTGGCTGTCGAAATAGTCCTCGGGAGACCCATGCTAGTAGTGTTTGTGATATGAATTTTAGACGGGTAGTACCACTTTTCATTGATGGTATAATGATCATCTACACTACAAAACGACTCCTGTGAATGAGAACTGTAACATCAACCCAGCAGGACGTAAAACTCTATACAGAAGTATATTTGCTTTGCATGTGCTTATCAATGATTTGGCTTGAACTTCACATTGTTTATCCTTTCTTTCAGAAAGTGAGACTAAATGTTTCTAGGAAGGGGCTATATTTATGGAAACTGTAGAGCATATAACCACCTCTGTTGGTTTTTTTTTGGGGGTGGGGGCGTATTTTCTGAGTTCCAATTGTTGTTGTTTTACTTTGTGGTATTGGGTCTGGCAGGATTTTCTTTACAATTTACCGTTGTTTCGTAAAAAAAAAAAAAAAAAACCTCAGAAAGAAGTTTATCCTAATCTATTTATCGATTTTGTTCAGGGATGGATCAAGCAAAAATAACACACCGGCTTCTTTGGACGGAGTTAATCTGCTTACAGACGGGGTTTCAACATTAGACATGAGTACCAGTGCAGATTCAAATCCCAAATGCACTGCTGAGAAAAATCCCGGTATAGGTACTGTAGAGTGCAAGTGTGGAATGCCTTTATGCATTTGTGAAGCTCCAGCTCCGTCAACGGATCAAGTATTCTTGCTGGTAGAATCTTGTAGCTACCTTAAAATGATTTAATCGAATTAATTACATGGATCTCAGAGGCTTTGTTTGTCCCTTGCAGAACAAATTTACATCAACTACTACGGTTCAGTTAAACCCCAAAGCGAAAAAGACGGATACAATACCGAGGAATAGACGTTCAACATTGAACAACCAGCAGTTGTATGTTTGATCGAGTTTTGCAAATTAATTCTGTGTTGATTGTGATATAAGATGCCAAAAAATGAGTTGTTCTAGGTGATTAAGGGTTATGGAGCCGCAATCTTTCTGCCGTTATGATAAACACCTCGATTATTTCCGTTTGACCAAAAAAAAAACCCTCGTGCTTTTAGGTCTAGATTCTAGTGCATAACTTAAGCTGATTCTCACATGACTTTCTAGCAATTGGTTCTTTAATAACACCCATTTTTCAAAATTTCCTCTTTTAGTGTAGTATCCATCTATCCTACTTGCATGTCACCCTATTATGCGGTTATTAGTTTCTTAGCCTCCACATGTTGTCAAGACCAAGGGGTTGGCCCGGTGGATGAGGTGCTCCCTTCAATTTTGGTGTCTTGGTTTTGTATTTTTCTTGCTTTTAGAGGCTGCACTTGTCGGAGACAATCTCGTTTTTGAATCTGTTTATCCTGTGTAATTATGTCATGTGGTTTCAATATCAAATGTTTGTTGTATATTGTTCATAGATGATACTGGCTTAGTGGATGGCAGCAAAAGAGGGATTAATACTAAGCTAAAAATAAAGAGAGACACTCGAGTCGAAGGGCATAAAAGTAGGACCAAGGTCTAAAGGTTCACGATAAGAGCCTCTTCATCTAGACTGCCTTTCTCTGGAGTTCCTTTCCATTGTTGTCCCTCTCTTTCCATTGTTGCATTTCTGGTTCGTCTTCTGATCATCGTGAGTTAACCCTCATCATATAAGTGCCGCATCAGGATCTGTAAAACGATGTTGGGTTATCCTATTTTATCTTGGGGGTTGCTCTGTTTTAGAAGTAGTTCAAGTGGTGGTGTCTTAGATGAAATGAGTATTTACAAATATGTGATGTTATAAAGTGGGTAGTTTAGCTTAGTTGAAGTTATGCATCTTCCCGCAAGTTTTTTCTTATGGATCCAATTCGAAGAATTTGTTCACATCCCATTGGCTTTGTATTTGCTCATCGAACCTCCCCCTCTCTCCCTCCTTGTCTCTCTGATTTTCTTTTGTTTTTGCTTTTTCTTTGGTTTTGTATCAAAGACATCTACCCATGTTTCCTTGGGCAGAAAAGTGTTTTTATTGAACCAATTTGTGAGAATTAGATAAGATGGAGTGAAGACTTGCCAGCATTTTATAAATAGAGGAGAAGAAGAACCATTCAGTTTAGTCCAAACATGCCCTTAGATGCTATGTATAAGGGGATTTTGGTCCTTTTGGAATTTTTTTTGATAGAAAAGTTGCTGTCTAGGCACTTTGGACACTTATTTGTCACATTTTCACTGAAAAATTATTGATCACACTTCACTTGTGAATTCGACAGGGGTATACGTAAAAATTTAGTTGAGGGGGTGTAGGCAAAAATAAAAATTCCCCTTACAATCATAATTGACCCATTTCATGTCCCCACTTGTGTCTAACTTGAGACAGGCGTATCGCTGACGCGTCCCAGTTGTCCCCTGCTTGAAATTTGTGAAATTAATAGGACGCACCACCTTGCGTCCTGCCACGTCACCCACTTATCCTATTACCTCCACATGTGTCCGACATGGATACGGCGACTGGTTGGGTGTGTCGATGCTCCATAGCTTCCTATTAGAGAAAATTTACACACTGGGGACAAGCTAAATAAACAAGGGATTATCGATTTTTCTGGTTGTACTATATGAAATCAAAAGGACAAATCCCTGCAATGCTTGGTCGATTGCTCATACTCTTGATTCTTTTGGCTCATGTTATCTCATTTAAGAACCCCCTCTCTAACTTCTCCAACCAGCTCGCCACCGACACTGTAATGATACTCAAAGACACCGTAAATAGGCAAGCTCTGCCACGTACTTTTGGAGGGTAATTCACTTCCCCTTCGTTAGATATTGTCTCGTCCGCCCTGTGATGTCTTTCGAAACCTCGCCACGGAAAATCCCAAAACCTCAATCAATTAGGATATAAGGTTTAGTATGCGATGGTAGTATGGTGTATTGTTTAAAGCTTTCATATTGTATTTTTATTTTTATTTTGACTAATTCTCAGTATGATTTCTAGTCATGGTCAAGTGTCCAATAGTGGTTCAGAAAAAGCTCACATGGATTACGAAGTTAATGGAGAGGTATGACCCTACGTTTATTGTTTGGAATGACAAATGCAATTCAAATTTCTTCTGGCTTGGAACGCTTAGCTAATTGAATGGTTCTATTGCCTAAACTGTTGCTTAGGGTTTACGAGAAGCAATAAAAAACGGTGACACTTCAGCTGTCAAGGAGCTTCTCACTAAAGTACTACTACTTGTTTAGTTACAACTATAATTGTTATCCTGTGGTTATTAGCAGTTGTCTTTTGCCAAAGCAATCAATGCTTTCACCTATTCCACAAACACTGATTGCTTTGGTTTTAGCGATGGCCTTTTGTTATTCAGGCTTGATGAGATGCTGACATTTTGTTGCTTTACTCATGGTTATATACAATCTGAGCCATAACCAAATTGGCAGGGTGTGGATGCAAGTTACTGTGACAAGCAAGGATTATCATTGTTACATCTGGTACTCTCTCTCTCTCTCTCTCTCTCTCTCTCTCTCTCTCTCTCTCATGCACGCTCTTTACATGCTATTACACTTATGATGGTTTTTTGGGTCTGTCCATTCCCTTTGTGAAAGTGTCATATCTGACATGATTGATTGAATGTAGGCAGCACTTTTTAATCGAACTGAAATAGCTTTTGCTCTCATGGAATGTGGAGCTAGCCTGGATCACAGAAATTTGCAGGGTAATTTATTCCATGCCTGACTATATTGTCCAGTGTCCGGGTTAATTTACTTTGGCTAAATTTCCTGGAACTGTCTCTGATAAGCAATCGTAGAGTACTAGTAGTAAATTATTTAGCTTCCTTTCGTGGGTAGTCAATAGTTGTCTCTAGAATGTCCAGGAAATGCGAATCAATGTTGCAGTCTCTCTCTCTCTCTGCACACAAGTCTTTCTCAACAATGACAGTGGATGAATTTTTGTGGATATATTCCCTTTCCTGGATATTGGTTGTCGTCTATAACATTCAGGACATGTAGGTAGTGGATGTTAGGCGTTAAAAGTTCATTTGATGAAATCTGACTGATAAGGTCTTGTTTAGGGGAAACGCCGCTTGATTGTGCTCCTGCTACATTGCAATACAAAATGCAAAAGAAGATGGAAGAAAGGGAACAACCGGGCGCAAGCCATATTATCTGAATCTTTGGTATTTAACTTGTTTGCTTCATTGAAAATGGTGATTTTGATCCACCTGTTGGAGAGTTTGTAATAATGTGACGCCTTTGCCATTATTCGTGGGATTGTGGGAGTATTTCTTATTTCTGTCATTGAATTTGTTGTCCTGCCATCATTGAGTCTCTCTCTCCACCCGTGTGTGTACGTGTGTTGGCGTTTGTGTATTTTCCTTTCATTTGGTACCATATCGTTGTTTGTCATGGCTAAGATGGTGGATTGCTTACTGGCTGCCCAACCAAAATGGGGTTTAAGATATGCTGGGTATGCAAAGCTAACAAGTCCGATGATGCTATGCCAATTCCATAATGATCACTCAATGTGTGGATGATTTACTCCTGTTGGGAATATTTTAAGAGAGATCATTTTACTTCTGTCAAAGGATTTTCAAAATGGTAAAACTGGGGCAGGGCTGGAGAAAATTGGCGGAAATTCCAAGAAATTCCTTGCCGGAAACATCAGATTCCGTAATGATGGTTTGATGACTATTCCAGAATTTCTTGGAGGTTTGGCAATGCTAAAGTGGATTCACTTGCTAAGTTGGGTGCCTGATCACTTCAGAATACTGTTTTAAACTTGACACAGTTTGCTAGCACATAAGTTGAAATTATTCAAGGAAGCATGGGCTGATATTGGAATTTTCGCTCGTCCCTGAAATTTTCCTGGATGATTGTTATTAAAGGTACAAGGTTAGGTCTGATTTCTTTGACATTGATATATAATGTAGTGAAATACTATTTCCTTTTGGTTCCATCTTCCTCAGTGATGATGTTTCTGAGACTCCCAGGTATTGTTGTATCGAGAGTAGTAGTTTCATGTTAACGGGTAATAACTTCAAGACGCAGGTGGTGCATTGATCTCCTAGGATTTTGAATTCGGACATCTTCCAGTATCCCTTGTGCGAATCGTGCAGCAGAACCCCTCCAATCTTTCGTCATCATCTCTATCACATCCACCTTGAGGAGAAGAGAGAGAGCAATTGGACAAAGGGAGATAGGTGGCTAGGGTTACAGAGAAGACTCGAGAGCTTCTTGGCGAAGGAGGGGATGCGGCTTTGGTGTTTCAAATGACGCTTGTGGCATTTCAGATGGTATGCTTAAGATTAGGTGAGGGAAGGTTGCCGGTATAGGTACTAGTACTGAATAATGGATAAATCGAGGATGATGGTGTAACTAAGTACTCATAAAAGGAGGAGCTAAGGAGTAGGATTATTAGGGACATTATGGCTCCGTTTGTTTCAAAGTAAAATATTTTTCATGTAAAATGATTTTGCAAAAAACAAATTTTTTTTTAATTTTGTTTTCTTGTGTTTGGTTGATAGTTGTTCCACACAGACAAAACCTATAAGTCAAGAGTCTGGTTCAAATTAATGCAAAAAAAAAGTTGTTGTAAATTAGCTTGTCAAGATGAATGATTCATTTGCAAAATATAAAACAAATGTAACAAGATTTTATTGTTTCCCTATTGCAATTTTTTGAGATTTGTTGTCATGCAACGTGGCAATGCAAACAAACAATGTGAAGTATAATGGGTATGACACTATGACTCAAATACCACAAAAGAGTTTTCCACGATGGCATAATCAAAAGTGTTAGTAGATTTTTAAAGTTAATAATATTGGTGCAAAATATGGCTCATAATGCTATAATTAAATTAAGCAATCTCCTTAGAAATAATCAAATTTTGGACTTTGGATAACCAAAACTAGCAACTTTTTGCCAATAATCAAATTTAATGAACCTCACATTCTCAATCAGATACACACATCATTACAAAAAAAAAACGTTCTATCTCTTCCCTTTCCCCTCTCTTTTTCTTTTCAAACAATGTTTTCAAAAAAAATACTCCCTCCGTCCCTTATTTAGAGTTCAGTATTCTATTTTGGGCTGTCCCTTAATAAGTGTCCATTTTGTAAAGTTAGGGGGTAAAAGTTGGTGCATTGTCTATTTTGCCCCTAAAAGTATATTTCATTTTGAAAAGTTAGTGAGTAAAAGTATAATGATGATGGGTAAGTAGGGAAAATGGAGGAAAAAGTTGATGTGAAAAGTGTAATGATGATATCTTTTTAATAAGTTAGAGTTACGAAGCAGAACACTTAAAAATGGAGGAAAAAGTTTTATGTGAAAGGTGTAATTATGATGTCTTTTTAATAAGTTGGAGCTACGAAACATGACACTTAAAAAGGGATGGATCCTTCCCTTTTTAAGTGTCACATCATCATTACACCTTTCACATCAACTTTTTCCTCCACTTTCCTAACTTACCCATCATCATTATATTTTTACTCACTAACTTTTCAAAATGGAATCTACTTTTAGGGGCAAAATAGATAATGCATCAACTTTTACCCTACTAACTTTACAAAATGGACACTTTTTAAGGGACAGCCCAAAATAGAATACTGGACTATAAATAAGGGACGGAGGGAGTATTTTACTTAAAACTTTAAAAAAAAATGTTTTTACAAAATTGTTTTCCCCCAAAAATTGACATTTTTATACAAAAAAAATTGTTCTTTTTCAAAAAATTGTTTAGTGAAGTATTAAGAAAATGTTTTAAAAACCTTTTCTTATATAAAACTATTTTTCAAAAACCGTAGTTACACAAAAGCTGTTTTTCTTTTTTTTTTTAAATTTGAAAAAAGTTCAAATATAAAACAAATGTAACAAGATTTTATTGTTTCCCTATTGCAATTTTTTGAGATTTGTTGTCATGCAACGTGGCAATGCAAACAAACAATGTGAAGTATAATGGGTATGACACTATGACTCAAATACCACAAAAGAGTTTTCCACGATGGCATAATCAAAAGTGTTAGTAGATTTTTAAAGTTAATAATATTGGTGCAAAATATGGCTCATAATGCTATAATTAAATTAAGCAATCTCCTTAGAAATAATCAAATTTTGGACTTTGGATAACCAAAACTAGCAACTTTTTGCCAATAATCAAATTTAATGAACCTCACATTCTCAATCAGATACACACATCATTACAAAAAAAAAACGTTCTATCTCTTCCCTTTCCCCTCTCTTTTTCTTTTCAAACAATGTTTTCAAAAAAAATACTCCCTCCGTCCCTTATTTAGAGTTCAGTATTCTATTGGGCTGTCCCTTAATAAGTGTCCATTTTGTAAAGTTAGGGGGTAAAAGTTGGTGCATTGTCTATTTTGCCCCTAAAAGTATATTTCATTTTGAAAAGTTAGTGAGTAAAAGTATAATGATGATGGGTAAGTAGGGAAAATGGAGGAAAAAGTTGATGTGAAAAGTGTAATGATGATATCTTTTTAATAAGTTAGAGTTACGAAGCAGAACACTTAAAAATGGAGGAAAAAGTTTTATGTGAAAGGTGTAATTATGATGTCTTTTTAATAAGTTGGAGCTACGAAGCATGACACTTAAAAAGGGATGGATCCTTCCCTTTTTAAGTGTCACATCATCATTACACCTTTCACATCAACTTTTTCCTCCACTTTCCTAACTTACCCATCATCATTATATTTTTACTCACTAACTTTTCAAAATGGAATCTACTTTTAGGGGCAAAATAGATAATGCATCAACTTTTACCCCACTAACTTTACAAAATGGACACTTTTTAAGGGACAGCCCAAAATAGAATACTGGACTATAAATAAGGGACGGAGGGAGTATTTTACTTAAAACTTTAAAAAAAAATGTTTTTACAAAATTGTTTTCCCCCAAAAATTGACATTTTTATACAAAAAAAAATTGTTCTTTTTCAAAAAATTGTTTAGTGAAGTATTAAGAAAATGTTTTTTTTAAAAACCTTTTCTTATATAAAACTATTTTTCAAAAACCGTAGTTACACAAAAGCTGTTTTTTTTTTTTTTTTAAATTTGAAAAAAGTTCAAAAATTATTTTCTATTTTTAATAAATAGTTTTTATTAGTCTCAAAATTATTTTTAGAAAAAACTATTTCTATGTTCACAATTATTAGTAATTTAAAAAGGTGATGTGATAACTTTTGGTTATTCAATTTTGATTATTGTGAACCTCTATATTGCAAACCTTAGCAATCTCTTAAATGGATAATCAAAAGCTGATGTGTCAACTTTTGGCTATCTATTTTTTATTATAGCATTAGTAACTAAACCTGCTAGATGCGAATAATTCATTTTTAGCCCTGCAAATGGTTATCAAAAGTTTGAGCTCTCTGATCAAGTGTATAGATTACCTTATTGTTGCTTTTACATGGCAATTCATTATATGACAATAAGAATATACATTTTCATGGTGTGTTAAAATTTTAATATATAGAGCAAATCAAGCTTGTCAGGTTGGTAAGCTCATTCTCCTCCCTCAGTGGAGGCAAGAAGTTCGAGCCCTGCGAAGGGTGAGGGTGGGGGTTCAGGGCTATGGACAGCTTCCGGACCTCCTGTGAACTAATTTATTAATCCACTAACTCCCCCATACCCCGCTGATGTATAAACTATGCCAATATATATATATATATATATATAATTCCACATGGTTCGTTTATATTATCTTATACCCAAAAATAACAATAAAAACCACCGAGGAATGTATTCTTTTGATTATTTACTTTATAGATAGATGAGCAATTCACAGTAATTAAGTTCATAGACTAAATTAATTTTAGTTTGAATTACGACTTTGGAGTACAACAAAGTATGGAGAACCAAATTTCTTAGAGTGGGCAGGAGGTGACTCCCCGTTCAACTTTTTTTACACGTTAACTTCGTTTATTAGTGTTAAAGGCATGAGTAATAAAGTTGTCTATCTCTCAAACAGTTTAAACTTTTAGAAGAGTTGGTGGTTAATAATCTAATATGGTATCAAAGTAAGCAATAGATCATGTGTTCGAACCTCACCGCCTAGCTACCTAATGTTAAATATTTACACATGTTAGCCTGCTTATGGAGGAGAACCTTGCTATATGTGAGGAGGCGTGTTAAAGGTATAAGTAATAAAGTTGTCCCTCTCTCTAACAACTTAAGCTTTTAGATGAGTTGGTAGTTAATCTAATAATTAGAAATAAGTCGACTCTAGTTAATTTGATCCAAAATGATTTATGCGGCAGATTTTCGATCAGAGGACTGAAATGGATCCATTGTATTTGCACAATATTTATTTTCTGCGTGAACTTCAACCCGTTCTTTGACTGTTACATAGTACTCCGTATCAAATGTTTGTGCAGGGCTCGGCCGGAACAACCCAGCTACGACCGTTGAATGCAGGTTTTAAGTCATGAGATTTGCGGATTTCAAAAAAAAAAAAAAGTCATGAGATTCATGAAAGACTCGATTGCCAATCCAAGCATGCCGAGCTCAGAAGATGTGAGATACTTTCTTAGCTTTTATTATTTTCTTCGTCGGTCGACTAATACTACTTTTTTGTTCAACTTTCGTTTATCCCTCATATGTTGTGCGTAGTTCAACGGGAAAAAGACATACACCCAAATCGAGATCGATGAAGTACAAGTTGAGTGGATGAATTTTATTCTGAAACTTGATATATGAGATATGTGTGCATATATGTTTACCGTGTTCTAGCTAGTATGCTAGTTGAGTGTGTGCTAGTTTTGGTGAAATCGGCTGAGGCAGCCTTTTTTGAAAACCTTAATAATGGATCGACCATTTCCTGTTAAGCTCTTGTTATACATTACGTACACATCGCATTTACAAAACAGATCGATGCAAGCTCATGTCTTCGGCAAACAATTTTTTGGCGTGTTTTATGTAATTTTGATACGATTGCTGTTGTTTCCAGCAGTTAGAGTTTCCTAGGTTTCCACATAAGTTTCTTCATTCATGTATAACTGGAAAACGTATCTTTGGGTACTGCCACCAGAGCACAGTCTTGATCGGAATTTTTTTTCAATAAGATCATAATTTACTCCCATGAAAAAGAAATGCGTAACGCCCCAATTTTTGGGAACGTTAATTAAACAAAGTTTATTATTTATTCAATAACCAAAGGTTCTATTCTATTACATCCATAACTTAATTCCTTGGTAAAGATTCAATAACAGTTAGCTGATGATTCTGTAAGGGTTAAATACCCCGTGACTATGTATAAGTTACTATAATCTTGTCTGGTTTACCAAAAAAAAATATGATTGAAGTTATTTATTGAGTAAACGTTCCCAAAAATTGGCCACCCCCGCTGACGAAACTGATTTATTCGGGAAGATTTTTTTTTAAATTAGGTTCAAACAAAGTTTCTTCTAGGGCTGTGAATTTAAAGGCCCCGCTTTGTATGAAAATTACAAACACAAAGAAGACGAAGGTGTAGTTTAAAGATGCTCCACATTTTAGTATTTAAGTCCCGTTAATCTTTTCTCAACTCTACAAAGCTACCAAAAGAAAGCTAGAAGATACCCATGAATTTTCCTTTCCATTGCCTACATGTGTTGTCTTTCCTTTCCTAGCCATTGTTTGTTTTGTTTCTTTTCTTGGTATTTCCGGTTAAGAAATATGTAAAATGTATTAAGGGTACTAAATAGGGTTTGCAATTGGAAATTTTTTATTGGTATGGAGTCATACCCCATGCATATAGATGACATTGTGGTCCCGCTCATCACGGATTACAATTCCAATATTTCTATCTCGTAGTGGTTGAATTTGCACGTACAAAGTCAGTTGAGAAATGTCAAAAAAAAAAAAAACCATGGTTCAAAGACTATAAACATTGTTTTTTCAAAAATATAAAGGTTATACCTGTGCATTCTCGTTTCTCATGGGATAAGTTGCCTTTGCTTCCCCTTTGAGCTAGACTTTAGATGTCAACAAATAACGGGAGAGATAATACATAAAACTATCCTAGAGTTTATAAACCCAACAAAACCAACCCGGCCACCCTGCAAAGCCTCTCAATTCCCAGCAAGACCAACCCACACGTTACAATGCCTCTCAATTTATCAAACCCAATAGATTATGTCGAAGATAGAATAATTTAAATACAATGCAAAGAAAGGAAAGCAACTTGGAGTAAACATTTTTACAAACACCTTGAGTGCAATATACAATTCTCACAGTCCCTCTTCCCGAAAGCCTAAAAAATTAGAAGGTACAATTCCTGGAATAAAAAAAATAACTAAAAGAAAGAAAAAGAACTTGACATAGGGAGAATACCTAGAATTAAAAAAAATGAAAAAAATTCGGTAAAAGGCTTTCTTCCACTTTTGGACTATCGATGAGGGCGGCGGTTATCTGCAGCGGGCGAGAGGGAGACAGAGAAGGGGAGAGAGAGGTGGAAACCAAAAGGCAAGGGTGGGAAGTAGAGAGGCCGTCCTTTGGATTTTGGGTGAGGTAGAAATGTGTTTGATAGAGAGAGAGAAAGGACTTCTTAAAGAGAAGATGTAAAGAGAGAAGACCAACGTACGTAAGTTCCGTTAGTTTTTTTAAAAAAAAAAGTAGGTTCCGTTTCAAATTATCTGACGTTCAAAAAAGTTTTCAAATTTTGAAAATCAAATCTAAATTTTACCAAAATGCCATTTGACCAAACTCTACAAAATTGCCCTAAATCAGTTTGAGATTTACTGAATTGTCATCTTTGTTCTCAGCCCTTAGATTTATGTAGGGATAGATTTGGACCATTGATTTATGTATATAGGATTCAAATAGTGAGCTCCGTTATTATATAGATTGTTCTATTTGAAAACATGCGCAGTAATGGTCACATACCTTAATTAGTTGACTTTCGAACCTATGGAAGAGAGTAATGGTCACAAGCCTTAGTTATCTCTAAAAACATGTGCATCAATGGTAACATGCCTTAGTTGACTTTCGAACCTAGGAGAGAGAGTATTGTTATATGCCTAGGTTGACTTTCGAACCTATGGGACATATTCAACATCATCATAATCATAAAAATGATAAAACTGCTCAAATCATGACATTGAAAAATGTCTCAAGTCACAACTAGACATAGTTTTCAATTAAATAGTTTTGTATGATTTTCAGCTAAATTGATAAAAAAGCACCAACAACTATAGAATAAGTCTATACAAATTTTAAACTAAAAGACTATGCCTAAATAATGAAATAATAATAATTTCAATAAGCCTAAATAAATTTAATTAACTTTGGACTCTTTAGCATGGAAATTCAAGTGAATAAGTGATTAGAAAATTAGATATTCAATTGGTTTTGATTTAAAAAAAATCTCTAATGAATTCTAATAGTATACATGTCTTATATTTCCATAATAATATGTTTTTATACACGTTAACCAAGCATAATTTTAAAAAAATATATCTCCTACGAATTAGGAAATTCAAAAGAATCAAAACTAGGGGTGGAAATTTCAGACACGATCCGTTAACACGACATGAAATTAGAGGATTTGGGTCGACCATTTTTTGACATGGGACCGAACCGGTTATTGGGTTCAGAGAAATGGGAAATCGAAACTGGTTGAAACTAATCTGGTCCGGTTTCAATCGGTTTTTTTGGATTCAGCCCGATTTATCTGGTTTCTTGCTCTACCATAAAAAAATCACCATACACGGCTGCCGCCACCACCATCAAGCCATCCTCGCCACCGCCACCATCATGCCCAAACCAAACCACTATTGAAGGGTTTCGAAGCTCCGATTTAAGGGGGATTTGAAGCAAAAATCAGTGGATCCGAAGAGTTTTCAGTCGATTCAAACAGAGATGATGGACGAGAGGAGTGAGAACGAGAGGGATGATGGGTTTTGTTGATCTCCTACTTCCAGATCTGTGGGGGTGGGGTTGGGGGGAGAGAGGGATGGAGAGACTCACCCTTGGGTTTGGCTGATCGCGTTTTACATGGGCCAAATCACCATCGCTGGAGGAGTGCCGAGTGAAGTTGGCGTGTGAGGAATGAGATGATCGAAATCTGGAAAAGATATTGGATTTGGAGTATCTAACTTTATGTATGTAATAAATTTATTTATTTCTATGTTAAAAACACAAGTAGTTGTATGGCCAAGAGGTTAGGAGCTAGAGTCTCTGTTAATACATAGTAGGAGTGAGCAAAAAATCTATCAAATCGCAAAATCATTTGGGTCGTGTCAAAAAGTGGTCGACTCAAACCCTTTAATTTCGCGTCGTGTTAACGGGTCGTGTCTTGAATTCCCACCCCTAATGATTACAATTGAAAGTCTACGAATAATTTAAATTAATCCCTTTAATCACAAAATTAATACGGTCAAATTTGGACTCTATTAATAAAACTGAATATTCGATCGGTATGAACTCGAACTCGAGTAGCTTTTAGTGATCTTTTATTTCTTATTTTCTTATTTTGTGGGGCTTAGGCATTCGTCACAATAAGAGGAATTGAGAATGTATAATTTAGGTAAGACATGACGATGTAATAAAACTGACCACTTGTTTCGAACTTTTTCTTGCTTTTGGTGAATTCTTTTTTTTTTTTTTAACTTTTAGTCATAATTTCACACTTTTTAAATTCATCTCGTTAAGAAGATTGATTAATTTATAAAACAAATATAACCAAATTTTAAAGAAAAATAACTTGACGACAACTTATAACGTTTTGCCCAATGGGTTAAATATGTATATTCGTTCAAGTAACAAAGAAGCAATCTAGCCACCTCTCTTAGGGTTTTGAGAGTTCTAAGGAGATTTTGAGAAGCCACAGCCGTCTTGTTTTTCTGTCTGGGGGGTCCCTTTCGCTCCTCCCCCGAGCTCCTCCTCCTCCATCTGCTCTCCTCTTTCTTCCCCCTCTTCCCTATAGTTTTTTTTTCTCTTCGTTTTCTCCTCCCTCATATCTGACCCTCTCTATTCGGCAGGCTCCGCCGTCACCGGAGTCGTTTGTCTGCAAGTAATCCGTCGCCGGAGCCCTTGTGGCAGTAGTGGTGGAGGCAGTGAGAGTTGCGATCCGTTCGGCGGTTTTTGGGCCGCTGGATTTAGAGCAAGATCTGAAGGAATTTTGTTTCTCCTTGTGAGAGTAATAAAATTCGCCTTTGGGCGATTTGTTTACTGTTCGGGCTCAAGAAGATTAATATACATCTTTTGGTGGTTTGCTAGAAATTCATTAGTGTGCTCATTTTTGGTCGAAATTCATCTGATCGTCTAGGTTCTTGTTGTCTTTTTTTCTTGGCTAGCAATGGTATCTCTTTTTAAGACTGGATATATGAATTTTTCGCTCAGCAGAAGGTGCGTCAGGCCATGCCTGGGCTGGGGATGAAAGACATCAATCGCTTCGTTCTTTATCGTTTTGTATCAGTTAGATGATTAGTTTAGTTTTGTCTAAGTTATCTGTAATGAATTTCGTTGTGTAAGTGCCGTTAGACTTTATCAATACAATACCTCTCACTTTTGTCACAAAAAAAAATATGTATAGGCTATTGTAGGTCTGACTTTGATACCATGGAACAATTTTACATACGGAGCTTATGTTATTTAGGTAGAGAGACAAACCATCACATTAATTGTCATATAATAAGAACAAAAATTGGAAATGGCGTAAAATCATCTTGCTTATAAATGAAGCGTGGATCTATATTGATAAACCACTCATCAAAAGCCATACTTAATATTGAGAGAGAGAGAGAGAGAGGAAATGGCGAAACTTCCACAGTATGTGGTTATCAAATCACTCTCGAACAAAAAGTACTTGCGGCCGGGTACTGGGGCGAACAAGTTTCTGAGATTCGGGTCAGTGAACGTTAACAGCAGGGGCGTGAAGCACGAAGTTGTGTATTCGAAGTCTCATCCTGGAAAGATCCACATAAAATGCGTTCACACCGGGAGATACTGGGCTTATCCTCTGAATACAGATGCGGCCGCAAGGCACAATATTACTGCAGAGGTTAAGAAACCGAACGCTAACATAAACGGCAGTGATGTTTGTACGTTGTTCACCTACAGACACAACATCAGGGAAGGTGTTTTTGTCTACTTTTTATATTTTGCAGATGCTGGGGATTGGGAAACCGTAAAAACAAACAGTAAGGGATTTTTTAGAACGAATTACAGAAGCAGTTTCGAGGCAACGTAACGCCCTTGATCATAGAAGATTGGGCAAAGGTGTCGTGCCCCGAAACCGAAGGTGGCACATCCACTGGGAACACGAGTACCAGAGGTGGTGCATCCGACGACGACGACACTGAGGATCACGACGTTGACCACGATCACGACGATGGCAAAAGTACGAAGGATACCGGAGGTGGTGTATCAACTGGCCGGGAAAGGGAGTACCGGAGGTGGTGCATCCGACGGCGACGATGTTGACGACGACGACTATGGTGAAAATACGAAGAATACCGGAGGTGGTCCATCAACTGGGAACACGAGTACCGGAGGTGGTGCATCAACCGGGAACACCTTTAGCGGAGGTGGTCCAGCAATTGGGAGCACGCATATTCATTTGCGAACCTGAATATCATTGGTGGTAATGTAACATTTGGAAAGTGAACAGTTTTAGGAACTTTTATTTTTACGTCTCTATTATCGCATTTGGTGACGTGTTTGCAGATGCGACCATGAATCGAACAAGAACGATCGATGTAAGAAAAATCCATAAAGTGATTACGTCCCACATGTTTTTAGTTAGCAAACATCACATGCAAGTATTTGTGGTGGTGCCTCTGGAATGGATGTGTATGGTTAGATCCAGAAATTATTTGCTATACTTATTTATGATAGGTAGATGAGGCTTAGGCTATTTGAGGAAGAGGTCATCTCTCAACTCATGACAGAAAAAATTGAGACTTACCACATATACAAAAGACAGTCTGAATTTGTAAGGTTTGAGGGTCAAAAGAGAGATAAACTTTTTTACTCCCAAGAGCTTGTTTTGCTCTTGCATTATGGATTGGATTAAAGGTAGGACTTATATATTATCTCTTCTATTAAGGGCTTGGATCTTATCTCTTATCTTATATATCTACATGGATCCAGGTTAGTAGATTTTATACGAATCCCTTTAATTAAGGGTATATTTCCGCAGTATGTATTTGATTGTGAAAATTCATGATATTCTAGATTCTGTATTTTAAGTTTACAATCAAAACATTTCGATTGAGCTATTAGAAATAATGACTTTCCATAGTGTTTTTGGTACGTTATAAATTATAAATGTCAATTGTTTCATATGTGACGAAAAGCTACAAGAAAGAAAGTCACTACAATTAGGAATTCATACTAAAGCCATGCATGCCTTTTTGTTAAAAGGGATAAAATTTTGCGTAGTAGTAAATGATCAGTGTGTAGAGTTACAGCTTACACACAGAAGATTGAATTATCAGTTTTTGGGGAATATAAATTTTGGTTCACATTTTTAGTGGAATTTGACACACCATCAGTAGGATTGTAGCACAATGCTTTTGTAGATCTGTCTTGACTACAGGAAAATGTACTTGTTCTAACTCATTGTACTAGTAGACTTTGTGTGTAAATATTGAACAAGACTACATGTGCCTCATGATCAGGGGCGGTTCCAGAATATGAGTTTTTTTTTTTTGTCAATCAATAGGAGGGGATAGGGAAAAGAGTGCTGAAATTCGTAGCCCAGAATATGAGTTTAGCGGTGACAAAAATGTTTTAAATTTTTTTTGTGATATACAGAACTCTATATGAGCAAAAGTTTTTTTAATTTAGTAAGAAATTTATTGGGCCTCGATTTTTTAACACCAAAGAAAGTTTTATTAACTAGAAGTTAAAATGATAGAAAGTATAAAGCATCATAACGAACGAAATGCATCTCAATCGACACCCAACTCGTCCGCTAATCCTATGCTGCTGACTACTTTACGAGTCATCCCAGAATCAAAACACTCTGCAACAACACAAAGAAATGACAACAACCAAAAAGCCCATCAAAAGCAACCCACCCTCCATCCCAACCACCGCCGCCCTAAGGTCACCAAACAACGCCGCCTGACAATCTTCGCACCAAGAAAACCTGTAGAGAAACCTCCGAAAATTTTTGGGGGTTCGGTTTGTTTAGCAAAAGAACTGAGCTCGAACACAATTTTTGACTTGTTTAATAAATAAGTCGAGATCGAGTTAGGCGTAATCCATCATTTTGGGGATTCGATTTAGTACTCGAGCTTTCAACGAGCCAACTCAAAGCAAATGCGGGCTTGGACAGGTTACTGTTTCTGTTTTCCCTTTGGGCTTTTGGCCCATTATCAAGTACAGCCTTCCATTTTCCATCTTCCCGGACCGGAGCTCCGATTGCCTTGATTTTCCCAAAAATATTAGGTTTACAAAATGTGCTGATCTATGTAAACGAGCCAAGCTCCTATAATGAGTTCTCTTAAATTTAACTTAAATATGATAATTTTTCCTCTATTTTAATTTTTGTCGCATTTATTAGTTTTGTGTCAAACTTTTGTGGATTATTAATTCGTTTTAACAAGAGGAATCGGGAATTTTTTTTTTTACCTTTACCTAAGTATTTTAAGAAATAATTACTTTTTGCAAAAATAAAAATAAAAAAAATTACAAATGCTAAAAAAATTCAAATAAGAACAAAATTCTCAAATTTAATTTAAAGGGTTATTGCCAAGGACACCCATTCAAGTATTACGTTTTGTCAACATGACCCCCTCATGTTTAAAACTCATCAACCTCACCCCCTCGTCTATTAAAACTCATCAACTACACCCCTTCCGTCCAATTCTGTTAAGAAATGTTAACATTTTGGATGGAAAAATATATAAACTGGACGGAAATAGAAATCTAACCCTAAAATACCCTTCACTTCTTCTTCTCTCTCTCTACTACCCAACCCCCTCACCCCAACCAGACACAACCTCAAATCCCACAACCTCAAGAGAAAAATGAAGGCCTCCTCCACCCTTCCCAAACACTGCAGTCCCTCCACCACCACTCCCTACCGCATCTACCTCATCCTCTTCGCCTCACTCTTCACTTTCTTCTTCCTCTTCACTCTCCTCACCACCAAAACCCCCATCCCCACCGCCACCACATAAGCCGTCGGCGGCGGCACCCCAATTACCCAAACCCATGTTCGACGCCCTCCTCCATTACGCCTCCACCGCACCGACTGCCTCTCCTCCGCCGAGCTCAAATCCATCGCCGACGTCATCCACCACTGTCGCTTCAGTTGTTGTGTGCTGTGTGTGTGTGTCTGTGAGAGAAAGAGATCAGAGAAGATGACAGTTGACTGTGGGGTTTCAATTTCTTGAATCTGAAATGGGTTTTGTTTGTTTTAATTGCAACCTGGTGTGTGTGTGTGAGAGAGAGAGAGAGAGAGAGAGAATGGGTATTGTTTGTTTTAATTGCAATCTGGTGTGTGTGTCTGTTGTGTGTGTGTGTTTGTGTGAGAGAGAGAGAAGAAAAAGAAAAGCAGAATTCCATTGCTCTAATGAACTCATCACCGGCGAGATAGTCGACATGAACTCGCCTGTGATTTCTCCCGATTCTGGGTTTGATTGTAAAGCAAAAATTGATCCATTTTGTTGATATTTGTAGTTTTCTTTCAAAGTACAAAACCCTATGTTAACATACGAAGGATATATTTGTCTTTTCACTAGTTTCTGTCCAAAATTTTAACGGATTTTACCACAGGGGTGATGTTGATGAGTTTTAATAGTTGAAGGGGTGAGATTGATGAGTTTTAAACATGAGGGAGTGATGTTGACAAACTGTAATAACTGAGGGGGTGTCCTTGGAAATAACCCTAATTTAAATTCAGAAGAACTCAACCTAAACTAAACGAGTTGAGCCGACCCAAAACTGCTTGCCAGCCGCTTGGTTCAGCTTTACAAAAAATTGAAAAAAAGCCCAAACAGATCTCCCGCACTCTCTCTCTCTTACAATCACCCTCTCACTCGTCCAGTCGTCCTTCCTTCCTCCGCATCACCGCCGTAGAAGACGTCGCCGCTGCGGCCGCCTCCGTCAGCGATGGGCCCACCAAAACCCTCCATTACAATCTCCCAACAAGCTTTCGACGAAATGGTGAAGGAAAACATCGACGACCTCCAAATGGACCCCACCGAAGCCCTTCAGGACGCCATCGAAACCCTAACCCTCCAAGGCGTCGATCTCTCCGGTTTTCACTAAACCCTCTCAAATCCCATTTTCCGACATTGCCCTCCGTCACTCCCACTAATCTCACTACCTACCCCTGCTTTTTTCTCTCAGGTATCGTCACGTGCAAGGAAGACCCGGTGATCCGGTCACTGGACCGGTTGAAACAGTTGGATTCCGATTGGACGGAACGGATTGCTGACCGGAAAGATGTGGATGAGGTGGTGGATTTGCTTGATGAGTTGACTGAGTTGTGTTTAATGGAAGGGTCTGGGAATGCTGCGATTGGGACCAGGAATGGAGGGATCGAATTGGTTTGTTCTGTTTGTTTGAAGCTTCGTGGTGGGTCCGATCGAAGTCTGGGTTCGGGGTTAAGGGCACTGGCATCACTTATTCATGGTATGTAATCAGACAATTCTAGTGTAATGTACAAAAAGAATCTCCAGATAGTTGATGATGTTGAGAAATCGACCAGAGCAAGGAATGTAAAATGCATAAAGAATAATCAGTAAAAGAAACAGAGAACGCAAGACACGTAGATTTTCACTTGGTTCTCTAACTGTGTAAATAGTCTGCTTTCACGGCTCGTAACAGTTTTCATTGTGTATTGAATGAAGAATGGACTACAAGTTACATCGAATGCGTTAACTAAGTATTTAAACATACCATGTACTTGATCAATTTCCGTAATGCCCATGTCTAGGAAGCATGAATGGTCAACCAAGCGCGAACTGAATCGAATGGGGCTTCACAAGCCCCATAATCTTTCCCTTTGACTGAGATATTACGTGTGGTACAATAGATGGAACTTCTTGGGGCTTGCGGAGTTTAGTTATGTGATTGTTAGTTGACTACTTGAATTTTTTTTATTTGGTGTTTTTGTTGGTTTAGTTGACTGTTGTAACGTTTTATTGGCCGGAAATGTTAAAACAGATTGAATTCTGCTTATCATCACTGGCTATCTATGTGATGCCAGGTAGCTATGTGGCATAGCAGTTCTCACTTCCAAAAGACATCGAAGTGAGTGGTGTAAAAGAGAAAGGAAAAATGGTGTCAGAAGAAAATTTAGTTATGATGTTGAACATGGAGTCGTGAACCGTATTGTGTAGCGGAAGAGTTAATTTACCTGTAATGCCTATGTATAGGAAGCCTGAATAGTTAACAAAGCTCAAACCAAATCGAATCGGGCTTCACAAGCCCAATAATCTTTCCCTTTTGAATGAGATCTCATGTGAGTTTGTTTATGTGATTGGTGTAGTTGACTATTTGAAATTTTTTTTTTAATTTGTTTTTGTTGGTTTACTTGAGTGTTGTAAGGTTTTATTCCCCGCAAATGTGAAAATAGATTGAGTTCTGCTTATCATCTCTTGTGATAATTTGATGTCAGCTTGCTATGTGGCGTAGTAGTTCTAACTTCCTAAAGACATCAAATTTGGAGGTGCAAAAGAGAGGGATAAAAAATGGTGGCAGAAGAAAATTTTGTTACAATGTTGAGCATGGAGTCGTGGACCGTATTGTCTAGAGAAAGAGTTAATTTACCTGTAATATGAATATACCATGTATTTGATACCTAGTAGATTTTGTGTAAGCCTGAAAATAGGATGTTTAAGGTGACACAGGGCTTGGTTGCTAACAGTTAATGAGATTAGCTCATCTTCAATTTCAAAGCCTAGTATAGTAATCTGAGTAAATGTCTGATACATGCGAGCCCATTGGGTATTGATATAGAAAGATGCGGAATGCTGATTTGTGGTTATGGTCTTCCATCATTACTAGGCATTGGGATCTGGCCAGTTAAGTGTTACGGGGATTGTCTGATGTGTGCAATTTTTTCTTGGGCAGATGTTCAAAGTGGTGATACGTTTCAAAGGAGTGGTGGACCAAAGATGGTGATGGCTATCCTAAGTGACAGCAGTCAAAGTTCAAATATCTTGAATGGCGGTTTTTCTGTTGTTGCTGCAGCTGCAACGGGCAATGAGATTGTCAAGGAATCATTTATGGAGTTGAAAATTGATGAGCTTATGTTCCAAATTTTGAGGACACATGATAAAGGGACCATCCATAGTTTGTATGATGCTATACGAGTCTTGCTAACACCTGATGATAACCGTGTTGTGGCATCCCAGGCAAGTTACAGTTAAGGTTTATGGAAGTTGTTTATTTTGAGTTCTTACACGTGTATTTAGTTTAGAGTAGGAAATTTATCTGTTAGTGGCTCAATCATCGACTTTTTTCTTCTTCTTATAATTGAAAAGGCAAAATAACATTTAAAAAAGTAGTATTGAATGAAGTTCCTTGTTTGGGTTTCTGGGAAAGGCATCTTGGAATGGAAAACATGTCATGCTTTTGGGTCTGAAGGATCAAACTATTGAGCTTGCTTATTCATTTAACGTCAACTATAAATGTTGCATCTGAATGTAACTGAGTGATTCAACTACAGGTCTATGGTTATGCCCGACGTTTTGCAAAAATTGGAATTGCAGAAGTTCTTGTGGACTCTCTTAAAGAAGGGCTTAATTCGCCAAGTCTAGTATCTGCAACCATCACTCTAAAGGCTGTTGCCGTCAATGTAAGTTTTCCTATGTTGTAAGAGGTTTAGGTTGAGCATATTTATTGCCTCAAATCTCTATGTCATGTGATTTGAAGTTCTTTTTGTTGAAGCTTCTCTTAGAATTTAGTCCTATCTTTGTAAGCGCATTTGCTTTAACCATTAAATTCTTCCTTTGCACCACTATTTGAGGAAGGCATGTTATGGTTTGAAAGATGTTTATAAACAAAGGTAAGGGAAACTGCAGAAAACTGGTGGGATAGTATCTAAGGATTGTTATGATTTGTCAAAGTTCCCCCTGTACCTTATTGTAGAATATTTTTATTGATCTCTCTTTTTCTACACGTTTACTTATGGGCTTCTTGTGGTTGCAGGATGAAATATGTAGATCCATCGCCGAAAGTGGCGGTGTGGATGCACTTCTTCAATGTATTGATGACAGTGGTGAACAGGGCAATGAAAACGTAGCTAGAGTTTGTTGTTCTTTGTTGTGTAAGGTTTTAACCAAATCCCTCCTTTGACCGACTTTAAATATTCGAACACATACATACACAAGCTTGCTTTCGACACCTGTTTTATCAATTTGAGGCTTTACAATAGAATTATCCACGCTTGCATTGTACCAACTTTGCGGTGTGCTTTGATGGCACAACAAATCTGCCATGTAAAATTTTCCATTGTAGAAAGAAAGGCTGAGGACACTGATTGGTGATCACATGTTCTGTTTGAATACTGATAGGATGGAGGTAGAAAAGAAAAATATTGGAATCTCAAACATCTTAGTTTTTGGTGGCATATTCAAGTACATGCTGATGATATTCACGAGCTATTTTTTGGTATCTTCTGAAATCTGAATTGTAATATTTCTCCCATTTTTCAGACATTATCTACCTCTAACTACGTTAATTCTTAATACATCGGAAACTGGTGATTGGCTAAAATCTGTAGCCACTTGGATTCTGCAACTTTCTTATTAGCTTCTTATCATTACTTCTGCTTGTAGCACTAGAGCTCAACTGAAATTGGTGCACTTTTTTGTCCTTTTTTCCTCTTTGGCTGTTCCCGATTGTTGTACACTATTAGTTGGCAGGAAGTGATGCAAACAAGAGTGCTATTGTACAAAAGGGAGGAATGGATAGGCTAATCAAACTCGCGGCCAGATTTTCCGATGATCCGTCAGTTTTGCAAGAGGTAGGGAAGAGTTCTATACAAATGACACTGCTTGTATCAACTACTGGTTCATATAGCTATATTGTGATTGGAAGTGCAGCTAGTATTTTGAATCTTAAATTATGCTTAATCAACATGTGTGAAATATATCAAGATTGGATACAAATGACAGTTACTAAGGCCTCGTTTGATTCGCGGATTAACTGTCTGGGATAGGACTAAATGTACCTAATCCTGAGTTATCTCACATTTGGTTCCCGAAATGACTGTCGGGATTATTAATCCCGGGATTAATTTTATCCCTATATGGGGGGTACTAAATAATCCTAGGGGGGGAGGTCGGATTACGTAGGATTAACAAATAAGGAATTGTTTTCAAAAATATTTCGATGATATTGAGATTGATTTCAAAAAGCATTTTCAGAATTATCTTCTTTAATATTAATTTCAGAAAATGTTTTTAAAAAAACCTTTTTTAAAAAAAATATTAATTTCAGAAATTGTTTTGAAAAAACTTTTTTTTAAAATATATTTTTTCAAAACTTTTCTTATTTTACAAAAACTATTTTCAAAAATTTCATGTTTTTCAAAAATGTTTTCAGAAATTATTTTTGTTAAAAAAATACCAAAAATGTTTTTTAAAACTTTCTTTTCTCAAAAAATGATTTCAAAAACTATTTTGTTTGAAAAATGTTTTCAAAAAACCTTTTTCTTCAAAAAAAGTTTCAAAAACTAGTTTTTTTTTCTTTCAGAAAATTGATTTTCAACTTTTTTAAGAATTTTTTTAAAAAAAAAAATAGTTCAAAAAAAAAAAACTTTTCCCAAATTGTTGTAATAAAAATGTTTCACAAAATTATTTGTTTTAAAATGTTTCTTTTTCAAAAGTTTCATTTTTCGAAAAATGTTTTTGAATTAAAAAATATATATATTATTCCTTATCCCATAATTAATCCCACGCGAATCAAACATTGGATTGGGTGAAATTAGAGATGAAATTAATCCAGGACAAATAATCCAGGGACTATTAATCCTAGGACTGTTAATCCCATCATTTTCAGTCCGCGAATCAAACGAGGCCTAAGGGTACTACAATTTTGAGAAGATGGATGATGTTCTTAGCTAATAGCTGCGGAAGAAGTTTAAAACTGCAGAACTTAGTGAAACCTGTGCGTCTATCATACATTCAGATGGATCTGCATGTTGGTAAAACAATGTTTGCAATCATTTGCTTGTGAAGTTTCACATTTCTTGCCAAATTTTTGGCTACCCAGGGAAATCAATCTGGTTATAAGGACCGCATAAGTTATCTACTCCCTACGTCCCCATTTGTTTTTCTTTATGTTGGGCATGCCCTTTAATCGGGTAACCAGAAATAGACAAATAAGTGGGGACAGAGACAGTATATGTATTTAGCAAGAGGTAAGTCGCATGGCTTAATAGTCTTTGTTGTGGTACAGGTCATGTCTATTATAGCTGTACTATCATTGAGGTCCCCAGACAATGCGGCTCGTGCCATTGAAGCTGGAGCTGGAGATCTTGCTATCCAGGCTATGCAGAGCTTTCCTGGAGCTCATCAAATGCAGAGGAATGCCTGTTCAATGATCCGTAATCTCGCGGTTAGGAACCCAGAAAATAGGCAAGCTGCTTTCTTTATACATTTTGGTCTTTTTCCTTCTTGGAATATCTGGTGATGTTTAACAAATAGAGAATTTCTCTGATGACACCTTGCATCTGTGAAACTAATTTTGTCTTATTATTGTTCAGAACTATATTGCTTAACAATGGTATTGAGAAGATCATAAAGAAAGCTAGGGAAAACCATCAAAGCTGTAACAGTGCTGCTACGGATGCGCTAAGAGATCTGGGGCTTGATGACTACAACAAATAGGTTACGCTTTCTACTGCTGTTACCTACTTGGTTCATTTGCAATGTGTCCTTTTGTTGTTTTTGCTCAAATTTTGCCTTTGCCTTCTGCATGGAGGTCCTTGATCACATATTGTGTCATGCATAGTTTGGTTTTCAAATATTGAACTCAATTATCACGATGTAATTTACTCGAGCGATACATGAAAAATGTAATTGACTCCAACTTGGAGTCACACAGACGATCACATTTGAAAATTAGTATGTATGGATGATATTTATGTTTGTTTTCCGAAAAAGTGTTCACACCAACTTGGGTGTAACATTTGGGGTGGCTTCTGAATTCTTCCACAGATGGAAAGTGAAATATTTGTCATAGATATTTTGATTGCCAAGTATACCCTGAGTTTTATCATCTGTTATTTCTATAAAAAAAAATGCTACGCTTACAACAAGAAGCTACTACTACAACATACTTACTACATCACTGGGCCCCACCAGTTTTAAAAAGAGAAAAGCGAACGAAATCCCCAAATTCGGATAAAAAGAAAAAGGAAAAAAAGAACGAAATTCCCAAATTCAAAACTCAGTTCTTATGGTTCAAGTTTGGAGAGAGAGAGGAGGAGGAAGAAGAAAACCCAGTAGCATGCGACCCCCATCACCACCTCGCGATGCAAACAACAACAACCCCCCCCCCCCCCCCCCTTCCATTGGGAGCCTCCCAAACATTGGTGATGACAAGCCCCGGCACCATTCTGGTCCCTTGCCGCCGGCCGCAATCTCGCTGGCACAAACATGGATCGATTTCCACTTGAACGGAATAGGGGTTTCGATCAAGGGCTTCTCAGTCGATGGGTTTCCGAGCACAAACGATTTCTCTCCGTTGTGAGCTCAAACGACAAGCCCCTGCACCCTTTCGGTCCTCTAGCGCCTGCAATTCTTGCTGGGGTGATTTTTTATGGCTTGTTTGTGACAGAGTGTGTCGTCAAATTTAGGGGTACCAGATTTAGGGTTTTTCTTTGCTTTTTTCAATTTAGGGATTTTGAAAAATTAGGAGTTTTGTGCGAAACTGTGTCTTCATTCATCTTTGATGTCTTAAATGGTGTGATTATAGTGAATAATATCCATCAAATTGAAACAATGAAGCACTTCCGCCAACCAAATGGAGATTGTTTAGGAATTTGGGAGTTATTCGACTTAAGAAGTTCAGGGATGAAGGGGGTTTTTTACTTGATTTTCTGTTCTAAGTAGTTGGTCAGTATTGTGCTTGGCTTATCTCCTTAATTGTAGGACTCATAGGGATCACTTCAATAATGAAACATGTTTGCATTGTTTCTTGGAAATGGAATATGTCATTTGCGATATCAGAATGGCATTGTTTGTATTTCTGCTATTGTTTGATGAATGGAGTGGAATATAATGCAAAGTTGCTATTGGACTAGATTTCTTATTGGTGTTATCTATCAAAAGAGAGAACCAAAATCTCTATATACTCAAATTGCATTCTTCGTTGTGATGAATCTTGTTTCTTTGTTGAGCTTGATGTAGGCTCATGGTCATACAAATCCAAGATCATGTGCATAAAATCTGGGGTTTAGGTTGAACAAAAGGACTTACTTGCATACATGTTCAAGGAATTACTTGTATACATGAATTGGTTGCCTTAGACAGAAAACTAAACTAAATTTGGCATTTATACATTTTGCTTGGTCTTTATTGTGCATTCCTCTCTAAGAAGTACAGATACAGGATACGGACACGACACCACATTGAGCACTAGCTAGTAAATGCATGATTGTCAATACCTAATAAAAAGTCATCTTTCACACATATTACATGCCAATACCAAGTTTTGCCAAAAAAACAAAGTTTGAGATTCAATTGAGCACTAGCTAGTAAATGGACACGACATGATACAAACATGAAACACCCACAATCAAGTGAACTGAACTACTCTTCAGCATTATCCGTTGCATTCATCATTTCCATAAAACTTGATTGTGATCCTCCTCAACACTGCCTTTGAGTTTCCAAAAAAACTTGATTGCTCTCCTCCCCGATCTTGACTACTTGTAATATTTGATTGCCCTCCTCCCCGAACTTGACTACCTGTAATATTTGATTGCCCTCCTCCCCAAACTTGACTACCTGTAACATTTGATTGCCCTCTCCAATCATGACTATTGAATAAGGTTGACATGTTGGTTTGTGAACTTGGAAACGTATACATAAATTGGTTAAAGTTTGTTCCGATTAGGCATAAACTTGGAGAAAATTGGAAGATGCTTCTGCCCTGTGCCATATTTGGTCGCATATTATGGGGCACATTATGTTTGGCCACAATGATTGCACCCATGTAGCTTATTATGGGGCATCTTATTTGACCACATTGATTGCCCCATGTAGCTTGGCTAACTCTGCCCATCAATAAAAGTGAGAATTAACAATAACTTTAACATGAAACATGAAATTTTGCAATAAAACTAAAGTTTCCTACATTTACATTAATAACACTCTCTTGTGTCCCAAACACATGGTCAATCATAATCTCCTCAACCTCCTGAAATTATTAAATAAAATAATTATTTAGCATTCATCGAATATATCTATATGTCCATATTAACAAATCATATAGAACTTATACCTTAACTTTTTCCTTGGGCAATGTCTTCTGTTTTCTCTTTTCATCTTAACAGCTTTTACCACAACACCTTGCATCTTTTTACATGGTGGTCTCCCTTTTCGATGAAGACCTTCCGGGTCAAGTATGTTTGTGCTCTGTTTGGTTTTTATAACTTCATCTCCAAGTAAAAATGAATCATTTGGAGTTTCGAAACCCACATTACTTTCACAAACAATCAAAGCTTCCATCAACTCTCATTTTAGCTCACGTACCCACATCATCACCATATCAAACTTCTCTTCAGATTCTTCTGCTAAATTAGCAACCTCAATAAAGATATTGCACATGTTATGCCGACGCGCTTCAATTGATGTTGACGACTTATCGTAACTGATCCGAATTTTAATGTGGCCACTTTTTCCATTTTTGCACCATCTTCTCAACACACACTTATCGAGCATTCTTTCAATTCGCCTTTGATGCCACACCATCAATTGATGTTTACATACCATTCCTCTGAACTCAAACAATCGATAATTACAATGTGTTTCATTGATTTCAGCATTAAAATCAACAGTAAATGACACTTGTTTCCTCTTTTTCTCTTCTCCTTCTCCAAATGTAACCCACTCATTTACCTCATTTTTGGACACAATATCACCTTCTTTTGTCTTTAAATACAAACAGTCAAGTTTCCCGACAAATTGTTTGTGAAACTCCTTAAGCTTTGCATTCGTGTAAACACTTTCAAATTGCTTCTTCTACTCATCTTTAGTTATTAACGGGATGTAAGTGTTCTAACTTTTCACATCTTCTAGTTTTTCACTTTCCATCTTATTCGCCAATGCATTTTCATATTGCTCTACAAACTATTTCTGGGTCGTCTTTGAATGAATGTAACTATCAAAATATGCATTCATACCCTTGCTTCTTTGTGTGGATGGCATCCCCACCCAAAACACATCTTTCGCATAAGCAAACACCCACCGTTTCCTCTCTAGATACAACCTCTCTAATCATGTGTTACTTTGAAACTCGTACTTTTTGATGAACACATCCCAAGCATCTTCAAATTGTTCTATTGCCAGTGAATCATAAACTATCTTATGCATACACCAACTAATTTTCTCACAGGCATTGTATCGATTCAATTTTTCAGGCACCTTTTTCATAATATGCCATATGCACCACTGATATCGGGTGTTAGGGAATATATATTCTATAGAATTTTTTATGGCCATACATAGGTCAATAATAATTGCTCTCAGAGCACAACCCCACATGCATGTCTTCCAAGGCTGAATAACCATTAAAATGACTCTGTGTCTCATGAGAGATGAGTCCACATCCCAATAAAATAGACTGATTATAACGATTTACGCCTACAAATGGAGCAAAAGGCATGTCATACTTGTTTACCAAGTACGTTGTGTCAAATGTTACAACATCACCGAACTCCTTACAAGTTGCCATACTCCTTGCATCAGCCCATAATACATTCCTTAGTCGACCCTCATTATTCAAATCCATTGCAAAAAAGAAGTCAGAATTGTTGGCTTTCATCTTTATGAAATATTTGGGCATCGCCTCAGCATCTCTTTCCACAAGTAGTGAACATCACCATTTATCTACATAATTTCGGCAATCTTTTTGAAGATATGGAAGCTTTTTAGGTCCCCCAGTCTTAATCTGAAGTGAGTCATAAGTCTTGTTCAGTTTGATCCTGGCTTTATCATTTAGTTCAAGCTTTCTTTTTATGTGTTCATCAAATACCCTATTGCTCTTGAAATACCTTACCTTTGTAGGGCTCTGTTCGTGATTGTGCTCCAAAACAATCCGGTTTAACCTCCACGTTCCATCTGGCTGTATAACACAGTAACGTAAGTTGAACAATCAATTTTTAATTACGGACGTGATTTGATCGGGTTGCTTGTTGTCACCTTTACCTTTCCACCACGAATACATGAAAAAGTTACATAACTCAACTTCTCATTTCTTGATGTTCTTTTGCACACAACAAACCCTTTTTGTTCTTGTAATACAGATAAGCATCGTCTGATGAGTTGAATGTCATTCCCACCTTCAGTTCCTCAAGTCTATCTTCACAATTTTCTGTTGCCTCCTTCCCATCCTCAGTAGTATCTGTCTCATCACACTCTTGTTTGAAGAACCACTTCATACTTCTTCATTTTCATTATCTTCCCTCCATTCCATACCTCTTCTTCTCCTCCACCGACTCTGCATCTAAGAAGCACGGATACGGATACACAGATAGGTGATTTTTCCAAAAAGGAGATACGATACGTTGGGGGATACGTTGAATATAAAAGTAAATAAAAAATATATTATATATAATTTTTAATTCCTAAAATTTCATTAATAAGTTTTCCGTTAGGGTAAATTACAGTTAACCCCCTCTAACTATGCCTCGGTGACACTTAACCCCCTCTAACCATTATTTTTGGCACTTAACCCCCTCTAACTAACTGAAATTCAAACGGTCATAACTTCAAACGGTCATAACTTCTTCGTCCGAAATCGAAAACATGCAAATTATATATCGATTTCGAGATCTTGAAGTCAGCTTTCTAATGACACTAAAATCACATCACGATTCAAAGCACACAGAAAGTTATGATCAAAAGAGTAAGGGCTGGTAGACAGAAAGACCGTTTTGATCATAACTTTATGTGTGCTTTGAATCGTGATGTGATTTTGGTGTCATTAGAAAGCTGACTTCAAGACCTCGAAATCGATATATAATTTGCATGTTTTCGATTTCGGACGAAGAAGTTATGACCGTTTGAAGTTATGATCGTTTGAATTTCAGTTAGTTAGAGGGGGTTAAGTGCCAAAAATAATAGTTAGAGGGGGTTAAGTGTCACCGAGGCATAGTTAGAGGGGGTTAACTGTAATTTACCCTTTCCATTACACTAGTTCACCATTTCAGATGCCGAGAGAGATATATTCACGTATAATTATATATATAATTGTATTTATATAGTTATATATATATTTAGATACACACAATGAGAGAGAGACTTACAAGGTTGTCGAGAGAGAGAATATCGTTGGTATATTTATGGTGTCGATTGGTGGGGAAAAAAGAAAAAATAGTCTTACTTGCAATTTTAACCCCTATATTTTAAGTAATAACATATTTACCCTCGCGCGTATCCGAAACATATCCGAGCGTATCCAACACGTATCCAAAACGTATCGGATATGTATCCATGCGTATCTGAAACGTATCGGGATACCCAAAAATAATTCTAAAAGCAGGATACTTTAAAAAGCGTATCGGATACGTATCCAGAGGGTATCCGAGAGCATCGGTTTCCGATACGGATACGATACATGATACGGAGACCAAAATAGAGTATCCGTGCTTCATAACTCTGCTGCCTCTGCATAATTGGAAAAAAAAATCTTAATAATGCATGGAATTGACATAAAGATTGTAACCTAAGTTATAATTTAAATTGATTGGATTATATTAAGGGATTGGCAAAATACCTTCCCAAATCAATTTGGCCATATTAAGGAACCCATCACACTCTATTTCAACCCCTTATCCTTTTCTTCTTTTTTCTTAAGTTGCGGAACGGGTCTAGGTTGGGAACAACCATTATCCCCTTCTCTTTCTTAGTTTTTAACTTAGGGAGGGTTTAGAGTGAGGGGTATTGTTAAGCAATAGAAAACGGTGTTAGGGAAACCAAACCAAGCCGCTTCTTTTTGCTGGTTTTGTAAGAGAATTAGGGTTTCTTTTAACCCAGGAACTCAGTTTAGGGCTCATACAAAACTAATGCAGAGAGAGAGACCTTGACAATGGAGCTTCGGTGGTGCGTCACGATTCAATTTTCGCAATTTGACGGTGCTTCGATGGAGGTGGTCGCCGGAGGTGATGATGGGGGTCAGTGGTGGTGATGGGTCTGTCCTCCTCCTCCTCGCCCCTTCCTCGCTCTCTCTCTTCGAACTCGAACCAGAAGAACTAAGTTTTGAATTTGGGGATTTTGTTCCCCTTTCCTTTTTCTTTTTCTTTCTTTTTTAAACCGGATTGTTTTCGAACACAATCGTAAAGAGATCCCTTCAAAGGTAAGGTATTTCAAGAGCAATAGGGTGCTTGATGAACACATAAAAAGAAAGCTTGAACTAAATGTTAAAGCCGGGATCAAACTGATCAAGACTTATTACTACTCACTTCAGATTGAGGCTAGGGTACCTAATAAGCTTCCATACCTTTAGAAAGATTGCCGAAATTATGTGGATAAATGGCGACGTTCACTACTTGTGGAAGGAAATGCTGAGGCGATGCCCAAATATTTCATGAAGATGAAAGCCAACAATTTTGACTCTTTTTTTGCAATGAATTTGAATAATGGGGGTTGACTAAGATTGTATTCTGGGCTGGTGCAAAGAGTAAGACAGCTTGTAAGGAGTTCAGTGATGTTGTGACATTTGACACAACCTACTTGGTAAAAAGCATGACATGCATTGTGCTCCATTTATAGGCGTGAATCATCATGGTCAATCTATCTTATTGGAATGTGGACTCATCTCTCATGAAGACACAGAGTTGTTTTTGTGGTTATTTCAAACTTGGAAGACATGCATGTGGGGTTGTGCTCCGAGAGCAATTATTACCGACCAATGTATGACTATGAAGAATGCTATAGAAAATATATTCCTTGACACCCAGCATCGATGGTGCATATGACATATTATGAAAAAGGTGCCCAAAAAGTTGAATGGGTACAACACCAATGAGAAAATTAATTGGTGTATGCGTAAGGCAGTTTATAATTCACTGACAATAGAACAATTTGAGAATGCTTGAGATGTATTCATCAAAAAGTACGAGCTTCAAAGTAACACATGGTTAAAGGGGTTGTATTTAGAGAGAAAATGGTGGGTGTCTGCTTATGTGAAATATGTGTTTTTGGTGGGGATGTCATCCACACAAAGAAGCGAGGGTATGAACGCATATTTTGATGGTTACATTCATTCAGAGACGACCCTGAAACAATTTGTAGAGCAATATGAAAATGCATTAGCGAATAAGGTGGAATGTGAAAACTAGAAGATATGAAAAGTTGGAACACTTACATCCCGTTAATAACTGAAGATGAGTTTGGAAAGCAATTTCAAAGTGTTTAGATGAATGTAAAGCTTAAGGAGTTTCACAAATAATTTGTTGAAAAACTTGACTGTTTTTGTTCGAAGACAAAATAAGATGATATTGTGTCCAAAATATGAGGTAAATGAGTGGGTTACATTTGGAGAAGGAGAAGAGAAAAAGAGGAAACAAGTGTCATTTACTGTTGATTTTAATGCTGAAACCAATGAAGCACATTGGTTTGAGTTCAAAGGAATGATGTGTAAATATCAACGATGGTAGGGCATCAAAGGAGAATCGAAAGAGTGTCTAACAAGTATGTGTTGAGAAGATAGTGCAAAAATGTTAAAGGGGTCCACAATAAAATTCGGTTCTGTTACAATAAGTCGTCAACGTCAATTGAAGCCCGTCGGCATGACATTTTGTGCAATCTCTTTAATGAGGTTGCTGATTTAGTGAAAGAATCTGAAGATAAGTATGATATGGTTATGACGTGGGTACATGAGTTAAAATGAGAGTTGATGGAAGCTTTCGTGGTTTGTGAAAGTAATGTTGGTTTTGAAACTCCTAATGATTCATTTTTACTTGGAGATGGGGTTATAAAATCCAAACAGAGCGTAAACATACTCGACCCGAAAAGTCTTCATAGAAAAGGGAGATTGTCGTGTAAAAGGATTCAAGGTGTTGAGGAAAAAGGTGTTAAGAAAAAAAAAAGAGAAAGGAAAAAGATGGCATTGCCCAAGGAAAAAGCCAAAGTATAAGTTCTTTATGATTTGTTATTATGGACATATAGATATATTCGATGAATGCTAAGTAATTATTTTATTTGCTAATTTCAGGAGATTGTGGTTGACCATGTGTTTGGGACACAAAAGAGTGTTGTAAATGTAAGAAACTTTAGTTTTATTGCACAATTTCATGTTAAAGTTATTGTTAATTCTCATTTTTATTATTGGGCTGAGTCAACCAAGCTACATGGGGCAATCATTGTGGCCAAACATGATGCCCCATAATATGCGACCAAATATGGCACATGGCAGAAGCATCTTTCAATGTTCTCCCAAGTTTATGCCTAGCCGGAACAGACTTTAACCAATTTATGTATACGTTTCCAAGTTCACAAACCAACATGCTAACCTTATTCAATAGTCATGATTGGAGAGGGCAATCAATTATTATAGGTAGTCAAGTTCGGGGAGGAGGGCGATCGAATTTTTTTGGAAACTCAAAGGCAGTGTTGGGGAGGACCACAACCAAGTTTTAAAGAAATGATGAATGCAACGGATAATGCTGAAGAGTAGTTCAGTTCACTTGATTGTGGGTGTATCGTGTCATATCTGTATCGTGTCGTGTCCATTTACTAGCTAGTGCTCAATGGAATCTCAAACTTTATTTTTTTGGCAAAACTTGGTATTGGCTTGTAATATGTGTGAAAGATAATTTTTTATTAGATGTGGTGTCGTGTCGTATCAGTATCTTGTATGTGATGACTTTTTATTAGGTATTGGCATGCATGCATTTACTAGCTAGTGGTCAATGTGGTGTTGTATCCTGTGTCTGTGTCCATGCTTCTTAGAGAGGAATGCGCAATAAGGACTAAGCAAAATGCATAAATGCCAAATTTTGTTTAGTTTTTGGTCTAACACAACCAATTCATGTATACAAGTGATTCCTTGAACATGTATAAGTCCTTTTGTTCAAACTTAAACCCCAGATTCTGTGTACATGATCTTGGATTTGGCACATGATCTTGGATTTGTATGACCATGAGCCTACATCAAGCTCAACAATAAAAAGTTTTGAGTACATAGAGATTTTGGTTCTCTCTTTTGACTGGTAACATCAATAAGAAATCTAGTCCAAAAGCAACTTTGCATTTTATTCCATTCTATTCATCAAACAATAGCAGAAATACAAACAATGCCATTCCGATATCTCAAACGATAGATTCAATTAATTTCCCAGAAAAATGCAACCATGTTTCATTATTGAAGTAATCCCTATGAGTCTTACAATTAAGGAAGATAAGCCAGGCATAATACTAACCAACAACTTAGAACAGAAAATCAAGTAAAACAACCCCAACATCATGAACTTTTTAATTCGGATAACTCCCGAATTTCTAAACAATCTCCATTTGGTTGGCGGCAATGCATCGTCGTTTCAATTTGATGGATATTATTCACTATAATCGCACCATGAAAGACATCAAAAATGAAGACACAATTTTGTTATCCGAATTTCTAAACAATCTCCATTTGGTCGGCGGCAATGCATTGTCGTTTCAATTTGATGGATATTATTCATTATAATCGCACCATTAAAGACATCAAAGATAAAGACACAATTTTGCACAAAACCCCGAATTTTTCAGAACTCCTAAATTTTACTCCCTCCGTCCCTTATTTAGAGTTCAGTATTCTATTTTAGGATGTCCCTTAATAAGTGTCCATTTTGTAAAGTTAATGGGTAAAAGTTGGTGCATTATTTATTTTGTCCCTAAAAGTATATTCCATTTTGAAAAGTTAGTGAGTAAAAGTGTAATGATGATGGGTAAGTAGGGAAAGTGAAAGAAAAAGTTGATGTGAAAGGTATAATGATGACGTCTTTTTAATAAGTTGGAGTTACGAAGTAGGACACTTAAAAAGGGACGGAGGGAGTATAAATTTAAAAAAAAAAAAAAAAACCATGAATCTGATACCCCTAAATTTGACGACACACTCTTCATCACAAACAAGCCATAAAAAATCACCCAAGCAAGAATCGTCGGCTCGAGAGGACCGAAAGGGTGCAAGGGCTTGTTGTTTGAGCTTGCAATGGAGAGAAATCATTTGTGCTCGCAAACCCATTGATTGAGAAGCCCTTGATCGAAACCCCTATTCCATTCAAGTGGAAATTGCTCCATATTAGTGCTGGCAAGATTGCAGCCGGCGGCGAGGGACCGAAATTGTGTGTGTGTGTGTGTGTGTGTGTGGGGGGGGGGGGGTGTTTGTCGCCAACGTTTGGGAGGCTCCCAATGGTAGTAGAGAAAGAGAAGAGAGAGGGGACTAAGGGGGTGCGTCGCGAAGTGGTGATGGGGTCGCATGCTACTAGGTCCTCCTCCTCCTCTCTCCCTCTCTTTCTCTTCGAACTCAAACCAGAAGAACTAAGTTTTGAATTTAAAATTTTGCTCCCTTTTCCTTTTTCTTTTTAAAAATTGGTGGGGCCAGTGATGTTGTAAGTATGTTGTAGCTTCTTGTTGTAAGCATAGCATTTTTGTTCTATATTCTGATTGACCATGGTAATTGATTTTTATGCCCTTTTTTACAATATGTACTTTTTTTTGTCTTTATTTATGTGAACCATAACACTCCTACCAATCTTTCATGTGTAAAAACTAAACAAGTACTGCAAAAAGAAAATTTTATTAATTTAATTGCACTTATATTTATATATATGTACACAATAACAGACTGCACCTTATGTCTTTATAATTTATATAATTGTTGAACCTTCTGTAAGCCTTTTTTTTTTTTTAAAGAGTCTGAGACTATTTAGGTGCGCAGGAATAGCACTTTTAGCCAGAGAGTTATAGCAGGCTTAGGCTAGCAGCCCCCACTTTAAATCTCAACCGATCGTCCCTCCTTTTCTCCAAGCCTTATGCATTAACATTCGGACTAGGATTGACAATCTCACCCGAACTAACGGTGAACAGAGCAGACCGGGCCGGTTTTTAACCACGATTATGGTTATAGTTTTAGTTTGAAAAAATTTGCCGGTTTGGTTTAGGTTTTGATTTTATATGACAGCCAAACCGAAATCTTTGGTAACCAAAACCGAAACTGAACTACAATTATGAAAATACACTCATTTACTCTCTCTCTCTCTCATCTTCGTGATGATTTAGCTGGTAGACCTCGTGGTCTCATCATTCTCACTTATATTTTATATTGTTTTTAAAAAAAAATCTGCCCCTTTCGTCTGGTTGGATTAAGGTTGAATAATTAAAATTTTTGACCAACTGTTTCGGTAAAAAAAAAAAAATTGAACCGTACAGGTAACCGCATATTGATCATGGTTTCGAGAAAAAGAAAAATCGCCGATTTTGGTTTTGATTCTACCGATACCAGCATGTTGCCATCTCAATTTCTAACATGGCCCGGAAGGCCTGAAGCTCGTATTGCATCTGGCCATTAAGAGCGGTGCCGCCGCCACAGACACAACACGGATCCGGATTCGTACGTGTTTGGAGTCATTCGATGCTCGTCAATCTCACGCAATCCATAGCTAACGGTCGTTCAATACTCGTATGTGTTTTGGAGTATGAATTTCTGTTCGGATCCACAGGATGTCTAGAGGCCTGAATCTAGACTCTTTTTTCCTGCCGTTAATCCCAGCACTGGAGTGCATTCAATTACACAGCAACTTGAGTCAGAACATCATCACGCAACTGCAGACGGGGAAGGAGAGGCAAGAATAATTTGCAATAATTATAAGGCTAGACAAAGAGAAGCCTCTATCCCAAATTATTTGGGCCAGCTGTTCGTTTATAACTGTTTGGTTTTGTTCTTATTTAATAAACATTCGTCTCGACGAGAAGAATCAAAAAAAGTAAAGAATTATAAAAGTATCAACATTTTTTATTTTTCTTGAATATTTCTCAAAATACTAGTGTAAAAATCATAATTTTTTATTTTTTTAATTTATCTTGTCGAGACGAACCGATAATATATAAAAGTTTGAGGCAAAACTAAGAAATGGGAAAAAAAATTGAATATTGACAAAATCAAAAAGTTTTACTCTAGTATACAACTTTTTGGTTAACGGAAACGTCTTTGGTAACAATATAATTGGGGGGATTCTGGGATTATTCTGCAAAGAAGAGGAGATAGGTAACATTTATTTTGAAATAGGTCACTGCTACAGTACACTCCTAAAATGGGGTGTACTAGGGATGAAATTGGTTCGGTTCGGTTGGTTTTTCGCCATTTTTACCACCGAACCGAACCAGTCGGTTTGTGAGAATATAAAATCGACACCGACCTGTTTGATGGAGAAACCGTTCAGTTCGGTGATGATCGAAACGGTTCGGTTTGGTTGGTTTCGTTAGTTTTGCATTCTAGGGACCCGGTGTACAATGTGCACTTTTGTGTTTCGAGCGGTGCAAAACCACCACAAAATGTTGTATTTAAACACTAAAAAAAATATATGGACCACAAAAATTCAAAAACAACACCATATAGATTCATAAATAACACAACAAAAATTCATAAGTTTTGTGCTGTCATTTTTAAAACTCGTCGACTTTTTGAACTACAAAATTCATACTAAATTGGACAATAAGAATTCATATATTGAACTAAAAAGTCTCATTATACGAGCTACGAACATTTATAAAGAAGTCACAAAATTCAAAAAATAAATTACCACAAACTTTATATATCGAGCCGAAATAATTTGCAAGGGCGTAGGGTACACCCCAAAAAATTAGTGTGTACCGGATATTTTTCTTTTGAGATACACTGTACTTGGGGAGCTTAAAAAGTGCTAAAATCTGTTTTTTTTTCCTCTTTTCAACAGTCGATCTGGTGTGTCCAGATCAATTTATGCACACATCAATTAATCTCCTCTTCGGTCCGGTGAAAGACAGACCATACACGCAGAGACTAGAGAATTTTCAAGGAATTACTTTTTGCAGCTTAACCCCAAGAATCGAACCATCAATTATGTGGAAATCAAACCCACAAACTAACTAGACTAACCCTTAGGGCAACTAATCTGGTTTCTCTTCCTCCTCTCCAAACCACCATCAGCCGCCCCTCCTCCGCCTCTTCCGCCAAGCAGTCAGACGACTTTTGGATGTAGTGCCTTGCAAATCGTGGTTGGCGGAGACGTCCTCCTCCCGCCGAAGTAGGAGATCTAGGTGAGTGGATGAAGTCTGATCCGGTACGGCGGACTCCGTACGGTTCCGTTACCGATTTTTCTCTTTTTCTGATTTTTTTTTTGGTGTCCCATGTGTGGGATTTCTCCTTGTTTGTGGGATTTCTATCACCCCTGTGTGGGTGTTTTGGAGTTATTTTCTGCGGTGATGTTTGGAGCGATGGGTTTTATTAGACTTGGGTGTAGTATTTAAACTAAGTCCCCTCCTATTTGGTTTCTTGATCCCTTGTTTAGGGATAGAGTTTCCTCTTAGGCCCCGTTCAGTTGCCAGGAAAGTATAGGAAAGAATGGGAAAATCAACTTTTTCATAACTTTTTTAGTGTTCAGTTGGCAGGAAAGTAATGGGAAACATGTTTTTAAGTTTTCTTGCAAAATTTACTTTCTTGCAAAAGTGATCCGGTCAAAAGCATAGGATTTTGCGTCACGGGAAAAGTTTTATCCATTGTGGGGCCAAAATAATTTGCGGGTAAGGAAAAAAGTGAATGACGCCAATACCAAAAAAATACAAATTAGGTTCTTAGAAAGACACTTTGAGATTTACGTGAGCAACAACAATTTTGACTATTATGGTGCTTTATGAGATAATTGTTGTGGAAAAAGATTGGTAATTTATTTTTTTTGAAAGTATTTATTTATCTTGTCATTAGTCTTCAATTTTGTTTTGTACTAACTAATTTTCAGTGAGTTTTTGCATTGGCAACTAATCAAGCACGGTTGTTTAATATTTATTTATTTAGTTATCATCTACTTATTTTTTAAACTTTATTTGTACGGTTGATTATCAGAGATTATCAATTTTAATGGGGAATTTGCATGACCATTCAGAATATACCAAATTGAATAGGAAATTGCAAGTCGATTTTTTTATTTCATGTTAAGGCTTTGCATTAGATAAAATACATTTTCGGTATGTGTTAATTTTTGAAATATGATAGCCTATTATTTAGCTCTCAAAGTTACTTTTATTTAAAATTAGCCATGGGAATAAAAAGAAATCAACCGTACAAATAAAGTACCGAAAATGTATTTTATCTAATGCAAAGCCTTAACAAGAAATGAAAAAATCGATTTACAATTCCTTATTCAATTTGCTATGTTCTGAATGGCCATGCAAATTTCCCATTTAAATTGACATTATCGGATAATCAACCGTACAAATAAAGTTTAAAAAATAAGTAGATGATAACTAAATAAATAAATATCAAACAACCGTGCTTGATTAGTTGCCGATGCAAAAACTCACTGAAAATTAGTTAGTACAAAACATAATTGAAGACTAATGACAAGATAAATAAATACTTCTAAAAAAAATAAATTACCAATCTTTTTCCACAACAATTATCTCAAAAAGCATCATAGTAGTCAAAATTATTATTGCTACGTAAATCTCAAAGTGTCTTTCTAAGAACCTAATTTGTATTTTTTTGGTATTGGCGCTATTCACTTTTTTTTTTACCCGCCAATTATTTTGGCTCCACAATGAATAAAACTTTTCCCGTGATGCAAAATCCTATGCTTTTGGCAGGATCACTTTTGCAAGAAAGTAAATCTTGCAGAAAAACTTAATAACATGTTTCCCATTACTTTCCTGCCAACTGAACACTACAAAAATTATGGGAAAGTTGATTTTTCCATCATTTTATGTACTTTCCTGGCAACTGAACGGGGCCTTAATGTACTATTTCTTGGATCTACATATCACCTATTATCGTTGTGGCAAAAAAAAAAAACCCTTAGGGCAACTAATCTGGTTTCTCTTATTGCGCATTTGGGTCACAGTATGTCTAGAGTCACTGCATCAAAGGCTACCGCATGCCGACCATACCCAGTGTGGGCCTCACCGCACCGAAGGCTACAGCACGGCCATTGTACGTCGTGTGGGGCCTATTTCGAATGATTCGAGCCGTTCAATAATTTTAAAAAAAACACCAAATGAGCCAATAAAAAATCAACTAAATCCAGTATGTGTAAATATTCGATCCAATCTTCCTATCATATTTTTGAAAAATCGAAAAAATCCAATCTTTCCATTTTTTTACTACTATGTGTTTAGGTCATGGACTCTGACTGACTGACAAGGGTATCCGCGAGAATCCCGTTCCGATTAGGTGACCCACGATAATTAAGTAACAAATAAACAGTTCACAGTTTTTAAATCAAGTACTTAAGTCTCGCATTAATTACGGTCAGCTAAATGAATTTATATTTCTATTGAGATCTGTAGATGCAGTATTATTCTAAATTAAAAAGGTCGTTTTGAATTACTATCTTTGAGAGCATCTTCAACCCATCTCCTGATCTTCAAAACTCCAAAAATAGATAATAAATGTGACATATGGAAGGAAGATTTATTAACTTGAATTATTTGTGTAAAATCATGAATTGGGTCCCACACCGCCGTAGATACAATATGGGTACCCTAGACATCGAAACCGTAGTATTTTTGCGTTGAAAATTGATTTTGGTATTTCACTTTTAGTCATTGACACTCCATTTTTTGTCTCTTTCCTATTTGAATTTAGAACAATACCCTTTAAAGTGAATGAATACTAACAAAATGAAGAGTAATTCGGTAATTTCATATAAGATAAAGACAAACAGTAGAGTGCCAATAATATGGAGTACCAAAATCACTTTTCTTTTGTATAATATTCGGTGCTTCCATACATCTAGTACAATGCTAACTAAACTTAACTTAAATCTGAGAATTCTGTCCTTATTTTGTGCCAAACTTTTATGGGTTGTTGATTCGTCTCGACGAGAGGAATCAGAAAATTTTCGAGAGGAATCGAAAAAGTAAATTTCTGATTCCTCTCGTCGAGACGAATTAACAAGACACAAAAGTTTAACGAAAAATAACAAATGTGAAAAAAAAATCAAATAAGGACGATTTCCAAATTTAAATTAAGTTTAAGTTGAATTGATAAGAACGCAGCCATAAACTGTACTACTCATTTTTATTACTACTCTTTAGTAGTTCCGGAGTATCATACATGGTGGAGAGAGAGAGAGAGAGCCCAATGGAGTTGAAGTGGAAAAAATTGAAGGGTATGGGTGGCCTATTCATAGAGGATCCAGATCCCTATCCTATGGGAATGGGAGGCAGTAGAGTAGCCAGTGGGCAGGGGGGAGGGTGACTGTTGTAGTCCGAGAAAAGCTGCTTTTATCACATGCTTTAATCCAATCAGACGAATCTATCTCTTCCTCCGAATACTACTGGGACTACTACTTCTCCGTACTACTCTCCTATTACAGAGAGTACTGTACTAGTATTATATATTCCCTCCTCCGTACTCACGTGACTTTGACGTCGTACGTACTACCAAGGCTATTTTTGTCATAATACTCCTAGGGGGGAGTACACCGTTGCATTTATGAGTAGTACTAGTACTAGTACTAGTAATAATTGTAGTGGAGGTGTATTATGCAACTCCCAAAAAAGTTTTGAAGAACAGACCCGAAACACACTCTGAAATACTACTCCATAAATACTCACGTAAATGTGTGGGCTCCGTATTTATGCACTCGCAGTGTTCTAAAAGTCCCTGCCAAGGGCCGATTAGTCTCCACTTAGGCGCTACGCGGGGGTCCAACGCCTTGGTGATTAGGCGATTAAGCGGTCGACTAGTCCCCGCTTAGGTGCTAGGCGGCCGACTAGTCCCCCGTCTAGGTGCTAGGCGGCCGATTAGTCCCCACCTATGTGCTAGGAGGTACCCGACCGACTTGGCAGCGCCTAACGTCTTTTAGAACCTTGTGCACTCGCATAAAGTATAGAACCAATCCAGTACACACTCTCGAATGCAAAAATACTCACAGAGTGAGCCTCACACGCATTAAGTGTAGAGCCGACCCCAAAAAAACACACACTCCCAACTGCACAAATACTCACAATGTGAGTCTTACACATTTATTTAAGTGTTTGTGAATTCCTCCACTGCCCCTTTGAAATGCCAGAATCTTGTATCTAACCATGTGTCTATTCCGTCCATCTCAGTAGTCTCCAGTAGGGGTGTATACGAGCCGAGTATTGGCATGTTCGAGCTCGGCTCGGTCAGAATCGGTAGGGCTCGAGCTCGGCTCGCCAAACATGTACAAAGCTCGAGCTTGGCTCGTTAGAACTCGGTTTGGAATAAATGAGCCTGCTCGGCTCGAGCTCGAATTCATCAACAGAATCACAAAAATTGGCAAATTTCATCATTTTTATCAAAAAAAATGGCTAATTCAAAATCATTTCAGACAAGTTCTAATTCTGGAAGAGAACTAATTCTTCATAAATTTAGTAGAAAAGTTATAATTCTACTCAAATATGTACAATCAAACCCTAATTACCACCATGAATAAACTTAAATCTAATTATCCAACAACAGAACTCCAACAAATCAGAACCCATCATGCAGGTGAAACCCATCTTCAACTATATACAACACAAACAAAATAAATAGCTATAACATTGTGTAAACATTTCGGGTTATTGGTTTTCAGATCTTGGCCGAACTCCCTCTCGAAGTTGTCTGCCGTCAAATCTACAATGTCATCGGCGAAAGTAAAAGTAAGGCTAGGAGAAGAGTGAGATCGACAGAGAAGCAGGTGATCGAAAGCCAGACGGAGAAGAGGGAGGTGAACCTGAAATGACGGAGAGAGAACTCAAATCAGAGGAGAGAGAGAGAAAGAGAGAGACTTATGGCCGGAAACCTTAGCAGAGGGAGATCGACGACGAACGACGAAGTGGTGATGATTGACGGCGAAGGGGTGACGGCGAGAGAGAGAACGAGTTGGACAGAGAAGATGAGGAGTTGTAGAGGATGGGATATGAAAGTGAATTAGAGAATGGCGTCCTCCTCCTCCTTCTTAATTTTTGGGTTTATATCGAACCGAGCCGTTATCAAGTCGAGTCGAGCCAGCTCGCGAGCCTAACTAGGCTCGAGCTCGGCTCATTTGTATAACGAGCCACAAAACCAAGCTCGAGCTCGCTCAATTACCCTTAGAACCGAGCCGAGTCGAGCCGTAACCGAGTCGAGCTCGCAAGTAGCTCGGCTCATTTACAGCCCTAGTCTCCAGTTACTACTCCCACCATTCTCTCAAATGAGATCGATGCTCGGGTACAATCGTCACTAGCTAAAAGCGAAAAGGATGTAAGAGCAAGTTTACCAGTTATTAGGTAAAAATGTTAGTAAACAGTGCAATTTTTTCATTTTACCTACTCACATCTCATTCACCACCACACCAATACTTTTTATTTTACTTATTCTTTATTAAAATATTTTTCTTTTTCTTTTTCTTTTTCCTCCCACTTTGGGTTTGAAGCCCTAGAACAATACCGGACTGGGGTGAGATAGAGGTCGCCGGACCTCACCATTGAAAGTTGACATCGCTAGACCTCCGTTGAAGACCAACGTCAATTGAAACCCAGATTGAGAGAAAGAGGGAGAGGAGGTGAGCTTGGTGGCGGCAACGGCGTGCTGGATCGGCGGCAACGGGTTGCAACCAAACAGATCAGTTCACCTCTCCCTTGGTTGTTTTCAGGTGGTGATATGGTGAGGGAGTCAGTAGGTGAAGTCGTGGGGAAGGAGAAAGGCAGAGAGAGAGGAAACCAATAAAATAATGGGTAGCTGGTGAACAATGCTTCTGTAAAAGAAGCGAAGCATTGTAGCAAAATGTATTTTCCCTTTGTGTTTACAAAATCTGCTGCAGCTTCTATTTTTGGTTTTGGTTAGCTACAATAGCTACGAGGTGGGTTTTACTGGATCTGGTAAACTTGCTCTAAGGCCTTAATACGTACTCCGTAACAGACACAATTTGAATCATCCTTTTGCGGGTTTGTCTGCCTAGGCTTCTGAGAAGCTCGCCTTCTTCCTTATTTTTAGGAGTAAGAATGTTCGCATACAAACTTGATAGATTGCATTCAATCAATAATGCTAGATTAACACAATCAACAATAGGAATCGTGAATGCGATAAAAAAAAATAATAATAATTTTCCACATTAACAACTTGATTGAAGTTTGATTTACCCAAAAAAAAAACCTTGATTGAAGTTTCAAAAAATTTCTTTGGAGTTTCATCGTCAACATTGGATGCCTTGTAAATGGAGTCGCTGCCTATCACTTCACAAAGTATCCCCGTTTCGTTAAGCTTCTTATTTTTTAAATACTTATTTCTCGTTTTACGAGACAGGTCGATCATTCACTCACAATACATCATATTTAATTCAAAAAATAAATACTGGAGTACTTATTTTCTTTAGCAGAACGGAGCCTAATTGCCAGGCTTTTATTTTATTACCTGGATTTGCATTAAAAAAAGAAAAATATGTGAGAGGCATGTAGTAGGTTTCTGTGCCCAAAAGGGTAGTCTTTTTGGATTCTACTTGGTTAAAAGCATGTAAGTAGTATTTCTAAACTTGAGACAGGAATGCTAGTTCTAAAAAATAGAGTAGAGTAGAGTAGTTCACAAGGAGGGGACCAAATAGAATTACGTGAAGCATAATATATACACACTAGTAAAGAGACAAACTGAAAGATCCTACCTACTCAAAATGCTCAATTAAATTTAGTCCAAAATCAACCTAGCAATTTTTTCTGTTGTCACATATATTCATAAATTTCAAGAAAGGGAGGGGGGGGGACCGAATGGAACTATGTGAAGCATAATGCAGTAGTAAAGAGACAAATTGAAAGATCTTACCTACTCAAACTAGGGTAGAGTATTTTGCAAGAGAAAATCTTATTTACGGAGCTCAATCTCGTACATCTAAAAGTATTTTGGACGGTTCAGATTAAAAATAAACTATTATCGTTAAAAGATATTTATTATTGGTAATAGTTTAAAAATATATCTCAACCATCGATTGCCGAAATGGACAGGTGTGATTGCGCGCCTCCGAGAATAAGTCAATCTCATTTCGCAAGCAGAAAACAAAGCGCAAAGGAAACACGCTGACAGTTATCAACCGGTGGAGCGTGCGCCTCTGAAAGTAATCTTTACGTTGATCAATCAATCAAAAAGGAGACTGAAATGACACGTATCCGCAGGGTCATATCCCCGAGTCGAGGTAGGATATTTTGTGCTGAGGGGTTTTTTCGGCTTTTGAATTTAAAATATTAAAAACAAATCACACAATCCAACGGCCAGAAAACTCTTCGATACAAAGACACGGGAATTTTCGGAATACAACGATAGATTCTTAGCTATGGTAAACAACCTTATGAGCAACATTCTCTCTATTTTCTTGACTTACGTTTTGCACATTGGTAATCTTTCCTAGAGAAGAAACTAAACTTTACCGTCAGAATGCATTTCGATAAAATCTTTGCACATTGGTAATCTCTCCTAGAGAAGAAACTAAACTTTACCGTCAGAATGCATTTCGATAAAATCGTACCAGTTAGAGGAAAATTATTCAATGCCCCTAGGGCACTGTCACATAGTGTTCCAACTCTCTTCTCAATCACACATTTTTGTGAGGTCCAAAACTAGTGTATGAATCTAACAACAATGTGCGGTGGGAAGAGGCTTGGAGCACCGCCACGTAGTGCCCGAAGGGCATTGAATAATCTCTCCAAATTGGCTTTCAAAAAACAACCGAATGCATTCTTTATTTATTTGTCTTTATTGATGTTGAATTAAAATTTTATATTTCGTACATTCATTTTTTTTTTTTACACGCACAAATTATAATCTTATAGTAATTCCACATAACTATAAATAAAAAATTTTATCTACACGACGAGAGTATCAAAAATAGTTTCAAAATATACAAATAAAAATCAAAGTGAAGAAAATAACTCTATATATGAGTTATGTGTATATCTCTGGCTTGCTCTGCCTTTAATTGGGCCTATAAAATTAGTCAAGGTGCATATTAATTTGCCCAAACACTCAAGAGTTATCAAAAAAATTGTCTATTTCTTGAGCAATACTAGTGTAACCCCACTTTTTGAGCCTCTATAGTCCTGAAAAAAAACCAATCAGTGACAGGGTTGGCTCCATTCTGTTCTGAGGGGGTTCAAGCGAACCCCATGAGTTCAAAAAATGGAGCAAAATTTTGTAGTTTTTTTGCATAATATAATTTTTTAAAAATATTATCTGAACTGAATCATTCATACGTATCCAAAATAAATGAAAAGAGACTTAAATTTGGAAGTAAATAGACAATATAGCTCAACAAAGTAAAATAAATCAGGCCCAATAAATTTTCAGCAAAAATAGATGTGGTTTTTTTTTTTACTTATAGAGCTTTGGATACAAAAAAAATTCTTTCGGTTTTGTTACCACTGAATTAAAATTCTGGATCCGCCTCTGATCAGTAATCTCATGATAAGATCAAGATACACATGTCATAATCTGATTTCTGAAAATCCCAATAAATAAAAGCTAAAATAACCCCCAAAAAATCAACATAGGCTTGATATCAAGTAAACTTACCAAGAAACCAATCTCCCCATACACCTGAAAAAATAGAGAGATTATTCAATACCCTGCCACTACCACATGGTGGTAGTCAGAAGGACTGGATAATTTTCCCTAAAAATGGGATCTAAAAAGAAAAGCATAACCCACCCAATTTCAAGAACCAGCGCTAGCACTCCCACCCGGGTCGGGTCGGGTCACTTCTTCCTCTCTCGCTTCTCTCGCTTCCTGACCCGATTGCGTCGGACCCGCCTCTGGCACGCCGCCGCTAACTCTCCCACTGCTGCTCCCACTTTCGACCCGACCCGAATGAGGCTGCCGCGGAGGAGGAGGAGGACGATGAGGAGGAGTAGGCGGGTCGACCCGGCCGTCGATACAGGACCCGCATTTGGCCTCGACCCATCCTTCGAAGTCGTACTGCCCGTGACCCATGATCCGCCGACCCGAACAGAGGCGCCCGATCATGACAGCAATAGCGCCCAGTATTGTTATCACCGCCAGGACCCCGATTACGGGCCCGATTGACCCGTGACCCGACTGGGATGTGTAAGCTTGTTGGGTCACTTCCAGCGGCGGCGGTTGCTGCTGTGGCTCTAGTGGTGTTGACATCTGTGTAAGAGTGTGTAGATGCAGAAAGTGTATTTGTTTTCAAGGGTCTTTGGTGGTTCTTGAATCTCTTGACTGGGTTTGATCTAAAGTTGTGATTTTGATGAATCTAAGGTCTTGAAAATGCATAAAAATTCTGGCTTTTGCGCTTTAGAGAGAGAAATAGGAAATGCAGAAGGACTGGATCTTACTAGTTCTTGAATCTTTTGATTAGAGACTAGATGGAAATGAAGAACAGAGACTGGGTTTGGTCTAAAGTTGGGATTTTCACAAATTTAAAGGTCCTGAAATGCATAAAACTCAGGCTTTTTGTGGTTTAGAGAGAGAGAGAGAGAGAGAGAGAGAGAGGAAATGTAGGAAGATCGGATCTTACTAAATGCTTGAATCTTTTGATAAGAGACAAGGTGGAAATGCAAAAAAGGAGACTGGGTTTGGTCTAAAGTTGGGATTTTAATGCAGTTAAGACTTAAGATCCTGAAAATGCAAAAAATTAAAATCGAATCAGGCTTTTTTGGTTTATAGAGATTGAGGGAGGGAGGGAGGGATAGGAGTTCATGGAGAGAGAAAATGTGGAAAGATTTTGTTTGTATTTGGGATTCATAGTGCTAGAAGGGAAATGGGGGAAAAGGAGAAAGAACTCAAACAATTCATTGAGGTTTATTTATACTCCATTAGAGGTGGTGGAAAGGAAAAGAGAGAAAGGTGGGGATGAAAATGGGGAAAAAAAGTGGAGGGAAAGATGAGAGGGAAAGGTGGGGGGAAGATTATCGGGGAAGAGGAAATTTTGCAGGGAGTACTTTTTTTTTTTTTTCCGACGGTTAAGGGTATCCGGGTTAGTTTACACAGATCTTAACTAATCACCACTTTGCTTCGATCAAAGGCAGACTTTACGTCGGAACTAAAGAATTCCAAAAAAAATTACTTTCTCGAGACCTAATTAAAAAATTAAAGTCTAGTCAATTGTGTGATGAGTATACCTGCGGAATTTTGCTGGATATATTATTCCAATACTGGGCAAAAGCCAAGGGGACAGAAGCAGAGCACTTTTAAAATTTTTATAATCCTTTGTGTATCCTTTTGTTAAAAATAGTCACGGTGAGCTTTCCATGAACAGTTTCTGGTACTGAAAATGTACCCAAAAACACAAGGTTTGATTCGATCTAAGGGCCCGATTGGATCCAGTATTAGATGGGTGTATTGGCTTATACCCCCGGATAAGAGGTGATGGGACTGGTTTAGGTTGCTTTGGCAACCCTTTCTGCACCTGTATTCACTTCTCCCCCTTCTTCGCGTATACGCCCCAATCCGGTGGAAGAGGTACTAAACTATGGCTACCTCTGGACCGAGCAATAGATAATCCGGCTGAATACAGGTGATTTTCTGACCTTTCTGCCCTCCCTAATCCCCCCTCTTCACCCTCTTCGCTTTATCCCCGATTTTTCCTAAGCCCCACGCCTCCATCTCTGTCGCTAACCCTATTTTGCTTTTGTTCGAAGAGGAAGGGTTTCTGGTGGCGATTTGAACTCAGGTATGGCTACAAGTCGATTTATTGTTGGATTTGTTTAGAATCGAATCTTGTTCTTGTATTTGTACAGATTTTGGTCCTGGAAATCGATTTTCTGTGGGTTGTTCTTCAACTGGTTTTTAGGGTTTCTAATTGTTTTGCCCTAAAAACTTCAGACGTCTTCCTTTTTAGGGCTTCTAATTGGTTTGTTCGACGTTGGTTCTGTGGGTTGTTCTTGAACTGATTTTTTTTTTCCTGGTGATTCGGAAATTTTTTGAACTGGTTTGTGGCCGAAATTTTTGGTGATTTTTTGAACTGGTTTCATTTTAGTTGATTTCAGCTCGATTTGTTGGTATTCTTCTGTTAATCCCAGAGAACAACAAATGTAAACCCAAAAAAAGCAACTGTTACTTGAATACAGAACATGCAAACCAGAAAACAGAAGATTAGTGCCATTTTTTGGTTAGGGTTTCCTGATATATTAGTAATGTGTAAGTAGTAGTCTCGTTAGTGCTAGCTACCCTCGTCTACCAGTTAGCCTTATGCGTAGATATATTTTCCAATTGATTCACAATTCGCAAAAAAGCCAACCCGATGCTTCATTCCATTCACGATTAGACAAACTTGAGATTAACACTTCGTGTCAAATGTCAAATACAGCTTTTATAGTAGTTCCTTCTTCTAAAAACTGTGGACTGATTTACCACTAGTCCACATTCATATCATCAGAAGCAAGGTAAGTGAAACTGAAAAACAAAAATACAGTAAGCAGGCCTTTGTTTAGTTAGTATGCTTTTCTTTATTTTCGTTCGCTCGGTTATTCTCTAGGTGTAAGTAGCTATTAGCACGAGTACCGACATGGCCCAGTAATCATACCATGGCCTATACCACCTAGTAGGTCTTGATTTTCGATGGATTCTTGTGATTTTGAATCCATTTTTTTCGCTTTTACTTTTATTTTGTTGTTTATTTCCTTTTTATTCGGTTAGTATGTTTGGCACATATGTGATGAGAATTATGGGTCTTTGAAGTTTGGGGGCTGTTTTTCACAAAAAAATGTGTGATTCGGGACTATTTTCGGGCACCGTTGGGGTGTGATTTGGGACTGTTTTTGGGCTGCCCACTTCGATTTACATATATTTAACCGTCCTCTTAGGGCAGATTGCGAGTTCTTTCTCACTTATTGAACGTCTCTGCTCTATGGCTATTGTTCTAGGGTTGATAGGATGACAAGATTAAACAGAACCCAAATAAGGAGAAGAAGAAATGAAAAGGCAGTCATGGCGTTATCTGCCTTTGTTACTTCTACATTGGTTGTGTTTCGTCTCTACTTCTTTATCACCTCCACAAAACGACGTCCATGTCCACACTTGTCTCCTAATCCGAACTTTTACCAGACCCAAGTAGATAACCTCAATAGGCTTGTGAGGGGTAATGAAAGTGACTGCTACGATCAGTTGAGGGTGAATAGACATACGTTCTTGAGGTTGTGCTTTTTAGTCCGAGGTGTTGGATTAGGGGACTCACGCTATGTATGTCTAGAGGAGAGGGTTGCCATTTTCTTGTGGATCATTTCACACCATACAAAGCAGAGGCGGACGAAATATGAGTTTTGGAGATCGGGTGAAACAGTAAGCAGGCATTTCAATGCCGTGCTCCAAGCCGTCTTGCGCCTTTACAACATGCTACTAGAAAAGCCCGAGCCTATTCCTCCTAACTACCACGACAGTAGATGGAGTTGGTTTCAGGTACACTTGAGTTTAATTAATGCTATTTCTTCTGGTTTCAATCATAAACTCTCCCATAAGTACTCTTCCCCATAAGTTCTCACTTCACTTGTTTCATAATTTTTTCTAGAATTGTCTTGGGGCTTTGGATGGGACATACGTGCCAGTTAATCCCCCGGCAATTGACAAGCCACGGTATAGGTCAAGGAAGGGTGAGATCTCTACTAATGTCTTAGGTGTTTGTACTCGAGATCAAAAATTCTCCTATGTATTGTCTGGTTGGGAAGGTTCGGCCACAGACTCTAGAATTCTTCACAATGCCATTACAAGACCCACTGGCCTCAAAGTCCCACATGGTACATTTCAAATTCTAAGTTCATGTTTCCTTTGAGTCCATTACATTTTCCGCAGTCAATGTCGTAACTTCCATTGGTTACAGGACATTACTACCTTGTGGATGGTGGCTACACAAATGGGGATGGTTTTCTAGCACCGTACCGCAGCCAACGGTATCACATTAACATTTGGAGGCAAGGTGGCATCCCGGCTACGAAAGAGGAGTACTTCACCATGAAGCACTCCCAAGCTAGGAATGTCATTGAGAGAACCTTTGGTGTTCTTAAGATGCGGTTTGCATTATTGAAATGTGCCTCCTATTACCCCATAAGGACTCAATGTCGCCTCTTATTCAGTTAAGTGCTGTGTGTGCAGCAGGTTTTTGGTTCAAAAGTGCTGGTTTTATGGTTAAAAAAAGGCAGGTTTTTGGTCCAAGTTAAGTCTTGGTTGATGGTTGAAATTCAGTGGTTTGTTGGTTAAAAAACCCCATGAACAGCAGGTTAGTTGGTTAAAGAACTTCAGGTTTTTTGGTTCAAAAGTGGCAGCTCTCTGTGTGTGTGTTATTGGACTGCTGTGTAGCTATGAGTACCCTTATGCCATGCCTCTATTTGGTGGCTATGATGTGTTACAAGCTGAGCCAAGTGTGTGTGTAGTCCAGCCAAAGCCCAAGTTTCACAAGGTTTGGCTGCCATTGGACAGAAAGTAACATGCTAAACTCAGAAAATAACATGTTAAACTCAGAAAATAGGTACAAGGGCATGAATGTGTGAGTTATCTTTATTTATGGGCAATGATGAATCAATTCGATTATTATTTAAGGTAGATACCTTGGCGGGGTATCATTAGATGCAGCCATGAGTACACTTAAATTTTCTGAGCCCATTCCAGTCTACCTATGAGTACCCTTATGCCATGCCTCTATTTGATTTAGAATTTTGTTTTCTGCAGTTTTGATGCTATGATGATAAATTATCTGAGCCGAAAGGACTATGAATGGCTATTCTTTATTTTGAATGGTCATGACAGGATGTTGAATGGCTATGATAGGTTGAGGCAGGTTGTTAGGAATGGTAAAGACATCCTTTGGCACAAAAAGTAACATTGCTATGCAAGTGCAGCTGCTGTTGCGTGTTTGTGTGTGTCCGAACTGCAGTTTTTTTGTATTACTACTGTGTCCAACCTGTGTCCATTCTCTGCTGTGTCCAAATATGTGTCCAACTTGTGCAGCAGGTGTGTGTGTGTGGCTATGATGATATTTTTGCATTTACCATGCAGTTTTCTGCATTTCGCATCTACTTTTCTGCAGTTTCCTGCTCTTTAGGTGCAGTTTTCTGCATTTACCATGCAGAAATGCAGTTTTCTGCATTTAGCATGCAGTTTTCTGCAGTTTCCTGCTCTTTAGGTGCAGTTTTCTGCATTTACCATGCAGAAATGCAGTTTTCTGTGTTTACCATGCAGTTTTAAACGGCTATGATGATATGAAACAAAAATCTGAGCCGATTGTTAGTATTCATTCCCATTGAAACGAGTTGAATGGTACAAATATCTGTTGATCCTCTTTCCAACTCCTAAGTTGTGGAGGGCTAAGAGGTATAGTAGGTACAATTTTATCCAATGCAGCCTACCTCTGCTGGTGAATCTATCTGTTATTATGATGATCCATCCTGTCAACTCCTGAGCATTGGAGGGCTAAGAGGTTATTTCAATTGTTTATGCTTTATTGCCACTTAATCCCACATACTTTGATGCTGATTTTTCTCCGTTTGCTCAGATTCTTATGATGCCTCTCAACTGGTTTGTCAATCCCTTTGAAGATCTCTGCTGGAAGCTGACCAAGGAATATAATTTTACTTTATCAATATTTCATTCAAGGGATCATATATAGTTATTTACTTTTGCTTGGTGTTTGGATGATTCTACTTATCTCCCTGTGGCTTCATTCAATTTCCTTTTTTTCTTTTCTTTTGACCTCCTCTATGTTTCAAGATATTCTTTGTATCTAGAGTCTAGCCGCCTCGATGTATTCTTTGTCAAGTTTTAATAAAATTTTGTTGCCTATCGAAAAAAGAGTTTGTTGATTTGTATCTTTTTTACTGTTGAATATTTTTAGCACCATCTGCCCAAAATACAAAGAAAGAAAAGAATTGTCGACATGGGCTGCTTGCTCTCTATTTTGACTACATGTAAATAAAATGCAAGAAAATAGAATGAAATCAGAAGAAATATTCACTAACATGAATGCAACAAATATATGCATATGTTTCATTACAAGAATTAATGCAATTGCTTGTTTTTTGGGTAGAAACAGGGGAGGAGAGAAGTAGTCATTATTCAAGAAAAAAGGGGCAGCTCTCTTGCCCTTCTTTCATTGCATCATCATGTAAATAGTAGGGTACCTTACACAAAAGGAGTTTGCTCAAGTTGAACGAACATGAAAAAAATATAGAACGAACATGAAAAAAATACATCAAACAAAATAGGTTGCTTAAACAAAGGAGTTTGCTGAAGTTACACTCTTCATTGTCTTCTACCATAAAAAAACTAAACTAAACATTTTTATATTTCATAATAAAAAATTTAACAAAAATATAATTAAGTACTCAAGAAATTGAATTTTAATATTTTAAGTAATTATTATATTAGTTAACTAATTTATTATTGAAAATTTGTGAAAAAAAATTAATCAAAAGTAGGATTTCATAATTATATGTTTAATGTAATGAATAATCAAATTAAACACTGCACAAGGGCAAAAGAGTCATTTGACTGCTTTTTACATTATACACCCTTCCTTATACACCCATTTTATCCTTCATCCAAACCAAGTATTATTTTATCCCCCTTCTCTAATACATCATCCAAACCATCTACTTTTTAATACACCCTCTATAAATGTCACATCAACGCGGGCCCTCCCTTCTTAACTAATACCCCCTACTATCTTATCCCCCCTCATAAATAATACACCCAAAATTCATACCGCATCCAATCGGCCCCCAAAATTAAAGATGGCAATGGTAAAGGGACTTGAGGCAAGGTGCAGCTAGCGCGCGCGCTCTCTCTCTCTCTCTCTCTCTTTCCTCCTCTTCTACTCCTACGAAAGATAGAGAAGTTTATGGGTGGTCCCAGGTTTATTATCGAGCCGTGCGCAAATTGCTCGAGGCTCGACACGACAAGGACATGTTCACGTACAAGTTGCTCAACTAGAAATTTACGGGTGTATCCGCTAACTTAGAAGTTGTTGACTACAACTTGTTCACTTTGTGAAAGAAAAAGCAGTCAAAGAAATGTATAGTATTTTATTTTATTTAGTTTTTGGAAAATGATTTTGTCACTCCTTTTTTTGTTAACGTTACTTTTCTGTAAGTGTATTTTTGCACCAAAAATATACTTACAGGGGAGTAACGTTAATAAAAAAAATGAGTAGCAAAATCAGCAGCCTAGTTTTTTTCTTTTTCTTCCATGAGTTCAAAGAGTCTTGCTAACAGGGTGATTGGTAATATGCATATGATACCAAACAAATTAAAGATTTAATACACATCTCACAAATATCAATATATATTCACAAATATCAATACATTGGTCTTAGAAATCGATACACTTTTTACGCATTATCCACTGTTTTGTTTTTTTTGTACCATCATTATCACCGCTTTTTTTTTATACTCCCTCCGTCCCATTTTCATTGTCCATTTTTTAATTGCGTGTCATTTTTTAATTGCTTATATCTTTCAATCTATAACGTTTTTTTAATTTTGAAAACTTTGAATTATAGAACTAATCGAGATCTATCAAACAAGATCTATATTGCATATTTTTCAAGATCCACACTAAAAGATATAGGCAAAAGACATAAAAGAGACAAACAGAATAATAGACAATAAAAATGGGACGAATGGAGTAATAATCATTATCCATCGCTTGATAGGTGGTATTTAGCATTTTCTTTTCTCCTGATATAAAAAGCGGTTCATGAATATGTATGGCCTAGGTCACCTGACTCATATAATCCTTCTGTAAAGCCTCTGCTCCTACACTCAATTCTCGCTTTACGTTTTCGCTCTCAATTCTCGCCTCTCGTAAATCTAAGTAGTTTGAAATGTTTTTTAAAGATTTCTTACATATAAAATGTAATTATTTAGTCTCTATTTTTTTCAAGGGTAAATTTTACAAATGGTCCCTCTAGTTTGCATGAATTCTCATTTTCATCCCTCTAGTATTAATTGTGTTACTTTTAGCCCTATAATTTGCATTCTGTCTCAATTTCGTCCCTCTCGCTTACGGCATTAATGAAACAAACGGAATTGGAGGACAACATTGTCATTTCTCCTCACAGAGGGACTAAATTGAGATTTCATGCAAACTAGAGGGACTATTTCTACAATTTTATTTTTTACTTTTGTTTTTGTAAATATATGTAATATTTCTCATCTCATTTTATATTGAATAATCAAAATATGTTGAAATTTTTTAAAGTTTTTATTATATATATCACAACAAAAATATGAGAAAATTCTAAAACAACCCCTATAGTCTTGGTATTGTATTTTTTTTTCAATTGAATTTTCATTCTCGCTATTTTCTTTGTCACATGATTAAAAAAGAAAAAGTTGCTCAGTAGTATTTAGAAATCTTGTAATTGTATTTAATTAAGTAATGAAACACTATTGAATATTAAGAGATCAAATACATTAAAATATGGATATAAGTGTATTTATTTTGGGACTTACTCATAAGATCACTCATATAACAAATAAACACGGATTTTGAACATTTTTTTTATCGGGTGAAAAAATAAGGAGATTATGAGAATATGATACAAAGATATAAGCTAAGGGGTTGATTTGTGCATTTTCTAATATTTTTGTAATGTGTAATGAAATATAAATTTTTTCAATATAGCTTGATTACCCAATAAAAAATAATTCAGTTGTCAAATACATTACTTATGGTCTTTTTAATTTTATTTGCAAAAAACGAAAGTGAAATGTAAAATTTTAAAAATAGTCCCTCTGGTTTACATAAAATCTGAATTTAGTTCCTCTATGAGAGAAAATGACAATTTTGGCCTTTAATTCCGTTTGTTTCATTTACGGCGTCAGGGAGAGGGACGAAATTGAGATGGAATGAAAATTATAGGGTTAAAATTGATACAATTAATATTAGAGGGACGAAAATGAGAACTCGTGCAAACTAGAGGGACCATTTATAAATATTTCCCTTTTTTCAAAGGATAAGTTTCAGATAGCAAAAGTCAAAAAGTCCGCCATTATTTTCAAACTTTAAGCAAGCTCATCCATTTATGTTCGTCTCTTTCTTCTCCTACTTTCTGGTTATTTTTGTTCTTTTTTACTTTCCTCTAAAATCGTTGTACTTCTTGGGAATCTTTAAGCAGACGGTGTGTGAGCTCTACCATGTGGGTCCCATATGGGAAGCCCACATCGGAAAATTTAGGGGTACATACACTCATGTACATACATGCGTACATACACATTTTAAATCTGTATCAAGTCCTATAAAAAAGATTCGAGCCACTCATATTGTTCAGAATAGTTTGTTTATGATCTTTGTAAAAAATTAACTCAACCCGATATCGGTAAAGGCATTTACGGTACATCCAAATTTGTTTTTTTCTGAAAAAAATTAATTTAACCCGATATCGGTAAATGCATTTACGATACATCCAACTTTGTTTTTTTAAGCAAAGTTGGATGTATCGTAAATGCCTTTACCGATATCGGGTTAAATTAATTTTTTACAGAGATCATAAACAAACTATTCTGAACAATATGAGCGGCTCGGATCTTTTTTGTAGGACTTGATACGGATTTAAAGTGCGTATGTACGCATGTATGTACATGAGTGTATGTACCCCTAGCAACACTCAGCCCACATATATGTGAAATGAGTGTGATTGGATCTGTGGTTCATAGATGTGTGTGTAATACTGCTAATTTTAATTCCTTGTGGGATTTGTTGTAGGAAAATGATTTTTCACACATTTTTTTTAATAAATGCACTACATTTTTTGTTTTCTAATGAAGTTTTTGCGATAATTGGGGGTTTGCGAGGACCCGTGCCCCCGCTTGTACCTCATGTGTCCGCCTCTGCACGTGGCTCAAAATGTTAACTAACCTCAAGTTAATAGTAACTGATCGACCTTTACTTATATTCCACATCATTTTCCACATTTTTCCCGATGTGAGACTCTTCCTGCTAGGGGTGTTATTCGGTCGGTTCGGTTCGGTTCGGGGTGGATTTGCCGCACCCCGATCGGGTTCGGGGTATATAATCCGGGGACCAATCCCGACCGGTATTAATTTCGGTTCGGTTCGGTTCGGGGTGAGTTCGGTTCGGTCGGGGATTTCGGGGATTTCGGTCCGCCTGAAATGGGCCTTAGTTGGGCCATTTGGTCCATTTTTAAAAACTAACAATAGATTACGGGTCATGTTTGGGCCATTTTTTCACCCATATTTGGGCCATTTTCACATGTTTTCTCACCCATATTTGGGCAATTTTCAACCTTAAGTTAATCACCCATATTTTGGCCATTGTACTTGGTTTTTTTTTCTTTTTTCCAAACACCAATTGAAAAAAAATAACATACAACAGTCAACAGGCGTGACAGTTACAACTTTCACAAGTACTCTTCCTCCTTTTTTTTTTCAATCGATTGGAAATATCTTCTACACTAGTGTATATAACTTAGAGGAGTTAAAGTAATTTAGAACAGAGAGAGCAATCGATTGGAAAATTTTGCAAAAACGTGAATAAATCAAGCAATGAAATTCTATAAAAAAAACAGTAAGAGCCGAAAGTTAACAATTCAAAATTTTGTTTGATTATGTAATTGTTGTTAGCGTAATTCAAAATTTTGTTTGAAGTTAACAATTCAAAACAGTAAGAGCCAAAAGAATAAAACAATTTATAGAAATATATATAATATATGGTTCGGTCGGTTCGGTTCGGTTCGGTTCGGTTCGGTCCTCGGTCGGTTCGGTCGGTTCGGTCCGCATTCGGTTCGGTTCGGTTCGGTCCGTATAGATTTTCAGAAACCGAGACCGAACCGACCTAGGTTCGGTTCGGTTCGGTCCACCCCGAACCACCAAAAAAAGCTCCTAGACCGACCGAAGACCGAACCGATCGGTCGGTTTTTTCCGTTTTTTTCGGTCCGGTCGGGTTCGTAACAGCCCTACTTCCTGCGGTGGATTCTCACAATCTCCCCACCTTGGTTGCAACGTCTCCGTTGCATTGGCCCATCATTTCCACCCACAAGCGATGTGTGACAAGTCCCGCTTAAGCACAACAAGCACCTTAGGCTCATCTCATATGGGATCCGCCCAAGCACGACCAACGCTACTACACACACATATTTTTGCACACAAATCGTGCATAGATCACAGTGTGGAGCCCACTATAGGTCTCACACAAACGATCTGAACCATTCATTAAATTTAAAACATTTTTTCAAGGGCTCTCGCAAAACATCAACTCAATCTGATACCTATAGGTGCTCGATCCAATCTTTCAACTTTTTATTAAGATTTTCGAATAATAAAAAGTTAGATGATTGGATTGTGCACTTATAGCTATCAGATTAAGCTGATTTTTTACGGGGGCCCTTGAAAAAATGTTTTACACTTAATGAACGGATTGGATCATTTGTGTAGAACCTGTAGTGGGCCCCAAATCTCTATGTGTAGACTTACTGAGCATGACAAGCACCTCAAACTCCTCAATTGTCAGACTCATCCAAGCACGTCTCCTTGCGGGACCGCCCCCACTTCTAGTTGGTGTCGGCTTTGCTACCACATGTAACGACTCGTTTCAACTGACTTGTTTAACTCTTAACCTAGCCACGTGACTCTAAAAATTAACCTCAAATCAATAATAGTAGCTGGCCGACCTTTACTTATATTCCACATCATTTTCCACATTTTCCCCGATGTTGGACTATTCCTAGGTGGGTTTTCATTGCAAAAATCATTACCCTTTGTTGTATTGAAACTTGCAAAATCTATAACTTAAATACGTAGCTTCTCTGTATAGAGCAATTCTCTTTTGTTTTTGACTTTATTGTGTACCATGTGAAAGAATTATTTATGCTATCCTATCATCAGCAAGGGGTCAACTTATAGGGGTCAAACTTCTTTCTCCATACTCACATACAACCCTTGTACGCAAAATGGAATCCACAGCGATCTCTGATGATTTGAGATGTTTATTTTGTCAGTTTTGATGTGTTCATCGATGAATAAAAAATAATCGAATTGAAGACATCGGTGAGAGAATCTCCGACCCAGTTCTAAAGGTCTATTTTTTGGTGCCAGATCTCCATTTTGGAGAATAAGGCCACCCCAACATACCTGCATTTTGAGTCTCTAAATAAAGACTGATTTTTTATTGTCCATATATATATGGAGACTCTCCAAAAAGGGAGATGGATCTTCACTTATAAAAACACATGTTGTCAATATATGTATTATAAGGAATGTATACAAAAATTGGTGCCGTTGAAAAGATATCAACAATACTTTTAAAATGAGACTAATGTTCGATATGTTTAACAAATTTATAAAATTATAATCATATAAATTTTAGAGGGAGAGTTGTATTTCGAAAATGAATGAAGGTGTATTTGAAAAATAAAAAGTCTAGGAACACATTAACTTTCGAACACTGCTCTGGATACAATTGTGTTTGAAACCGTCTAATGTATGAGGGACCATGTGATCGAACGACGCCAAAGGGATACTAGATACACAATTAATGGTATGATTCGAACCGCTCATATTGTAGGGCTTGTTTAGAAGAGCATTCATAGAAAAAAATTATCTTAATCGAACATTAGTAGGGTATCTAAATACAAAAATTGTTTTGAAAATATGATTTAAATCGACACCTATCTATGTCTATTACTAAAAATAATTTTCTTAACTAGTGATAATGTCAATGAGACCAACGAGACAAACAAATTGTATCATCTTATTATGGTCTCCGTACGCGTCTTAAAAATAGAAAAGTGTTAAAATGTGAAAGTCGAGGCCAAAACGATGTAGTTATGGCACCGTGCATGCTACAGGGCTGTTGTGCAGCACCACATCATCCCTGAATCATGGGGACAATTTGTTAAACAACCTATTGGAAAAAATGCCAATACACAAAATAAGCAATTGGTCACCAAACAAGTTAGCTTTTTCTTTCTTTTTTTTTTTAATTGAGCAAGTTTGCTTATTCTACTTTGGGTCCTTCCATTGCCAGCTTATTAGACTGTCAATAAGCTAAAAAAAAAAAAATATCAATTGACTTTTTTACATTTTTAATACACTTCTTTCATAATTCGATACACTTTTTAAACCTTGACGACGGCCCACAATATTAGCATTTCCTTGTACTTTTGGCATATTTGCTCATTTACAAGTCATCTTAGGGAATAGGGACCGTTTGGTTTCTTTCTTGCATCCAACGGATCCTAGGATGATGACACGTACACGTGGCGTCATGGAAATAAAAATAGATTGTGACAGTATAATGGCAGTCCATCCTAGCTGTCTGAGGCAACAGGGTATCCCAATAATTATTTTGAGGAGTCGTCAATTCTGTCTTTTAAAACAACGGTATTGCTAACCTCAGTCCACTAAGCGGAGGATAATGTGCTAATAATTTCAAATGAGCTCGAATATTAATACTCCCTCTGTCCCCTTTTAAATGTCTTACTTCGTAATTCAAACTTATTAAAAAAACATCATCATTATACATTTCACATCAACTTTTTCCTACACTTTCCCTACTTATCTATCATCATTACACTTTTACTCACTAACTTTTTAAAATGGAATCTACTTTTAGGGGCAAAATAGAAAATTCACCAACTTTTACCCACTAACTTTACAAAGTGAACACTTATTAAGGGACAGCCCAAAATGAAATACCGGACTCTAAAAAAGGGACGGAGGGAGTACATTTTACAAAATATCAATACACTTTTCTCGAATATCAATGCATTTTTTTACCTATTATCATACGCTCTTTGGACGGAGATTAGAATAATCCTAAAAACAAAAGATTTGCTCACACGCCATTGGTAGATGGAGTAGTGTTTGATGGCAGTGAAAACCCCAGAGAGTGTTTGATGAAACTTCACATCAAACAATAAATGATAACTGGAATACTAGCTGATGAGCACAAGAAATGCCTTTTAAGGACGTGTTTGTCGGATCAAAAAAACAATAAATGATAACAGCTGCAAAAACGGAAAATAAAAATGATTTACTAACAGAACTTTCTACCCGCCATACGTTCATACGAGCTCCGCTCATTTTGTGGTTAAATAAAAGAGTTGTCGCACCACGTGGCAACCACCCTGGAAGGTATGATCGAGGCATGGATATACGGCCTATTTTGTTGCCATGGTTAAGTCGGGAATCAAATCACCATGCTCATCAATCAAAGATACAATCGAGTCGTAATCTTAAAATAAATGTGATCTAACTATAGAGCAGAGGAAAGAGAAAGAGAAGGCTTTGCAATTCACTGTTAAAATAGCTACGAGGGCATATTGCGTCTTTCAGATGGCCCTCATCCCAACCTCCAAAACGTGATGTGGACTATTCACGCTTATACGAATAGAACGCCCTTGCAAAAAATCTAATTGATGGAGCATCGATAACTTAATGGATGAATCTCATGCATTTGGCAATTCGTTAACTCAGAGGAGGAATTACTTTGTCTTGAAGGCAAGTACCATTTTAAAAGTTCGCTTGCTAAGGTCATTTGGTTCCAATTACACTAACCGGATGTTCGCTCAACTTAATGTTTTACATCCTTATTTTACGTATAGAAGTTTACAAAATGAACGATTCAAATTTTATTTACGGGCACAAAAACATGCAAATTGAGTGCTGAAGGGAGGAGGGATGAAGAAAAGAAGTGTTAAAAAAAAAACAGGGTAGGGTAGGAATTATTCGGAGCTCGTGGAACACCGTGACATTGTGCTCGAGGAGCCGTTACTACGATATTATCACACATTCACTTAGAGTTATACACTTAATCATGAAAGCCAAGCAAATGTCTGTTGCCGAATGTCGTTGGAGCACCACCACGTGTGCCTAGCACAGGCACTTCACGGTTTTTCGGGTAGGGTGGAGAATCTCAGTATGAAATGAGAATATGTTCCTTCTTGGTCTTGGGGTTGGTGATCATGATAGTCCATGATTTGGCAGATCAACATAAGTTCTAGAGGTGGCAAACGGGCGGGTCCGGGCGGGTTTGGGCGGGTCGAATATGGGTCAAAAAGTAAACGGGTTGAAACGGGTCGGGTCAAATATGGGTCAAGCCAAACCCAAACCCGCCCGACCCGACCCGTTTTCCTCCCCTCTTTTTTTTTTTGGTTTTGGTTTTGGTTTTGTTTTTTGTTTTCCTTTTTCTCCCTTCCCCCTGCGGGTGATTTGTCTCAATAAGGGAATTCAGAAAAGTAAAATTTTATGATTAAAACTCAATTTTTTGTATTTGTTTGTTTTGCGACAAACTTTTTTTTTTACTTTTACCCTAATATTTTTTGTAATATTCAAGATAAATCCCAACAACCGGTTTTTTGGGCTTTATCTTGGATGTTTTCAAAAATATTTGGGTAAAAGTCAAAATTTTTTACTCCGTACTTTTCTGATTGGAGCGAATCAAAAATCGTAAAATACTTGTCGCTCATAGGAGCTCAAGGGATTGGAGAGAGAGAGAGAGATAGAGAGAATTTGTGTGGATGAATTTTAGAGGTGGCAAATGGAAAAGTAAATTTTTTTGTCCTTTACCTATATATTTTTGAAAAAAATCACTTTAAAAAAAAAAGTCAAAAAAAATTGGTGTACTTATCTCACTGGAATGGAGAGATTCTTAGAGAGAGAGAGAGAATTTGGTGTACTTATATCACTGGGACATATTTCTAGCAAAAAAACGGGAGTTCATAAAGGAGAGAGAGAGAGAGAGAGGAGTTGAAATGAAAGAGTAGGATTGAATTTGATCTGGTTGTCTATCTCTCTCTCTACACTTGGGTTTATTTACTCTCTCTTCTAATCTCGACGCCAAATGTGTACCAGAGAAAGACGGGGGAGAGTGTGGGCTGAGAGAGAAAGAGGTGTTGGGCCATTTTTAATTCTGACCCATATTTAACCCACTCTCAACCCATCTAAACCCATATAAATATGGGTTGATATGGGTTCAACCCATATCAACCCATTACATAATATGGACGGATTGGGTTGGGTTATAAGTGGGCGGATTTGGACGGGTTAAGAAATATGAATTTGAATTGCCACCTCTCAACATAACCAAAAAGCGAAATGAGAGAGAGATGTTACCAAAAGGAGAGAGAGAGAGAGAGAGAGAGAGAGAGAGAGAGAGAGAGAGAGATGCTCTGTTTTGCGAAGAGACAAAGAACAGGGTCCCATTGGATTGTGCAGAGGTTGGGTCAAAGTCAGGGCATCCCACAAGTCCAGTCTTTTTTTCTCTATTTTTTTATTCTTTTTCTTCAATCCAAGCTTTCTTTTGTCGGCTTCTTTTCTGAATCCATGCATGACTTATATGTTCTCCTAATTTAAAAAAAGAATTGATTTTGCTACTCTCCTTTTTGTTAATATCACTCTCATTTTTTCACAAAATAAATTATCTAATAAATACACAAAGGAGAGTGACATTAACAAAAAGTAGAGTGACAAAATCACTACCCTTTAAAAAATAGGAGAAAAACAAAGTTGTTCCAATATGATGGGGACTACAGAATTTTCTTGTCTCCTTGAAAATAGAGAAATGTTAGAGTCCATGAACACTTTTCGTGAAAGTGTCCATGAAAATATATCGGACGGTCCATATTCACTTTCTGATGGTCTAGGTTCACTTTTGAGTGACTCTACACTGTCCGATATGTTTTCATGGACCCTATCAAACTTCTTGAAAATATTCAAGATGATGGCGTGAAAAAGTTTATTTAAAATGACACTATAGATAAATAATTTTTTTTGTCTTTACTAATTTTTTTAATTATAATTTTTTACTTTTTAGATAATTAAACTTTCTCTTATCGAAACGGGTGATTAATCTAAAAAATAAAACGTAAAAAGAAAAGAATTACCAAAACAAAAAACACAAAAAAGAAGAAGAAGGAATAATGCACCCAAGTGGGGCTACATCTATCTATAACTTTTTTTTAACAGCAAAAAAGAATTTTATTAATCTTTGAAAATAAATTACAAAGTTTAAAAGGATCCAAAGCACGAAGCACCAAGAACTAAGAGGGAAAAATAACTACTCTTAGATGGCAAGAAGTCAACCAAGGCATACAACCCCAAAGAAGAAGCACCACACCCAAAATCCAACCAAGGCAAAAAGACACCTAAAACAAAACCCGCTCCTGAGATGACTAAGGATCAATAATTACACTGAGAACCCTCAACATTGGACCTTGCGCCATCTTCAGCTTCCATAGTCATGAATTTGCTTATTAACTGTAACTGAGTTATGTTCAGGAGCAATTGAATCATCGGATTGGTTGTAGATATTCCAAACAAGGGTATTATTGTTGTTGTTGTTGTTGTAGTAGTAGTAGTAGGGTGTTCTAAGTTGTCATTGATAGTATTTGTCCAAGGCAATGCATGATGATTAATAGATATTTGAAGTTGATCAACTTCTATACCATATGATAGTTGAGAAAGTCTTAACAATTAAGTGATTCTTACAGAAGGTCTTTTCACAATAGTTCCACAATTTTAGACTCTGTGAAAGAAGGAAAGTGAACAGGTTAGTTGTGGTGTCCTAAGTTTATAACCCAACATGTATTGAGCTATGTTGGGTCCGGAGTGCCCCATGTATTTGGTTATACAATGTTACTCCTTGCGACTACTATAAAAACAGACTTGCAGGTGCAATATCAAACGCCATGAAAAACTTAATTGAAACCCTCTCTAACGCCAATTGATTTTAGGAGAGATGGTGAAAAAGCGACCCGACAAGCTATAATACGGTAACTAAGAGGTGAAAATATGATTGCTATGAGATGACCTTCAATATCCAAGTTTTACGTATATATGCATTGTCATGTGGCAGTGTATAGTGCGTATACGGCCTCAAAATCGATGAATTTCCTACGAACGTATGTTGTGTGGCAGATCCTTCTTGGAGGAGTATCAAGAAACTCCACCTTAGTACTCAAATTTGCCGGGCTTGGACTCTACCTATCAACATTCTTTATAGCTAGCTCTGTAAATGGTTAGTTTGTTGTTGTCTGGGTTTTTCTGGTTGGCAAAGGGAAGTACATTGAAAGATATCATTAACAGAAGAAAGTGACCTAAATAATGACTAATGAAGGGTGCAAAAGGAAATTGTTATCAAAACATTGGAGGTAATTGGTGCATTGATTAAGAGTGTGTTCCACTAACTAAAATAAGTACTCGTACTTATTTTTTGAATTACTCCAAATGTGATGTATTGTGAGAGAATCACCTATCTCGTAAAGTGAAAAATAAGTACTTACAAAAATAATATCTTAGCGGAACAGGGCCTAAATCCCATTTGATCTAAATAACCTAGCTTTGTCCCCAAAAAAAAAAAAAAAACCTGGCAAAAGTAAGCCATTGGAATCAGTATAGGGAATTTGGGATGCACCTTTTTATAGCAACTTGCACTTTTTGCCATGCCAACCTATTTATTATTGTCTTTAAGGTCAGCTCGACACCATACCACTATCCTATCCACCATACCTTGAGCTCTCAAAAAGTAACTTTCATGGGACTCTCTCTCTCTCTCTCCATGTGTGTGTACATATGTTTTTGTTGTGTGTATATTGTCCTATGTATATGCTTATCCTGTATATTTTCGCCATTGGTCAAATTTTATGTGCCTGTACCATTGGTATTCCACTAAATGATTACATAGCAAAATAATGACTCATACAAGCACCAATTTGAGCACACAACATTCAGTTTTATTCATGTATCCATAGGTTTCCAACTTTCCATACAGAAGTCCTCAGAAATCACAACTAACTTTAAGTCCTTTTTTTTTTTTTCCTGATGCGGCTTCTTTGCCGTTTGACAGAGGACTGCAGCTAGTGCAGCCCGGTCACTTCCGATCCCATATTTGGATATAATTTGATGAGCGGACTCGTTTATGCTGTAGAGCTCGTCAAGTAAGACAACCACATAAATAAATCTAGTTGATAGATCCTGGCTATTATCTTATCATAGCACATTTATCTTGACAAAAATGGGTTCTTTAAGTTGTAATCCAGTGTGAAAACTCATTTGTTCAGGATAAATATGGTCTGATCAGGTATTGATCGGTATCCAATCAACCTGATTTTTTGCATGGTCTTCCCACTGGACAAGCTCTACACTATAAACGACTCCAATCATTGAATTGGACCCAAAACGAGATCTCAAATGGCCTGATCGCACAAGGTGCAGTCCATAGCCAAACGGCAGAGAAGCTGCCTGCTAACTTCAGTTTACAAAGCCACATTTCTTCCTAATTTCCCCAACTTGCCCTGTCAGAACCCCAATATTTCCAAGCTTTGTCATTGACTCTCCAAAATCCTTATTGAAAAGATACGGGTAATTGGAATAAGAGTTCACCATTGCAGCAGACCTCTGATCCCCCATCAGAGCTTGATCTGATTCGAGAAGTCCTGCGTTGCTCATCAGGTTCTTGTAGAACGCATTGTCAAACATAGATGAAGTAGAGTCCAGAGGAGCTAGTTTGGTGTTTGAACTATCTACGTTAGGACAAGTGGTTCTTAGGCTTGAGAGAAGCGAAGAATCGAGAGTTGGATCAGGGTTTCCAGAGCCTTTGAAGTCGAATAATCGTCTCTTGAATGTGAAACATTGAGCAAAGCCAAGAGTATGTGCTCCTACAGAAAAAGGAATTCACCTCAGGGCATATCCAAAAACAAAAACCCATTGATACAAAGAAGGAAAAAACCTTCCGCGCTTTATGTGTCGTATGATAAGTTTGTGCATCTTCATACATGCACAGGATTCTCTATCCCGAAATCCTGTGTCTGTGTGTCCTGTCTAAGGTCTAACTCAGTCGCATGATGTGTGTTTCCCGTCACATCTTGTGGTTGAGAGTGTCATCGGCAGAGAATCCCAACTTGTCTAGGGAACGTAAGATATAAATTCAAGGGTTTAAATCCTACTTCTTCCTAGGTAAACAAAATAGGAACATTTAGAGTACCCGAAGAGAAGTTCACAAGAAGTACCTGAGAGAACTACTACATCCTTAAAATCAAGGCCATTTGCTGCAAATTTGGCAGTGATGTTTTCTAAAGGCTCAAAAGGTGACGGTATCTGCTCGTTGGCAGCTTTCTCACTCGCGGTTAATCCATCCCTCCGGCCTAACAGAACCGGCCACGGGTTTCCACCTGACTGCGAAAAGAAAAAGAAAACAATAGTAAATACAGACAGCAGAGTGGAGGTTTGCTATACATATATTGTTGGTGAAATATATATAGCTGAAAGTGCCAAGTAAAATGTCATGCTAAATACCTGAACAACAGCTTCTTTTGCTGCTAGAGTCAGAATATCAACACATGAAACAGTTGAAGGGCAAGCTTTTTCGACATCCCCCTTTATTTTGTCAATGACTTCATACCCTCTGATGGAATTTTGGTTGGGAAAAGCATTCTTCTCTCCCTTGAAATCTTTTGTGTCATCAAGAAGCAAGGAACCATCACAGCCCTGTGCCAAGAAAGTTGAGAGCAATAAAACAAGATTTCAAAGGCTACTAAAAGAAGAATAATCGAGGTAGATTATCTAAAAGAAGAATGAAATTTGCAGCTTCTTAGAATTTCTCAATCCAGTTACAAAGTCATGAAAGAATATAATCGAGGTAGATTATCTTGCTATATATATGGTGAGAGAAAATGCTAATGAGAACAACCAAAGATAGCTAGCAGCTTAGCACTCCTCTTTCCAAAATAGATGGAGCTTTAGGCCAAATTTGCATAAAACGGAATTGGGTGGTAAGCTGCCGGGAAGTGTAGTAGTTTTGCGAAATTGCTAAAAATTGTATGCAAAAGCAACAAAATGTTGCTACATCTCCAACTCCAGCACACTAGTCCTACTGCAACCTTAATCTCCTCTTATATGGTCACTCAAATATATGTAACAACAAAAACCATATCTTAATGAACTGTGGGATTGTTGCAGGCCATATGACAACCATCCGTATATCACAAGAAACATAGGCGTTCACTTGCTTCTCTTCAGGTTGGAGAGTTGAACTATAATATATGGTTCCATCTTCAATAGTATTGTAACATTTCGACAAAAAGGTTATAAATTTAAGTCAACATGTTAACTAGAAAAAGTTAGGAAAGTTTGACCGGTGAGATGAATAAGAGCACAAAGAAAACAGTCAGATAGCACTGCAGGGATTCGGGACATAGGGACTCGAGGGCAGCAGTTTTAGATAAGAACAATTACATTTACGAAACAATCGTGAAAGTGCATTCGAAGGAGCGATGCAGCCATCCTGGTGTCATCCTTCAAAGCTGCCAAAACGCCATACCTGACGATCATTGGCAGCTTTGGGCACAACCAATCGTAAAAGTTGTAATTAAGTTGGCCAGAAGAGTAAGGAAACGGATACGTTTGGGCAAAAGTGAATGGATACAGACATGTTATCAGGGAGAAGATGGAGAGAGTGAGGTAGTGAGAGGGTTTGAAACTCATTTTCTCGTGTATGGGAGCAAACTGTTAGTGTAGTGTGTGCTGGTTCTAATGCCTAGAGTTTGGGGCTTTGCAATTGATTTATATGCAGAAAAAGGTGGAGCCGTGGTAAGCTTATTGGCTACTCTTACAAAGTGGCAAAGCCACCACAGTTGCTAGCCTAATGGCCATATCTGCAAGTGTAACATTACTTTCTAATACAAAAGAGATAAGCAAGCACTTGACACACGATAGTGTCCATTAGTGTATATAATATTTCCTTCTAACCAAGCAGAGGTTACATGCTAATTCTAAGAAGCACGGATACGGAGACACGGATACGACACAACACAAACATGCGACGTCATTTCTTCAAAAGTAGGATACGGAAACGTTGAATAAACAAAATATATATTCTTGTATTATTGATGTATTCTATGAATCCATATAACATATAAAATACATATTTCAACCAAATTTAGATAAATAACCAAAATCGTAGAAACAAAAGTAAGATACAAAACAGAAGTTGTGTCCATATTTGCAAACTAAACATCTACGGAAATTTTTACTCTAGCCAAGTTTTAAAATGTGTTCTTAACATGTTCCAAGAGTACTGTCCCCGGCATGTCCAAGTAGAAAAACACAATAGAAAAAATTAGACCTGTATTTAGTCTCATTAGACATGTGTATGGAGAGTATCGTGTCATGTCCGTGTGAGACACGTGCACGTGAGGTCAGTAGACGTGTCCGTGCTTCTTGAATGAGGAATTTGAGAATTTCACATATGAATCTTACACTAGTAAGTGGTTAATTAGAGCATCTACATTCCACACCCATCTTCGCTATTTTTCCATTGCCACTTTTGGGCAATGAACAGTGTTATTTTCCCACCCAAAAAAATGGCATGGGTGCTGCACCCATGTTTTGCTATTTTTGGCAAAATTGGATTTTCATTATTTCCAATACACTTTCACTTTCACGCTTTGTCTGTTGAAAAAATTTGGCCGTTGTTGATCCAATACTTATGTTTTTGTATGTGTTTTGGTTATTATCCTTTGTGCTTGTGCTTCTGGCCAAAAATCAAATTAATAAACGAAGACCGTTATTGACATCCGATTGAGCTGAACTTTTACTAGGACCCTTCAAAAATTGTTTTGACAAAAATGAACAGCTCGGATCATTACCCACCCTCCAATTATTTGAAGCAAATTGAAAGGGGATTGAGGTTGAGTACATGTTCTTTTCTCTCTCCCTCCCTATATCCCTCTCTCACTCACAAATGGAAATTTTGCCAAATATGGTAAAGGAAATGGCATTTGCCTAATTTGCGAAGTTGCAAACTTTTGGCATTGTGGGTGTTGCACGCACCCAATTTGCATGTTTTTGCCCTTTTGAGAAATGGCACCAGATTTTTGCCAAATATGGCAACCGGTGGAGTTGCTCTGACCTATTAGATGTCCTTTTGACCTAATAATCGACTCCAGAATTAATATCAAAACAGGCTTACCATTGAACTGATTCAAAGCACAGATTGAGCATGTAAATTCAATCCATTGGCTACAACATCAGTTGCATATAATCAATGACAGACTACTCAAATATCATTCCTTTAGAACTAAAACAAACACTGAAATTTAGTTCAACTAGAATTCAATAGATAGCTTAAACAAGCAATCCACACGTAGAGGGTCAGTGCTCAGGGTCTCTCACAACACTGGGTAGTTCTGTGACCAAACTCTTTAGCATCCAAGTTTATCATCAACTTATTGAAAACCCTACTAAATTCCCCTAAGGCATGACACCACTAGTCCATAACTTCGTACCTAAAATTCATATATGACGAGTTGACAAGGAAACAACTAAGTATCTTAGTCTACCTTTTCGATGTCTGCTGAGCATAATTAAACAGTAAAACATTTCAAGCACATGGCCCAGAAAACAGATTTAAAAAACGGAAGAAACGTACGATTTTCAATGAGCATGCCTTTGTTAGCAAGTCAACTTCCAAAAGTGAAGGCAACTTAGATGATTAAGTGATCTTCAACAAGTGGAAATACAGGTGTTTATCAGAAACAACAACATGAAATGATATTTTTGTATATTCTAAGGGACCATAATACCATAATGGATAATTTATATCTTAAAAAATAACAACAGGGGATGAATCAATTCAAGATGGCTTCCTCAACCATAACCTTTTCCTGGGTATGTGTTCTTTATTGTTTGTGGCGGGAGAATGAAGCCAAAAACTAAGAAAGGTAAGTGGCTGCTGTTATTGCGCATGACGATGCTATTAGAATGCAAAAAACCAAATGAAGTACAGAAAACAATACTACAATTTAAGCAATCCAAACTTGGCAGCCTCTTTTCCCCTACTTTCCTGATATCAAATTTATTTCTTTTCAATCTGCACAACAGCCTGAGGGTATTCCCCAAGATGGGTACTCTTTAATCACAAAGATGTCGAATGCAATCACCTTACCAGGCCCCCTTGGATTGTGATAGAAGAAAGGGTTGTCGTCTCTCACCAAATTACAAAAAGTGATGAGATTTGGTGAGGAATAAGATGACCAATAAAGATTCATCTTTTTTTCTTTGTACCTCATCCTTTCTCATCTCTTTTAGTTATCCAAATAACTCAAAAGGATTCCACTATTTTTCACCATCGAAAGGGGCTGTCTTACATTCCAGTATTACTAGCTGTAGTTGCTCGAATCCAACATTATTTTTGTACTTTTCTCTCCATTCCTCATCCAAATACTCAATCCAAATGAATGATTTCACAAGAAACTCCAACGCTTTCTTTTCTTTTCTTACCAAATCCCTCAATCCAATGGGGCTAAAAGATTTACGATTATCACATAGAGGTACTATATATCAAGGTTAACCTGCCATTATATAAATTGCAATACCATAGACTACAATACATATGCCTACATACACACACATCACATCCGATTGTACCTGTGGATCCCATTGCGATTATTTCTCTCTCTTGGCCGTCTGTTTCTGCAGCAGGTGGGGAGAACCTGCCAAGAAAATAGCTGGGAGATGAGAACTGTCCTTTCAACAATCGAAACTCTTAAACTTGTTCAGTGCATACACAATACAATTGCTTTAACAGTGCCTTTGGATGGGGAGAAAGGAGAAGAAAAGAAGGGTAGCCATTTCTCTTCAAATCTCACCATTTTTGGTGAGATTGAGTGAGAAAGGAGAAGAGCCAATCAAAACATTTTATTTTTGTATCTTGCCCTCTAGTTCTCGTCGCAACACTCAATCCAAACAAGTGATTTGGCAAGAAACCCTAACCCTTTCTTTTCTTTTCTCACCAAATCTCTCCATCCAAAAGGGCCCAAAAATATCAAATTCTGAAACTTCTACATCTTCAGCAGAGTGTTGTATATTTCTTCGAATGATTGCTCAACACCCCTCAAACAAATTTTCCCTTTTGGGTCTTTCTTTTCTTTTCTCATCAAATCTCTCCATCTAAAAGGGCCCAAAAATATCAAATTCTGAAACTTCTACATCGTCAGCAGAGTGTTGTATATTTCTTCGAATGATTGCTCAACCCTCCTCAAACAAATTTCCCCTTTTGGGTCTTTCTTTTCTTTCCTCACCAAATCTCTCCATCCAAAAGGGCCCAAAAATAAAATTAAAAAAACCGCAACAACGGAAACTTTGGCCCATGCAGGTCTCGAACCTGCGACCTTCGCGTTATTAGCACGACGCTCTAACCAACTGAGCTAATGGGCCTTTGATGCTTTCGGTTAGTTATTTTTGGCATATAACCTAATACACAAATGCGCTGTGGCTTTAAACAAAGTGGAAGTGGCTGGGTTTCGTCGGGGTAGTTTTGGACTTTTTGGAACAGAGCCACAGGTTCAGGTAGTTTTGGACACCTCAAATCCTTTATACCAGAAATTTGGTGAACGCAGGTTCAGATGACTTCTTTTTTTTGTGAATAGCGATTTTTTTTTTGACTGTATTAATCTTTAAAAGAGATACAAAGACTAAAAGGAGTAAGGTAACAATTGCCCATCCGAGACTCAAACCGTTGATTGGCAAGATACCAACCAAGGAGAAACCCCAACGGCCCATTTGGATGGAAGATTTGATTTTTGGTGGATTTGAAGGTGGATAACATAATGAGGGTGAATATGTAAGAAGGGTGGACTCAGCTCCTAAGAAAAGTAGATTTGTAATCCACTGTTTGGATGATTTTTTTAGAAGGGGGATTTGGGGGTGGATACGATGGGATACGGTGTCAAACGATTTAATTGCCCCCCTTTAGTTATTTTAATGGACAAAAAGGGTTAATTTTAGTATAATTAGAATAAATACATGTTTATTATTAATTGTGGGATAAAATAAAATCATTATATGTTAAAAATGTTTAAGGGGAGTGATTTTGTTACTCTCATTTGTGTCTTGAGATTTGTTTTGTAAGAGAAGGGGAGTGACATTAACAAAAAAGGGAGTGATAAAATCAATTCACATGTTTAAACCTCTTTTTTATTAGAAATATTTTTTTTTTTTGGAAAAAAAAGTAAAAAACCGAAACTTTTAAAAATAACATGGTTAATTTAAAAAACTTGTTACATAGTTGAAAGCACATGTTCAACAAATTAATTAGTTGGGTGGTAGTTGAAAGCACATGTTCAACAAATTTGTTAGGTAGTATATTTTTCTATAAAAACCACACAATTTTTTCATCCCATCCCATCCCACATCTCATCCCCATTCAAATAATAAGTTTTATATTTTGGTTTTTTGCCTCACAATGGCACGCCGGACTTGGAGGAGGAGACATTGCTAGAAAACCTTACGAGCCTTGTACTTGTAGATGCAGGGGTTTGGCAAGTTGAGCATATGGAGGGATTCATCCCGCCTCCTTGGTAGTCTTGCAAATTCAGATAACAGCTTCTTTCTCTCAAAGTGGTATTACAAAAAATAATATTGAGGGAAAGATTAAGAAGTGGAATGACACTTATTCCATCATAGATAACATGATGCGGACTTTCGAGTTTGGCTGGAATCCAAATGAAAATAGATTGGTTGTGAAAAATGAATATTGGAATGAATTTATCCGGGTAAGTGATCATCAATATTATCCACCCTCACTTACCCGGACAAATTCATTCCAATCTTCATTTTCCACAACCAATTTGTTTTCATTTGGATTCCACCCAAACCCGAAGTCCGCATCATATTATCTATGATGGAATAAGTATCCTTCCACTTCTTAATCTTTCCTTCAATATTATTTTTTTGTAATACCACCTTAAGAGAAAGAAGCTGTCATCTGAATTTGCAAGACTACCAAGGAGGCGGGATGAATCCCTTCGTGCTCAGCTTGCCAAACCCCTGCATCTACAAGTACAAGGCTCGTAAGGTTTTAGAATTAACAAGATATAAACTCCAAAAAAAATGATGAGAGAGAGAGCAAGAGAGAGAGCGAGAAAGGTAGAGAAGCTCCTGAAAGCTTCGATGGTGGATGGATTCCGGTCGTCAGAAAGCATAGGAACCAGTCTACGTCAACGGCAGGAAATAGGGGGATTGTGACTCTTTTCGTGGATAACATTCCGGAGTACAAGGACCAGTTTTGGTTAAAAAGAACATTCAATAAGTTTGGTGTAGTTAAGGATGCATTTATTCCAAGAAAAAGGAGTAAAAGAACAGGCAATAAGTTTGGATTTGTTAGGTATGACTGCTCTGTGTCAGCTGGTGTAGCGGTTACTCGGATGAATGGCGTGTGGGTGGATAATGAAAGATTATTTGTGAAAGAGGCTTCTTTTGGGTATTATGAGACCAAACCTAGAATGCCAGTTCCAGGTTTTCAGGTTGAGAAGGTGAACACGGCTAAGGATAAGGGGATTGCCAACCAGATGAAAGGGAAAGAAAGAGTTGAGCCTATTCGGGCTCCCAGAAGCCATGGGTGCTCTTTTGCTCAAGTTCTGAAAGGAGAGTCCTCGAAACTGCCTACGGATCGACCAATCAAACTTCATATCGACTCCGGTGGTAATGGCTGGCTGCTAAGGAGTGCGATAGCAGTCATGCATAGAGTGGTCTCTATGATGACCCTAAAAGTTAGTTTCAGTATGGAAACTAATGGGGTGGCTCAATTCAGGCCTCTAGGCGGAAGAGAGGTACTGATTACTTTTCAAAGCCAAGAGTGCAGGGATATCCTTATTCAGCAACCATGGATGGAGTTATGGTTTGAATCTGTAAAACCTTGGAGCGGACAACCAGCCAGTTTTGAACGGTTTATTTGGCTCAGCTGTCGTGGAGTGCCTTTGAATGGGTGGAATGCAAAGACTTTTAAGCAGATTGGAGAGATTTGGGGTTATTTTGTTAAGATGGATGATGCCACTTTGCGAGATGAATCCTTTGCAAAGGGGAGAGTATTGATTGCTTCTAAAGAAATTCATCCTATTGATCAATGGATTCAACTTCAGATTGAGGGGGATGTTTTTGACGTTAAAGTTTCTGAGGATTTTTCTTTTGTTAATCCAGATGAAGTGGAAGAGCTGGATCCTCTAGTGAAGCTATGGCAGGAGAAACCTCGGAGGGTGGCTTCCATGGTGCCTGGTCCAATCTGTGGGATGGGTGATGATGATGACGTGGTAAGGCTGGACGTGGTAGAAACCAATAGAAAAGGGGTGGGTGGGGCAGGATGGGACAAGTTAGCTAGAGGAGCGGCTCTGCATGGGAAGGAGAAAGAGGGGACTGGTGGCAGGGCCTCAAAGCATGTAACAGCAGACAAGCATTTAATGCTTGAGGAGACTCGGCAGTATGCTTTGCGTGGGAATTTTGAATCTCAAGTGGGAGACTCAGTGGACAAAATGGTTGGTGGTGTGGACATGGGTCCTAAAGCCCACTCCCTGGCCCATGAGGGGGAGGTAGATTTACTTGGTGGAGATGGGTCTATTGGGCCATTAAATGAGCTTAGTTTAGTTGGGGCTGGGGCCCAGCTTTCTCATGTCTCTGATTCTATTATTTCCCCGGTGCTTTCCCAATCTGATGACATAGAGAATGAGTCTGGTGGAGGCGATTCCCAGATGGTGAGATGCTCGCAGATACCAAGTATCAATCTGTTGGTAGACCTCAATAATGTCGAGTGCAGGAGAAGAAGAAGACGGCAGCTGTCCAACTTACTGACTCTCCGAGAGGCTGCAGCTCAAGATCATCTGTCTGTGGAGAATGTCTCTCGAGAAGCAGATCGAGACCCGTTGGACGATTCGATCTCGGGCTGCAGACCGTCGGTCGACTCGATTCAAAGCGATTCTGCCATCGTCAGAGAGGTCAGAGCGACAATGGCGATTGGAGGTGAGTTGGGTGTTAAATTTTTGCCTCAAGATGATGTTATTCTGAATTCAATGATTGAAATCGAAGCTCGGGAATACTCTCTAGCGTTGGAAAGAGAAACGGAGGGTTAACCCCTTCCCTTTTTGCGGAGTCTCTAGATGGGTAGGTCAAATTTTAATGCAAATTTTAATTTGGAACATAAGAGGGTTGGGGAGCTCGGTTAAAAAGAGGTTCTTGTCTAAGCTGATTAAAAAGCGGAAACCTAGTATGGTGTGTGTTCAGGAGACAAAATTGGAGCAATTGGATAGATTAGTGGTTCAGCGAATTTGGGGAAATACAGAATTTGATTTTGCATGCTCAAGCGCAGTTGGGGCATCGGGAGGTCTGTTAACGATTTGGAGTACAGATTTTTTCAGGATGGAGTCTGTTATTTCTCATAGATCTTTTATTCTATTGCAAGGTGAGGTTAATGGTGCCTTTCCGTGCATTATTGTCAATGTTTATGCCCCTAACGATGTGGTGGACAGAAGAGGTTTATGGGACGAACTACTTGGCCTCAAGAGGAATTCTCAGATTCCGTGGTGTGTAGGGGGAGATTTTAATGAAATTAAAGCGCCGTGTGAAAGGGTGGGCTGCACATCGATGGAGAGGGGAATGAGGGACTTTTTGGAGTTTAGCAATAATATGGAATTGGAGGACTTGCCGATGCTTGGGAGGAAATTTACGTGGACGAATTACCAAGACCACGCTATCCTTAGCCGTTTGGATAGATTTTTACTGTCTCATCAATGGATTCAACGTTTCAAAGTTGTTCAATGGGGATTAGAACGGCCTATTTCTGATCATTGTCCGGTTGTCATCATGAATGATAGCAGGGACTGGGGTCCTAAGCCTTTTAAGTTCTTGGATATCTGGTTATCGCACCCTGGATGCATGAAGATTGCGAAGGAAACTTGGGAGACCACTATGGTGACTGGTTGGGCAGGTTTCAAGTTGGTTCAGAAATTGAAGGCAGTGAAAGAAAGGTTAAAGGTGTGGAATAAAGAGGAGTTTGGGGATGTAAATACATCGCTACAAGTATGTGAAGCTGAACTCCACCAGTTTGATCTGCTTGTTGAAGATAGGCAGCTCACTCCTGATGAGAAAGCAGCTAAATGCAAATCCAAAACTGAGTTTTGGAGGCTATCTCGCCTAACTGAGTCGTTGTGGAGACAAAAATCAAGGATAAAGTGGTTCAAGGAGGGTGATAAAAATACAAGGTTCTTCCAAGCTGTTGCTAATAGTAGATTCAGAAGGAATTTGGTGGGCTTAATCAATGTCTCTGGAAGAGTTGTGGAAGATCCGGTAGAAATTAAGGAAGCAGCAGCCGAGTACTTTTGTAACAATTTCTTGGAGGAGAGGAATTCTAGACCTACGTTGGGGGGCTCGTTCCCAAGGAGGTTGAGTACGGATGTATCTATTATTCTTGAAAAACAGTTTGATGAGGGAGATTGTTGCAGCATTGAAGAATTGCAGTAATTTAAAGGCGCCGGGACCAGATGGCTTCAATTTCTCCTTTGTGAAGAAAGGCTGGGAATTCTTGAAGACTCTGATCTTGCTTTTCTTCGCGGAGTTTCATGCCAATGGAAAGCTTACTAAAGGTATTAATTCTACTTTTGTGGCTTTAATTCCTAAGGTGGAGTGCCCGTTGATTTTCAAAGATTTCAGGCCTATTAGTATGGTGGGGTGGGTTTACAAATTGTTGTCTAAAGTTTTAGCAAACAGAATTAAAAATCATTTACCCTCAATTATTGGTGAGTCTCAAGCTGCCTTTATTGGAGGTAAACAAATCTTGGATGGGGTCTTGATTGCTAATGAAGCAATTCATAGCTGGAAGATGAGTAATCAAGGAGGTTTAATTCTGAAAATTGATTTTGAAAGGGCCTATGACTGTGTTAACTGGGAATTTTTGCTTGATATGCTCTCAAATCTGGGATTCGGGGAGATTTGGTGTAGATGGATCAAGGAGTGTTGCTCCTCGGTATCCATGTCTGTGTTGATTAATGGCTCTCCCTCCAAAGAATTCAAAACTCAGAAAGGCCTTAGGCAAGGGGACCCTTTATCCCCTTTTCTTTTCAATGTAGTTGTGGAAGCCCTAAACATTTTGTTGGAAAGAGCCAAGGAGTTACAAATAATCAAAGGAATAAGGATTGGGACCAATGGGGTAACTGTCTCCCATCTCCAATTTGCTGACGACACTATCCTATTTTGTAACAATGATAGAGAGGAGATGGCTAACATTAAAAGGATCCTTAGGTGCTTCCAGCTCATGTCGGGGCTGAAAATCAATTTTTCCAAGAGCTCTCTGTGTGGTGTCAATATTCCACAGCCGGATGTGATTTCCCTCGCGCAGGTTATGGGGTGTAAGGTTGAATCCTTACCCATTAAGTATCTTGGTCTCCCATTGGGAGCCAACCCGAGAAAGATTAAAACCTGGGAACCAGTCTTACAAAAGATGGAGAGTAGACTAAATGTATGGAGAAGGAGAACTAATTCCACGGGGGGGAGGCTCACTCTTATCAATTCCTCATTCACCAATCTGCCAACCTATTTCATGTCCATTTTTAAGATTCCTATGGCTGTGGCAAAGGCTATAGAGAAGTTACAGAAACAATTCTTTTGGGGTGATACAGTGGAAAAGAAGAGGTTGCATCTGCTAAAGTGGGAAACCGTAGCAAAGAAGAAGGAGTTTGGTGGGTTGGGAGTAAGGAGAGTGGTACAACAAAACCTTGCTCTACTATCTAGATGGTGGTGGAGATTTCACGAGGACAAAGACTCTCTATGGGTCAAAGTTATTAAAAGGAAATATAACCTAGCTCAGGGGGATTGGTTACCTCAACTGCCTAGGACAGGTCGAATCACCAACATCTGGAGAGATATTTGTTCTCTAAGGGATCCGTCTTCTACCATTGCCTCGGTTCTCACTGAGGGCTTTAGAATTCAGGTTCATTCTGGGCGAGAGACGTCATTCTGGGACCATGTATGGTTGGGGGATAGGACCCTCAAGGAAGAATTTCCGAGACTCTTTCTTATCTCTAGCCAAAAAGACAGCACGGTCAGTGCAGTGAAGGAAGGGTCAGGGACTATGCGTTGGACGTTACAGTATAGAAAGAGGCGGCTTAATGTGATGGAGGACACCCTATCAGAGGAATTGCATCGTCGATTGGACCTAGTGACACTAGATCATGCTAGAAGGGATGTGCTTCAATGGAAGTGGTCGGTTGATAAATGTTTCTCATCAAAATCAGTGTATACTCAATGGGAACAGATTGGTCAGACTACAAATCAAGTTTTGGGCTCCCTCTGGAAGAATCATTGCCCTCCTAAGGTGGAAATATTTTCGTGGCTAGCGATTCAGGAAAGGATTCCAACGAGATCAATGCTCTCTAGCAGGAATATCATTCAAGAGGGTCAATTGTTATCCTGCCCTCTGTGTTCCCTGGATATTGAAACTCCAAATCACCTGTTATTGCACTGTCAATTTTCTTGGAATGTCTGGTCTATAATCTTGGATTGGTGGCATGTATCGTGGGTATGCCCGCCTTCGCTGTCAGACCTGGCTCTATGGTGGTTTGATTCCAGGTTTCGGAATTTAGAGAAATGTGTGTGGGAAGTATCCTTTTACGCTACGTTGTGGTCCTTGTGGCTAGCTCGGAATGATTATGTGTTCAACAATGCTAACGCGAGTATTGAGGTGGTGGGGGAATTGGTAAAAACTAGAGTCGCAATGTGGATGAAGGCTAAGTTCGCAATCAAGATTTATTCGGTGGAGGAGTTTAAGGTGTTTCTTGATGGTATTCGTAGGCTAAAACTGTAGTTCATGTTGAGGTTTAAGTCTATTCAACATTCTGTTGGAAGGGCTCACTATGTTTGCTATATTTTTGTA